>CM069868.1:5393403-5993403 GCA_036172795.1 Pelodytes ibericus | reverse complement strand
TTTTTTTAAAACACGTTTCCTGCAGTTTAAATTCACTTTATTGTGAGTTTTATTGTAGTGGAGTCTGTGATCCACTCATACACACTAAACATTCTGATATCCCAGAAAGAGGGGCAATAGAGGTGGAAAGAGGGTCAATAGAGGAGGAAAGAGGGACAATAGAGGAGGAAAGAGGGACAATAGAGGAGGAAAGAGGGACAATAGAGGAGGAAAGAGGGACAATAGAGGAGGAAAGAGACAATGGAGGAGGAAAGAGAGATAATAGAGGAGGAAAGAGACAATGGAGGAGGAAAGAGACAATAGAGGAGGAAAGAGAGACAAAGAGGAGGAAAGAGAGACAAAGAGGAGGAAAGAGAGACAAAGAGGAGGAAAGAGACAATAGAGGAGGAAAAAGACAATAGAGGAGGAAAGAGGGGCAACAGAGGAGGAAAGAGGGACAACAGAGGAGGAAAGAGGGACAACAGAGGAGGAAAGAGGGACAATAGGAGGAGGAAAGGGAGACAATAGAGGAGGAAAAAGGGACGGGGGATTTGGATGAGAAAAATAGGGACTGTCCCTCTTAACTAGGGGCACTTGGCAGATATGCTTTAGAGACCAATTCATTTTGCATGAATGACTGCATATAGTTTTATATCATTTGGCACTTTGTGAAATATTTTAATATATAAATATATGCACACAAACACACATTATAACATTTTTTTTAAACATTATCTTGCAGTAGCAATTCCCAGCCCTCTTTTGCTGTATTTTCCAGTTAGCTGGATTTTCCTGTGGTATAAAAATGAAATGGCAATGCCAAAATATCACTTTAGCCGAGCCATGGGATGCTGGCCAAAAGATGTGTTGAAATTATCCCCTGCTCAGTAGCCAGAAGGGAAAGGAGTTTGGGTGATGTGCTGTGCAGCACTGTAACTCTTGTATGCAGTTTATATTATCAGGTCGAGGCTGGATTCAATCTGGAATAGACGACGAGAATATCCACAGTGCAAAAAGGCTTTATACAAATGAACGACTTTGAAAAGAAGTGTCTGGGAGGAAGGGGCCACAGAAGGACACCATGAACCGGAAATGAGAAGGGGGGGGCACCAGACTCGAGATGATCAATGGGTGTGAATCACGCCAAGAGAAGAAAAACTAAAATAATTCACATTACAAATGCTCATGATTAACCATTCTGGGTTTGCTGAAAAAACAATGAGAGCTTCGTGGATTTGCACATCCAACACTTGTTTACATACAGGGATTACTAAAAAAAAGTGGTCTGTTTTTTGGCAAGATTTCCCCTACTTTGCTTGTGTCGGGGACAACACACCTTCAATTGGAAGGACAAAAAGGACAGAGATTGCATCAACTGAAATGCATGAATCTTATTGGAGGCAGCCATTGTGTTTAGAATCTTGAGTCAGATGAAGCAAGATCGGACCCAATATGTCCTCCCTCTGACAGTGCTGTCCAAAAATAGAAGTCACCATTAGTTACTTTGTTTACATTCTTTCATTAAAGTATTTCTATATAAAATGCACTTATTAAAATATTTATAATATTATATTATATTATAATATAATACATTATATAATTATAATATAATAAATATTACTTTTTTTGCCCTCAGTTCATTCATTTAGATCTTTGATTTATAGACCAGCTGTTTTGTTTTTTCGTTTACCTGTTTACACAACATTGCAGAATGAGCGGCTCTTTATACCAATATCACGGCGTTGCACAATTTAATGAGGAATACTAGATAATCTTCAAGACATAGGCTAATGCACCGGGCCAGGCCACAAAAGCCAAACAAACATAAATGCCACGTTTATTTGCCCATGAAAAACAAAACAAAAATAGAAAAGCCAAGGGTAGGAGAGTTTATACCTCACGCATTTCGCAAGTGCTTACTCCCAGTGGAATGTCCCCAGATTTCACAAGTGAAGGGACTGACATTATGAATATTAAATCAGAGGTGCGGGAAGGATATATATAAATATAAGTGCAATGAATGTGGCGAGTTTTAGAATACATCTCCTGTTCACACAGATTCCCGATGAGATGGAATAAACTATAGGAGCCAATTGCAAGTCATTCGGTGCAGACGCCGCTGACAGGCATTGAAGTGGATGACGGCTGACACTTTGTAGAAATATGCGATTTGGCAAAGAGCAGGCTGGCCACCGAGAAGCAGGAGGTTTTTCCTGTAGAGGGGATAATGAGGTCAGCTATGAGGAGTCAGGGAAGCCGAGCTCCCTGCAAAACTTTATGGAAGTGCAATGGGGGGGGTTTGCTCTTAGCTTCCGGTGCGAGGTTTATGAACAAGTGTTGACCCTTTAAAAGATCCTGTGTCAGATGAGGGAAAGCAGGTTACCAGGAAATGGGACAGGTAATCCATAGTGTGTTGTTGTCAGTTTGCGGAGCTGATAAATGAACAGGCAGCGGCCAGGCTCCAAACACAGACTGCATCGCTCTGTCTCTCTCGCTCTGCTTTGTATCATGTTAGCCAGCCGCGAGGAGAGGGTTAAACCTTGTGTGTGATTTATAAACAAGCACGACACAGCACTTCAGATTAATTCGACTAGTGGCCCTCAGGTGACAGTTACGAGAGTGAGACTGCCAAGAGTGAGACTGCCGGGAGTGAGACTGCCGGGAGTGAGACTGCCGGGTGTGAGACTGCCGGGAGTGAGACTGCCGGGAGTGAGACTGCCGGGAGTGAGACTGCCGGGAGTGAGACTGCCGGGAGTGAGACTGCCGGGAGTGAGACTGCCGGGAGTGAGACTGCCGAGAGGGAGACTGCCGAGAGGGAGACTGCCGAGAGGGAGAGTGCCGGGTGTGAGACTGCCGGGTGGGAGACTGCCGAGAGTGAGACTGCCGAGAGTGAGACTGCCGAGAGTGAGACTGCCGAGAGTGAGACTGCCGGGTGTGAGACTGCCGGGTGTGAGACTGCCGGGAGTGAGACTGCCGGGAGTGAGACTGCCGAGAGTGAGACTGCCGGGAGTGAGACTGCCGGGTGTGAGACTGCCGGGTGTGAGACTGCCGGGTGTGAGACTGCCGGGTGTGAGACTGCCGGGTGTGAGACTGCCGAGAGGGAGACTGCCGAGAGGGAGAGTGCCGGGTGTGAGACTGCCGGGTGTGAGACTGCCGGGAGTGAGACTGCCGGGAGTGAGACTGCCGGGTGTGAGACTGCCGAGAGCGAGACTGCCGGGAGCGAGACTGCCGGGAGCGAGACTGCCGGGTGTGAGACTAACACCCAGCACTAAATACCAACCCACCTGACACTTTAACACCCAGCACTAAATACCAACCCACCTGACACTGTAATAGCCCCGCAGCTAAATATCAACCCACCTGACACTGTAACACCCAGCACTAAATACCAACCCACCTGACACTGTAACACCCAGCACTAAATACCAACCCACCTGACACTAACACCCAGCACTATATACCAACCCACCTGACACTAACACCCAGCACTAAATACCAACCCACCTGACACTGTAACACCCAGCACTAAATACCAACCCACCTGACACTAACACCCAGCACTATATACCAACACACCTGACACTAACACCCAGCACTAAATACCAACCCACCTGACACTGTAACACCCAGCACTAAATACCAACCCACCTGACACTGTAACACCCAGCACTATATACCAACCCACCTGACACTGTAACACCCAGCACTAAATACCAACCCACCTGACACTGTAACACCCAGCACTAAATACCAACCCACCTGACACTGTAACACCCAGCACTAAATACTAACCCACCTGACACTGTAACACCCAGCACTAAATACCAACCCACCTGACACTGTAACACCCAGCACTATATACCAACCCACCTGAGACTGTAACACCCAGCACTAAATACCAACCCACCTGACACTGTAACACCCAGCACTACATACTAACCCACCTGACACTGTAACACCCAGCACTAAATACCAACCCACACATATATATATATATAGGTTATATTCTATAGCTTCCAAAGTTGGGGAAGTTTTTCATCCCTACTTACTCGCTAATGCACCATTGTGGTTTAAAAAGGGGAAAAAAAGTCAAAGATGTATTATTTGTATGGTATTTCATGTTTGTAACTGTGTGGAGCAGAGAGCATCCCAACCATTCAATCAATAACCCTGAGTAATCTGCACTCTGGAGGAAGTCATGTGTTATGTCTAACAGGTTATTGTGTCTGGATAATATCTCCCTGTGCATTAAGTCACTGGAGACACGGCATCAAATATAAAAAGGTTTAACAGGACACTGAGTAAAAGGAACAAAAATATAGTTCACACAAATGTTGGGTAATGCATTTCAACTAAATGATGTATTAAATAAATATATATTAAATATATAGGTGTAAGTGAATTATGTAGTATGTATCAGTTGATGGTAAATGTGATTCTAAACCCAAAGTGTGATGCTTTGGACTGACAGGTGACAAGCCGGCGGGGGGCAGTGTGATGCTTTGGGCTGACAGGTGACAACCCGGCGGAGGCAGTGTGATGCTTTGGGCTGACAGGTGGCAAGCCGGCGGAGGCAGTGTGATTCTTTGGACTGACAGGTGACAAGCCGGCGGAGGCAGTGTGATGCTTTGGACTGACAGGTGACAAGCCGGCGGAGGCAGTGTGATGCTTTGGGCTGACAGGTGGCAAGCCGGCGGAGGCAGTGTGATGCTTTGGACTGACAGGTGACAAGCCGGCGGAGGCAGTGTGATGCTTTGGGCTGACAGGTGACAAGCCGGCGGAGGCAGCGTGATGCTTTGGACTGACAGGTAGCAAGCCGGCAGAGGCAGTGTGATGCTTTGGACTGACAGGTGGCAAGCCGGCAGAGACAGTGTGATACTTTGGACTGAAAGGTGGCAAGCTGGCAGAGGCAGTGTGTTGCCTTGGTCAATGTTCTGCTGGGAAACCTTGGGTCCTTCCATTCATGTGGATGTTACTTTGACACGTACCACCTACCTAAGCATTGTTACACACATCACCAAGTACAATGGCAAGCGTCAGATCGAGTGGTGTAAAGCATGCCACCACTGGACTCTGTAGCAGCTGCATGCAAGCCTCACATCACCAAGTACACTGCCAAGCGTCGGATCGAGTGGTGTAAAGCACGCCACCACTGGACTCTGGAGCAGCTGCATGCAAGCCTCACATCACCAAGTACACTGCCAAACGTCGGATCGAGTGGTGTAAAGCACGCTGCCACTGGACTCTGGAGCAGCTGCATGCAAGCCTCACATCACCAAGTACAATGCCAAGCATCGGATCGAGTGGTGTAAAGCATGCCACCACTGGACTCTGGAGCAGCTGCATGCAAGCCTCACATCACCAAGTACAATGCCAAGCGTCGGATCGAGTGGTGTAAAGCATGACACCACTGGACTCTGGAGCAGCTGCATGCAAGCCTCATATCACCAAGTACAATGCCAAGCATCGGATCGAGTGGTGTAAAGCATGCCGCCACTGGACTCTGGAGCAGCTGCATGCAAGCCTCACATCACCAAGTACAATGCCAAGCATCGGATCGAGTGGTGTAAAGCACGCCACCACTGGACCCTGGAGCAGCTGCATGCAAGCCTCACATCACCAAGTACAATGCCAAGCATCGGATCGAGTGGTGTAAAGCATGCCACCACTGGACTCTGGAGCAGCTGCATGCAAGCCTCACATCACCAAGTACAATGCCAAGCATCGGATCGAGTGGTGTAAAGCATGCCACCACTGGACTCTGGAGCAGCTGCATGCAAGCCTCACATCACCAAGTACAATGCCAAGCGTCGGATCGAGTGGTGTAAAGCACGCCACCACTGGACCCTGGAGCAGCTGCATGCAAGCCTCACATCACCAAGTACAATGCCAAGCATCGGATCGCGTGGTGTAAAGCACGCCACCACTGGACTCTGGAGCAGCTGCATGCAAGCCTCACATCACCAAGTACAATGCCAAGCATCGGATCGAGTGGTGTAAAGCATGCCGCCACTGGACTCTGGACCAGCTACATGCAAGCCTCACATCACCAAGTACAATGCCAAGCATCGGATCGAGTGGTGTAAAGCATGCCACCACTGGACCCTGGAGCAGCTGCATGCAAGCCTCACATCACCAAGTACAATGCCAAGCATCGGATCGAGTGGTGTAAAGCATGCCACCACTGGACTCTGGAGCAGCTGCATGCAAGCCTCACATCACCAAGTACAATGCCAAGCGTTCGGATCGAGTGGTGTAAAGCATGCCACCACTGGACTCTGGAGCAGCTGCATGCAAGCCTCACATCACCAAGTACAATGCCAAGCATCGGATCGAGTGGTGTAAAGCATGCCACCACTGGACTCTGGAGCAGCTGCATGCAAGCCTCACATCACCAAGTACAATGCCAAGCGTTCGGATCGAGTGGTGTAAAGCATGCCACCACTGGACTCTGGAGCAGCTGCATGCAAGCCTCACATCACCAAGTACAATGCCAAGCATCGGATCGAGTGGTGTAAAGCACGCCACCACTGGACTCTGGAGCAGCTGCATGCAAGCCTCACATCACCAAGTACAATGCCAAGCATCGGATCGAGTGGTGTAAAGCATGCCGCCACTGGACCCTGGAGCAGCTGCATGCAAGCCTCACATCACCAAGTACAATGCCAAGCATCGGATCGAGTGGTGTAAAGCATGCCACCACTGGACTCTGGAGCAGCTGCATGCAAGCCTCACATCACCAAGTACAATGCCAAGCATCGGATCGAGTGGTGTAAAGCATGCTGCCACTGGGCTCTGGAGCAGCTGCATGCAAGCCTCACATCACCAAGTACAATGCCAAGCGTCGGATCGAGTGGTGTAAAGCATGCTGCCACTGGACTCTGGAGCAGCTGCATGCAAGCCTCACATCACCAAGTACAATGCCAAGCGTCGGATCGAGTGGTGTAAAGCATGCCACCACTGGACTCTGGAGCAGCTGCATGCAAGTCTCACATCACCAAGTACAATGCCAAGCATCGGATCGAGTGGTGTAAAGCATGCCGTCACTGGACTCTGGAGCAGCTGCATGCAAGCCTCACATCACCAAGTACAATGCCAAGCAAGATGAAACTTGCAGAGCCTTCAGTGTTTGGCAATCAGATGGGTGACTCTGGGTTTGGCAGATGCCAGGAGAAGGCTGCATTGTGACAAGCTCGGTGGAGGAGGGATGATGGCATGGGGCTGTTCTTCAGGGGTTGGACTAGGCCCCTTACTCCCAGTGAAGGGAAATGTTAATGCTTCCGCATACCAAGACACTTGGGATAATGCTACCCTTCCAACTTTATGGGGACAGTTTGGGGCAGGCCCTTTTCTATACCAGCATGACTGTGACCAGTGCACAAAGCAAGGACCATTAAGACACGGTTGTATTAGATTGGTTTGGAAGAACGTACCTGACCTCAACCCCATCGCACACCTTTGGGATGGTCTGAAGCGGAGATTGAGAGCCAGGACTTCTCATCCAACAACAGTACCTGACCTCACACAAGCTCTGCTGGATGAAGGGGCAACAATTCCCACAGAAACACTAACACCTTGCAGAACGCCTTCGAAGAAGAGTGAGACTAACTACATAATAACGTCTATGTGTTTAGAATTCAATGCCATAAACGTCCCTGACCGTGTAATGGTCAGGTGTCACAATACTTTGGTCCATATAGTGTATGTTATCACACCACCCAATGAAGTTCATCTATAGCTCTCCAGGTGCTCATAATGCAGGACTTTAGGAGCCAGGCAGACAGATTGAGGAGCCAGGGACATGTTGCTTCCATGGAGTTCTACCAAAAACATTGGGTACCAGCAGGAAAAATTCTCCCTTTGTGGAGCCCTATTATAATGCATGGAAAGGTGAATGAGTGGACCATTGGTTCCCGTGGTCGGCCTGATTTGGCTCCAGTGGACGACAGAGACAAGTGACTGTTTGCAGTCATCTCTGAAAATCAGGGATGTTTAGATCTGCCCTGGCACCATCCGCTCATTCTCTCTCTCTATCAGGCTCCACATCTGCAGAAACCCAACAGAGTCAAAACGGAACGTTTCTGCAAAAGATCAGCTACAAGGGATACTGAATGACAAAACCCAATTAAGGTTTGCCGAGCTCCAACAATAAACAGGATGCGGAAGGATTTTCACATCGCAAGTTAATGGTCACGAGAGATGTATCCATCACTCCACGACATGTACAGTTATACCTCTGTACAGAGCGACGCAAGGATGGGGGGGGGGGGGGGGGGGATCTGCTCTGGTGAAATAATAAAGTTATACCTCTGTACAGAGCGACGCAAGGATGGGGGGGGGGGGGATCTGCTCTGGTGAAATAATAAAGTTATACCTCTGTACAGAGCGACGCAAGGATGGGGGGGGGGGGGGGGATCTGCTCTGGTGAAATAATAAAGTTATACCTCTGTACAGAGCGACGCAAGGATGGGGGGGGGGGGGTCTGCTCTGGTGAAATAATAAAGTTATACCTCTGTACAGAGCGACGCAAGGATGGGGGGGGGGGGGATCTGCTCTGGTGAAATAATAAAGTTATACCTCTGTACAGAGCGACGCAAGGATGGGGGGGGGGATCTGCTCTGGTGAAATAATAAAGTTATACCTCTGTACAGAGCGACGCAAGGATGGGGGGGGGGGGGGATCTGCTCTGGTGAAATAATAATTTAGAATTAAATTGACATTTTTGTATGTTCAGAATCTTGGGGGCAGATGAAGGACGATCGCATACATCTGACCCAAGATGTCAGCCCCCTGATAGAGCTATACTATTAAAGAGGGCTCAATAAAGGTGCTTTGTTTATTTTATTCCATTTTAGCATTTCTATTTAAAATGCTCATACTTTATGCAATATTTCATTTAAACAGGACTTGTTTTGTTTTTTTTGCCAACAGCTCTATTTTAAAGGAATTGGCAAGGAAATGACCTAATATTCCAGCATACCAGGTAATTTTGTGGCAGGGAAAGTAAAAACTTTATGATTTTTGTTCGCTTGTTATAATGGGCCTGCAAATTCAGTGACTTAAATTATTTTTTTGATATTGTGATTTCATCTTCCAACAATATACATTGTATATACATTAAGTGCTCACACTTTTGGAACCAAGAGGGGCCTCTTTCCTTCTTAAATCTATCACTAGTCTCTGCTTTATTTTAGAATCTCAAATCTGTATCGGAATTCCACACCAATAAACAGTAATGAACAGGATAATCACAGCGATAAAACTCCTAATAATGTGCGTGTAAGAGAAATCTTTAACATTAAAACTCTGAATATTGTGTTTACCGTTATACTGCAACTCATTTACATTAGTCTTTATTCGGGAGATCAGGAGAATGGCAGGGAATTGCAAACTTAAAGGGACTGTATGATCTAAACAATAATGATACTGCGCATGTAGAGAATAAAAACATATTGAAAGGGATCTATACATGGTGTTGGCAAAATTGGAGAAAAAATGTGTTTTAAAAGGTGTCTGTAGAGGCTCCTTCTTATGACTTCACCAGCGGCTTGATATGCAAAAGAACTGGTTTTCAATTTTTAATTTGCATATTAACTTTTTTTGCATTTCAAGTCACAGGCGATGTCTCCTACTTATGACATCACCTGTGACTTGATATGCAAATTAAGCATCGGTGATGTCATCAACAGGAGACTCCACAAACACATTTTTCTCCTAATCTAGGCATTTGTTGCCACCACACTGTATAGATTTGTTTTTATTATTTATTTATTTTTACACTCACAGTATATAAGCCATGTTTAAGTGATACATTCCCTTTAAGGCCAAAGTAGCCAACTTGGAAGAATTCTCACATTAAGCCCAATGGGAAATTGTCTCCAACTTGTCTACTTTGGCCTTAAGTTTTAAAACCCACCACTGTATTCACGTAAGACAAACAGGGTTGACCTTCGGTCATGAAGAAAGTTCAAGGACATGAAAAAAATTTTTTAAAAAATCATTCCAGGTATAGATATGACCTATATATTATCGGTGTAGGTATTATAGCTGAACGCCACTGGTAATGCTGGTTAGAACTGAACCATTATCTAACTCAATTAAAGAGTTGGTTCATGGAATTAAGGGGGGAGACGAAGGTTGGCCCCCTTACCTTACACTGGTACAACATTCATACTAATTTGTAGCTGAAGTCAAAAACAAAAAAAACGTAGAAACCAAAACAATTTTGGGAATTAGCCTGTAGCAGACCATGCCCACGACTATTGGCCTATTGCAGTGTTAAGATATAGCAAACAGTGGATCAATAGCTCCTTGGATGATAGAGTAGAACATCTTCCAGAATTATATGGCTCCCCACAACAAAAAAAAAATTAAAAAAATCTTTGCTAAACTTTGATAGCCCTGGTTAATATGATTTCCCATAAAATATACCATCTATACTTAAATCTATTTAATAATTATAGTATTTTTTTTATTTTTTATATTTCATCTTTGGGATATATAATATAATTTATTATATTTTATAAAATGTATGATAACCATGTTTTCTTTAAGTACAAAGTACTGAAATCTAAAAATAACTTAAAAAAAAAGAAAAGAAATGAATCCAGAACTAATATAATGAATTAACAAGAGCTGAAAGGAAGCGTAAACGTAACCTTTCTAATGAATGATGTACACAAGCTGCGTATGGAATAACCATGATGGAATGATTTGCTTTTCAATATAATATAATTTAAACATTAAGTAGTAGTAGTAGTAGAGGTTGTCCCTGGCTCCTAGGGTTTGTGGAGCATCAATATAACAAGAGAGAAAATGATTGTATGAGTATTCGGCTGCAGAAGTAAGATCCTTAGCGTTTACCAACTAAGGGGGTCATGTACTAAACAAGTGCAGCGGGAATAAAAGTAGGTAAAACATGAGTAAGGAGCAATTTGCGACTATTTGTAACATTTTGTGCTTTTTTCCCCCGATTTGCGCCTCTTCCGTTTATTTTTATCTAGCGTGTATTTTTCCGGTTGCGCTAATAAATTGCGATTAGATTGGTGCACTCTAAAGAGTTTTGCAAATATTTTGTGAAAAATCATTCTTATTTGAAAATGACGCCAGCTTTTAGCGAGCGCTATCGAAAGAGGTAGAAAAAATATTCGCAAAATTGCCTGTTTTTATTCGCAATTTGCTTGTATGTACTATTGGAGTGCTAAATGTTTAAGTACATTGCAATAGGAGCAAAGCGCAAAAATTGTTTTGTACATAAAATATATTTGCGTTTTTTTTGAACATGCCCCTCTAAGTCCACGATATCAAGTTGAATGAAGCAGCCAATAAGTTTGTAGTTGGTTATTTCAAACAGAGCTGTACCAATTACAGTCTTACGTGATCTTTACTGTGCCTTTCAAAATGGCTGTACTCTTATGTAAAACATATGTTTGAGTACTAGTCACAGAGCCAATAAAGATTTATTGAGAGGGCATGGGATTCCCCGAAAATAAAAATAATAATAAAATTACATAATAAACGTCACGCCGAGATAACATTTAAAAAAATAGCTTATAGGTTGGCTCCCTTTCCTGAACTGCTAAAATTGGAATTACTATTTATTAAATAAAAGCAGATTTCTGGTGTTTTAAATTGCTGATTAAAAGTAAGAAGACATTTTTATCCATAGATTTTTTTTTTTTTAAATGTAAGTAAATTTGTAGATCCTTTAAAAAAGGTAACAGAGATAGGTGTGACCTCAGCTCATAAAAGTCACTGTAATGATTCGAGGCAAGGCTTGTTTGGTCCTCTCCGGAGAATGTTTAGTAGTAAGTTGGCTCACACACGCTATTGATTATCATTATTCAGTAACAGGGCTTGGCAAATACGTGTCATAGTCAGGAGACAGCTCCGTGTGGTACATCTGAGATAATGGTGCCAGAGGTAATGTTATCAGGATACACGGCTCCCTGGAGCTTCTCTGGTCACACCAGGAGATTAATATATCATTATTTCTCACTCTCTCATGAATAAAGCTTGTATGGAAACATTTGTTTATGACAACAGTGGGAGTTTAGCTACTGGATAATAAATAACATTCCCCAGCAATAAAACTCCCAGTAATGTGCAGTGTGTGAGTGTATCACAGACTCCACAGCAATAAATCTCTCAGTAATGGGCAGCGTGTGAGTGTATCACAGTAATGTGCAGTGTGTGAGTGTATCACAGACTCCACAGCAATAAAACTCCCAGTAATGGGCAGCGTGTGAGTGTATCACAGTAATGTGCAGTGTGTGAGTGTATCACAGTAATGTGTAGTGTGTGAGTGTATCACCGGCTCCACAGCAATAAAACTCACAGTAATGTGCAGCATGTGAGTGTATCACAGACTCCACAGTAATAAAACTCACAGTAATGTGCAGTGAGTGAGTGTATCACAGGCTCCACAGCAATAAAACTCCCAGTAATGTGCAGTGTGTGAGTGTATCACAGTAATGTGCAGTGTGTGAGTGTATCACAGTAATGTGCAGTGTGTGAGTGTCTCACAGTAATGTGCAGTGTGTGAGTGTCTCACAGTAATGTGCAGTGTGTGAGTGTCTCACAGTAATGTGCAGTGTGTGAGTGTATCACAGTAATGTGCAGTGTGTGAGTGTATCACAGTAATGTGCAGTGTGTGAGTGTATCACAGACTCCACAGCAATAAAACTCACAGTAATGTGCAGTGTGTGAGTGTATCACAGACTCCCCAGCAATAAAACTCACAGTAATGTGCAGTGTGTCAGTGTATCACAGTAATGTGCAGTGTGTGAGTGTATCACAGTAATGTGCAGCGTGTGAGTGTATCACAGTGATGTGCAGCGTGTGAGTGTATCACAGTGATGTGCAGCGTGTGAGTGTATCACAGTGATGTGCAGTGTGTGAGTGTATCACAGGCTCCACAGCAATAAAACTTCCAGTAATGTGCAGTATCTGAGTGCATCACAGTAATGTGCAGTGTGTGAGTGTATCACAGACTCCACAGCAATAAAACTCACAGTAATGTGCAGTGTGTGAGTGTATCACAGACTCCCCAGCAATAAAACTCACAGTAATGTGCAGTGTGTGAGTGTATCACAGTAATGTGCAGTGTGTGAGTGTATCACAGTAATGTGCAGTGTGTGAGTGCATCACAGTAATGTGCAGTGTGTGAGTGTATCACAGGCTCCACAGCAATAAAACGCACAGTAATGTGCAGCGTGTGAGTGTATCACAGGCTCCCCAGCAATAAAACTCACAGTAATGTGCAGTGTGTGAGTGTATCACTGACTCCACAGCAATAAAACTCACAGTAATGTGCAGCGTGTGAGTGTATCACAGACTCCACAGCAATAAAACTCCCAGTAATGTGCAGCGTGTGAGTGTATCACAGACTCCACAGCAATAAAACTCCCAGTAATGTGCAGCGTGTGAGTGTATCACAGACTCCACAGCAATAAAACTCCCAGTAATGTGCAGTGTGTGAGTGTATCACAGACTCCACAGCAATAAAACTCCCAGTAATGTGCAGTGTGTGAGTGTATCACAGACTCCACAGCAATAAAACTCCCAGTAATGTGCAGTGTGTGAGTGTATTACAGGCTCCACAGCAATAAAACTCCCAGTAATGTGCAGTGTGTGAGTGTATCATAGACTCCACAGCAATAAAACTCCCAGTAATGTGCAGTATGTGAGTGTATCACAGTAATGTGCAGTGTGTGAGTGTATCACAGGCTCCACAGCAATAAAACGCACAGTAATGTGCAGTATCTGAGTGCATCACAGTAATGTGCAGTGTGTGAGTGTATCACAGGCTCCACAGCAATAAAACGCACAGTAATGTGCAGCGTGTGAGTGTATCACAGGCTCCCCAGCAATAAAACTCACAGTAATGTGCAGTGTGTGAGTGTATCACTGACTCCACAGCAATAAAACTCACAGTAATGTGCAGCGTGTGAGTGTATCACAGACTCCACAGCAATAAAACTCCCAGTAATGTGCAGCGTGTGAGTGTATCACAGACTCCACAGCAATAAAACTCCCAGTAATGTGCAGCGTGTGAGTGTATCACAGACTCCACAGCAATAAAACTCCCAGTAATGTGCAGTGTGTGAGTGTATCACAGACTCCACAGCAATAAAACTCCCAGTAATGTGCAGTGTGTGAGTGTATCACAGGCTCCACAGCAATAAAACTCCCAGTAATGTGCAGTGTGTGAGTATATCACAGACTCCACAGCAATAAAACTCCCAGTAATGTGCAGTATGTGAGTGTATCACAGTAATGTGCAGTGTGTGAGTGTATCACAGGCTCCACAGCAATAAAACTCACAGTAATGTGCAGCGTGTGAGTGCATCACAGTAATGTGCAGCGTGTGAGTGTATCACAGGCTCCACAGCAATAAAACTCACAGTAATGTGCAGAGTGTGAGTGTATCACAGGCTCCACAGCAATAAAACTCACAGTAATGTACAGTTTGTGAGTGTATCACAGACTCCACAGCAATAAAACTCCCAGTAATGTGCAGCGTGTGAGTGTATCACAGACTCCACAGCAATAAAACTCCCAGTAATGTGCAGCGTGTGAGTGTATCACAGACTCCACAGCAGTAAAACTCCCAGTAATGTGCAGCGTGTGAGTGTATCACAGACTCCACACCAATAAAACTCCCAGTAATGTGCAGCGTGTGAGTGTATCACAGACTCCACAGCAATAAAACTCCCAGTAATGTGCAGTGTGTGAGTGTATCACAGACTCCACAGCAATAAAACTCCCAGTAATGTGCAGTGTGTGAGTGTATCACACACTCCACAGCAATAAAACTCACAGTAATGTGCAGTATGTGAGTGCATCACAGTAATGTGCAGCGTGTGAGTGTATCACAGGCTCCACAGCAATAAAACTCCCAGTAATGTGCAGCGTGTGAGTGTATCACACACTCCACAGCAATAAAACTCACAGTAATGTGCAGTATGTGAGTGCATCACAGTAATGTGCAGTGTGTGAGTGTATCACAGGCTCCACAGCAATAAAACTCCCAGTAATGTGCAGCGTGTGAGTGTATCACACACTCCACAGCAATAAAACTCCCAGTAATGTGCAGCGTGTGAGTGTATCACAGACTCCACAGCAATAAAACTCCCAGTAATGTGCAGTGTGTAAGTGTATCACAGACTCCACAGCAATAAAACTCCCAGTAATGTGCAGTGTGTGAGTGTATCACAGACTCCACAGCAATAAAACTCCCAGTAATGTGCAGTGTGTGAGTGTATCACAGACTCCACAGCAATAAAACTCCCAGTAATGTGCAGTGTGTGAGTGTATCACAGACTCCACAGCAATAAAACTCCCAGTAATGTGCAGCGTGTGAGTGTATCACAGACTCCACAGCAATAAAACTCCCAGTAATGTGCAGCGTGAGTGTATCACACACTCCACAGCAATAAAACTCACAGTAATGTGCAGTATGTGAGTGCATCACAGTAATGTGCAGCGTGTGAGTGTATCACAGGCTCCACAGCAATAAAACTCCCAGTAATGTGCAGCGTGTGAGTGTATCACAGGCTCCCCAGCAATAAAACTCACAGTAATGTGCAGTATGTGAGTGCATCACAGTAATGTGCAGTGTGTGAGTGTATCACAGGCTCCACAGCAATCAAACTCCCAGTAATGTGCAGCGTGTGAGTGTATCACACACTCCCCAGCAATAAAACTCACAGTAATGTGCAGTATCTGAGTGCATCACAGTAATGTGCAGTGTGTGAGTGTATCACAGGCTCCACAGCAATAAAACTCCCAGTAATGTGCAGCGTGTGAGTGTATCACAGACTCCACAGCAATAAAACTCCCAGTAATGTGCAGTGTGTGCGTGTATCACAGACTCCACAGCAATAAAACTCCCAGTAATGTGCAGCGTGTGAGTGTATCACAGGCTCCCCAGCAATAAAACTCACAGTAATGTGCAGTATGTGAGTGCATCACAGTAATGTGCAGCGTGTGAGTGTATCACAGGCTCCACAGCAATAAAACTCCCAGTAATGTGCAGCGTGTGAGTGTATCACAGGCTCCCCAGCAATAAAACTCACAGTAATGTGCAGTATGTGAGTGCATCACAGTAATGTGCAGTGTGTGAGTGTATCACAGGCTCCACAGCAATCAAACTCCCAGTAATGTGCAGCGTGTGAGTGTATCACACACTCCCCAGCAATAAAACTCACAGTAATGTGCAGTGTGTGCGTGTATCACAGACTCCACAGCAATAAAACTCCCAGTAATGTGCAGCGTGTGAGTGTATCACAGGCTCCCCAGCAATAAAACTCACAGTAATGTGCAGTATGTGAGTGCATCACAGTAATGTGCAATGTGTGAGTGTATCACAGGCTCCACAGCAATAAAACTCCCAGTAATGTGCAGCGTGTGAGTGTATCACAGGCTCCCCAGCAATAAAACTCACAGTAATGTGCAGTATGTGAGTGCATCACAGTAATGTGCAATGTGTGAGTGTATCACAGGCTCCACAGCAATAAAACTCCCAGTAATGTGCAGCGTGTGAGTGTATCACAGGCTCCCCAGCAATAAAACTCACAGTAATGTGCAGTATGTGAGTGCATCACAGTAATGTGCAGTGTGTGAGTGCATCACAGGCTCCACAGCAATAAAACTCCCAGTAATGTGCAGTGTGTGCGTGTATCACAGGCTCCACAGCAATAAAACTCCCAGTAATGTGCAGCGTGTGAGTGTATCACACACTCCACAGCAATAAAACTCCCAGTAATGTGCAGTATGTGAGTGCATCACAGTAATGTGCATTGTGTGAGTGTATCACAGACTCCACAGCAATAATACTCACCGTAATGTGCACTGTGGGAGTGTGTCACAGACTCCACAGCAATAAAACTCCCAGTAATGTGTACTGTGTGAGTGTTTCGCAGACTCCACAGCAATAAAACTCCCAGTAATGTGCACTGTGTGAGTGTATCACCGGCTCCACAGCAATAAAACTCCCAGTAATGTGCAGTGTGTGAGTGTATCACAGACTCCACAGCAATAAAACTCCCAGTAATGTGCAGTGTGTGAGTGTATCACAGACTCCACAGCAATAAAACTCCCAGTAATGTGCACTGTGTGAGTGTATCACAGACTCCACAGCAATAAAACTCCCAGTAATGTGTACTGTGTGAGTGTATCACAGACTCCACAGCAATAAAACTCCCAGTAATGTGCAGTGTGTGAGTGTATCACAGACTCCACAGCAATAAAACTCCCAGTAATGTGTACTGTGTGAGTGTATCGCAGACTCCACAGCAATAAAACTCCCAGTAATGTGCACTGTGTGAGTGTATCACAGACTCCACGGCAATAAAACTCACAGTAATGTGCAGTGTGTGAGTGTATCACAGACTCCACAGCAATAATACTCACCGTAATGTGCAGTGTGTGAGTGTATCACAGACTCCACAGCAATAATACTCACCGTAATGTGCAGCATGTGAGTGTATCACAGACTCCACAGCAATAATACTCACCGTAATGTGCACTGTGGGAGTGTATCACAGACTCCACAGCAATAAAACTCACAGTAATGTGCAGTGTGTGAGTGTATCACAGACTCCACAGCAATAAAACTCACAGTAATGTGCAGCATGTGGGTGTATTACAGACTCCACAGCAATAATACTCACAGTAATGTGCATTGTGTGAGTGTATCACAGACTCCACAGCAATAATACTCACCGTAATGTGCACTGTGGGAGTGTATCACAGACTCCACAGCAATAATACTCACAGTAATGTGCATTGTGTGAGTGTATCACAGACTCCACAGCAATAATACTCACCGTAATGTGCACTGTGGGAGTGTGTCACAGACTCCACAGCAATAAAACTCCCAGTAATGTGCACTGTGGGAGTGTATCACAGACTCCACAGCAATAGAAGGGTCTAAAGAAAGAATTGCAGGGATCTGACTGGAATTTCAAACTTAAGCAATTCTCTGTTTTATTGAGTTGACCCTACAGTAATGTATAAAGTGTGAGTATCACAGAGCTCCACAGCAACAGAAATCCTTCTCGTGTGAATGGAGGAAATCGCAATGTTACAGACAAGATTAGAACGTTATACCCAGCAATGTCAGATCCTTATTCAGATATTCATTCATAGTTTGCCAAGGAGCATTCCAATGAACAAACCCTCTACCGTCTAAAAACCATCTCACCTTTCACTGGAAACCAAAGCACAGAATTACATACGAGCACGTCACACACACTGTGCGAAAAGGAAGTTAAAGTAATGCCAGCGGCAGCATATCAAGTGTAACATGCCTGTACAGCTTGTTTTTCAATCTCACCCTACTCCCCCCCTTTTAAAAACGATAAAAGACCTGCTCTTCCAATGCAAATCCTAAAAGGAAAAGCAGACGGGCCAAGTAAGTGAGCTGGCAAACTATACCGCCAAAGTATCCCTAATTTGCATGGAAAGTACCTCTTGGGAACCAGATCTCCCCGACCCTCTTTTCCTGGCCTATCGTCCTGATTTTTAGAAGCTTGGGATGTTTGCTGTGCATCAGTGTAGCAGAGTTTCACAGCAATAAAAAATAATCACTTTCTTTTAAAAACAAACAATCAAAAAACAACAACAACAAAGCATGATCACAGAATCCAGCCAGTCCCCTAAACCTACATGTCCCCTTTGGTCACGTCATGGGTTGGGAGGTATAAAGAGTGACTCAATAGCGCCTGTGATGATAAAACATTGGAAATGAATCCTGAACAGGTGGAGAGAATGGCTTCCCAAACTTGGGGTGTGAGTTCTCCAAGCAGAATATCTAGATAGTCTTTATTGTTCCAAATGAACAGATGATATAAAAGGGGAAAGGAAGGAACAGACACAACTAAGACAAGCTGACGGGCATTAGACTTGGAGGGTCTCGAAGAACCAAAAGGGATCGAAATGCAGATAGAGGGCATCAAACATTGTTAGGAATTGGGAAAAGGGAATGACCTCAACGCCAGGGAATCCACACGTAAATTAAAGGAGTATGTTTAGTCCGTGTTTAATCAGTTAAGTGCAAATTCACCTTAACAGATTCATTATAATGGATGATTTGGGGACACGTGTGATTGAGCTGCAGGAATCTGAAAAGGTTCCAATAGTCACTCCCAATAGACTCATATTTTGTCTAAAAGGAAATTAATACAAAATTACAGTTTTTTTTTTTTATTATGTGCAAAGAGCAAGGCTGGGTGGGGAGGGAGTTCTAAAAGTGGAGCAATCAGTAGTGGTGCAAGTGCCCCAAGCCGGGACATACGGGAAGTGTACGAGTTAGGTAAGGGAGAAACCAAAGCAGCTTTTCTTCCAGGAAATGTGTCCAAGGGTGGTGGGCAGACCGCGTCCACAATGTAATCTCTTGAAAACAACACTAGACCATTTTTTTTTTTAATAGACCTATATATGCATCAGATTGTGTGAAGGGGTTAAACCCTCTGGGGTGCTGGTGCAACACCTGGCAGGGTCAATTCTTCAGCTCAGCATTCCATCTCTAGGTTGGAGAGTGCCATTAAGTCAGATGATGTTATTAAACTACTAATTTGATGATATCAGGTAGCATGCATTAAAGCAAGTACTTTTGGGGAGAAAAGTGCTATACAATTACAGTGTAGATTTTTCCATGGAGCACAACACTTCTTTTTTAAGCAAGCTTAGGGTCATTTGGCTCTTTAGTCCATGAGATAAGGCATATTGGATTCAGGCTCTGTCACAAGCTGTAACCTTGCATCCTGATAAACTTCCCCATGAGTTCTATGTAGCAACTCATATCCCCATAGCATACCTTAACCCCTCCGGTGAGGGGTTGCCATGATGGCCCTGTTGTGGGCCAGAGCTTCGGAAGCCGTGTGAATCATAAAGTTAAGATCTAGGGTTGGGGTTGATCATCAGGGTTGGGAGGAAAAAGTCACTGTAGGGGAAAAATTTTTAGGGGGAAATGCCACTTTAAGTTATTGTCCTATAACTTGCACAAAAAAACACAACAGAAAAAAAAAATGTAAACATGTAATTTTTCTAAACGCGTGGTCTATTTTACCATTTATAGATTTTTCAGGCCGAAGTTCGAAAAAGTGGGTTTTAAAAAAAAATAAATAAAAAAATTCATACTATTTTATCATATGATATTTTTATAGTAAATTATAAGATATGATGAAAATATTGGTATCCTAAGAAAGCCCTTCTAAGGGGTGATAGGAAACAGTATATAACAACATGTGTGGGTGCCTTAGAAACAAGAACGCTGAAAATAACAGCTAAACACAAAAACCGCAGCAGTGTAAAAACTGCCTGTGTCACTAAGGGGTTAATAAAACCCCTCACCTTTCAAACTACACCTGCTGGTCACACAACCAATCCCATCACTCTGAGGAACTTGGGATTCTACTTCCTAAACATTCTTGCTCCAAAAATAAAAATAAAAAATGCTGGTATGTGCTACATTCCTTGGACAGGGAAAGCTGTGGGTTGTTTTTTTTTTTGTAATATTGTTTTGGAAACCCTGGCACACGAAATAAAATAAAATATTGATTCTGGGATGGATATTTCGGTAAGTTTCTCAGTCCCTGACGTCTGTGTGCTTTTTCTGGCTGGATATTTGAAGTGTCTCACGTTCTACCCCCCCCCCCCCCCCCTCTTTCCCCCGATGCTCTGCTTGTAAGCTGCTACCATTAATATTTCATGTGAAAATAAACCATCTCCGATGTTTCAAGAAAAACAACGGTTCCTTGGCAACCGGAATACGAAAAAAAAAAATCCCTCCCAGAAACCACTGCTGCTCTGTATTTACCCCCAGAGCTGGGTGTAGGATAAGGAAGCTTATTGATAAAAGAAGGTCTCTGGTGCAATACGGGGGTAAAAAAATAAACCATTAAAGAGCCCTTTGAAACCGTGGTAAATAAATAACAAAAGAAGAACTAGCGTCTGGTCGAGGAAGTCCAACTACACACAATTGTGCAAACAGACAACCACCTAGTTTATTTGCATGTTGCACATGTTTCATATAACTGACATGCAAATGTCCAAGTATTTACAGCTCTCCTGAAATTGTACATGGTTTGGGGACAGCTGTTGCAGTAATTTGAATTTATTGGGATTTTTTGGGTGGAGAATTGCCTCTTTAAACTGAACCTGACATATACAAATGGTATGGTATGTCCCCTTAAAGAAGGCCTACCAGTGGCGAAGTGTGTTAGAATAATTGCTAGTGAATTTACAGGTTGATTATCCCTTACCTGTAGATCTTAAGTCCATAATGACACGAAAACTCAGATTTACCCCCTTTACATCAGGTTTTGCATTGCTACAAAATGTCACAAACATGGGCAAGTTTGGATGCCCATCTTGGCTAGTCTTGGGGTACATTGGCAAGTCTGAGGGACAGATTGGCAAATCTTGGGAGACAGATTGGCAAGTCTGAGGGACAGATTGGCAAGTCTTGGGGGACAGATTGGCAAGTCTTGGGGGACAGATTGGCAAGTCTTGGGGGACAGATTATACTGTATTTCATGAGAGCTGAGAGGGTTTAATCTATCTGATTGGTGGAAATAATCAAATACTTCTGTCCCAAGGATTACGGATAAGGAAGGCTCAACCTGTACAGACTTTTAGTAAGTATTTATAGCTATGTATCAGAATGGAATCTGCATGCCAAAAGGCATAACCAATCAAACACAGGAAGAAAGATTAATAAACAAATATTGCACAAATCGGATAGCAATCACATCGTATAGCAATACAGGTGACATACATACAGATACATACATACATACAGATAGATACATACAGATACATACATAAATACATACATACATACATACAGATAGATACATACAGATACATACATAAATACATACATACATACATACAGATACATACATACAGATACATACATACAGATACATACATACATACAGATACATACATACATACAGATAGATACATACAGATACATACATAAATACATTCATACATACAGATAGATACATAAATACATACATACATACATACAGATACATACATAAATACAGATACATACATAAATACATACATACATACAGATAGATACATAAATACATACATACATACAGATACATAAATACATACATACATATACATACATACATACAGATACATACATACATACATACAGATACATACATACATACAGATACATACATACAGATACATACATACATACAGATACATACATACAGATAGATACATACATACATACATACAGATACATACATACATACAGATAGATACATAAATACATACATACAGATAGATACATAAATACATACATACAGATAGATACATACATACAGATAGATACATACATACATACATACAGATACATACATACATA
Organism: Pelodytes ibericus; assembly: GCA_036172795.1. Lineage (NCBI taxonomy): Eukaryota > Metazoa > Chordata > Amphibia > Anura > Pelodytidae > Pelodytes > Pelodytes ibericus. The sequence continues at coordinate 5,971,019 of CM069868.1, read as the reverse complement.
CAGATACATACATAAATACATACATACAGATAGATACATACATACATACAGATACATACATACATACAGATAGATACATAAATACATACATACAGAAATACATACATACATACAGAAATACATACATACAGATACATACATACAGATACATACATAAATACATACAGATACATACATACAGATACATACATAAATACATACATACAGATACATACATACATACATACAGATAGATACATACATACATACAGATAGATACATAAATACATACATACAGATAGATACATAAATACATACATACAGATAGATACATACATACATACATACAGATACATACATACATACATACAGATAGATACATACATACATACAGACAGATACATAAATACATACAGATAGATAGATACATACATACATACATACAGATACATACAGATACATACATACAGATACATACATACACACATGTTATAATCAAAATTGCATGCAAATGCCTAGATTAAGAATAAATCTTCCCACGGTGTCTCCTGTACAAGGAGTGAATATAATTGAAGAATAAAATAATATATATATATAGAATCATATAGATCTTGCAATGTGGCAATGCATCTCAGTAAGTGTTTACACAGATGGGGTTTAATTGGTATGGACTCCACACTGGCTAGCATTGTGGATTATATCTATCAGTGAGAGGAGCATGATTACAGTGCCTGATTGCAATCAGACTCTTAAAGCCTTCTCTTTTGTCTTGCTACTTCAGGGCTTGCCTAATATTTGGAAGCTTTAGGAATCATCAAGCAGACCAATTTGGGAGCCTCCCTATTTTTAGGAGCAAGGGAAATGGAACTTGTTGCTAGCAATTGTAAAGATTCAAATACACAAAATGGAACCAAGCGCCAAGAACACTCCAGACATCAAACTAAGCTTGATGCATCTAGTAGTGTTTAACCTGTGTATAGTGGACAGTTTATTTATTTTACACAACAAGCTGTGAATGCTTGGGAATGTATTTCAATGTGTCCTGCATGTTCCCCTTTAAAGTTTACATATTAATGCGTACACTGAGCATTTGCAGTGACAGCTTCATTCACAAGTTGGCAATTGCTTCCCTGTATTTTTAAAGTTTTTTTACAGCTGTGATTGGTGGGGCTGGAATGTTATGTCATTTCACTAATGACATCACTCCCATACTGCACATGTGCAATTAGCCCCCCCTCCCTCCATCGCTATAGAAGACCTCTAATTGGCTCCTAGATGACAGGGGATGCTTATGTTGTAGTTCCAGCTGGAAAAGTCATGGTGGATCGGACCAGGAGAAAAGCCAGCAAAAGACATTGTTTAAAAGTTACAATGCAAAAACTAAAGAATAGAAAAAAGAATAGCAAAATAGAAAACAGTGAACCTAAGATTTTTGTTTTGCATTGCTATATGGATCAAAATGAGATCCCATGCCATTATAAAGGGTCCCAAGCAGGTCTACCAGGCCAGAATGGCTCAATGAAGCTACCTTTACACACAATAAATTGATAAACGAACATTGAGCTCAAATGGATAAATAATAAATTAGAGCTGCATACAACAAACCCACCGCCGATGATCTGGCGCTTCTATCCAGCCAAGTCTATATAGCGCGAAACGCGTTAGGTGAGCACTTTTTTCACCGTCATAACATACTTATGTCTCAATATATTTATATATTTTCCCCTCTTGTTTTCTGCTCCTTTATCCAGGTTTCACGCCAATCCATCTCAGAATATTAATAAGAAAATTATACATGATAGACTTCAGACATCCATAAATCCTACCGCTGCATCAACCAATGAACTGAATTTTCAGGGACTAGCCAGCCTGCGCCAGGGCTAAGGATGCTGGGAGTGGTTATAGGACAGCAGATGATCATCCCAGGATTAATCATTATGAATCGGTACCAAAGATTGTCTTCAGACTGGACTTAGGCAAAGTCATATCACATGTACTTCAAATGAGATGGGAATGAAGTAATCTGCTTGGAAATTCCCCTTTATTTGTTATAACGGCCAACATCTTCATATATTAACCAGACACTAATGTATTTTTATCTAAACCACTGTGTCCAAGCTGGGAATGTGCTGATCTCTATTAAATTAATAAAGTAATACAGTAGACACAATCAAGTATTGGATTAAACACCTTATTGAGACTTCTATGCATTGTGTAAAGGGGCGGCCATGTTTAGAATCTTGGGTCAGTTTATCCTTACTCTGACCCAATATGTCTGCCCCCCTGATAGATCTGGAACATGGAGTAACGAGGGCTCAGTTGGGTACTCTATGTCTTTCAATTAAAACCGAACATCACTTTTTTTTCAATCCTCCTTTAAAGTTTGCGATACAAACACCCTCCTACGCCCTTTAAGGGGTAGAACCAATTCGGGAAATGATACCTGGGTTATGTAACCGTTATTAAAAAGAACATATTGATACCTTACACAATGCCAGTGCCCTAGAAAATAAATTGGTTTTGAAAATAGTTTGAGCCTCAAGAGCAATTCTGGATTAGAGTCGAAAAAGTGGAACCAGTAATGATACACAGGAGCTGGCACTCACAGTGATAGGAGTTATTCCAAACGCTAGCTTTATCGAAAAACTGTACCCCTGAAATTGCTATTTATCCACAAATTCCGTTTTTTCAATCATAAAAGTTTTATTTACATTTCCCCCTCCCCACCACATTTTTTGGACTCTTGACATACATTCTCCTTATAGTACATGCACTTTCTAGGAAATAAAAATGATGCTACTCACTTGTACGACTTCTATTCCCCTTTTCCTAGAAGAATAGAAATAATAGAGTTAATACAAATGGTACATTGACAATCCTCAGGGGACATACAAATCATGGAGGAGAGTAAATGAAGGGCTCCATCGCTTTATTTTTAAATATTTCGGTCTTGTCCAACAAATAACTTCTATTACACCAGCACAGTTATATTTTAATCCTCCAGAAGAACCATTTAAGTGTGTGGCCAGTTACAGTCCGAGATTCCTGAAAAACTTGCTTTTAAAAAAAAAAAATGTAAAGTTCTGCATTTCCTGTACGTTGGGACAGTAATAGGATGCCAGTTCCCAGAAGGGCATTCCCACGAGTTTGTTAGCATTATACCATTTAAATAAATAACCCCTTAAACTGTGACATCTAAAAATCAGGAAAAATATCAAAACATAACAACCTAGTAAATGTTATCTTTAGAACCAAACCGCGTTCCTATAAATGCCCACCCCGACCGAAAATGTGTGAGCACGCCAAATGTAGACAGACCATTTTACATGTGTAGTTTTCCACATTTTTGTACGCCAATTAAGAGGTGGGAAAATAGTAGATTTGTTTCTCTATTTCGGCCTGTGTTGGTTTTACAGGGTCCTTGCTGTGAAATAGGCAGAGATTCCCAAACATGGCAAATCATTTGGGAAACATTGTGCGTTCAACATAAATCTGGGACATACCATATGCATGCGCAGCCTTGTGATTGGTTAATGAAGGCAGACAAATTAAGTTCTGTTTAATTGAAAGTTTACGTCAAGTGCAGACACTTTAAATAGAAATAAAGTACCTTATTGAACCCTCTTTACCCTCTATGGCTCTACGAGGGGGCAGACATGTTGTTTAGAATCTTTGCTCTGTATAGCTCTATCAGGGGTCGGACATGTTGTTTAGAATCCTTGCTCTGTATAGCTCTATCAGGGGACTGAAATGTTGTTTAGAATCTTTGCTCTGTATAGCTCTATCAGGGGACTGAAATGTTGTTTAGAATCTTTGCTCTGTATAGCTCTATCAGGGGGCGGACATGTTTAGAATCTTTGCTCTGTATAGCTCTATCAGTGGGCGGACATGTTGTTTTGAATCTTTGCTCTGTATAGCTCTATCGGGGGGTTGACATGTTTAGAATCTTTGCTCTGTATAGCTCTATAAGGAGGTGGACATGTAGTTTAGAATCCTTGCTCTATATAGCTCTATCAGGGGGCGGAAATGTTGTTTAGAATCTTTGCTCTGTATAGCTCTATCAGGGGGCTGAAATGTTGTTTATAATCTTTGCTCTGTATAGCTCTATCAGGGGGCGGACATGTTGTTTAGAATCTTTGCTCTGTATAGCTCTATCAGGGGGAGGAAATGTTGTTTAGAATCTTTGCTTTGTATAGCTCTATCAGGGGGCGGACATGTTGTTTAGAATCTTTGCTCTGTATAGCTCTATCAGGGAGCAGACATGATGTTTAGAATCTTGGGTCAGTTCTTCCTTCATCTCACCCAACATGTCCTCCCCCTGATAGAGCTATACAGAGAGGACCCAAATAAAGAAGTTATTCCCAACCCAGTCCTCAAGGCCCAGCCAACAGTCCAGTATTTAGGGATTAACCAGCTGTGTCTAAGGTTTAAAAAAAAAAAAAATAATAATAAAAAAAAAAAACATCTTAGACACAACTGGGTAATCTCTAAATCCTGGACGGACACCCATTATTGAGTCAGTGCAATAAAGTATTTTAAAAATATATATTTTAGATGTCTATAACGGATGTAATCTTTCAATTAAATATCTTTATTTTTTGCCAACAGTGGTCTTTTAAGCCCCATTAGTTAATATCGTATAAGTCAGTCCGCAAATCAGAAACTATGTGTAAAAAAACAAAAAAATAAACCTAAACCTATGCTTTTAATTCAGCCAGCACGAGGAATGCATCAAACACCTGTCATTTTGGCATGAACAAACCCTCCGGGGTCTCAAACTGTGGGCACCGAGCCAAAACCTGTGCTTTTTCTTGGGTAATAAAGGGCAGAATTTATTAACATAATTATAGTGACACAAAATACCCAAAAAAATAACAGAGACAAGATCTTTAACTGCAGAGGAAAAAACAAAAAACCCACTAAACAGGAAAAAAAGAGCCATAATTGCACAGTCAGCCACGGCATGAAGCCCGAGAAGGAAGAGGGTGCGCAGGTCACAGCGATGGCCGGTTACCGTGGCAACCAAACAAGGCCTTACTGTGTGTGAGCCTAATAATGGCTGCCGGGTTTCACAGACGGAGTGAAACCCCCCCCAAAAAAAGGGGGACACTACTGTCGTTACCAGAGAGTCTCATAAATTTAGATACCTAGTGTGGTTTTGGAGAATAGATTAAAAAAAAAAACCAAGCTAATACCGCCCTTCATTGATATAACATGCTTATACCTAAATATAACATTTTTTTTTAAATTCATTTTATAAAATATATTTTGTAATGCAGGATAGTCCAAAAAAACAATCAGCAATACCATTTACCTGATAGACTTAACATTAGCTTTTCTTTTTTTTTTTTACCAGCCTGCCGGTAATATAGTGGAATTGTTGGCTGGGTGTCTGAAGCTCAATGATCTTAAGTTTAAAACACACTGCTGCCTGTGCACACTGTACGTAGGTAGTTTTAATGCCGGGACAGGCCCAAATTTGATGGGACAGGGGAAAGAAAAAAAAAAAGGGACTGTCCCGGAAAATTCAGAACTGTTGGCAGCTATACATGTATAAAGAACCAGACATTTAATTCAACATCACATTTTATTGCCAGCAGTGGTCCTCTTTGCATTGTCTTGCAATTATGCAAACACTGTGTATAAAATCATTTTTTTTGTGTGTGTTTTTATTCCCAGGCTGTTTGGTTCTCCAGCATGGAAAGGTGTGCCCTTATCACAATAAATAGCAAATCCATTTGGCAGGTTGCAAGCTTATAAAAGACGTGTCCCCGGGAGTGAAGTCACACCTAGTTTGGATTCCCTGTCTGCAGGTTAACTTGAGTGAGCAGACGTCGCTACTTGGGCAAACAAGACTTTGTCACGCTGACAAGGAGTACAAAAGCATTGCTGTCCTTTACTGCTGATGAAAAATACGCTTATAAAGAATATGCATCACGGGGATGCAGGAGGAGTTCACAGCTTGCACTGCAATAGCAATGCCATAAAGTGCAATACCAAATAACCACACTGAGGGGGGGGGGGGGCAATTTGTGAATATTTATAAAACATTTTGTGCTCCCCCCCGCTTCGCACTTCTTCCATTGATTTTAGCGAGGATTAACAAAAATATATATATATATTCGCAAACATGTCTGCTTTTATTTTCAAATATGCACGTTTTTTTTATTCCCAAGTTGCTTATATTTACTATTTGAAAGATTTACTACGTTTCAAAAGGAGCAAAGAGCAAAAATAGATCCACACATAAAATATACTCGCTTTTATTTTACTACATGAGGGGCTCTAATTGCTGCAAGCCCCAGACACGCAGGGTGAGGACATGTTCTACTTGGCTGAGTGCAAGCTGACAGTGCCAGCATGCACAAGCACCCAGGAGTGCACTGCCTCAGCTGAGAGGCAGCGCTCAGAGTAAGCCAGCGTCTGTCTGTGAAGATACACATCGGGATGGTTCCATTCAGGTGGCAAAACGCTTTTAACTTTTGCTTCTATTAGCAAAATCTGGGTACGTTTACCTGAAGTAAAACCGACTGTTGCCCCGTGTCTGATTAAAGGTTAAAATGGAGGGTTAAAAAAACGTGTCCTTCCAACATCTCACGGGGCCTGTGAGGGACCCTTTTTTTAGCAGAGGATGTGATCAGATGTGGGGCAATTCCCAGAAATTATATTTGCTTTTATAAAACGTTCATTTTATTTACATAACTAATTTATAAACATGTACTGACTGCATTTAAAGGAACACTTCACTTTGTTTTGAAGGAAGCAAGGGTTGAAAAAAAGCACGTCCCGGATTTTTAAGTAATAGATACCCGCAGGTTTACTATCTGCTGTGTCTCACGTGCGAGACACAGCGGTTCCTGGTGGTTAGTATGCGCACAGCCAATCAGAGTGGCGGCTCGTCCCACTCCGAGAGAGACCCTCATTATTCCATGGGATCAGCAGGGGGGACCTAGACCCTCCTGCTGAGCCCATGCAAAAAGAAGGGTCTCTCTCTGCGCTAACAGAGTCGCCGACCAGATGGCTGCCTTCTTCCTATGGAACTATGGCAGCTTCCAGTCAGAGGATAAACTGGCGTGTACCATCAAAAGTACTATCAAAAGTACACGTCTGTTCATCCTTATACTAGGGACAACTAAAACTCACTTGTTCTTCTATATTAGAAGCACAAGCGGAATATACATTTTAGTGTCCCTTTAAAACATTAATTATTGAGTGCTTTATCACGGAGAATACCAATCCTACAAATCTTATGTCATACACAACACACACCACAGACACATTTAGAACCCATTTTTCTCCTAATTTCACCATTTGCTTGCAGTTTTGCTAACACAATATATAAATAATTTTCAGTCTTATATTTTATTCTCTATAGTCACAGTATCCAGTCCCTTTAAATTAGTTTCCAATCCACCACAGCTCTCTGAATGAAGATTCTCTTTTTGGTAAATGAATGTAAAGCTATTCATTAAATAGAGCTTCCCCTCTATTATAGGGATGACAATAGCATAGTGCTGTGACTGTCCTGTGTATCTGCTTCCGGCTGACTGATGATGAGATCATCCTATATATGAACACTGTAGATTATTGCCAGGGGCCAGAGTCCATACTGTGCTAACATTTGTCACAATGGGTTTACAGTTTCTTTATCACTGATCACTGCTCGGGTTTTAGGTCTAGCTAGCTTTTAACACCTTCATAGTCCCAGGTACAAAAAATAATAATAATAAAAAAAAAAAAAAAAAAAAAATATATTTAAACATTTTACCTACAAATGATTTTGAGACGGATTGTAGGCCTGACTATTGTCAGCCATAGACCACATTTTAAATTCTGTTTTGTTTTTATAGTGATTTCTGTCTTGCTTTATTTCAGGGACAAGGTTCTAAAAGTAGAGCAATTAGTAGGAGCAGAGTCCATTGGCTTCTATGGTGATTATACCACTTGGAAAACTTTGCCAAGAATGGCTGGTTATACATAAACCATTATGCACTCAGCAATGTGCTGTATACTATATTTAAATAGAAACAAGAGAATGGGCAGCGCCACCCTAAACCAGCATATTAAATACAGTATGCGACTTTAAAAGCAAACAAGGCAGAGGGGGTATGATATACACTTACCCAAGCAAAAAATAATAATCTAGGAGCCAGACAACAGCACATATACACATCACAAACACACAGTCAGTCAGTCAGTCACATAGACAGGCACACACACAGTCAGTCACATACACACATACAATCAGTTACATACATACAGACAACACCATTTTGAAGAATTTTTTATTCTCTACATTCACAGTAAAAAAAAAAAAAAAACGGTAGGTGATACAGTCTCGTTAAATTAGTTTCCAATTCAACAGAGCTCACTGAATTAAGTTTATCTTTTTGATAAATGAATGTCAATCTATTCATTAATTAGGGCTGCCCATAGTATGTCGGCAGATAAGAACCATTCGGCCAATCTAGTCTGCTCAATTTTTTAAATACTTTCATTAATCCCTGACCTTATCTTATATCTAGGATAGCCTTATACCTATCCCACACATGCTTAAACTCCTTCACTGTATTAACCTCTACCACTTCTACTGGAAGACTATTCCATGCATCCACTACCCTCTCAGTAAAGTAATACTTTCATTAGTCCCTGACCTTATCTTATATCTAGGATAGCCTTATACCTATCCCATGCATGCTTAAACTCCTTCACTGTATTAACCTCTACCACTTCTACTGGAAGACTATTCCATACATCCACTACCCTCTCAGTAAAGTAATACTTTCATTAGTCCCTGACCTTATCTTATATCTAGGATAGCCTTATACCTATCCCATGCATGCTTAAACTCCTTCACTTTATTAACCTCTACCACTTCTACTGGAAGACTATTCCATACATCCACTACCCTCTCAGTAAAGTAATACTTTCATTAGTCCCTGGCCTTATCTTATATCTAGGATAGCCTTATACCTATCCCATGCATGCTTAAACTCCTTCACTGTATTAACCTCTACCACTTCTACTGGAAGACTATTCCATGCATCCACTACCCTCTCAGTAAAGTCATCCTTTCATTAGTCCCTGGCCTTATCTTATATCTAGGATAGCCTTATACCTATCCCACGCATGCTTAAACTCCTTCACTGTATTAACCTCTACCACTTCCACTGGAAGACTATTCCATACATCCACTACCCTCTCAGTAATGTAATCCTTTCATTAGTCCCTGGCCTTATCTTATATCTAGGATAGCCTTATACCTATCCCACGCATGCTTAAACTGCTTCACTGTATTAACCTCTACCACTTCTACTGGAAGACTATTCCATGCATCCACTACCCTCTCAGTAATGTAATACTTTCATTAGTCCCTGACCTTATCTTATATCTAGGATAGCCTTATACCTATCCCATGCATGCTTAAACTCCTTCACTGTATTAACCTCTACCACTTCTACTGGAAGACTATTCCATACATCCACTACCCTCTCAGTAAAGTAATACTTTCATTAGTCCCTGGCCTTATCGTATATCTAGGATAGCCTTATACCTATCCCACGCATGCTTAAACTCCTTCACTGTATTAACCTCTACCACTTCTACTGGAAGACTATTCCATGCATCCACTAACCTCTCAGTAAAGTAATACTTTCATTAGTCCCTGGCCTTATCGTATATCTAGGATAGCCTTATACCTATCCCACGCATGCTTAAACTCCTTCACTGTATTAACCTCAACCACTTCCACTGGAAGACTATTCCATACATCCACTACCCTCTCAGTAATGTAATACTTTCATTAGTCCCTGACCTTATCTTATATCTAGGATAGCCTTATACATATTTAATCTCTCCAGTCATCGTTGGCATCTGCCTTCCCTGCTGAGATGCAGTTTCACTATAAGACTACTTTATTTACGATAATTTAGACTGAAATACTTGAGAGAGAGAGAGAGAGAGAGAGAGAGAGACAGACAGACAGACAGACATGAAGCTACCGTGTGACAATTCTTAATGTAAATACCAGGATTATAAAACAAATTGACATTAGATTTCTTGCAAACCTTTGCTATATCCTGGTATGAGAACACCTGACTGGAAAATCAAAGGAAAATCAAAATATATAAACTTTAAAGGACTCTAATTCCCATCACCCCAGCCAGACAAAGAGACAATTAACTTTTCATACATGGTCCTATTCCAGATTGTTTTTCCATACCAGTAAAATGTTTCCACCCCGGGACTCTGGAAGTCTAAGTGTACAGCTGTACTTCCTCCTCAAAGCAAACAATCTAGCTAAACATACACCAGTTATACACACATACTCCAGAGAGCACTGAGCCAGGTAACACTGTACCACGTAGAGGAAAAAAGGGGAGCTAGCAGAATCAACTGCTAGCAGTGATAATCATTTTACAAAAGTCAATAATTGGAATAAAGTCTAACAGAGCAATTACCACGTATCTGCTGCCGGGGCTGTGCATCCATTTTTTCTGGAGAATTTTTAGACAGATATTGATCCAATGTTAATACGTAAACATCAGAATGCTGTAATACTCAGATCAGACCTGCTTTACTTACTGTGTATCACTGGCAGGAATCTCATCTTGCAAACTAAATCTAATTAAATGTGACCGCCACCTAAACACGGATTATTCTGTGAATGTAGAAATATTTTTTAGAAAATGATACATACATTGTGTTGGTGGAATCGCAAGCAAATGCATAGAATTAGAAGAAAACGTGCTTCAAAATTGTTTATGATGTCGCCTACTTATGACATCATCTGTGGCTTTTCACTAATTTTCAATGGGATATGTGTCATTTGCATATCAAGCCATGCATGATGTCATAAACACGAGACACTACAGACACAATTTGTTTTCTTAGGAGAGTTGCATGCAAACACAATGTGCAGATCTTTCAGTATATTTGCTCTGTATAGCTCTATCAGGGGGCGGACATGTTGTTTAGAATCTTTGCTCTGTAAAGCTCTATCAGGGGGTGGACATGTTGTTTAGAATCTTTGCTCTGTATAGCTCTATCAGGGGGCCGGACATGTTGTTTAGAATCTTTGCTCTGTATAGCTCTATCAGGGGGTGGACATGTTTAGAATCTTTGCTCTGTATAGCTCTATCAGGGGACAGACATGTTGTTTAGAATCTTTGCTCTGTATAGCTCTATCAGGGGGCGGACATGTTGTTTAGAATCTTTGCTCTGTATAGCTCTATCAGGGGGCCGGACATGTTGTTTAGAATCTTTGCTCTGTATACCTCTATCAGGGGGTGGACATGTTGTTTAGAATCTTTGCTCTGTATAGCTCTATCAGGGGACAGACATGTTGTTTAGAATCTTTGATCTGTATAGCTCTATCAGGGGGCGGACATGTTGTTTAGAATCTTTGCTCTGTATAGCTCTATCAGGGGCCGGACATGTTGTTTAGAATCTTTGCTCTGTATAGCTCTATCAGGGGGCGGACATGTTGTTTAGAATCTTTGCTCTGTATAGCTCTATCAGGGGGCGGACATGTTGTTTAGAATCTTTGCTCTGTATAGCTCTATCAGGGGGGGACATGTTGTTTAGAATCTTTGCTCTGTATAGCTCTATCAGGGGGCAGACATGTTGTTTAGAATCTTTGCTCCATATAGCTCTATCAGGGGGCGGACATGTTGTTTAGAATCTTTGCTCTGTATAGCTCTATCAGGGGGTGGACATGTTGTTTAGAATCTTTGCTCTGTATAGCTCTATCAGGGGGCAGACATGTTGTTTAGAATCTTTGCTCTGTATAGCTCTATCAGGGGGCAGACATGTGGTTTAGAATCTTTGCTCTGTATAGCTCTATCAGGGGGCGGACATGTTGTTTAGAATCTTTGCTCTGTATAGCTCTATCAGGGGGTGGACATGTTGTTTAGAATCTTTGCTCTGTATAGCTCTATCAGGGGGCAGACATGTTGTTTAGAATCTTTGCTCTGTATAGCTCTATCAGGGGGCGGACATGTTGTTTAGAATCTTTGCTCTGTATAGCTCTATCAGGGGGGGACATGTTGTTTAGAATCTTTGCTCTGTATAGCTCTATCAGGGGGCAGACATGTTGTTTAGAATCTTTGCTCCATATAGCTCTATCAGGGGGCGGACATGTTGTTTAGAATCTTTGCTCTGTATAGCTCTATCAGGGGGTGGACATGTTGTTTAGAATCTTTGCTCTGTATAGCTCTATCAGGGGGCAGACATGTTGTTTAGAATCTTTGCTCTGTATAGCTCTATCAGGGGGCAGACATGTGGTTTAGAATCTTTGCTCTGTATAGCTCTATCAGGGGGCGGACATGTTGTTTAGAATCTTTGCTCTGTATAGCTCTATCAGGGGGTGGACATGTTGTTTAGAATCTTTGCTCTGTACAGCTCTATCAGGGGGCAGACATGTTGTTTAGAATCTTTGCTCTGTATAGCTCTATCAGGGGGCGGACATGTTGTTTAGAATCTTTGCTCTGTATAGCTCTATCAGGGGGCAGACATGTTGTTTAGAATCTTTGCTCCATATAGCTCTATCAGGGGGCGGACATGTTGTTTAGAATCTTTGCTCTGTATAGCTCTATCAGGGGGCAGACATGTTGTTTAGAATCTTTGCTCTGTATAGCTCTATCAGGGGGCGGACATGTTGTTTAGAATCTTTGCTCTGTTGTTTTTTGCTGACACCCATTTAAAAGTTGCAGAATTGTACCAAATCCTTTCCATCAAGCAGGGATATGAGAAGTTAGCACTAGACTACAGTGACAAAATGGCTGCCAGTATGCAAATTGTTTATACTGTGAATATATTGCGTTGGTAGAATTACAAGCAAATTCAGAAGTGGAGAGGAAAAGTAATGTTATAAAAATGTCCGTGGCGTCTCCTCTTTATGACATCATCTCTGGCTTGATTTGCAAACCACACATTTTCCATTGAATGCAGTATATAAAGCCACTCGGTGATTTCATAACACGGAGACTGTGTACACATTCTTTTTCTTCGAATCTGTACATTTGTATTTTCTCCTGCTAGCGCAATGTATTCATCATTTGGATCTTTTTGTTGTCATGCTCCATCTAGTTAAGGGGCTGGCAGAGAGTTTAGGAATTATTACCGTACATCTCAGAATCACGATGCAAAGTGCTGACTATGTGACATGAGAGAATTGACTCCCCTATGTAGGATTAGAAGATCATCCTCTTCACAGACACGTTTAAGTAGCCTTAATTTAAAGAGACCGTCCCACTGAGCTCCAAACAATGGGTTCTGTCCTACGCATGCAGCAAACGCTGCAGGACTAATTCTGTGCATTAACCTTACCCTCTGTGCAGCATTAAACAAATATGTAAAACAATTTCACAAAGAAACTTCCGGCTTCCGAAAGGTGAGAGGGGTAAAGATATATATATATATATATATATATATATATATATATATATAAAATAAAACAAAAAAAGATTTGTAGCGGATTACAACTCTCATCACACGCAGCCAGTGGATGGATGTGGAATTGTACCGAAAAAAAAAAACAAATGGACACAGCACACAGTCAATAATATATAATATAATAACCTATATAGAGGCGCAAACATAAAAACGCTAGTCCTTATACTAAATACTCACCCGTTTCCTATTTTGATCCATGACTGCAACAAAGTAAAGCTCCAGTTATCCTTGATGAGTCGCAGTCAAAGCCAGGTGAATGTAGAAGTATTCAACATTTGGCTAAGTACCTTGTTACCCTGATGCCACCCATATTTTTCATGGTATTTAATAAAGTTAGAAATTCGCTTCTCCCTTCCCTGCAATCCTTCCATGGAATAAAGCCCTTAATGAATCATTCCTGTGCATTTCTCCAACGCTGAGACCATAGAACAGGTCATTCATCAGACCAGAGGGCGGCCAGTGTTTAACAGAGTAGAAGCCAGAGAAGTCAATAGCAGATACCCAAAAAAACTTGGGAGCCAGCCGTAACAATTTAGACACAATGTCTCCTTGCCTTCCAGTGTGTGTCTAGATCTAAATTAAAAGGAATATGTTATAAGGAGATTAAGAAATGAGGTGTTGACATACCCCCAAGAGCCGGAGAGAGCCCTGGCTCCTGAGAACCCTCCTGCTGGCTCTAATGTTTTGATTTGTTTTTATCCAGCACTCTATAACCAGGCTGGCTCCTGAATGGGTCTGTCCAAACGTCTACAAAGTCTTGGATCAATCAACTCACTCTGTCTTTGAATATCCTGTTAAACACCACATTATGTTAAACAAAGCATTGACGAAGAAAAAAAAAAAGGCAACTTTTTTTTTTAAAGAATATTTGGAAAATAATGCAAAATGTTCTTTTTGGGTGGAACTTTTACATTTTAGATTTAAAAATAATTATGCTTCACAATATTTAAAAAAAAAAAAAAAAAAAGTCTATACATGCTCTTTTTCATTGTACTCTATCTTACGGTGAAGTCCACGTTGGTTGAAGCTGGTTAAAGCCCAGAACTTGTTATTTTTGTTGGCAGGGAAAGAAAATAATAGATATCTGATCTAGGTCGTTTGCAGAGTAATGGGATCTTTTACAGGTTCAATCAGAACTTGGCAAAACCAAGTGACCTAATCCGGATCCAGCTACACCAGAAGCAGTAGATCATGAGAATCCCTGGTCAAAAAAATTCTTCAACAGGTAGATGAAAGACTTCTAACGCAATGCAAGTGAGAATGCAGTCTGTCATCTATCCTCTCCTTCTATGAAACTGCCTTAGGACAAAAGTTGTTTGTTCTTTTACTAGAAAATGTAAATGTTTCAGATTTTATTTACTCTCTGGAGAACGATTTTAATGTTTGTTTGGGCTGCGGCAACCGCTAGTTGCACTACCGCAATTGCAATCTAGTTGCACTACCGCCCACCAGCTGATGAAGATAATTCGAAACGCGTCCTGTGGGGTGTAGCTGTGTTTCTGTTTAGTGCAATATCCTAACTGTTCAATAGACCTGGCCAGGCGAACAGACCCAGTGGGTAAGGGATTTTTGGCTCTATTTATATTTTTTATGTATATTTTTAAGAATTTATCTCTTTGTTGCACCCATTTGGGGCCCTTGATTTGGTGTATCATTATATTTTTGTTTATATATTTTCAGTCTCATCTTGTGATTTTATATTATATTGCTGTATATTACATATGGTCATTTACTTGTATATTTATACTTCCTTGTAATAAACTCTATTTTTTCTACAACATTTCTGTCTTTGTAGTCTACTACTTTTGTGGTATACATATTTAGCGCTGTCTCACTCTTACATTGGGCTGCGGCAAGCAATAATTATTAAAAAATCAATGACATCAAATCAAGACATTGTCTATGAACAGGTTACAGATCTCTTAAAAATGAACAAATCATGGTCACACACAGCCAGAGAGGGAATCCCAAATTTTGATATGTTATAGAGAAGTATATTTTTTACGGACATTCGTCCCGTTGTATAATTCTGCAGCATTGTTCTAGTTACTGTACACATCAAACAATTTGTGTATTTCACCCGAGGATAAGTTGTTTGTTTGTTTTTTTAACACTTTTTGTACCTTCGAAAAGAAATAGATAATACATTTTCAGGTTTTTTTTGTTTCCCATTAGTACAGAAATTGTACTTCGTATATTTAAAAGAAGAAAAACTACCACAACTAGAGGACATAGTCTTAAATTAGAGGGGCAACGATTTAAAAGTAATATCAGGAAGTATTACTTTACTGAGAGGGCGGTGGATGTATGGAATAGCCTGCCAGCAGAAGTGGTAGAGGTAAACACAGTCAAGGATTTTAAGCATGCGTGGGATAGACACAAGGCTATCCTAGCTATAAGACCGGGAACGCGGGACTAATAAAAGTACTCAAAAAAAATTGGGCAGACTAGATGGACCGAATGGTTCTTATCTGCCGACACATTCTATGTTTCTATGAAATTACACGAACATCAGGTTCCTCAAATCGACCCTCTTCCCTTAGGTATGCAATATCAATTGCACATTATGCTTCCTTCCTCTTGTACATTAGCAGCCATTAGGTTTGTAGGGCCCTAGTTATTAAAGGGGTCGGGATGGAGACATATAGAGTGGGAATCCATCAAGGTCAGTTCGGGTACAAAGCTCGAAAAGTTTGTGGACTGCTGCACTTTTAAAACGTGAAACCCCCCGAAAGTTAACTTTATACATAACCCCATTGAGTTTTCAAAAAAAAAAAAAGAGGAAAATCTTGTACAACGGTCATGTGTTGACGAACAAGAGCGTTGGGGTTACAGGGATTGTTGGTTCTCATCGTATCTCAATTTGTTAGTTTATTGCACACTGGAGTGTTCCCATTTCCAAGAGTTTAAGGTTTAATCCCATTCTGCTCATGGTATACTGGAATCGTACCCTACAAAGTGCTACACATATTATTTAGCTAGTGACGCTCTACACGGGCACCTGAGGGAGATGGTGGCACTTACCTGCACAGGTCAGTGAAGGCTTGAAAATTGAGTTTTTTGATCTTTTTTTCACTCAGCCAGTAGCCCACCCTCTTCCCCTTGAGAAATGTCTGCATCTTTTGGATTTTTTTATTTTTTTTTTGAAGAAGAAGAAGAAGCAACCCAGCGAGCGAAACGTTGGCCGGATGGACGCAAGTCAGTGGACTCTTCCAAGACAAACCGTGGCAGCTTTTCTGTAGAGAGAGGAAGAGGAGAAACTTGAAGCACTACGTCAAAGAAAAACAGAAACACAGAATTCGCCTGCTCATCATTAAAGAGGGATATAAGCTATAGCGTCCTTTATAAATAAACAATAAAAAAATGTTTAAAAAAAGAACAAGATCAGAGAGGAGGACACAAAAACATGCCTGGCCACCTAAATTATACAACGGACCAATTAACCAACACAGAGTCAGGGATTGAAGTGCAAATGAGCCAAGATACGAAGAGGTTTTGCAGAATAGGAGAGGAGGGAGGGGGGGGGGGCGCGTCCGTATACCCTGCAAGTGCAGAAGATCATGAGATTCCAACACATCATAAAAAAAAATAACACCATATTAAACATTACCTAAAAAGCAAGCGACAGTAGAAAAGAATGGCAACCATTACGGCGATATGTATTACAAGGAGGGCAGTGGACACAGTGGGGGATAGATCAGACGAAATAAAAATGGTAAAAAAAATAAAATAAAGAAATAAAACAATTTCAACCTCAGCGAGAGGGAAAGAAAAAAAAAATCATAAAAAATATAAAAATAAATAATATCAATTTAAATGAATAAGACATGTGTGGGTGATCCAGCAGGTGAGATGGGTGGGCAAGGCGCCCAGGTCAGACTAGAGTAGGGGGGGGGGGGGGGGGGGGGGGGCTTGCTAAGCTATGATGCACAGTTGCATGTATGACACCAGCAGTGCAAGGCAGGGGGGCAGTGGATGATTTGGGTGAGGGCCACATGGGCCCCCAGGATAACACTACTGACCTGATCAGCAGATGCAGGGTGTGAAGGTGCACAGATCAGAGGCTGCCTCCTCTTGGTGGCTCTCTCTCTCTTCCTCCCCCTCTCTCAGATCTCCATTTGCTAAGCTGGGTCCTTCCCTGGCAGGCTTTCCTTGCAAGCTGGGTGGGCACAACACACAGGACTTCCAAGTGCAGGACCCTCTGCTGGAGCTCCCAGGTCTTCGGTGCACAGCTTGTCCCCCAGCTTCATTCGTGGAAGAAGAGTAGGTGGTGAGGGAGAGGGAGGGAGAGGAGAGGGAGGGGAGGTGGGTGAAATGTGCAAGAGAAGCCAATCAACACATCCAGCCTTGCTCTGGATGACTAGGAAATGGTAACGATGCAGTAACGGTGCGCGGCCAGCGGAGGGCAGCAGTGAGCACACACTTCCTCATCCACCCTCCATGTGGTTGGCATTATCCTGGAGCATGTCCATCAGCATTGCCAACCACTGCAAAGTACATGTGTTTACTGGACCCTATGTTAAATGTTTGCTGACACCACAGGTCTCTTTTACTGACCAGTTTATCGAGATTGCTGTAAAGGAAATGAATAGCAGTCAATGTGTTTGGCTGTTTGTAAAATATACCATTACAGAGAGTAATATTATTGATTCAATAAATAAACAAAGCCAGTATTAGTCTTAGTCTTATGTCTTATGTCTGGTTTTTGTTTTGTTTTTACGAGTTTTAGTGGCAACTCTTGTTTACAGAATGATTTAGGATGTAGGAAAGGAATACTAATTCAAAGGACAAGTCAGCAAGAAATAAGTTCTGTTTGCACAGACATTTTATATAGAAATGCTTTAATGAAAGAATACAATACTGTGTATTGCTCTATCAGGGGGCGGACATGTTTAGAATCTTTGCTCTGTATAGCTCTATCAGGGGGGGGACATATTTAGAATCTTGGCTCTGTATAGCTCTATCAGGGGGCGGACATGTTGTTTAGAATCTTTGCTCTGTATAGCTCTATCAGGGGGTGGACATGTTCTTTAGAATCTTTGCTCTGTATAGCTCTATCAGGGGCAGACATGTTGTTTAGAATCTTTGCTCTCTATAGCTCTATCAGGGGGTGGACATGTTTAGAATCTTTGCTCTGTATAGCTCTATCAGGGGGGGGACATATTTAGAATCTTGGCTCTGTATAGCTCTATCAGGGGGCGGACATGTTGTTTAGAATCTTTGCTCTGTATAGCTCTATCAGGGGTGGACATGTTCTTTAGAAACTTTGCTCTGTATAGCTCTATCAGGGGGTGGACATGTTCTTTAGAATCTTTGCTCTGTATAGCTCTATCAGGGGCAGACATGTTGTTTAGAATCTTTGCTCTCTATAGCTCTATCAGGGGGTGGACATGTTTAGAATCTTTGCTCTGTGTAGCTCTATCAGGGGGTGGACATGTTGTTTAGAATCTTTGCTCTGTATAGCTCTATCAGGGGCGGACATGTTCTTTAGAAACTTTGCTCTGTATAGCTCTATCAGGGGGTGGACATGTTCTTTAGAATCTTTGCTCTGTATAGCTCTATCAGGGGCAGACATGTTGTTTAGAATCTTTGCTCTCTATAGCTCTATCAGGGGGTGGACATGTTTAGAATCTTTGCTCTGTATAGCTCTATCAGGGGGGGGACATATTTAGAATCTTGGCTCTGTATAGCTCTATCAGGGGGCGGACATGTTGTTTAGAATCTTTGCTCTGTATAGCTCTATCAGGGGTGGACATGTTCTTTAGAAACTTTGCTCTGTATAGCTCTATCAGGGGGTGGACATGTTCTTTAGAATCTTTGCTCTGTATAGCTCTATCAGGGGCAGACATGTTGTTTAGAATCTTTGCTCTCTATAGCTCTATCAGGGGGTGGACATGTTTAGAATCTTTGCTCTGTGTAGCTCTATCAGGGGGTGGACATGTTGTTTAGAATCTTTGCTCTGTATAGCTCTATCAGGGGCGGACATGTTCTTTAGAAACTTTGCTCTGTATAGCTCTATCAGGGGGTGGACATGTTGTTTAGAATCTTTGCTCTGTATAGCTCTATCAGGGGCGGACATGTTCTTTAGAAACTTTGCTCTGTATAGCTCTATCAGGGGGTGGACATGTTCTTTAGAATCTTTGCTCTGTATAGCTCTATCAGGGGCAGACATGTTGTTTAGAATCTTTGCTCTCTATAGCTCTATCAGGGGTTGACATGTTTAGAATCTTTGCTCTGTGTAGCTCTATCAGGAGGCAGACATGATGTTTAGAATCTTTGCTCTGTATAGCTCTATCAGGTGGCTGACATGTTGTTTAGAATCTTTGCTCTGTATTGCTCTATCAGGAGGCAGACATGTTGTTTAGAATCTTTGCTCTATATAGCTCTATCAGGGGGCGGACATGTTGGTTAGAATCTTTGCTCTCTATAGC
This sequence comes from Pelodytes ibericus, assembly GCA_036172795.1. Lineage (NCBI taxonomy): Eukaryota > Metazoa > Chordata > Amphibia > Anura > Pelodytidae > Pelodytes > Pelodytes ibericus. Next base: position 5,951,154 of record CM069868.1, on the reverse strand, counting down.
TCTATCAGGGGGTGGACATGTTTAGAATCTTTGCTCTGTGTAGCTCTATCAGGAGGCAGACATGATGTTTAGAATCTTTGCTCTGTATAGCTCTATCAGGTGGCTGACATGTTGTTTAGAATCTTTGCTCTGTATTGCCCTATCAGGAGGCAGACATGTTGTTTAGAATCTTTGCTCTATATAGCTCTATCAGGGGGCAGACATGTTTAGAATCCATGCGCTGCATAGTTGCCAACATCGGCCATGTTTCCAGGGACACATATTTGTTCCACATGCTGCAGAAAGAGCATGCAAAGTGCAGCCCGGCAGTATGTAGGATGGATATAAACACAGACACAATCCAATTAATTAATCATAGCAGGTCCTATGAGATCTCCAGTCCGATTAATTAATTGGATTCTGTGCGTATATCCAACCTATATACTGCCGGGCTGCACTTTGCATGTTCTTTCTGCAGCATGTGGAACAAATATGTGTCCCTGGAAACATGGTCGAGGTTGGCAACTATGGGGAAATCGATATCACAGCTCAAGGGGGCTGGACACTTTGCATTCTGACAGGTGTGTGTGTGGAATTTACAGTTTGGATAAGGGATACTCAACCTGTATTAGGAGCCAGGCTGACCACTAGAAGCCAGCCTAGTACCGGGGTGTGTCAAGGCCTGGGTTATACTAGTAATCAGATGTGTTGTAACTGTGTACACACACAGTGGGCATCCCTAGAAACAGTGTAATCTCATCCAAACAAAGCACACGCCTCGGACGTGGTCACTAAGTTACTAATCAGGATCATTCAACAAACAAGAATCTATTTCCTTGGAAAATAGACAGACACATTGATCTATGTATCTTATCACCACTGCATGAGGCATGTTACACGGGATCCACTGATATCACCTGTAACTCATCAGACATGTGCACGGCTGCAGTCTGCCCAGAGGGGTGAGTCTTGTTCACATAAAACATACAATAAAAAGGTAAAATCTGGGATGTGAATTGCAACATTCAGGGCATGGAATTAAAGGAACAGTCAAGAAAAAGCTGATTTTTGGGATGATGACAGGCTCACTTTAAAGAGGGATTAAACTGCAAAAAAGTATATTATTTTTTTTAACCCCTTAAGGGCACAATAATGGTCCTGTGATGTCATGAAGGTAAACAAGGGGCGTGGCCATTTCGAAAAAATAATACTAACCCCTTCACACCGGATGGTACTTTGGTCCTGAACGATCACTTGGTGATCAGCAGCCAGGAACATCCAAGCAGGGACCCGATCAGGGTCTCTATAGACCCTGTCGGCCCCTGCCGACATCCCGCAATACTTTGTGACATCAGAATTGTAGCGGACGCTACATTTCTTATGTCAGACTGAGGCCCCTCAAAGTGTCCTCATCTGACACTGGGGATCCTGCTGCAAGCCCCTGCGTCATACAGGACACTGAATGAATTACATAAAGACGGGGGGTAAGGTGACATAATGACATGGGTATGCAGGATAGGATACAATCTTAACATGGGGGAAACACAATAAATTGACAAAGGTTTGACCCTCCCGGGGTACACATCCTGGCTTACATCCTGAGTGAGCCTGTGTTTGAAGTCCAGTTGAAAACAGGGTTCTGCTGGTGCCCTCAAAGTTTGTACCCCAGAGCCTAGTATATCCACAGACAGGGTCCATATTCCACAGGGAGTCTTCTGGCCCCCAGGGCCCTCCAAGAGCCCCCGTCATGGTGGATCTCCAAATCCATTTTGTGACAATTATCTATACATTGTGTTAGCAAAATTGCATAACTTTCAGCTAGAGAGGGCTCTCTAACCCCCTGGATATTGTTTTTTGGTTGTAAGTAAGTCACTGTTTTTTTTTTATGCACTATAATTATTATATTATCCACATGGCACAGATCACGTACAAGACTTACACCCTTTTAATTTGCACTTTGTGCCACACATAAGTAATGATTAACCAGCCAAGCCCTTTGGTGAACTTAGGGTGTTTACTATGTAACAATGACTTCAGGATCTTGGTACATATGCACATAGCTAAATATGCACGACATGCATTGAAGGCGCATGCATTGCAGTATTTTCTCATTGTATTCACAAATGACGTTGCAACTTGCAAGCGATTCGCAAAATAGCTGTGAATTGTTCCCAAGCTCAAATATGCTAGTTAGAACATGCAATAAAATTCACAAGCTCCACCCCCTGCCTGACTTTTGACAAATTCTGAGCATACAGCTGTATTCTCAGAATTGTGCTACTACGACATCAAGTGTATGTACCCTGCCTCACTTACCTGTTTGTGCCCCCACCTAGTTCTCCAAACAGCTGGAGGGAAAACAAAAAATGGCCTATGGCATTATGCTATATAAAAGAGAAATCGGCTATATTACTTAGCACAGCTAGGGTTGCCACCTTTTCTTAAAAAAAAAATACCTCTTAGACTTAATACTGACCTCAAGCCAACTTTTCACCAGCCTGCCGGTAAAATACCATCTGGATTGCATCTTTGCTAACCATGTATTCCAGCCCTTTCATTTGGCATTGACAGATAATTGGGGCCTAAATCCGATCCGTTGATTTTGAAACATGATTTAATTACAGTTGCAGTCAGACAGCAAACCATGGCACTCCCGTAGGGGTAACCAGTAACCTTTCCATCGAATAGGACAGTAACTGAGTCTTGTGAGTAAATTCTGGATTTAGGTGCTTGTAGATCTGCATTCTCTGCATTGCAAGTGTCCCTGGCATGTCCTTGGAACCTGATTATCAGTGAGATTAATATCTGTATTTACACAAATCACAACTTGCTACTGAAAAGCCCAAATTTCAGCCCAAGGCATACAATGCTCAACTCTGCCTTCCCGACTGACGGCAAGAAAACTCTGCAAGTTTAAACTAGCCAAACTCGGCTCTGGGTACCAGTGCTGAGTGGCAGTGATGTTTGTATACAAAAGGTGTAGTGACATCATCCAAAAAGGGAAGGGATTGTGTATCTTGTGTCAGGATTCAGATAGTACAGGCATGTTTTATTGATCCTGATAAAGGACTCTATTCATTCATACAATCGATAAAAGGGCCACAAAACTTTAAACATAGAGTCTAGAATAGGGATAGCAGAGAGGGTCTAGAATAGGAATAGCAGAGATGATCTAGAATAGGGATGGCAGAGAGGGTCTAGAATAGGAATAGCAGAGATGATCTAGAATAGGAATAGCAGAGATGATCTAGAATAGGGATAGCAGAGAGGGTCTAGAATAGGGATAGCAGAAAGGATCTAGAATAGGGATAACAGAGAGGGTCTAGAATAGGGATAGCAGAGAGGATCTTGAATAGGGATAACAGAGAGGGTCTAGAATAGGGATAGCAGAGAGGATCTAGAATAGGGATAACAGAGAGGGTCTAGAATAGGGATAGCAGAGAGGGTCTAGAATAGGGATAGCAGACAGGGTCTAGAATAGGGATAGCAGAGAGGATCTAGAATAGGGATAACAGAGAGGGTCTAGAATAGGGATAGCAGAGAGGATCTAGAATAGGGATAACAGAGAGGGTCTAGAATAGGGATAGCAGAGAGGGTCTTAAATAGGGATAGCAGAGAGGGTCTAGAATAGGGATAGCAGAGAGGGTCTAGAACAGGGATAGCAGAGAGGGTCTAGAACAGGGATAGCAGAGAGGGTCTAGAACAGGGATAGCAGAGAGGGTCTAGAACAGGGATAGCAGAGAGGGTCTAGAACAGGGATAGCAGAGATGATCTAGAATAGGGATAGCAGAGATGATCTAGAATAGGGATAGCAGAGAGGGTCTAGAATAGGGATAGCAGAGAGGGTCTAGAATAGGGATAGCAGATATATACCATTATAATAGTGTTTGACCTTCACAATATTGTCTGCCTTTCCTATACTGGGGATGTTACTATCACTTAATTTAATGGTATGAATTGGATCTTTCCTGGAAGAATTAAAGGAACCCTGCCAGGAATTGAACCTGCAAAACGTTCGCCCACTGAGCTAACAGGTGAGTAGGAAACAGGCAGGCCAATATAGTACCCATATGTCAATCATTATTCCTACAAGTTAAAGTTAGTGTCAACCTAAAAGTTACCTACACATTGTGTTAGCAAATTTGCGTTCACATGCATAAAATAAGAGAAATATATGTTTTAGATGTGTCTGTGGGGGTCTCATGCTTATGACATCACCTGTGGCTTGATTTGCAAATGAACAAATTTTTTAATGGGAAATGTATAATTTGCATATCAAGTCACAAGGTGATGTCAGAAGCAGGAGACCCCCACAGACACATCTAAAACACATATTTCTCTTATTTTATGCGTTGGAAGGCACAGTTTAAGCAATGTTAAGGTTGACAGAGTTGTTTTCCGTGTCTACCAAGAAGGCTACGTGTGTAAACCAAATGATGTGCTCAGCATTCTGCAATGACTACCTTGTGAGTAGTTTTTTACTGTCATGTCTTCCAAAAGGTATAACTAATAAGGTCTTAAAAATTAATGTTTTCAATGATCATAACAATAAAAGAATAATGTCAGGAAACCCAATCTGACATCTGTTTAAAGCCTCTGCTGAATGAAAGCCATAAGGTTACCAAGAAATCCAAACATAATTCCGGTAGCTACAAAACATTGTATAGAGTTTTAATGGTAAAAGCTGGAAATTCAGAAAGGTTTTCATGTGAACTGTACCCGATTATCTCTAGAAACCAGACGAAGATGTGGTCGTGGAGCGGGAAGTCACATGTTAAGACAGATCCTGGAATAGAGTAACTAAGACAATCTACCCCACCACATTCCTACTAATCCAAGCCAGCCATTTTACAAACAGACAACAAAAGTTTTGACATTACTGCTAATCTGAAAATGCTGATTGTCTAGCACATGGTAAACGTTTTTGGTCTTGAGTGCCCAAACCTCTGACAAAGTTCAAGTAATGTCAAGTGCCAACAGATCTTGCCAGAGCACACACAGCTCTTGCATCCAGACTTTACCCACATGTTTTGCCAGAGCACCCAGATTGCACCCTCAGGATTTACCCCAGCACCCAGATTGCACCCGCAGGATTTGCCCCAGCACCTGGATTGCACCCTCAGGATTTGCCCCAGCACCCAGATTGCACCCTCAGGATTTACCCCAGCACCCAGATTGCACCCGCAGGATTTGCCCCAGCACCTGGATTGCACCCTCAGGATTTGCCCCAGCACCCAGATTCCATCCTCAGCACTTGTTCAGCACCCAGACTGCATAAACAGGGATTACCCATGCGCTACCTACACTGGTGTTCTCTGGTGTGTAGTGATGGGCAGCTGGATGGCAGTGTGCCTCTCAGACTGCCTCTTGCGCTCCCTGCAAGTCTCTGTATTCTGACCCCCAGTGACAAGCAGGGAGAGCGAAAGGCAGACTGAGAAGACGCCTGCTTGGCACGCATGCCACGGTGGGACATTCTGCATGTCACAGGTACGCCACCACTGGTATGGCACATACACAGTCACTCACCTGTGATGTTTCAGAATACAGATATATGTCTCTCTCATGTAATGAGACATTCTCAGTCTGTGTGCATGTTACATAGCTAGGTACTGTCCCCCAGTGTTGGAAACACGTATTGTTGCTATTGTATTTGATACCTAGTTCAACTGATCAGCCATAGCATTATGACCACCTGCCTAATATTGTGTAGTTCCCCTTCTGACACCAAAACAGCCCTGACCCTTTGAGGCATGGAGTCCACTAGACCTCTGAAGGTGTGCTGGGGTAACTGGCACCAAGACGTTAGCAGCAGATCCTTTAAGTCCTGTAAGTTGCGAGGTGAGGCCTCCATGGATTGGACTTGTTTGTCCAGCACATCCCACAGATGCTCGATTGGATTGAGATCTGGGGAATTTGGAGGCCAAGTCAACACCTTGAACTTGTTGTTGTGTTCCTCAAACCATTCCTGAACCATTTTTGCTTTGTGGCAGACTGCCTCAACCGGCTTGCTACCTGTCAGTCCAAAGCATCACACTGCCTCCACCGGCTTGCCACCTGTCAATCCAAAGCATCACACTGCCTCCAACGGCTTGCCACCTGTCACTGGTCATAATGTTAATGTTATGGCTGATCAGTGTATATATATAATAATATTTTGGCTGATCAGTGTGAATTTATATAATAATGTTATTGCTGATTGGTGTATATATATAATAATGGTATGGCTGATCGGTGTGCATATATAATAATGTTACGCTTATCGGTGTGTGTGTGTGTGTGTATATATATATATATATATATATATATATATATATATATATATATATATAATATGGCTGATTGGTGTATATGTATATATATATAATAATGTTATGGCTGATAGGTGTATATATATAATAATGTTCTGGCTGATCGCTGTATATATATATATATATATATAATTTTATGGCTGATCGGTGTGTACATATAATAATGTTATGGCTGATCGCTGTTTATATATATATAATGTTATGCTGATCGGTGTATATATATATATATATATATATATATATATATATATATATATATATATATATATATATAATGTTATGGCTGATTGGTGTGTATATATAATAATGTTATGGCTGATCAGTGTACATATAATAATGTTATGGCTGATCGGTGTATATATATATATATATAATGTTTTGGCTGATTGGTGTGTATATATAATAATGGTATGGCTGATCAGTGTATATATATATATATATATATATATATATATATATAATGTTATGGCTGATCAGTGTATATATAATAATGTTATGGCTAATCAGTGTATATATATATATATATATATATATATATATAATGTTATGGCTGATCAGTGTATATATATATATATAATGTTATGGCTGATCGGTGTGTATATATAAATATAACAAAAAGTGTTTAACCGGGAAAGGTGTAAATATAGATAATAAATAATAACCAGCACACTACACTATAATGTGCACTAAATGTGCAGTTTAAGGCACTTTATCACCTACACATGACTTATACTGTGAATGAAGAGAATACAAACTGATATTAAATTGATCTGTACATTATGTTGCCACGTTTTTTACAGAACAATACCGGTCTTGCTGGTGCAATAGACTTAACATTGGCATCAAGCCAATTTTTGTACTGACCTGCCGGTAATACCAGCCAGGTGGCAACCATAATAATGTTAGAATTGCAGCAAATGTGTTTTACATGTTATCTATCCCCTGCTTCATCCTAGGACCATCTAAATCACATGACCTTCTATTCATTATATAAAATAAATCTATACATTATATAAAATAAATAGGGATAGGCTGCTTTATAATAGCAGAGTCGGTTTTTTGGTATGAAGGGTAATATCCAGGCCACAAAGCTTTATGTTACCAAGCCTTCTACTAAACCAAGAAGGACTGACATGTTGATTCCTTCCTGCAGGAGCCGCTATAGAGCTCTGAGCCCCTCTAGCCAGAGCACCAACTCTCTGATCCCTTGCAAAGCTTCCGGGTTCTTAAGGCTAACGTCATCGAGTAAGAGCTGGCGGAAGCCATGCTGGGTGATGGCAGAGGCAGCTGGTGGAAGTTTGTTTGAGAATTAAACCAGAAGGGGTGAGTATTGGGATATGTGTGGAGGGGCATTGTCCCCCCCCGTGTGTGATATCTGGCTAATCACTGCCGGTCAGACTACTGGATCCTGGCGACGGAGTCTGCTGAGAAAAGGGAAGTTGGGTTATCCCCGGAGCGAGGGAAGGAGACCCCCCCCCCCCCAAACACCAGCTCTCCACGGGGAGGGAGGGAAGGAGACCCCCCAACAACAGCTCTCCATGGGGAGGGAGGGAAGGAGACCCCCCCAACACCAGCTCTCCACGGGGAGGGAGGGAAGGAGACCCCCCAACACCAGCTCTCCATGGGGAGGGAGGGAAGGAGACCCCCCCAACACCAGCTCTCCACGGGGAGGGAGGGAAGGAGACCCCCCAACACCAGCTCTCCACGGGGAGGGAGGGAAGGAGACCCCCCAACACCAGCTCTCCACGGGGAGGGAGGGAAGGAGACCCCCCAACACCAGCTCTCCACGGGGAAGGAGACCCCCCAACAACAGCTCTCCACGGGGAGGGAGGGAAGGAGACCCCCCAACACCAGCTCTCCACGGGGAGGGAGGGAAGGAGACCCCCCAACACCAGCTCTCCACGGGGAGGGAGGGAAGGAGGCCCCCCAACACCAGCTCTCCACGGGGAGGGAGGGAAGGAGACCCCCCAACACCAGCTCTCCACGGGGAGGGAGGGAAGGAGACCCCCCAACACCAGCTCTCCACGGGGAGGGAGGGAAGGAGACCCCCCAACACCAGCTCTCCACGGGGAGGGAGGGAAGGAGACCCCCCAAACACCAGCTCTCCACGGGGAGGGAGGGAAGGAGGCCCCCCAACACCAGCTCTCCACGGGGAGGGAGGGAAGGAGACCCCCCAACACCAGCTCTCCACGGGGAGGGAGGGAAGGAGACCCCCCAACACCAGCTCTCCACGGGGAGGGAGGGAAGGAGACCCCCCAACACCAGCTCTCCACGGGGAGGGAGGGAAGGAGACCCCCCAACACCAGCTCTCCACGGGGAGGGAGGGAAGGAGACCCCCCAACACCAGCTCTCCACGGGGAGGGAGGGAAGGAGACCCCCCCAACACCAGCTCTCCACGGGGAAGGAGACCCCCTGAAGGGGAGGTAGAGTCCAGACTCCTCATGGCTGGAGAATACATTTAGGAGATCGGGGACAGCAGAAAAGTCGCAATAAACACATTACTAAAGGGAATCTGAGTAGATTTTGAGAAAATAAATGCTAATTTATTAATATAATATGCCCATGTAACACTCAGGTCATCAATATTACTCATTGCATATTGGCAACAGCCCAGGCTCCATGTTCAGTGGCATCAACACGACTACTGCAGAGAATGGTTAGATTATGCCAATCCGTGTGTTACAAAGCCAGGAAGGATCACTACTCTCCAGCTTTTAGTACGTTTACCCATGTGACTTCATTTATCACAAGACTGATGTGTTACAAGAACATCCTGTTTGTCTTAACCCTGTGCGGTCTGCTTGTAACTTGCCGCAGCGTGTTTGCATCTCTCGCTCAAGCATGTGAGTTCGAGAAAGTAATTATTTGTGCCCCTGTGCTGTAACCTCCATGGGGCGTACTGATTATTTAAGCGTATCCTAATCCAGTTTACATTTAGACATGTACAATACATCGCTTGGATGTGGGGCAATAGTAACATCCCCAAAGCGTACTTGAAAACGACTGTCCGTATGCCTTTCCTGGTTGAGACAGTAGCGGGCCACAGTTTGACACCCATGTATGTTTTTGCTGTGTTTAATTTTGAATGTATTTTTTTTTTAATTTCTCTTTGCTGGATTTCCAGGCGCAGAGCATGGAGAATGATGAATTTCCGCCAACGGATGGGATGGATTGGCGTCAGCCTCTACCTCCTCCTCAGCGCTGCTGTTTTTTACTACGTCTTTGAAATGAACGATTCCTACAACAGACTCTCCCTGGAACATGTGCGGCCACCGCACGAATCCATCAGCAGGATCACTTGGACACACTCCCTCAAAGCACATCTTCTCTCTTTACCTTTCTGGCTTTGGGCCACGCTCTTCCTGATCCCCTACTTTCAGGTGTTCCTGTTCCTCTACTCGTGCACCAGAGCAGACCCCAAAACCGTTGGATACTGTATCATCCCCATCTGTGTGACCGTAATCTGCAATCGTCACCAGTCATTTATCAAGGCTTCCAACCAGATGAGCAGGTTGCAGTTGATTGACACCTAAATCTACCCGTATTTCATAGCTGGCCTGTGAATCAAACCAACTCCAGGTTGTAAAAAAAAAAAATCCACAAAAGTACCGCAGTTCTGGGTTTTCTGAAGCCTGAACGCAAAAACACCTGGGTTTTTCTGTTCAGTCCTATGAAGGGCACGTGACCCCTGCAGAGTTTTTGGGGATGTCCGTGGTAAATCACTTTGCTGTGTATAGCAGTAGGCCTTAACGGATTCATTACAAATTAATCAAATCATGAAACTTGCTATGGATGGGGGTTCACACAGGTGACATTAAAGAGCCTGCGGTATATGTCCATTTTTGTTGACTGTTTTTAAATGAATTAAAGTTGTCCCTGGCTTTTTTTTTTTTTTTAAATGGGCTGGTACAATTATTATATCACTCCTAGAAAAAAAGGATTTCATAGTGCACGAATTGAGATTACATCACCTATTTTTCAAGGAATAATTTATACAGTTATTGCTCTTGTCTATGAAAGAGTTACATTGGATTAAATTGCTACACTGCTTTACTAATGGGTCTGTTTGTGGCGTCTAGGACAGGTTACTGCAGCAGTTGGCCCTCTTACAGTTCAACGTAGCCCCTAGCACAATCTAAAACTAACCCTAATACCAACACCTAAAACTAGCCCAAGATCCGTCCTATTCCACTGTTTGTGTTATAATCTCGCACTGCGCTTTTTTCATTTTTGGTTCCTGACGAAACATAATTTTCTTTTGTTGGGGTACTCACGGCTAGAGGTAATGCACTGTTTAATTCCAGCATTTCGGGGGGGGGGGGATACAGAAGAAAGTCTACCAAAAGCATATGTGCGGATGCATATCCCTGCTGTATAGGATTCGCTTCATTCATATACAGATGTAAATGCAAAATCTGGAAAAAAACAAACTTATTTTTGCACTTTTTAAATGTCTGGTGATGACATAGTCAATTAACTGCTAGATTCCCAAATATCTAATGATACGCACATAAAGTTTAGCATTAGGGCGGGTAAGATAAGAATTGTAAACTCGTATGTAGTATTTTTTTTATCGATCACTAACTCTAATTACCCCAGTACTGGAGTTAATCTGAATTGTGAAAGAAATCCCATGAAAGTGGCACTAAATTATGGAGGGCTCAGTTTGGCAGTATATGTCCTATGATGCTCAGACAGCTGCATGATTGACTGAGCATCATGGGCCATGTAGTTGTCAAACATTTACAGTGCCAAGGCTAGCTTTTTCGGGTACATGCGAGTTTACTCAGGAGAGAGAACACGGATGCAGTGTATAGGTAGGCTCAGCCAATCAGAGCAGAGGCTCAGGTCTGTCACTGACCAGTGGAACTAGTCAGTCTCTCTATCTATTGGTGCAGAAAAATAACCGTTTTCACATAATCAGTTCTGGGTCAGATCGCATTGCGACATTAAAGACCGTGGGCCCTAAGGGGTTAACTGTTTCTTAACCCTTGCTGCAGCCTATTTTTTTGATACTCCAAAATGAGTTCTCACTCCCTTATAAAAGAAAAAATGTACCCGTTTGACAGTGCTTTTGCTTAATACTGGTTGCTAATACTTTTTCATTGATTTAAAAAACCCAAAAAAAACAAACTGTCACAGATGACAACTGTCCTCTCCTAACGTGAGCTAAATGGACCACTTTTGTATCTTACAGCCCACTGGATCACTGAACTAATAGTAAAAAAAAAAAACTTGGAATTTGATGTATGACAGTAATGCCACCTTTTTCAATCACAACATTTTTACTGGGTAGACATAGCACTTCCACTGGCAGAGGTTTTCAAAGCATTTTTTTTTAAATTTAGCACTAGTATAAAAACATAACTTAATACGGATTTTGTTCAATAAATAGATATTATCCCCGCTCCTCCTATATTTTCAGCTCTTTTGTATAAGGCATTTTGGGTTTTATCTGAATATACAGTATAGCCCTGGCAGATGTGCAAGAGAGGTATCCATTGACTTCTAGTCTAACTTGGAAATGTCTTTCTCCCCACCTGAACTCCTAAAGAGACTGTCACCTGAACATTGTTTTTACTGTCAATGTAGAATATAAAAATTATTGGAAATGATCTATATATTGTATTTGCAAAATTGCAAGCAAATGCCTAAATTAGGAGAACATTTTGTTTGTGGAGTCTCCAGCTTATGACATCACCTTTGGCACAGTATATAATTTACACATTTCCCATAGCAGCTCATTTGCATACCGTGCCACAGGTGATGTCATAAGTAGGAGACTCTACAAACACATTTTTCTTCTAATATGGGCATTTGCTTGCTCTTTTGCTAATACAATGTATATATCACTTTCAATAATTTGATTACACATGCACAGTAAAAAACAATGTTTAGGTGATATAGTCCCTTTAATGGTACACAGACTGACATATACTTAAGCTATCTCTTCCACATTTCCCACGCATAAAAAAATAATCATGTAGCATTGAAATCAAGCCATTTTTTTAAAACTATTTCAACTAATTTATCTATAGTTTGGTTGTAATGCTAATGTAAGATGGTTATTGACAAATACTACTCAAACAAATCTGCACCCAATAAACATGTTGCTTTATTATTTGTGATATTCTCTCTAGTCTGTTTTGAATAATTATTTTAATTTCCCAGTTTCATGCACTGACTTCTCAATGGTCACGGCTTTACAGTGACTGGACGGGGGGTGGGAGGTATTTGGATTTATATTGCACTGTAAAATTGTCTGTAGATGATTTTTATATTTGCTCTACTGCTGGTTTGTTCCCTTGCTGAACATATCTGTAAATCACTGGTCAGCATTAGGCTTGCCACAGGACCACGCTGACTAATTATGTATTTCCTGGGGGGGTCACGTCTGTTCTGAATTATAAAAGATGACTAAGGAATACTGTATATGTATTTCAGTGGCAGAGAGTATGATGTGCACTTTGTTTCACTTTATTTTTTTTTTACACAAAGTAGCCTATGTGGAGCTGTCAGCAAGTGTAGGACCAGCCAGATATGCAGAAAGCTGTACAAATGAAGAAACACATTCTGCAGTTTTGTTTATTAAATCGGTGGGATGATAAATTGCACTGTGATCCAAAAAAAAATAAACCTTGTGTTTTTTTTTACATTGCTTCTTTGTTGATTTTGTTGTTGCAGGTAATGTGGAGGGTTAATCTCAATAAGAACTGGATGTGATTTGTTTAAGGTGAAAACTGTAATCTATGGAGTTCACACTGAAACTGTCTGCATGCTAAGATTAGAACAAGAGTTTTCCTTATCTGAGGTAGGGTTTGGCTTTGAGATGCAGCCTAGTTCGTTATATATACACCAAGCAATTTCTATATAGCTTGTGTCCCTGTGTCAGTCTACTTTTGAAATGTTCATTTTTAAATACAATTCTGTCAGTATTGTGTCTCTGAAGGCAGCTTGAGATGCAAGGGCGTGGAACTAAACATTTGATTTATGAGAGAGAGTTGCAGGGAACTTGAGAAGTGATTTGCAAGCTTACGGCCAAAGTAACAGAGTTGGAAAAATTACCTTTGCTTCAAACTGCTATTATGGCTTTTAATTTGCAATTCCCACTTTGATGAATAAAGCAATTAAAGTATGTTTACCACCAGAAGTAGACAATACGCAATATAAATGTTTTATTAGGATATAAAAAATCCCATTGCCAGCAGCAATACAAAATGCCAAGCATAGGTCCTCTGTGATCCAGGCTGCGTAATAACAACCAAAAAAAAGGTCCTTTATGTGAAGTCAGTGTAACTGAGTAATCCAGCTCCTTGATTAATACACAGGCTTGTCAGTACAAAAATAAACCTACAGTGTATTTTATTGTTTCAGGATGTTAATCGGGTTGGGTCTTTGTTCTTTTTGTAGGAGGCTCATTAGGTGAAGTCCCATTCTCTGTATCATCATCATCTTCCTCCTCCTCCTCCTCCTCCTCCTCCTCTTCATCATCATCTAATTACAATGAAACGTAGAGTTTGACGGCAGAGAAAAGAACCAACTAATCAGTGACGATACAAACTCAATAATTCTCTGATCGTTAGTTTACACATAACATACGTTAAAATTTCCCCATAAACCACAGATTGTTTTTGCTGCACAAGTACAATATAAAAGAATAATTGAAAATGATCTATACATTGTGTTGGCAAAAATGCAAGCGAATTCCTAAATTAGGAGAGAAATGTGTTTTAAACGTGTCCGTGAAGTCTCCTGATTATGACTGGTGGCTTGATATGCAAATTAAAAAAATTTTCAATGGGAAATGTGTCATCTGCATATCAAGTCACGTGTTGTGATACACTGGAGACTCCAGACACAGTTTTCTCCTAATTTACTAATTTTCTTGCAGTTTTGCTAACACAATGTATATATCATTCTCAATCATTGTTTATTCTCTACACTCACAGTATAAGCCATGTTAGGGTGACACAGTCCTGCAAGGTGTATAAAGTACCCCAGCTAAAGGTGACAGATCCAACTGCATCCCACCCCCTTCCCGGCGACATTGCGCCCCCAGTATTAAACCCTTCCCGGCGACACTGCGCCCCCAGTATTAAACCCTTCCCGGCGACACTGCGCCCCCAGTATTAAACCCTTGCCGGCGACATTGCGCCCCCCAGTATTAAACCCTTGCCGGCGACATGGCGCCCCCCAGTATTCGCCCCTGCCCGTCGACACTGCGCCCCCCAATATTAAACCCTTCCCGGCGACACTGCGCCCCCCAATATTAAACCCTTGCCGGCGACACTGCGCCCCCCAATATTAAACCCTTGCCGGCGACATTGCGCCCCCCAGTATTAAACCCTTGCCGGCGACATTGCGCCCCCCAGTATTAAACCCTTGCCGGCGACATTGCGCCCCCCAGTATTCGCCCCTGCCCGGCAACATTGCGCCCCCCAGTATTCGCCCCTGCCCGTCGACACTGCGCCCCCCAATATTAAACCCTTCCCGGCGACACTGCGCCCTCCAATATTAAACCCTTCCCGGCGACACTGCGCCCCCCAATATTAAACCCTTCCCGGCGACACTGCGCCCCCAGTATTAAACCCTTGCCGGCGACATTGCGCCCCCCAGTATTCGCCCCTGCCCGGCGACATTGCGCCCCCCAGTATTCGCCCCTGCCCGTCGACACTGCGCCCCCCAATATTAAACCCTTCCCGGCGACACTGCGCCCCCCAATATTAAACCCTTCCCGGCGACACTGCGCCCCCCAATATTAAACCCTTCCCGGCGACACTGCGCCCCCCAATATTAAACCCTTCCCGGCGACACTGCGCCCCCCAATATTAAACCCTTCCCGGCGACACTGCGCCCCCCAGTATTAAACCCTTCCCGGCGACACTGCGCCCCCCAGTATTAAACCCTTCCCGGCGACACTGCGCCCCCCAGTATTAAACCCTTCCCGGCGACATTGCGCCCCCAGTATTCGCCCCTGTCCGGCGACATTGCGCCCCCAGTATTCGCCCCTGTCCGGCGACATTGCGCGCCCCCCCTATATTAACCCTTCCCACCTCCCGGTATTAACCCTGTCCTCGGGTTTGTGTGCGACTCACCTCCCAGCCCCTGCTTGCCGGTACCCGGGGCCTCGGCTCCCTTCTCCAGCAGCACCAGCTCAGTCAGCACGGCAGACACGGCCCCTTTCAGCTGCTCCACGCCGCTCAGCAGACCCTTCAGGCTCCGCTCACAGCCCACATGGAAAGGCCGGCGGGTCCCGTCCCGACCAGTCAGCTCAGCAGACACTTCCATGCTGCGGCAGAAACCTGCGCGCCTTCGTCATCACCCCGCGACAGGAGCAGCTGGGGAACTCCGGCGCCATATTGGATTCTGGCAAGAAATGATGACGTTACATGTACTGAGCCTGTCAGCAGGGAGCTCACAGCCACATGATGAGTATTGGCTGGCTGAGCATCATGTGGGTTAACCTGGGGACACCTGCCGCTGCTACGCAACAGAGCTCTTCCTCATAATGACACGCGCGGAAGCTTGGGGGAGGCGCGTGACGTGGCCCCGCCCACCGGGTACGGAAGTCAGTGTCAGCTCCGCCCGCCGGCCCCGGAAGTTCTTCTCTGCTCCTCCCCCGTGACTTCTTCCAGATGGCGGCAGACGGACAGGGAGAGAAGCGCAGTGCGGAGGAGCCCGTGTTGTCCTTACTGGATGTGCTGGAAGAGGATGATGCGCTGGAGGATGAGGCCTGCGCGGTGCTGGCCGGGAGCGACGCCGAGAAATGCTCCTACCCCGAGGTACCGGGTCCTGCCTGCGAGTGATGAGCGTGAATAATCCAAATCCTCTCTCTCCCTGCCATGGACAGCCACTGTGTATATGACCTAGTATCCCCCTGGGTATATGACCTAGTATCCCCTGTGTATATGACCTAGTATCCCCCTGGGTATATGACCTAGTATCCCCTGGGTATATGACCTAGTATCCCCCTGGGTATATGACCTAGTATCCCCCTGGGTATATGACCTAGTATCCCCCTGGGTATATGACCTAGTATCCCCCTGGGTATATGACCTAGTATCCCCCTGGGTATATGACCTAGTATCCCCCTGGGTATATGACCTAGTATCCCCTGTGTATATGACCTAGTATCCCCTGTGTATATGACCTAGTATCCCCTGTGTATATGACCTAGTATCCCCCTGTGTATATGACCTAGTATCCCCCTGGGTATATGACCTAGTATCCCCCTGGGTATATGACCTAGTATCCCCCTGGGTATATGACCTAGTATCCCCCTGGGTATATGACCTAGTATCCCCCTGGGTATATGACCTAGTATCCCCCTGGGTATATGACCTAGTATCCCCCTGGGTATATGACCTAGTATCCCCCTGGGTATATGACCTAGTATCCCCCTGGGTATATGACCTAGTATCCCCTGTGTATATGACCTAGTATCCCCCTGGGTATATGACCTAGTATCCCCCTGGGTATATGACCTAGTATCCCCCTGGGTATATGACCTAGTATCCCCCTGGGTATATGACCTAGTATCCCCCTGGGTATATGACCTAGTATCCCCCTGGGTATATGACCTAGTATCCCCCTGGGTATATGACCTAGTATCCCCCTGGGTATATGACCTAGTATCCCCCTGGGTATATGACCTAGTATCCCCCTGGGTATATGACCTAGTATCCCCCTTCACATATTACATAGTATCACATATTATCATGTCTCCAATAATCCCCTGTGTATATTACATATTATCATGTCTCCAATAATCCCCTGTGTATATTACATATTATCATGTCTCCAATAATCCCGTGTATATTACATATTATCATGTCTCCAATAATCCCCTGTGTATATTACATATTATCATGTCTCCAATAATCCCCTGTGTATATTACATATTATCATGTCTCCAATAATCCCCTGTGTATATCACATATTATCATGTCTCCAATAATCCCCTGTGTATATCACAAATTATCATGTCTCCTATTAACTCCAATAATCCCCTGTGTATATCACATATTATCATGTCTCCTATTAACCCCAATAATCCCCTGTGTATATCACATATTATCATGTCTCCTATTAACCCCAATAATCCCCTGTGTATATCACATATTATCATGTCTCCTATTAACCCCAATAATCCACTGTATCCACCATATTACTCTAGCCCCAATAATCCACTGGAGATACACCATATTAGACCTCTCACTGGTTTTTGTGTATTTCTAGGGCTATGTGAAGCGCCAGGCATTGTACGCTTGTAACACTTGCACACCTAATAAGGAGGAACCTGCAGGGATTTGCTTGGCTTGTACTTACAAGTGTCATGAAGGTCATGACCTCTTCGAGCTGTATACTAAAAGGTAACAATGGCTCCAGTAAATTCCCACAACTCAATACAGCTGTATCGTACACTGACCTCTAACGGCTTCTCAATGTCTCTCTAGGAACTTCCGCTGTGACTGTGGGAACGGCAAGTTTAAAGAGCTGGAGTGCAAGCTGTTTGCTGTAAGTATCGTCAGTCCATGCAGGGAAGGCGATAACATTAGATCTCTAGAAGACAGAACAAATAGAATCTTCGTAGCAATAGAAGTGCTGCATTTTATTGTTCCCATCACTGCGAGGAGATCCCTTGTCCGTGCATGTGAAGCACCAAAGCTCCATGCACAATGACCGCCAATGAGAGGGTTTGCTCTGATGAATCTGTGGAATCAGCCTCTCCTCAAATAAATAGATATTTACACACACACACATTTATACTTCTATGATATGTCAGGGGAATGCTTGTGAAAAGGCATGGTATGTTATCATAGCACACCTCTTATCAAGCACAATACAGGCTGGTCACAGTATATCCAAGCATATCATACATCAGGGCAAACATCTCACACCTCGGTGCAAGCATATCACACTGTACAACACCCCTTTACAGAGGTTTCTGCATTTACTGCACTTTTATTTGTTCCTTTTGTACAGACTCTTTTGGGGAGTGCAATGCACGTCAATAACAGATATTTGTAACTGTCCTCATAAATCCAGGACTGTTGGCATGTATAGGAAGGGAGTTGAAATGATTGAGAAAACAAATGAGATGTAGGGGTTGGACATGCTCCTAGTGTGGTGAAATCAGGGTGGATTCATGCAGATAAAAAAAGAGCCTTAATAATAATGTAATGTGAGTAAAACATTAAAAAGAGGTTTAAAGGCACAGTAATCCCTGATTCGTTGCTGGGATCAGGGAGGCAGATCATGATACAAATACCCAAGGATGCTTCTACCTCCTGCATGAGCTCAGGGGATGAGCACCATAAACATGCTGTATTATAGGCAGATGCCAGGAAATACTAGAGGGTCTACTCGATTAGAGAGGGAATGGCAGGGAATTGAGATGGAATATCAAACTTTAGGCCAATATAGCAGAGTTGGAAAATGATCCACGCTGCTGAATGGGAGGATTTATCGGACTCAGACTCTGCTACTTTGGCCTTACGTCTCCACTCTCTCTATAATGAGTAGAACCTTCAGATATGTCGCTGGAATGTACAATGTGGGTGACAGTCAGTGGGGTCCCATAGACGTGCATGGCTTCTGCATCGGCGTCTCTGCAGAGAATTTATATTGTACTATTTCAATTTTACATTTTAAACACAATTTGCAAATGAAAACAGATGCTGCTGCTACCAGCTTGTGGCTCATCACGTACCACGTTATTTTAAATTTGATCTTATTTTTTGCTTTCTAGGAAAAGGAGAAGTTTAATGCTGTAAATAAATACAATGCAAACTTTTTTGGCCTGTACTGTACATGCAAAAGACCGTACCCTGACCCAGAGGATGAGGTAAGCAAGTGCTTGTGTAACCTGTGCTATACATGCCATAAACATGACTTGCTCACCAAATGTCTAGCACACACACAGTAGAGACTCCAAGCAAAATAAACCCCTACATCCCGTGCTTCTTATTGAGGGGTGGGGGATTTAAACCCCTACATCCCGTGCTTCTTATTGAGGGGTGGGGGATTTAACCCCCGACATCCCGAGCTTCTTATTGAGGGGTGGGGGATTTAACCCCCGACATCCCGAGCTTCTTATTGAGGGGTGGGGGATTTAACCCCCGACATCCCGTGCTTCTTATTGAGGGGTGGGGGATTTAACCCCCGACATCCCGTGCTTCTTATTGAGGGGTGGGGGATTTAACCCCCGACATCCCGTGCTTCTTATTGAGGGGTGGGGGATTTAACCCCCGACATCCCGTGCTTCTTATTGAGGGGTGGGGAATTTAACCCCCGACATCCCGTGCTTCTTATTGAGGGGTGGGGAATTTAACCCCCTACATCCCGAGCTTCTTATTGAGGGGTGGGGGATTTAACCCCCGACATCCCGAGCTTCTTATTGAGGGGTGGGGGATTTAACCCCCGACATCCCGAGCTTCTTATTGAGGGGTGGGGAATTTAACCCCCGACATCCCGAGCTTCTTATTGAGGGGTGGGGGATTTAACCCCCGACATCCCGAGCTTCTTATTGAGGGGTGGGGGATTTAACCCCCGACATCCCGTGCTTCTTATTGAGGGGTGGGGAATTTAACCCCCAACATCCCGAGCTTCTTATTGAGGGGTGGGGGATTTAACCCCCGACATCCCGAGCTTCTTATTGAGGGGTGGGGGATTTAACCCCCGACATCCCGAGCTTCTTATTGAGGGGTGGGGGATTTAACCCCCGACATCCCGAGCTTCTTATTGAGGGGTGGGGGATTTAACCCCCGACATCCCGAGCTTCTTATTGAGGGGTGGGGGATTTAACCCCCAACATCCCGAGCTTCTTATTGAGGGGTGGGGGATTTAACCCCCGACATCCCGAGCTTCTTATTGAAGGGTGGGGGATTTAACCCCCGACATCCCGAGCTTCTTATTGAGGGGTGGGGGATTTAACCCCCAACATCCCGAGCTTCTTATTGAGGGGTGGGGGATTTTTCAGTGATCTAAATTCGTAGATTCATGTACAAAACACATATTAGCGCAGTTTGACATTTAAAGGTTTATTATTTTGCCAGGTCGCATGTCATAACCTCACACAGTCTAGACATTTGTTGACTTGGTAATCATTCAATATATGCTTTTTTGATTCTTGTTTAGATCCCAGATGAGATGATACAGTGTATAGTGTGTGAAGATTGGTACCACGGAAGGGTAAGTGTTTGTTTAGTTCCCCCAGGCTCTTAACAATGCGTATCTGTCAGACTCAGAGATGCATGGGTTACTTAGAATGTTTAATCATGGGACAACGTTGTAGAAGTGGGGCAGTCACCATGGTTCCTACTGATTAGATTACTTCTAGAACCCTGCAGCAGATTTAATGAGGAGAAATATTGGGGCAGGTTCTATGATGATTAATCCTCTTTGTCTCGTAGCAGACAGATTATGTATTCCATTCTGCTGAATTGTTGCCAACTGTTTGTGAGCTGCTTGTTGGTACCATCTTACTCAGCCCTTCCCACATCCATTCTCCAGTGGGGGGGGGGGGATACATACAGCTGTACGTTCAGAATTTTCAGAAGTGAGACTTGGGGGTGGGGCATACCTACTTTATTACATGCCATAGGGCAGGGCCGTTTCATAGTGTGAACTTTTGGAAGACCGTCAAATGGCTCCCATCAAGGGAGGGATGGCAGATGGGGCAATTGAAGGCCCAAGAACGGATTAGGATATGAGCATGCCGTCTGTCTCTGTTACAGCATCTTGGAGCGCTCCCCCCAGAACACTTGGAGTTTCAGGAGATGATATGCCAGGTCTGCATGGAACGTTGCTCCTTCCTGCGGGCCTACACACCACATTTAGCCGGTATTTGTATTTCTGCTCTTTTTTATTAGGATTTTATGAGGGGAGGCAGAGTTTTAGATATGATGGGGTGACTGCAATTGTACATTTTGGGCTGTGTTTTATAAATAATGCACTTTACACACACAGCTGACCCCCCCGGTTTAATATGCTTTCAGGAATAACCTTCATGTTGTGTACTGGTGACCCTGCTCGAGCTGTACCAGGAATACATTTTTAGAAAACATTCATTAAAGGGATATTTTGATTTTCTAATTGATTCCAGCAATGCTCCTTCCATAAGTAACAGACTGGGATCAAATCAGCGGGTGGGAGCTTTGTGTTTAGATATGAGGCCAAGATGCACAAACACCATAACATCTTAAAGGAATCCACTAACACGCGTCCTTTATGTTGATGAGTTTATATTGGAGCAGAGATGTCGAACGTTAGATGTTTGGTACTGCATAACCCATGATGCTCAGCCAGCCACATGTTTGAGCCCGTTGGAGAAGGGGCCGTGTTGCTTTAATATCTCTGTGACCGGTTTGCTGTCCCTGATCTTCTAGTCCCTGTTGTGACGAGAGTTACACCTGCTGAAGAGAATCATGAAGATATTCAGGTGGACGACTGTTCAACAGAGATTGTCAAGGTCCAGAACAGTCTGGATATCAAGGCTGAAGAACAGAAAGTGGAAATTACAAACCGCTCCGGTGTGAAGGAGGAAGACGACCACCAGCAAAACTACCCATCCGGCAGCACGTCCGCAGAGCAGGTAAAGACGTTCGAAAGGTTGCCAACCCCTGGTCTAAAGCATATTCAATTGTGGTGACAGAATATTCTATTTACAGGAGCCGGGATAGTGGAAGAGCACTGTGTTTAGCAGTCTCTGCATCTTTAAAAAGGGAGAGCTTTAAGGGTGTGATAAGAGCAGTGGGACCCAGGCATCATGAGTTGATGTTTAGATACAGCGCACTGTTTGATAGCTTGGATTTTTATTTGTGTTCCCAATCAGGAGGAAGGAGAGAATTCCCATCTGGTGAAAACAGAAACGAAAACTGGGAGACCGTGCAAGCTGCAGGAATATAAAACGCAGGCAGGGACTGCGACAAATACTGCCACCTACTGGCCCGACAACTGGCGCACCAAACTGTGTGTCTGCGAGGACTGTATGGTAAGCACTGTGCACCCCTCTATCTGCTGCTACTGATTTAATGTCATAGTATTTGACAAGATGCAGTGAGTAACTTTCCAGTAGATGTTGCACGGTTTACAGAGAGCATAATCGGCAATACAAGATGAGCTGGACTTATAGATTTCTATTTCATATCTCTGTAAACATGATTTAATGGAAAGAATAGTGACAAAGACTCGGAAGTAAAAATGCTTAAACAACATAATGATCAATACAACAATCTTTAAAATCTAGGCCAGGCGTGTCTGTGGCCCTCCTGCTGCATCTCCCATGATGCTTTGTCAGCTGGGAGGGGAAGATGGGAGATGTAGTTCTCAGATAGCTGGAGGGTTGCAGGTATTTTGTGCTGAATTAAGGTTTCTTCTTTGGTCTGCTGATCCCAACAGAAAATGTACAAAGAGCTGGAAGTGCAGTTCTTAGTGGATGAATCTGACACCGTTCAGGCGTATGAAAATAAAGGAAAAAACGATGAAGCGCAAGAGAGGAGAGACCCCCTGATGACTGCCCTCAGCAGCATGAATAGAGTGCAGCAGGTGGAATTAATTTGTGGTAAGAACTGAATGTACCGCGTTCTCTGGTTAAAGGAATACTGTATACTAAATGTTTTTAGGCTCTAGAAATCAGTGCCTAGCCATGCTACTGCCTGACAGTTCTGAGAACCATGGTAAAAAGGCTGTGTCGCCATTGGACCCCATGTTATTGGTAAAGTGTCGATGCTGCTATAACAATACGCAGTTCCCAGCAAACGAAGGAGAGACGTAGGAGATCTGTCCAGTTTGGATGTAAAAACACTGGGCAGTATCTCCAATCCCAGAATTATAATCAATTACTAGCCTGTTTAATTCGTATTGCAGTTCTGTATTAAGTAGCTTGATGTTCTCTCTTTATAGAATACAATGATTTGAAGACTGAACTAACCGATTACCTGAAAAGGTTTGCAGAGGAAGGAAAGGTAAACTGAATTACTTGCTAAAGTAAAACCAAGTAGATCTCTTGATAGATGATTACATCAGACTCACTTTTTTTACACCATTTGCCATGACCTTGCTATATGATCTGCTTCTTGTGGGAGACAAACTGATGTAGCAGGGGGCAAACTCATATCTGCATTTTCCTGTACATAGTCCTGGCCATCTTATAACAACTAAACATGCTGCCGACCAACTCAGGCGTTTGTGTTACACAGTCCAGGCTTTGTGAGAGGCAGTGCCACATCCGAGCAGTATTGTTATAGGTTATATTTCACAAGGCAGAAGTGTAGTAAACTTTGTTCCTTATCCTTCCAGGTGGTGAAGACTGAAGACATTAAGCATTTCTTTGAAGATCTGCGATCCCGCAAGAGAAGGCGGGTGGAAGGAATGCAGTATTACTGCAGCTAGGTTACATTAAATAGTCCCATTAACCTGCCACAGGTCCCACTGTATCCCTCCTCTAGCCTTGTGATTTTTTTTTATTTTAGACTGTTGGCCGAACATCAGCCATTTTGTTTGAGTTGCAGCTTAGCACAACCAACTTCTGTACCAGTGAACTGTAATTTAATAGTTGTTTCTCACAGATCTCCCTGCAACCTAAATAAAAACAGTGATTGGATGCAGGCAGGCTAAGTGCCACTCATTGGTCTTGTACAGCATGGTCACCCTTTAGAATTAAATAGAACTGATGTTATGTAACTCTCCAGGTAATGAACTACATGTCCCATGAGGCTTTGGTAGCTTACAGCCATCTGATCCCCCATTAGTGCTTTTTGTCCTCTCTTGTAGAGATAGGACTGCCATCCTGCTTGGGAATTTTCTGTATAGGAAAGTGTTTGCAGTTTTGAACAGGCCTGGGCTGTATCAGCTTGGTCAATGCTGCCTTAAGCCTTTTTTAAAGAGAATCTGATTTGTTTGTAAATCCAATCGCTGTGTCTCTAACCTTGTACTTCAGTTTTCTTTATAGCATTTAACATCACAACAATAAAACACTTTGTTAAAAATGGCAAATCAAATTTGTGAGATTTCAAGATAAGACTAAAACAGTGTCACACAAATGGGGACTGCGCCCCTATCGTGCACGGTTACCCATCGTAGAAGTGTCAGCAGATTATGCTGCATGTAAAAAGAACTCCGTCTTATATTCTGCAAAATAGTTTAATTGTAAATTAACAGGTGATTATAGAAAATCCATACAAAATGTGGGGAAGTTATCAGCAGTGCAGTCCTGCTTGGGGTGATGAGAGTTCATTTATCTTGAGGAACCAATGCAGTGAAAGCTTTTCGGAGATTGGCGAGTAGCGCTGAAAAGTTGTTGGTTTCTCGAACTTTCTGTTGAAATTCCGCTGCGCAGTCCAATGGCGGATCACAGCCAGAGACTAAGGGGGATGGGGGGAACCAAAACGATGTAGCAGTCTGACATGAGATCTTACTGACTATTTAACGCATAATAAAGAGTAAACAAACCTTCATACTCGCCATCTTCACTCAATGAAATGAGGCAGGAATAAGGCTGCTCGATGTCTTTCGGATTAATGCACCGGAAGACGAACTGCAGCTTGTCACCTGGGAATTAAACAAAAATCCTTTAAAACCCAGTGTAAATGATATTAAACAGGCAGATACATGCTATATAATGACATTTAAAGGAATAGTGTTTGTAATCCGCTCATGATTTGCAGTAGCCTGTGTGTTCTATGCAGAGGTTATTAAAGAAGAACTTGCGGCGGTAAAGCGTGGTGGACCACCCATCCAGGATCAAGGTATACACATCTCCTGTAACTAAAGGACCAGTGAAAAATTCACTGCCCCATGTATGGTACAAACTGGGAATGTACATTATATAATACATACCAGCTTATCCTATGACCTGCAGCCCATTCAGGGCAGCAGCTGTGAGAGCCCATCGGTATCAAAGGGAATCAGTGACCCAACCAGCAGAGAACAAACATGTAACTCTAAAGACTAACACTTTTTTCCCCCAAGGAAGACAGTGTAAAAATAAATATATATATATATATATATATAAATAAATAAAAAACAGACTTTCTTCAAAAAGGTGTGAAATTAAAATGTTTGACACTACCTAGGTTACTACCAGAAAAACATACTGCTAGGAAAGAATGAGGTAAGATCTGACCCAACACATCCTTATACACATGCCAGGGATTGAAGTCTATAAATATGCATTCTCCAGGGCTGTAAACTAGCCATTAAATTACAACATCCTTTCCATTCAGGCAGCCCTGGTGCATGCATCCAACACCCTGTATGTGAAGTATTCATTGCTCCCATTACTTCTGAACCCATGACCTCTTTTGGTGTAGATTGTTGGTATTTGAAGGATTTCATAAGATCTTTGCTCCTACATCTCCTTGTCGAGACCTTTATGATGCTTGTTAAAGGCTCAGCCAAATGAAAACATTTATACTGTGAATGTAGAGATTGATCAAAAATGATCACTCAGAATTCAAAACAAAAGGTACAAGAGAAAAATGTCTTATCTGTGGCGTCTACTACTTATGACATCCCCTGTGGCTTCATTTGCAAATGAACTGCCTTTCAATGGGAAATATGTAGTTTGCCTATAAGCAGCAAGATAGTCATAACCAGGCGATTCTACAGATGCATTAAAAAAAAAAAAAAACATTTCCCTCCTTGCTTTTTATTCTGTTAAAACAAGTTATAGATCGTTTTTGTCCATCTACATAGAGTGTAAGCAATGTTTATTTATAGGGGACCTTTAAGTCTACTTTTGCTTGTAATGATGACATCACAGGAAGTACCTCTCAATTTACGGATCTCCAGACCAAGGCGATCTTTGAATAAAGCAGCCGAGGTCTCCAGTTCTTTCAGACGTTCCTTATTGGCCTTCTTCATAGCCAAGGTTACTACAACACAAAGCCACTTTGTCAGTTCCTCACAGAACAGTTTGAATTCCACAGATCCCAAAACAACTTACGCTCTTTTTTCCGATTTAATTCTTCCTTTAGTGCGCTGATCTTTTCCGTCAATCCTGCAACCGCATTTTGGTTCTCCTTTATTTGTGCGACCTCTTTCAAAAGGTCTTCCTCCTTTTCTTCAATGCGCTTGTCTTGTAAACAGATCTCTATTTGGAGGACAATAAAATCTGTTATCTTAGAGTCTGGTAATCTGGTAAAGATCGAGGCTCCATTGTGTAGCATTGGTTTGCGTGTCAGTGTTCTAAATCTAAACTACAACCCCAGCAGCCAATGGGAGAGAAACACGGCAGATCCCTCCTTTCCCTACAGTCATTGGCCAGAAACATTACATCCCCCAAAGTGGGATTAACATAGAGGGGAAGCTATTCACCAAAAAGAGAAGCAGGCGAGTGGAGTTTGTAGCAGGAGATTTATCTGTATAATGCATTGTTACGTCAGTCAGCTGAAATGCTCATCCCAGGTACATCTCTCCTAATAGATCCCAGAGTATGTTGAAGGGATTTTCTTCAGTAATTAGAAGTTATATATTACATAATAATCATACCGTTTTTGATTTCGTGAAATTTTCCAATCATCAGTTCTGCGTCTCTGTACTTCTTGGCACCGACATCTGGAAAATAAGACCTTACATTTCACATCTTGTGCATGATGAGACTGGATATGTATTTTATAGAGAATGACAAGGCAGGTACTGTGGATTCCCTGGCTTTATATGAAGTACAGTGCGTTACACTGGCCCGGGGTCTGGAGAGCAGATGACTATCATTCATTTTTGATCTTTAAGAGTGATTTATACCTGGTGTTTGAGTCTGATCAGCATGTTTTATTATCATTAAAATAAAATTCATGATTTTTATTTTCATTCATGTTCTATTTCTATCCAGACCAGAAAGGTTACAAAACTGGCAAATTCTAGAAACGTAAATACTGTGCCACGAGCCCTGTGTAAACCTGGGGTACAGGTTTAAAGATGCGTGCTGGGTATAAACCAGATGTATGTTATACCTGTTAATTTTTTCAGATATTCTTTGTACTGATCCTTCACTTCCTGCGTGGTAATATCTTCCTTTGAATTCATGAACTTTGTGCGGAAGTCCTGCATGTACAGGTTTAAACTCTGCTCCTCGTCCATGTTCATCTAGTTAAATGAGAAAAGTGAGTGTTCCCATCACCAGCTGGATGTTATACGTCTCTAGATTGTAAGCTCTGCGAGCAGCGTTCTCTACCTAATGTACCAGTCTGTACTAGTTTGTCTAACTTAGTATGTAGTTCCCTTCTATGCTCTGTACCAAGCCCTACGAGAATTGATGGCGCTGTACAAATAAATGTTAATGTTATACACACATTATACAGCCACATAACCAGATGAAAGGCCGCACTCCCCTCCCCCCTTTAAATTAGGGGTGCAGCCTTTAATCAGGGTTTAGGACTGTCAGAGTGCTCAGCACAGTGTCTAGTCTTGCTACCAGTGCGCAAACTGACTGGAAGTATACGCAGAGCAGTTACAACTCCGCGGTAGTGAGTTCCGTCTTGTAATGTGGTCCCCCAGGAGAGAAAGTGCTATATATTTATGGCTAGGATTAAGTGTGTGTTATTATATACATACACCTACCTACCTACCTACACCCACACATACACCTACACCCACACATACACCTACACCCACACACACACCTACACCCACATACACACACACACCTACACACACACACACACCTACACCCACACACACACCCCTACACCCACAAACACACACACACCCCTACACCCACACACACCCCTACACCCACACACATACCCCTACACCCACACACCCCTACACCCACACACATACCCCTACACCCCCACACATACCCCTACACCCCCACACATACCCCTACACCCCCACACCCCCACACATACCCCTACACCCCCACACATACCCCTACACACACACACATACACACCCCCCTACACCCACACACATACCCCTACACCCACACACATACCCCTACACCCACACACATACCCCTACACCCACACACATACCCCTACACCCACACACATACACCTACACCCACACACATACCCCTACACCCACATACACACATACCCCTACACCCACATACACACATACCCCTACACCCACATACACCTACACACACACCAACACCCACATACACCTACACCCACACACACACACACCCACATACACCTACACACACACCCACATACACACCTACACCCACATACACCTACACACACACCCACACACACACCTACACCCACATACACACCTACACCCACACACCTACCTACCTACACCCACACACACAAAACATTTGGGTCACTTGTCACATGATTTACATACTGCCTGATCCCCTGTCCCGTTATCGCTCCGCCCTGGCCGGACTCCTCGCGGTGATACACAGCATGATCCGCAGAGTATACGGCTAGACCGTCACGGAATAGACTGGCTGCCTGAGCGCCATGAGAGTTGCGGGGAGACTACTCCGCCTCGGACGCACCTGTTACGTCACCAGACACCGCCGCCGTTACCCGCAGCTCCGCCTCCAACTGAATTGAAACGTTCCCGCTCGCGCCCAATGTGTGACGTGTACATCCCAGACCAAACCAATCGAACGCCAACCGCAGGATCCGCAGACCTTCTGCACTGGACTCTTAAAGGGTCTTTCCGAGATTCAAACGTGATCCACCCAGGGCAATAAGACTGATCCATGCCTTAATATACCCCGGGCAATAAGACTGATCCATGCCTTAATATACCCCGGGCAATAAGACTGATCCATGCCTTAATATACTCCAGACCCCGGGCAATAAGACTGATCCATGCCTTAATATACTCCAGACCCCGGGCAATAAGACTGATCCATGCCTTAATATACCCCACACCCAGGGCAATAAGACTGATCCATGCCTTAATATACCCCACACCCAGGGCAATAAGACTGATCCATGCCTTAATATACCCCACACCCAGGGCAATAAGACTGATCCATGCCTTAATATACCCCACACCCAGGGCAATAAGACTGATCCATGCCTTAATATACCCCAGACCCCGGGCAATAAGACTGATCCATGCCTTAATATACCCCACACCCAGGGCAATAAGACTGATCCATGCCTTAATATACCCCAGACCCCGGGCAATAAGACTGATCCATGCCTTAATATACCCCACACCCAGGGCAATAAGACTGATCCATGCCTTAATATACTCCACACCCAGGGCAATAAGACTGATCCATGCCTTAATATACCCCAGACCCCGGGCAATAAGACTGATCCATGCCTTAATATACCCCAGACCCCGAGCAATAAGACTGATCCATGCCTTAATATACCCCACACCCAGGGCAATAAGACTGGTCCATGCCTTAATATACCCCACACCCAGGGCAATAAGACTGATCCATGCCTTAATATACCCCAGACCCCGGGCAATAAGACTGATCCATGCCTTAATATACCCCAGACCCCGGGCAATAAGACTGATCCATGCCTTAATATACTCCAGACCCCGGGCAATAAGACTGATCCATGCCTTAATATACCCCAGACCCCGGGCAATAAGACTGATCCATGCCTTAATATACCCCAGGGCAATAAGACTGATCCATGCCTTAATATACCCCACACCCCGGGCAATAAGACTGATCCATGCCTTAATATACCCCACACCCCGGGCAATAAGACTGATCCATGCCTTAATATACCCCACACCCCGGGCAATAAGACTGATCCATGCCTTAATATACCCCGGGCAATAAGACTGATCCATGCCTTAATATACCCCAGGGCAATAAGACTGATCCATGCCTTAATATACCCCACACCCCGGGCAATAAGACTGATCCATGCCTTAATATACCCCACACCCAGGGCAATAAGACTGATCCATGCCTTAATATACCCCGGGCAATAAGACTGATCCATGCCTTAATATACCCCACACCCCGGGCAATAAGACTGATCCATGCCTTAATATACCCCACACCCCGGGCAATAAGACTGATCCATGCCTTAATATACCCCACACCCAGGGCAATAAGACTGATCCATGCCTTAATATACCCCGGGCAATAAGACTGATCCATGCCTTAATATACCCCACACCCCGGGCAATAAGACTGATCCATGCCTTAATATACCCCACACCCAGGGCAATAAGACTGATCCATGCCTTAATATACCCCACACCCCGGGCAATAAGACTGATCCATGCCTTAATATACCCCACACCCAGGGCAATAAGACTGATCCATGCCTTAATATACCCCAGACCCAGGGCAATAAGACTGATCCATGCCTTAATATACCCCACACCCAGGGCAATAAGACTGATCCATGCCTTAATATACCCCACACCCCGGGCAATAAGACTGATCCATGCCTTAATATACCCCACACCCAGGGCAATAAGACTGATCCATACCTTAATATACCCCACACCCAGGGCAATACGACTGATCCATGCCTTAATATACCCCACACCCAGGGCAATAAGACTGATCCATGCCTTAATATACCCCAGACCCCGGGCAATAAGACTGATCCATGCCTTAATATACCCCAGGGCAATAAGACTGATCCATGCCTTAATATACCCCACACCCCGGGCAATAAGACTGATCCATGCCTTAATATACCCCACACCCAGGGCAATAAGACTGATCCATGCCTTAATATACCCCACACCCAGGGCAATAAGACTGATCCATGCCTTAATATACCCCACACCCAGGGCAATAAGACTGATCCATGCCTTAATATACCCCACACCCAGGGCAATAAGACTGATCCATGCCTTAATATACCCCACACCCAGGGCAATAAGACTGATCCATGCCTTAATATACCCCACACCCAGGGCAATAAGACTGATCCATGCCTTAATATACCCCACACCCAGGGCAATAAGACTGATCCATGCCTTAATATACCCCACACCCAGGGCAATAAGACTGATCCATGCCTTAATATACCCCAGACCCCGGGCAATAAGACTGATCCATGCCTTAATATACCCCACACCCCGGGCAATAAGACTGATCCATGCCTTAATATACCCCACACCCTGGGCAATAAGACTGATCCATGCCTTAATATACCCCACACCCCGGGCAATAAGACTGATCCATGCCTTAATATACACCGGGCAATAAGACTGATCCATGCCTTAATATACCCCAGGGCAATAAGACTGATCCATGCCTTAATATACCCCACACCCCGGGCAATAAGACTGATCCATGCCTTAATATACCCCACACCCCGGGCAATAAGACTGATCCATGCCTTAATATACCCCACACCCCGGGCAATAAGACTGATCCATGCCTTAATATACCCCGGGCAATAAGACTGATCCATGCCTTAATATACCCCAGGGCAATAAGACTGATCCATGCCTTAATATACCCCACACCCCGGGCAATAAGACTGATCCATGCCTTAATATACCCCACACCCAGGGCAATAAGACTGATCCATGCCTTAATATACCCCGGGCAATAAGACTGATCCATGCCTTAATATACCCCACACCCCGGGCAATAAGACTGATCCATGCCTTAATATACCCCACACCCCGGGCAATAAGACTGATCCATGCCTTAATATACCCCACACCCAGGGCAATAAGACTGATCCATGCCTTAATATACCCCGGGCAATAAGACTGATCCATGCCTTAATATACCCCACACCCCGGGCAATAAGACTGATCCATGCCTTAATATACCCCACACCCAGGGCAATAAGACTGATCCATGCCTTAATATACCCCACACCCCGGGCAATAAGACTGATCCATGCCTTAATATACCCCACACCCAGGGCAATAAGACTGATCCATGCCTTAATATACCCCACACCCAGGGCAATACGACTGATCCATGCCTTAATATACCCCACACCCAGGGCAATAAGACTGATCCATGCCTTAATATACCCCAGACCCCGGGCAATAAGACTGATCCATGCCTTAATATACCCCAGGGCAATAAGACTGATCCATGCCTTAATATACCCCACACCCCGGGCAATAAGACTGATCCATGCCTTAATATACCCCACACCCAGGGCAATAAGACTGATCCATGCCTTAATATACCCCACACCCAGGGCAATAAGACTGATCCATGCCTTAATATACCCCACACCCAGGGCAATAAGACTGATCCATGCCTTAATATACCCCACACCCAGGGCAATAAGACTGATCCATGCCTTAATATACCCCACACCCAGGGCAATAAGACTGATCCATGCCTTAATATACCCCACACCCAGGGCAATAAGACTGATCCATGCCTTAATATACCCCACACCCAGGGCAATAAGACTGATCCATGCCTTAATATACCCCACACCCAGGGCAATAAGACTGATCCATGCCTTAATATACCCCAGACCCCGGGCAATAAGACTGATCCATGCCTTAATATACCCCACACCCCGGGCAATAAGACTGATCCATGCCTTAATATACCCCACACCCTGGGCAATAAGACTGATCCATGCCTTAATATACCCCACACCCAGGGCAATAAGACTGATCCATGCCTTAATATACCCCACACCCAGGGCAATAAGACTGATCCATGCCTTAATATACCCCACACCCAGGGCAATAAGACTGATCCATGCCTTAATATACCCCACACCCAGGGCAATAAGACTGATCCATGCCTTAATATACCCCACACCCCGGGCAATAAGACTGATCCATGCCTTAATATACCCCACACCCAGGGCAATAAGACTGATCCATGCCTTAATATACCCCACACCCAGGGCAATAAGACTGATCCATGCCTTAATATACCCCACACCCAGGGCAATAAGACTGATCCATACCTTAATATACCCCACACCCAGGGCAATACGACTGATCCATGCCTTAATATACCCCACACCCCGGGCAATAAGACTGATCCATGCCTTAATATACCCCAGACCCCGGGCAATAAGACTGATCCATGCCTTAATATACCCCAGGGCAATACGACTGATCCATGCCTTAATATACCCCACACCCCGGGCTATAAGACTGATCCATGCCTTAATATACCCCACACCCAGGGCAATAAGACTGATCCATGCCTTAATATACCCCACACCCAGGGCAATAAGACTGATCCATGCCTTAATATACCCCACACCCAGGGCAATAAGACTGATCCATGCCTTAATATACCCCACACCCAGGGCAATAAGACT
The DNA here is from genome assembly GCA_036172795.1 of Pelodytes ibericus. Lineage (NCBI taxonomy): Eukaryota > Metazoa > Chordata > Amphibia > Anura > Pelodytidae > Pelodytes > Pelodytes ibericus. The sequence goes on along the minus strand of CM069868.1, from coordinate 5,917,691 downwards.
GATCCATGCCTTAATATACCCCACACCCAGGGCAATAAGACTGATCCATGCCTTAATATACCCCACACCCAGGGCAATAAGACTGATCCATGCCTTAATATACCCCACACCCAGGGCAATAAGACTGATCCATGCCTTAATATACCCCACACCCAGGGCAATAAGACTGATCCATGCCTTAATATACCCCAGACCCCGGGCAATAAGACTGATCCATGCCTTAATATACCCCACACCCCGGGCAATAAGACTGATCCATGCCTTAATATACCCCACACCCTGGGCAATAAGACTGATCCATGCCTTAATATACCCCACACCCAGGGCAATAAGACTGATCCATGCCTTAATATACCCCACACCCCGGGCAATAAGACTGATCCATGCCTTAATATACCCCACACCCAGGGCAATAAGACTGATCCATGCCTTAATATACCCCTGGGCAATAAGACTGATCCATGCCTTAATATACCCCACACCCAGGGCAATAAGACTGATCCATGCCTTAATATACCCCACACCCCGGGCAATAAGACTGATCCATGCCTTAATATACCCCACACCCAGGGCAATAAGACTGATCCATGCCTTAATATACCCCACACCCAGGGCAATAAAACTGATCCATCAGACCCCGGGCAATAAGACTGATCCATACCTTAATATACCCCACACCCAGGGCAATAAGACTGATCCATGCCTTAATATACCCCACACCCAGGGCAATAAGACTGATCCATGCCTTAATATACCCCACACCCAGGGCAATAAGACTGATCCATGCCTTAATATACCCCACACCCAGGGCAATAAGACTGATCCATGCCTTAATATACCCCACACCCCGGGCAATAAGACTGATCCATGCCTTAATATACTCCACACCCAGGGCAATAAGACTGATCCATGCCTTAATATACCCCACACCCAGGGCAATAAGACTGATCCATGCCTTAATATACCCCACACCCAGGGCAATAAGACTGATCCATGCCTTAATATACTCCACACCCAGGGCAATAAGACTGATCCATACCTTAATATACCCCACACCCAGGGCAATACGACTGATCCATGCCTTAATATACCCCACACCCAGGGCAATAAGACTGATCCATGCCTTAATATACCCCAGGGCAATAAGACTGATCCATGCCTTAATATACCCCAGACCCCGGGCAATAAGACTGATCCATGCCTTAATATACTCCACACCCAGGGCAATAAGACTGATCCATGCCTTAATATACTCCAGACAATAAGACTGATCCATACCTTAATATACTCCAGACAATAAGACTGATCCATGCCTTAATATACTCCAGACAATAAGACTGATCCATACCTTAATATACCCCAGACCCCGGGCAATAAGACTGATCCATGCCTTAATATACCCCAGACCCCGGGCAATAAGACTGATCCATGCCTTAATATACCCCAGACCCAGAGCAATAAGACTGATCCATGCCTTAATATACCCCAGACCCAGGGCAATAAGACTGATCCATGCCTTAATATACCCCACACCCAGGGCAATAAGACTGATCCATGCCTTAATATACCACACACCCCGGGCAATAAGACTGATCCATGCCTTAATATACCCCGGGCAATAAGACTGATCCATGCCTTAATAGACCCTGGGCAATAAGACTGATCCATGCCTTAATATACCCCAGGCAATAAGACTGATCCATGCCTTAATATACCCCGGGCAATAAGACTGATCCATGCCTTAATATACCCCGGGCAATAAGACTGATCCATGCCTTAATATACCCCACACCCAGGGCAATAAGACTGATCCATGCCTTAATATACCCCACACCCCGGACAATAAGACTGATCCATGCCTTAATATACCCCACACCCAGGGCAATAAGACTGATCCATGCCTTAATATACCCCACACCCAGGGCAATAAGACTGATCCATGCCTTAATATACCCCACACCCAGGGCAATAAGACTGATCCATGCCTTAATATACCCCACACCCCGGGCAATAAGACTGATCCATGCCTTAATATACCCCACACCCAGGGCAATAAGACCGATCCATGCCTTAATATACCCCGGGCAATAAGACTGATCCATGCCTTAATATACCCCACACCCCGGGCAATAAGACTGATCCATGCCTTAATATACCCCACACCCCGGGCAATAAGACTGATCCATGCCTTAATATACCCCGGGCAATAAGACTGATCCATGCCTTAATATACCCCACACCCAGGGCAATAAGACTGATCCATGCCTTAATATACCCCAGACCCCGGGCAATAAGACTGATCCATGCCTTAATATACCCCGGCAATAAGACTGATCCATGCCTTAATATACCCCAGACCCCGGACAATAAGACTGATCCATGCCTTAATATACCCCGGGCAATAAGACTGATCCATGCCTTAATATACCCTAGACCCCGGGCAATAAGACTGATCCATACCTTAATATACCCCACACCCCGGGCAATAAGACTGATCCATGCCTTAATATACCCCACACCCAGGGCAATAAGACTGATCCATGCCTTAATATACTCCACACCCAGGGCAATAAGACTGATCCATGCCTTAATATACCCCGGGCAATAAGACTGATCCATGCCTTAATATAGCCTAGACCCCGGGCAATAAGACTGATCCATACCTTAATATACCCAACACCCCGGGCAATAAGACTGATCCATGCCTTAATATACTCCACACCCAGGGCAATAAGACTGATCCATGCCTTAATATACCCCACACCCAGGGCAATAAGACTGATCCATGCCTTAATATACCCCACACCCAGGGCAATAAGACTGATCCATGCCTTAATATACCCCACACCCAGGGCAATAAGACTGATCCATGCCTTAATATACTCCACACCCAGGGCAATAAAACTGATCCATACCTTAATATACCCCACACCCAGGGCAATAAAACTGATCCATGCCTTGTTTTAAAAAGGACTTTTAAAAAAGTGTAATCATTACGGTCTTAAAATAGGGCATTTAGATCCGTAGAACCCTGCTTCCATCTCTCTTTGGTAGTCAATCTGATTGACCACCGCTGTCCAGGATATAGGGTCTTGGTTCCTTGCCATCCCAATTTTAATTGCCATAAATATGTTTATTAAGAGGTTTATTTTGTTCTATCTTGCAAAACTCCAGATTCATATGGACCAAAAACATCTGTGGGGATATGTCGACAATGAATGGATGTATTTCATTTATCGTTTCTTTTAGTAAATTCAATAGTCTACAGACCCACCAAATGTGCATAAAATTCCCTAATTCGTTTCTACAACATCAGCAGAGCTCAGAGTTTTGGATGGATATCTTATGTAGCCTTGTTGGAAGCAAAATCTTTTTTAAATAGTTGTCAAATAGATGGTCAGTCAGAACTACTTTTTTATTTATGTAGCTTTTTATTCTTAAATATAGAAGCATAGAAAGTGTCGGCCGATAAGAAGCACTCAGCCCATCTAGTCTGCCCAATGTTCTAAATACTTTTATTAGTCTCCAGTTCCCTATCTTATATCTAGGATAGCCTTCTACCTATCCCACGCATGGTTAGACTCCTTCACTGTATTAACCTCTACCACTTCTACTGGAAGGCTATTCCATACATCCACTACCCTCTCAGTAATGTAATACTTTCATTAGTCCCTGGCCTTATCTTATATCTAGGATAGCCTTATACCTATCCCATGCATGATAAAACTCCATCACTGTATTAACCTCTACCACTTCTACTGGAAGGCTATTCCATACATCCACTACCCTCTCAGTAATGTAATACTTTCATTAGTCCCTGACCTTATCTTATATCTAGGATAGCCTTATACCTATCCCACGCATGCTTAAACTCCTTCACTGTATTAACCTCTACCACTTCTACTGGAAGGCTATTCCATGCAACCACTACCCTCTCAGTAAAGTAATACTTTCATTAGTCCCTGACCTTATCTTATATCTAGGATAGGCTTATACCTATCCCATGCATGCTTACACTCATTCACTGTATTAACCTCTACCACTTCTACTGGAAGACTATTCCATGCATCCACTACCCTCTCAGTAATGTAATACTATCATTAGTCCCTGACCTTATCTTATATCTAGGATAGCCTTATATCTATCCCACGCATGCTTAAACTCCTTCGCTGTATTAACCTCTACCACTTCTACTGGAAGGCTATTCCATACATCCACTACCCTCTCAGTAAAGTAAAAAAAAAAAAAATAGGGCATTTTATATAAATACCAAGGGCTTTATTTAAGAAAAGGTATTGACCAGGGAATTTCAAAATCATGGCCAAAGTAGCAGAGTTGGAAAAAATATCAAATTCATCAGAATTTAAACTCTAAAAAGGAAGATGACCCATATAATATTCCAGGTTTTACCATAAGTCACACAGGGCAGGGATGAGATCAGCCTCAGCTGCTTCTCTCTCTCATGTAACCCATTGACGTTGAAATCAGGACTCTACGGGGGCCATGACACTTCCAGAAGATACATCTTATGACTGTCTGTATGTTTGGGGTCGCTGTCATGCTAAAGAATACATTTGTGGCCAGTCAGATGGCTCCCTGAGTGTATTATATGATGGATACTTCTCAGCATTGAGACAACCATTTATTCTGATCAAATCCCCAACTACATTTACAGTATTGCAGCCCCAAACGCGCAGGGAAGGTCCATCCTGCTTCACTGCTGATCAGTGGTGTTACAACTCTCCAGCGCTTTGATTAACCAACTGCCTTCTGCTACAGCCAAATGTTTCACATTTTGGTTCATCAGTGAAGTCACTGGGCCTTGTTTCTATATTGGAGGGATGTCTTTCATAAAGACCACTTCTGGCCAGACTGGTGCAGACAGCAGATGGGGTGTACCAGAAGTAATAGGGGAGAGAGGCAGATAATAGGGATATGGGGTAAAGACAGAAGGAAAGAGACCAGTGCACACCCTATAGTATAAAAATATATATTTTATTATACAAATACATACAATTACAGTGTACAAAGAAGGGGAAAAAAACACTATATTCCTAATGTTAATAGAAAAGGTCTGGATAAGAATAGGGTAAAGAGAGACACAGACGGGATGGGATAAAGACAGACAAGGTGAAAACTATGCGTATGTGGCCGGCATACTATATTTCAAAAAAAAAAAAAAAAAAAAAAAAAGTATTTGGTGTGTATCACAATTAATTATATCAGACCTACAATTTACGTACCGCTTGGTACAGAGCATGGAGGACTATATTAGACAAACAGAGAGACTGATACAAAGGTCGGCCCTGCTCGCAAACTTACAGTCTACAAAGGAAGATGGATGGGGCCAGGAAGGGTGTTAAATATATATGTTAGGTATACATCTGCTGGGGGATGCTTCTACCTGCATGCTGGTTGGTATGGACTCCCACAATGCTGTGCATTAATTCTTCTCAACAGGCCAGGATGCAGACATCAGTAAGTATTTCCTGTAATCTATACATTTGGCGGTGATTTCCCTAGCACAATATTTAGATTGAGTTAAATGACATCTCTGAAGGGGACATGTCCAGCCAATCATTTTACAGACTTACTGTCTAGTTTAATGGTGCAGGATCCATTAGCATCTGAGAGAACAAAACAAAAAAATGATAACGGGTGAATAATATTAAAATATTAACACATGTGAAATAATTACACATCTCCTGTGAAGCAGGATGTGAGATTAATGATATCAACTCTGGGATCATTGGAGATGCCAGCATTAAAATGGTCACTAATCTCTTTATTTTACCTCCGTTTCTTACGCACCTGACGACGAAACGCACAGGCACGCCTTTGTGGGAGGCGAGGGGGTAAAACGCACAGACGCGCCTTTGTGGGAGGCGGGGGGGTAAAACGCACAGGCACGCCTTTGTGGGAGGCGAGGGGGTAAAACGCACAGGCACGCCTTTGTAGGAGGCGAGGGGGTAAAACACACAGGAGCGCCTATCTGGCAGGGGAGGGGGTAAAACGCCCAGGCGCGGCTTTGTGGGAGGCGAGGGGGTAAAACGCACTGGCGCGCCTGTGTGGCAGAGCAGTGTTAAACGTTATTCTTTAGTAGATTCTAGAAAATTCTAGAAACAAACATTACAAACTACCTTAATTAAAACAACTTATTATTTACAGAAAAATCACTGTTTTGCAAGAGTAAAGTTTACCAGTGATGTAGACCGTCAGCTCGCCATGATGATATATTCAAATCTCATAATGCGTCACGTAGCAGTCTGGTGTGAACAAACCTGTGTCGAAGAATCACATGATGAGCATACAAACACATTAACGGTCAATGTAGCAAAGTAATTATGGCCTTTTCGTTATGATTACGGGCAGGGTTTGGCCCCTTTCTTTCTGGCTCACTGAAATCACCTGTGAGGTGAAGGAGGGCCACATTCGCGGAAGGTTGGGGGGTGGAAGATTCCGGTACTGAATCCCGCCGAGCTCTATCTTTGTCCCGAGAATCATGACAGAGGTAGAGATCGGCATGATAGCGGGATGTACACCAAGGGCCAATAACATTAGCTGATGGGGCAAACCTGGCTCGAAAGCCAGGTGCCGACTCCTGCTTTAGGGGTAAGGGTTCAGGGAAGCCATAGCACACAAAATGTTATATGATGTAACAGCATGCACTTTAAAGGGGTCATATTACATATGAACTTTGTAAAATTATATAGCACCCACTGTAATAAAAAAATGAGTAGGATCTCTAAAAAGTCTGTACTCCTTTGTAAGTGGGCACATTGCATCACTTATTACCCTTTTTTTAAATAACTAGATAAAAAAATGTAATTGGCAAAAAAAAATAGGGAAAATAAAATAAGCACCATAAAGTAGAAAGGACACTGATCCCAGTAATCTAATCAACAAGAGATGGATTCACTAATCTGTCACTCTCTGTACCTCAGGAGGAGTGCGAAGTACAGAGAGCAACTTGGAGACAAAGTCAATATGATTGTCTGCAATTAATTCATCACAGCGATCACATGACCGCCGGAACTCTTATTGGGTCCAGGAACACTGCCTCGGTTGCAAGGTAAATCCCCGGACCTCAAGAAACATCTGAGCAGAAAATAATTACACATCTCCTGTGAAGCACTGGATGTGAGATTAATGATATCAAATCTGGGATCATTGGAGACGCCAGCATTAAAATGGTCATTAATCTCTATATTTTACCTCCGTTTCTTACGCACCTGACGACTAAAACGCACAGGCACGCCTTTGTGGGAGGCGAGGGGGTAAAACGAGCAGGCGCGCCTTTGGGGGAGGCGAGGGGGTAAAACGTGCAGGCGCGCCTTTGGGGGAGGCGAGGGGGTAAAACGTGCAGGCGCGCCTTTGGGGGAGGCGAGGGGGTAAAACGCGTAGGCGCGCCTTTGGGGGAGGTGAGGGGGTAAAACGCATAGGCGCACCGGTGTGGGAGACAAGGGGGTAAAACGCGTAGGCGCGCCTTTGTGGGAGGCAAGGGCATACGTTACAATTTTCATTGGTTAACATACTTACATTAGTTACATGACGTTGAAAGTTTGCTAGGTGTTACACGTAATGAGGAATGCCCACTCTCCCTGGCTGTGAGAAAGACCATTGGGTGAAAATATAGTAGTGATTTTTATACACTCCACGCATTAAATGACATTGAAAAAAAGCCTGACAGACAGTAGACTTCAACTTACACCGAAGTGACATCGGTAACGACTGTCCCTTTACACAACACCCCACAATACACTATTTATGGCAAAACTAAAAAGGAAGACGTTACTCGGAACTGTAAGAACACATGTACGGGCACATCCGACGCATCAGATGTGCCCTGCTGAACAACGCAGTTCTGGTCTCTTTACCTCCATGTGTTACGTACAAGCAAACAGTAATGCGCCAGCACGCCTTTGTAGGAGGCTCCTCAATAACAATACTTTTGTTCCAGTTAGCTAAACTAAAAATATTAGGCCCATATTTTATAGCTTACAATAGTAGAAATCCACACCGAGGGCTCACACTGGTCTAGGCCTCGAAAAGGACAACAGTCGGGGAAATAAAAATTGATGCTTTGAAATTGAAAGATTTCATCATGTGCAGACATTTTAAATAGAAAGACTTTAATGAAAGAATCCAAATAAAGCACCTTATTGAGCCCTTTCTAATCACCTGACAAGATCCTAAACATGTCCACCCTTGATAGAGCTATACTGAAGAGAGAGATCAATATAGTGCTTTATTTGTATTCTTTTAATTAAAGCATTTCTATTTAAAATGCCAACACTTGATGGAATCTTTAAATTAACATTAACGTAATATTTTGCTGACAGTGATCCTTTAACCAACATTTTATTATCGTTGAAGGCAAATTATAATATGAAAAGTCAGTTGACTAAGCTCACCAGCAATGCTTGCTTTCTAGGACTGTGCACTATACATTGCTAAAATAAGTTAAAGCATGAACAGCATTTCAATCTCCCCCCCCCCCCCATACAGGTGCATTGTAAATAGTGTCAAATAATCTGTGTCACAATAAAAATGTCATTTTACTGCGGATTTGCTAATCTCTTACCTCATTTTATTCTGTGCTGCATCAATGGCACATGGTCTAGAATCTGTACACAGAGCCCTCGAGATTCCTGCAATGAAGGGACAATGCACAATAAATGTACAAGCTGCAGCACATACATGAATATTCAATTATTGTGGCCCTTCTACAATGAACCATGCTATATACTATATATCCCATGCTTTTAGAAAGGGGGTGGGTGGGTGAGTGATTGTGTGTGTGTGTATATATATATATATATATATATATATATATATATAATGCAATGAGTAGAAAGTCTAATGTTTTGAGTGTTGGTTATATTATAATCACACCACTGTATGGCATAATGTAAACCCTTCATGATGGTAGGACAGTCTATGCTGTCCTAAATGATTGCACTCACACCCTTACTTGAGCAGATCACTGCAGCCCCCTTTCCTGTCCCTGAAGCCCCATGTTAATGCAGAGGTTACACAGCATTAGAGCGTGTTGCATTGTGGGTAGACAGTCTGCCCATCCCCATGCGCTCAATGCAGGCGTCACACACGTTATATATATATCTATATCTCTCACTAACCAGGCGGATGATACATGCCGGGTCCCAGCACAGACCGGGTCCTCCATCCAGACAAGGCAGGGAGGTCTCTGGGGTCGGATGGCTCCGGATGCTTCAGGTGGCTCCTTCCCCGGAGTTAAGGCTGCAGAAAGAGCCACCGCCAGCATGACTTTCCGGCTCGGTGACACGTCATTTCCGGGCGCAGCTGCGTAGGATTCCCGTCACGTGATTAGCTTGCCGCCTGCCATGTTACTGGAGCCTTCAGGATTTATACTGCCAGGCCTGTGCGTGCTTCCCAAGGGATCCAGTCTGTGCTTCCCAAGGGATCCAGTCTGTGCTTCCCAAGGGATCCAGTCTGTGCTTCCCAAGGGATCCAGTCTGTGCTTCCCAAGGGATCCAGTCTGTGCTTCCCAAGGGATCCAGTCTGTGCTTCCCAAGGGATCCAGTCTCTATAGAAACAGCATTAACCAACAAAAAACAACCACACGATCTGCACCTTACCCCTCTGTAACCACACCATAATATGGGAAATGTTATATTCTTGTCTGTATGTCACAGACTCCACAGCAATAATACTGACAGTAATGTGCAGTGTGTGAGTGTATCACAGACTCCACAGCAATAAAACTCCCAGTAATGTGCAGTGTGTGAGTGTATCACAGTAATGTGCAGTGTGTGACTGTATCACAGACTCCACAGCAATAAAACTCACAGTAATGTGCAGCGTGTGAGTGTATCACAGAGCTCCACAGCAATAAAACTCCCAGTAATGTGCGGTGTGAGTGTATCACTGACTCCACAGCAATAATACTGACAGTAATGTGCAGTGTGTGAGTGTATCACAGACTCCACAGCAATAAAACTCACAGTAATGTGCAGCGTGTGAGTGTATCACAGACTCCACAGCAATAAAACTCACAGTAATGTGCAGTGTGTGAGTGTATCACAGACTCCACAGCAATAAAACTCACAGTAATGTGCAGCGTGTGAGTGTATCACAGACTCCACAGCAATAAAACTCCCAGTAATGTGCACTGTGTGAGTGTATCACAGACTCCACAGCAATAAAACTCACAGTAATGTGCAGTGTGCGAGTGTATCACAGACTCCACAGCAATAAAACTCCCAGTAATGTGCACTGTGTGAGTGTATCACAGACTCCACAGCAATAATACTCACAGTAATGTGCAGCGTGTGAGTGAATCACAGGCTCCACAGCAATAAAACTCACAGTAATGTGCACTGTGTGAGTGTACTCGGGAGGGCAACTTGTTTTTTTTTTTGCTTGCTTACACCATTACAGAGGAAACCACGCCATTAGCATATAAGACTAATCCCACCTATAAGGGCAGTCCAGACCCAAAATGCATGGCTGGTACCCTCCGCACGAGGAACACAGCAAACCACAGACATACACTCGGCCTCAGCATGGCTGATGATACTCCAGATATATGCATACATATAATAAAAAACATTTTTTTAAAATTCAAACAATGTACATACATAAGCTTCAAACGGTACAATAAACACACACCACTTGTGCTTTGTATACAAGCCATTTATTTTGAAATGCCAACTAAATGCAGGATTAAATCCATGTTACATGCTTGTCAGTAACAGTAGAAAAATAGAACGAGTGAAAACCTTTGTACAACTGCAATGGTACTCAAAAGAGAAAGGGGTTATACAATGTATCACACGGGACACAAATTCAAGTTTGGAAGAAGTACCTAAATAAAAATACTATTTTTTGTTTAAAAACACTATGTACAGTTTGAATCATAATCAAATCTTACAAAGTACTGGTCTTTATGCAGGTCGTAGAAATCACTTGCATAGGACATTAAATCAGTTGGTTTGTTTTTCTTCTATTTTTGATTATTTTTTTTTTCTTTTTTCTGAGCCTTAAGCATTGAAGGCACTTGATTCTTATACCAGGAAATTTAAAACTGTGACTATTGATGCCGGAATCCCCCCCCCCCCCCCCCCAAGAAAAAAAATATATAAGAGAAATTTCATTCAAACAGGTAAAGTACAGCATTATTCTGCTTTTAGTCCAGTTCACAGGTTTTATGGTCTTGCAAAAAAAAAAAGAAAACAGTTCAGACATAAAACACTTCCACATGCTACTGGGATTTGCAATCCCCCTGGAAGCTAAGGAGTTAAATAGGTAACAGCTTGCGTGTATATGTGGATACACAGAGCAGGCAATGGATGCAATTTAAATGAGAAATGCATGTTTTCTTTATACGAAGCAGGATTATTGTCCAGTTCAGGATTTAATTAAAAAAAAAAAAAAAAAGAGGCAGATGTTCAAGCTATATAGTAGTTAAAGAGCAAATTACTAGTCACACAGTCCACACTAACAGCCACAATATTCTTATTGAAGTCACTAATCCCTCAATATTTAGGAATGAAGAAAAAGCTTCACGGGTTGGATTACCCAGACCTTCCTTTTCAAGGCCTTTATGAAAGATACATGACAAGGGCAGCCATTATCTCCCCAACATCCCGGGCTACACATTTTCTTTATAGCATACGCAGACAAAACCAACGCAAAAGCTCAAAGATTGATAGTCCGTGACACATAGGATCACATGAGATAACTTGGCTTGCATACATACTCTCCCTCCCCCCCCATATGTTTATTGACTTCTTCATTTGTGATCTTTTTCAGTTAACAAGTGCTAGATATTTTTTAATAACATTTACAAAAAGGTTAAGAGATTTTCTATAATAGTTTCAGGTTTGTTTTATTAAACATTTGGGATTGCAGCCGGTCAACACACCAGATAGTGATGTAATTTATAATGTTTAAAAATTGACCTTAAATGATAACAGTTTTTAGTCCTTTATGCCTCCCCCTTCTCACTATATCATCACAGCCTGTTCATCGCGCCATCAGTATTGAACCGGTGCTTGCGAGGATTCAGTACTGAGCTGGGGTGCCACAGATAATGCATTGCTAGTGTGGTCCACTCGACACGGCAAGCCCTCGGCTCTCTGCCTCCTTCACAGAGCTCACTCACTGAACCAGAGAAGGAGTTAGGAGAAAAGAGGCGAACGCAGGATATCAGTAACATGCAATAATATTGCTCAGTGACAGAATGCTAGCACTGGTAAAGTCTGATATATAACATATATAACATGATGAGAAAAGTCAGAAAGGTGACCGTCAATCCGAAAGCCTTCCCACAAAACAATCCTCAGCTAAACCCCCCGTTTGTTCAACATCAAACAGGCCTGATCCCTGCATTAAAAACCACTAGTGAATCTATCCAATGTGGCAGTACTGCTACAGAGTCCACAGCTACGTTTAAAGATTTACACCCAACCTTTCTGGAAATACCCCCAAAGAGTTGGTTTCGAGGAGTGGAAAGCAGATTTGACTTCATAATTTTTTTTCCCCGGTGGAACATGCACAATGCAACCGCAAAGGCCCCAAGCTGAAGTAGAATTGTCTGAGGTGTAGCATGGTTGTTTGCATAAAGATACAGTAAGACTGCAGAGTGCATTCAAGCAGATATATCTTGCACCAGGTTGTACTAACAAGCAGAATAATCATATACAAAAACCTACACACTGCTGGGGGTAAAATAAAATAAAAAAAAAAGAGATGGATACCGGACAGCAAGCACATATTTACATGTTTAAATAAAAACTATTAGCCTAGAACTCAGAGAAATATAGATAACCATCTAATGAGATTTGCTAAAAACTATCAAATGGATTATGGTTAAACCCAACTGCGTTATACATATAGCAACAGGATAAATGGGCCATTTGGAACCAATGTAAATCATGCAATACCAGTTCATGCAAAGTCAGTTACAAATAAAAGATGCTATCCAACTCTGAGAGTGGGTGACTTAACTTAAAATTACACAAGGAATATATTCGGAGGTTCACATGATGACCGAAGGGGTGCACCAATCACACATTTGCAGGCAGAATATTTGGTTGAAGATGTTTGCATCGTTAAGAGAAAAAAAAAAAAAAACGTACAAGACTATTCACAAAGGATTTAATATAAAGGGGTATTTTTGTAGGTAATTCTGGTCTAACCAGCCAGGGAGGTTAATAGCAGATCATAGCAACAATCAAATCATTTTTGCCATGCAAATCCTGTAGGAAATCCAATTCCAAAGTTTATATCAAATAAACCAAATTCTCTGCTTAATTTATTTGTGGTTTGCAGATCTGTACAGCAATGATATTTATACACATTTCACAAATGACATGCCTTTTAAGGTGCCAGCGATCTGTTAGTAACAGGTAATAGTGAAACATACATTGGGGCATTTTTGTTAAAGGGGCTCTGTTAGCTAAATATTGTTAGCAATGAATGCAGAGTAAAATGGAATCCAAATAATCACTGTAATGTGTTTTAAATCAATTTATGGCACAAACTGTACCAGTAAAATGCTGAATTCGCATAGTAAATCAAAAACATTTCAAATCCTTCCAGCACTTTTGCAACTCATTTCATTGCCAGGAGATGGCATATCACAGCACTCTTGTACTAAAAAGACTGAAGCCTTGTCTAGCAATCATATGCAAAAGAGGTGTAGATCAGGAGAGATTACACACCACACTCCTCCAAAAACTGGAAAAACTGAACTATTACAGGTTTTTTTTTCTTAGTGTGAATTTACTTTTCACCAACATGTATGTGGCTGCAGATTGATCTGATATATTGTAGAATCAGAGTATGTACTTCCGTAATCACATACCTCTTACTGTTTTTCAGCTGTATGCTGATCCCTTAAACCTGTGCATAAGGTGTACACTAATCAAGGAGAGAGGGGTTTAAGCTCCAGTGTTGTCTGACCAGAGAAAGTAGGTGTGCTCAACATAACTATCAAATAGTTTTTGGTTTCCAAGTACTGCCTTACATTTTACATGACGTGTGCAAAAAGCGGCCTGGTTTTACAAATGCAGTTGCAGATTTGAGATTCTAAATATCTCTTAGTTGGACCACCGACGCCTAAGCCCAATTCTTCTATGACACTTAGTATTATTGAACTGAATGTGCGAATGCCAACATTTTAAAACTTTAGCAAATAGGCCCTATCATGTTTGGTCTACAAGATGCCAATGGCTATGTAGGGTAAATGCCAACTAGTAGATATAATTTATATAAAGACAAATAAAAAGCGCAATCCGTCTGCCAAGAAGAGCATTAGCAAAAGGCAGTGGCCACAGACAGACAGGGGAGGAAAGGGAAGTAAGGGTCAGAGGGTTTGATTTCTATATCCTGTAGACAAAACCTGATCAAATAATTATTTCAAATGAGAGAAAGTCAGCACTGGACACAAGCATGAATATCTTTAACATGTTGGCTTTGTCCCTCTTAAAGATTTAATGGACTTTACTGGTTTACACTGCAAAAAAAAAAAAGATCATACGAAAATGTTACATTTAACACAAATAACGAAACAATATTCCTTGGATCACTTAGTCCACGCTACAGATTTCTAAAGCATTTTAAATGCAGCAATTGTAACAAAGTAAATACACAGCTTGAAACTATTCCTAAAACACATTCATATCTTAAATGTACATCTCTCCGAATGTGACCTACAGACTCTCTTATAAGATGTCATCAACCAGAGCACAACTACTCCTGTCCTAACATACAATGCTTTGACATAAATGTAATCATTTCTTCAATAAATAGGCATTCTTATTTTAAATCAACGCAACATCAACACAACATGTCTAAACACATAACTATAAACTCTAAGAATTTCTTTTTCAGACTTTTGGATCTCTGTACCAAGTCATTTCTTACTGGTAAAAGAGACTGCCCCCTAAATATTTATAATGGAAAAGAGGGGCCTATATAATAATCTATGCATTTGGTTACATGAAAAACTGCTTTAAATGGGCTTGGTCACATGTTTGTGACATCACCCTCATGGAATCATATGCAAATGGTTTCCCATATGGTTCCAGAAGAGGCCAAATCAAAAGACATTAAAATAAACAATTTTCCTTTCAACCGGTGTTGCCACCAGCCCACACAATGTAGAAATCTACTGCACAAATTGTTTAGGTGACTGAGTTGGGTTATATTAAATCTGAAACGTTGGCGGCAAGCACACTACACTTTCTAACACCCATCTGTCCTATCATACGCAAGATACCGCACATCACAACTAGTTTAACGATTGTCAGAGGATCAGATTGTCGTGGAAAAAAAAAAAAAAATTCACTTACGTCCCAACCTTATTCCGACCTCCACCAATGGGGAGCGGAAATGTTGGGTTTTTATGGTGGGAGGGTGTGCACGACAAACAAACAAACAAAAAAAAGGACTTATTTTCACAAACAGCACCACAATACTGTCATTGTACACTTACTTATACAGGCAAATACAACATAACTAAATCCTTCCACCGACAGCAAGTCAAGTATCACAATTCAATATTCTAGATACCGGGAGGGAATGGAGTAATATAAATTTTGTTTTAGGGTCACAGTAAAACAGGCAAAAACATTATCTACAACATCTGCAAACAGCATGATTGGTCATCATCATGCACGGCAAGTCTACAGTTCAATCCCATTTCTGTGTGTGAAAGAAACACAGCCCTTTAGGTTTGTTTTTTCATTGTCCCGGTAAGAGGTTTAGATGTAATCTGAATGCCAGGAGAAAGTGACAAGCTATGTGTTGCTCGGGTCTCTGGCAATCAGAGAGTAAAGGCAATGCTGCAGTCACGGTTAGCACCTCAGATAAGTAAACAGGATGAGAAGTAAAAGAACAGACGTTTGCTGAGCAGAGCACAGTAAAAGGCTATAACCAGAGAAAAAGAAAGATCAGTTAAAGAAAAAACCCTTGTGCAAAAAATATATATTTTCGTGCAATTGGCTTGCAAAAGATGCCAGATAACAAAACCCCACTGAACCCATTCCAAAATGTGAAATTAAGGCTGAGCATTTCAAACAGGGAACGGTTCGTAGCCAAAGGGGTCCTCAAAAAACTACAAGTTGCTATTTTACTCTTTTCTATCTCTCGGATTCCTTTTCTCATTAAGCAAAAGATGCAACACACAGCCGTTTAAATTCCATGGGTTTGGTTCACCACTAGATAGTGAAAATCCATTTAACAATAGGAATTTTATTGGGAGCCTTAAAGGACAACTGTAGCAAAAAATTAACTTATGTTTCATTGAAAGATTGTATCAAATGTAAATGATTTATAAAGAAAATCTTTAATGAAAGAATACAAATAAAGTGCCTTAATAAGCCTTCTTTACTGCATATAGTTCTCTCAGGGGGCAGACATGTTGGTTAGAATCTTTACTCCATATTGTCCTCTCAGGGGGCAGACATGTTGGTTAGAATCTTGGGTCAGATCTTCACTCACCTTGGTTCAGATGAACAAAGATCTGACCCAAGATTCTTTCATTAACGCATTTCTAAATAAAATGCCTACACTTGATGCAATCCTTTAATTAAACACAACTTCATATTTTGCTACAGTTGTCCTTTTAATCAGTAAAAATAAGTTAATTCTTAGCTTGACAAGTACAATCAAAACTCAGAAAGGAATTCTCCATTGCATGCAAGAATCTAACTATTTACAAACACCTGCAGTTTGGAGAAAGGATTGTAGGGTATCAGTGAATGTCATTTGTACGCGTTAGATTAAAAACAAAACAAAAAACAGGAACTATAACAATACCACCGGCATTTAAAACAATGGAGAATACTATAGATTTAGATGCTCCATGGCTCCTACAAAATATCTGTCTGCATAGAGATTGCACAAGGAGCTTTAATCTCCAGTCCATACCAAAGGCAATCATTTTTTCCCCATAGAAGTCTTATCCAATATATTGGGTTTACATTTTATACTGTGTGGGTCAAATCTTTTCTGGCAGATGTTTTAAATTAAACATCATAGTTCAATTTACTTGTTTGGAAAATGGATATGCCCACGGTAATGCTGTGGGTGCCAGACCAATTCATTTTACTATTAGTTGAGTGGGTCTTTACATGGCAAGTAAGCCCGGCAGCTAGAACAGTTCTATGTTAGCATCTATCGTTAATCCCAGCACGCCACTTGGTGAAGGATAAAAATCACAGACATACGTAACGACACAGGATACCGTCTAATATAGCATCATAGGAGATGTTCCAGACGCAGGAGAAGTGGTATTTAAACAAAAGGCAACTCAGAGGTATATTTTGGTCATATTGGAGAATGCCTGAACCATCTAAAAGTTAGCAGAAACACGTATAAAGAAATCCCTCTTTGTAGTTTGCCTTTTATCACTATATCCAAAAACACTGTGATGCAGAATCAAAATTAATAAACACATTTTCATCCACAAAACTATTCAGAATGCACCTTTTTTTCCAACAAAATGTCACTTATTTGCTGCTGGAGGTAGCAGTTTCTTTCCCAAAACTGTGACAGTAAAGAATTCGCTAGGACATTGTGTTCAAATTATAACCTTAACCTGCACTTTGAGATCATTAATAGTACTTGGACGAGGCCTTGCCACTACCTTATTGCTCTGCTACAAAAGGTGGTTAAAACAAGTGCTTGGTGGAAGGTGCTCTCTCTCTTGGTTTGAGATACCTGTGAACTTGAAACAGATACAATCTACAAAAAGAGTGTGTAAACTGACCTGTGCACAGCTGAAAAGAAATTGAATGATAAAATAAAATGCTCTTTAATCTCAGAGGAGGTAGTTCTCTAGATTTTCACTGCTACATAAAAACCCATACAAGATGTGCTCTATTAAAATTCAATTTTTTTTAACCAACCCCTTCACTAGCAAGAATTTTATGATTACATTAATTAGGATGTAAGGTTGTGTTGCTATAGAAGACTCGGCATCTATATTGGGTTGGTTGAGAGCAATTTAATAGAATTGACACAGGTAAGGCGCAAATATTTGGACTTGCCTCCCCTTCTACAGTAAAGAATTATGGTTGGTAGTAAAGGGATTAACAGAAGAGTGGGATGTAACCATTGTCTGTCCTGTGTGCCCAGATCTCTGAAAATTACACCTTTTTATTTTATTTTTTTTATAAAAGGCAGCGATTGCAGGAGGTAAACCAGCAAGGCACAACATTAAAAAGAATATGTTCGCACAAGCTAAAGACAAATGTCCAGCGATGTTTCAGATTTCTTTTGATCACTGTAGGTTCATTGAGTAAGCAAGCTGCAAAGCCTATAAAAAATAAAAAAAAGTTACTACCAATTGGAATATTTGTATGTTGAACTTTATGAATGACCTCCTCCCTAGACCTCAAGGTGAAAATCAAAGTGCAGGGCAAACCTTTTCTTCCTACAAAATACCCTGTTTCCATTCTTAATCAGAGGGGTTGGTGCAACTTGCCTCTCCCATTGGCACTAGAAGGGTTCCACCTGCCACTCAGATTTACAAGATACAGCTGCATACATGTAAGCAAAAAGCACTGCCAACCAGATCAAACAAAAACAGATCTTTCCTTATAACCGCCAATTTTCTTTTTGCAATTAAAGCTGGGAAGTACTGACCGCTGTCAGCCAGCCATCGTACACTGCCTGAAGCTCATTCTACACAGTTATGTTGTACTATTTTATGGAGTTTGGGGAAAAAGTAAAAAAAAAAAAAAATTATAGACCAAACAAGAAAGAGAGGACACAAAGTTACCGGATAACATGTAAACGGAATGACTTAACAGCGCTCTGTGCACCACAGTTAAAGCGATACAATGGTCTGCTTGACCTTTGGCACTCAGAGGGTTGAACTATAACAGAGTAACTTGCCAATGTGCTCTTCTTTGGATTTCTTGAGTATAAAATACATGCTTTGTATCTCAATAAAAAATACTGTTTCATTATTGTAACCCCCAACTTAACAGTGGAACAGTAGGGGAAAAAAAGAAAAAATACATTGTTGTAAAAAAGGTTGCTAGTTAACATTGCAGAATGGAATATGGGGGGGAAGGGATTTTTCAGGTGCAAAATGGAAACTGCAAACAAAAAGTGCCTGTTCAACTTGGGTTTCAAAACAAAAAAGGGAAAACATTGCTCAATACAAAAGCCTATTAAAAAAAAAAAAGGTATAGTCACCAATGTAGCATTCAACATAAGTGGAAACATGCAGCCACTAATAAAGCATGGATTATGAAATGAAATAGGTAACATTTTTAGGAAAGTAATTCGATATTATAATAATAATAATAATAATAATAAAAAAACAAACTGGGTGATCCCCTAGCAAAGCATTGCTTGATGCCGCTCAGGCTGATTGCTAAGAAATGTATCCCACAAGTTATAGGCACAAATAGTCAAGAGGTTATTTTTTTTTTTTTTTCTTCAAAGAGCTGATTTTTTATAAAGAAAGTCAGGTTTGTTTGGAGACCTCCTCTCTCTGCCTACTGCTTCCTCCCTTTCAAGGTCCATGTTCCTTTGTGCACCGTGTTCCAATAAGTCGCTATCCACAATTCTTCGAAAAGGTCGCTCCTCCTGTAAGTCGGAACCGTAGGCAGAATGCGAAGGTCTACTAGAGGTCAAGCCATAGGTCAAGTCAGTCTCCATTTTGGTTCTTCCCCGGCCATGATGTGTGCCATGGTTGGAGCTCTCCTGGGCAGCCAATGCCAAATCCAATCTCTGAGGTGGCTGTTCTAAGACATCGAGGTGTAACGGTTCAGGCTTTTGTCTGTGTGGGTGACTGTCTGGGGGAAACATGTACTCTCTCCTTGTGTCCTCTTGCTTTTTAGGCGAGATCTGATTTGACATGTAAGCAGATTTTAATCCATTGGGGGGTTGCTTGCTGTGGCTGTATAAATCTGGACCAAAATATAAACCCTGCGAGGGCAAAGGAGAATGTCTACTTGGTACTGGGGTAGACGGTCGACAAGCAGAGTTCGAGAAATCGTAGAAGTCGGGGTATTCCGGTTGGCTCTCTCTGACTTCCATTTTTTGCTCTATGATCTGTTTCTTTCTTGAGCTGTGTAGGTGTCTGCTGCTGGTCATGCAGGACAGGTGCTGGGGAGGGCCTGGCAGCATGTCCGATACTTGCTGGCTGAGCTGCGTATTGATTGTTAACTCGGGCATCCGTCTGTCTTTGAGCGACATCGTAGATACCCCCATTGCTATATCTGGCATAAACTCGTTCAGAACAGGTTCCCCACACTAGACAGGGATGAAAAGAAAAGAAGCTTAATAAAACTGTAAACATCACATACATTTTACTATTTTAGAAGCAGACTTGTCAAACATTTCTATGCATTGCACCGAACTGCTTTCAAACAGATAGATTTTAATAAAAGGTTTTTACTTGGTATGCCTTGTCATGAAGTGTGAAAGATGTTGATTATAGCTGAGATAAGCTGCTCCCCCACCCTAGTGCCCTCTTATCTCCCATCCCCCTGATGCTTCAAAGAGACTGTATCACCTAAACATTGTATTTATAGTG
Source organism: Pelodytes ibericus (assembly GCA_036172795.1). Classification (NCBI taxonomy): domain Eukaryota; kingdom Metazoa; phylum Chordata; class Amphibia; order Anura; family Pelodytidae; genus Pelodytes; species Pelodytes ibericus. Next base: position 5,897,146 of record CM069868.1, on the reverse strand, counting down.
CAAGCAGAAAATAAACAAATGATTGAAAATGATCTATACATCGTGTTCGCAAAACTGCAAACAAATGTCTAAGTTAGGGAAAACAAAATGTGTCTGTGGAGTCTCCAGCTTATGACACCACCTGGGGCCTAATATGCAAATTAACCTCTTTTCAACGGGTAATGTGTAATTTGCATATCAGGCCACAGGTGATGTCATAAACAGGAGACTCCACAGACACCTTTAAAACACATTTTTTTTCTCCTAATTTAGGCATTTGCTTGCAATTCTGCTAACGCAATGTGTAGATCATTTCCAAGCATATTTTATTCTCTACACTCACAGTACAAGTAATGTTTATGTGATCCTGTCCCTTTAATGTTCCTTGAAGCCACCTGAGAGGTCATCTGTTGGTCTGTACTCTACCAATGCGTACAAATCCCCCCCCCACCGCCATACAAGAGAGGAAGATCCTGAGATGCACCACCCAAACAGAAAAAGAAAATCCATGTACCGCTTGATGTTCTGCCGCCATGGCCGCCGCTGCAGCTGATACAGTTTGCCTTCCGAGTCCAGTATTGTTAGTGCAATCCGGTGGCGCTGCCTTAACCCCAGGTATGTAGGCGGGTGGAGTAGCTTTGGGAATTGTCCTGGAGTGAAAGAGCGAATGGTTGCATGGATAGGAGAACGAACGGGATGGATGCTGACTGGGCACTCTGTGTTTCCAACCAACTTTAAACTGGTTGGGTATAGGAGTAGCTGGTGGGTGATAAGGAGGCGGTGGTGGGGGCAACGGCGGATGGAAGGCCACATAAGAATCTATGTCCGTAAACATGGTTTCTGGAGCAGGAGTGCTGTTTATCCTACATCGGCCAGACTGTCGGACGGTCAGTGGACTTTCATCTCCAAATCTCTCGTCCGGAAAGAATTTGTGGGGATTCTAAGAAGGAAAATGTAAATACGTTTCCTGAATGCAGTCAATTAAAATATTATGCATAGATTAAAAAAAAAAAAAAAAAAAAAAAAAAACAATATTGAACGGTCAGCTGAAAAAAAAAAATAGTAAAAAAAAAGTAAGCAGGAAATCGAACACAAATCAAGTAAATGTTATATAATAAATGTTTTAGACGCCTACTATTAGAAGAAACATTTTAATTAAAATCATTATACTAATCCATTTCCCAAGGGAAGTCTGTCTGTGCACCATAGTACTCTGATGCTTTAGCATCTTAAAACGATAAATACATGGAGCAACTGGATAATGTAATAAAAACAAAATAAAGGTTATAAACATGGGTTTAAAGTTAGGTGATGCCTTGCCCATGAACACTTGCAGTGTTTAACCTGTATAATTTACAGAATGTGCTCAAACCGGCTGGTAACTCGGCTACTGTAAACTATGTACGTTTTCTTTTCCCATCGCACTGTACCTGTAACAGCTCTGCAGCAGCGTCTGACAGACTGAACTCCCTCAAAACACGGATTTGAATCTCAAAACTGACAGTGGCTCCTTCTCCACAGTTTAAGGCATACGCACGCTGAACCTGCTCTGTATGTCGAAGCTCCTGGAGGCGCCTTACCATGTCTTTTACAACATTTAGCGGAGGGACTGAGGGGAAACAACAAAGAAAATCAGTAAGACTTGTGGCATTCAAACCTGTCACTCTAAGTCAAAATAGAGAACCAAACAAGCTCACAATTTTTTACAAAAACAAATAAAGGCCATAATCAAGAAGCACCAAGACCAAATCGTAAAACATGGGAAAATAAATTTACACAGAAAAGTCCCTGTACATTTCACTGTACTGTTTATTTTTATTTTTTTTCAACATTAGGAAATAGTGTTTTTCCATTTCCTCATCATAGGGACTATTTATAAAAACGACCTCACTGTAATGCGTTGGGAAATGACGTAGAAAAAAACAAAAAAAACAAGCGCAATCACCATTCTTATGTGTAATGGAGATTGCACTTTCCCCCCCCCCCCCTTTTACAGAATGGGGGGCTGGGAGAGAACCTCCACCAAACGCAGCAGAGGTTCGCTGACAGTACTCTTTCAGCACCTCTTTCTTTATACATGGGCTAAGGAGGCGCGACCCGGAATTGGCAGCACAGACAACCATTTTTTTTTTTAGACATGGTGCACATGCAGATAGTAAAATACGGGGAAAGAAATTTACATCGAAAAGTCCCTGAGTATTTGGCACTATCTGCGTGTATGCACATCTGTAAATAATATACTCAGAAATAAGGAAGCCAGCTGAATACGGTTCTAATTCTGTAACCTTAAATAAGGGGGAATCCAGTACTAAAAACTAAAACTCTGTTTAGTAAACAATTGAATTAGAATGAAAGTAGAATCAAGCAAGAGTAAGCGGAGTAGCACCAAATTACCTGGTATTTCATTGGCTACCACGGTAGGAGGGCTGGCCTGGCTACTGCTCATTTGCTGGTGGCTAATCATGTGACAGCATTGTGGTACCGCATTGTTAACCATGTAGAGCGTATCCGGGACATTGGACATCCTAACCATCCTCAATCTAACCAGATCGGTCTGTTCCACCATCATCTCATCCAGTATGGACTGGAATGACAAAGTACAACAGTACAGCTCAATCACATGTTCCATGTATCATGTAGGGGAAAAAAAACAACAAATTAAACAAACGGCAAAAAACTCAACACGGTTCTTGTAAAGCAACTGATCCATCAAGTTGGAGCACGGCCTGCAGTGTTGTCAGAGCAAATAATATTTAGCCCACAGAGGGGCGGCATATAAGCAGAGAATCCATCCTGTTGAACCACAGCTGAAATTCCACAGATCTCTGTTTCCATCCAAGCATAATGTTTCACACATGTATATGTAGGAATCTGCACTCCTGGTAAAAGTCACGTGCAAGGGTTTTTACTCCAATTTCAGAGTTTTGAAAGTCAGATTATTATTATAACCAACGGTCAGTTTCTTACCTTAGCCTCTTCTACGTAAGGAGAAAACAGTCGTGGCCGGACGTATATGCCAGCATTCTTTTGGCGTAACCAAGAGTTGGATTTCCCCCCCTCTGAAGATGGCAGCATATCTGAAGGAGGAGTGCTTATCAAGCCCCTTTTCATCTACAAGCAAGCGAGATGAAAATAAATGTAATACGCAAAACATACACTGAACAAAAAGTACCAAGGTTAGTAAATAACTTCTGAAGATATGCAGATATTATAATGTATAGGCAGAAGAATCTTCTATAGGGTAGCAAACTGGAAATTAAAAAACAAAAATCAATGCAATCATGAGAGCCACAGAAATATGTTTTTTTTAGACACGACTTTACCCACTACACTAGCACATGCTTAGTCCATACTAAAACAGAAAACATGCAAGCTGGTTATTTTTCTTTACAAACAGAATTTCTGCCAATACAATACAGGGGATTAGGAAGTAAATTGAGCCCACTGTCTATATTTGGATCTTGGACTCTGCTTTGCCAGACACATGGTGTTTATTACCCATAAAGTTCTGTAAAATACATCTGACACCGAGCGATCATAGCAAATTGTCAGTCAGGGCTCTGGTTCAATCAGCATGTCTAAAACTGGATGACTCAGTTCCGTCCTTCGCCTGAATCATTCTACGCTGGACCAGATGGTGGTTATTCGGTATACACGCAATTCTTGGCATCCTATGTTCTAGGGACTCTCTCGCACAGAACAGGACAAAGCCCCGTGGTATAGAATTTATATTCAAATAACTGTTACGTATCTCCTTTCAGATCCTGTGAACCTACGGCATAGGTGACAAGGGAGTGGATGGTGCCGCCAGTTGCAGAATCATCAGATCCATAAGGAAGGCAAGTAAACAATTTGCGCCGCTTTGCATTGAGGGCGCAGTGACGGCACGGAACACTAAAAACCGTGCACTTGATGATCATTTCCACCACTCCTGCTGTTTTGCTGAAATGTTTCTGAATACAGCAACATTAAGACATCAAAAATGTCCGTCCCCCCCCCCCCCCCCCCACGGTACCATATTGGAAGGCAGCACGGACCTCTAATATGGCACTGTCCTGTAGCCAGCAGGAGCGTCGCTCTTTGCTTTTGCAGAAAACATATATTGGCATGTAAGGAACACAAATGTAAGCTCATATACACTAGCTCTGGGCACCAAATACTTACTGGGTCGCTCAAAACATCACTGTTCATGGGCAGAATGTGTTCAATGCGGACAAAAGGAAGCAAGGGAGACAATATCTCTCTCAGTTCCTCGACATCCAGATCTCGTCTTTTTACCCCTCGCTTGTTCACACTGTGCGCGGTGCCGCTCAGTAAATTAGGCTCTGTGACAAAAGAACTCAAAAGTATTAATTAATGAGGAAAAAAGAAAGATAGAGAAATTGGGATGGTGTAAAGAAATGGCCTCACCTCTGTCTGCTATCCTTTTCACCAGTTGGTATTCACCCCACTTAATAAGATACTTAAGAATATCTTGTTCACTTGCCTTCAAAAGGGAATAATAAAGAAATAAGTGAGTTTTAGGCAAAACTTGAACAACATCCAGTTAGAATAAGAGTACGGGGGAAACAAAAAAACACATTATGTTACGGGGGGGGGGGGGGGGGGGGGGCGCTACTAAACTGAACATTCTATTGGTTTCCATGGTGACTGCTCCACTTTTATAGCTTTGCACCAGAATTGTTATAAAATAGAAACATAGAATGTGTCGGCAGATAAGAACCATTCGGTCCATCTAGTCTGCCCAATTTTTCTGAATACTTTTATTAGTCCCCCGTTCCCGGTCTTATAGCTAGGATAGCCTTGTGTCTATCCCACGCATGCTTAAAATCCTTGACTGTGTTTACCTCTACCACTTCTACTGGAAGGCTATTCCATACATCCACTACCCTCTCAGCAAAGTAATACTTCCTGATATTACTTTTAAATCGTTGCCCCTCTAATTTATGATTATGTAGTTGTGGTAGTTTTTCTTCTTTTAAATATACTCTCTTCCTTTACTGTGTTGATTCCCTTTATGTATTTAAATGTTTCTATCATATCCCTCTGTCTCATCTTTCGTCCAAGCTATACAAGTTAAGATTCTTTAGTGTTATCCTTCAACCCATGAACCAGTTTAGTAGCCCTTCCCTGAACCCTCTCCAAAGTATCAATATCCTTCTGGAGATACGGTCTCCAGTACTGCGTACAATACTCCAACAAGACCTTCTGCAATATCACTAATAAAAATGTTAAAGAGAATGGGTTCAAGTACAGATCCCTGAGGAACTCCACTAGTAACAAGACCTTGCATCGAATATACCCCATTGACTACAACCCTCTGTTGCCTGTCACTCAGCCATTGTCTAATCCATTCGACAATATTGAAATCCGAATTTAAAGATTTCAGTTTATTGATAAGCCTTCTATGTGCGACAGTGTCAAAAGCCTTACTGAAATCTAGGTAAGCAGTGTCTACTGCACCACCCTGATCTATTATTTTAGTCACCCAATCAAAAAAATCAATAAGATTAGTTTGGCATGATAACCCTGAAGTAAAATAAAGAGTTTAAACTGCAGTAAGTGTGTTTTTATATTAATTTGTGTAAATTAAAATGCTTAATTCTTGTTCTAAATGACTTATCAAATTACATAAATAGCTACCAATTGGCCAAAAGGTCACTGAAAAAGCCCCACCCAGTGTCACATCGTCAGCCACTCCCCCATAAATAAAAGTGTCCCCCTTTGGACATTTGAAACGTTGGATGGTATACTCTTTGGGTATGTAATGTAGGGTTACTAAAATAGAATGTGAAATGAAAGATGAATGACTAGAGTCAACGGCTCCAATCCAAATACCTGCAAATAGTCAGACTGGATTACTGTAAGAAGGTGATCCTTGTTAAGTTCATAGAAAACATCTGACACCATGACCTGGCTGAACTCCTCACAGAGGAAATGCAAAGCTTGACGGTGAACCCAGTTTGAGCCGTAGGGCTGAGAACTCCACTTCAAGATGGCGATTAACGTGTCCAGAGAGATGCTCTCTGCGACAATGTCTTCACAGCCTAGGTAGAGGGAGAAATCCATCAGCAACAGGATTTATCACATTGGACAATCAGCAAGTTTGAACCAATGCCATCAAACTGTTTGGAATAAAACAGACTTAGTCTGGGAGCAATCCGCACAGTCCCCTGCAGGAAGCCAATGTGCTACCATTTTCTTTTACCCTACATAGCCAACCAGTCTTAAAAACAACCATTTAAATGATCTATTATGTTTAATTTTAAAAAAGGGCAAAAATTAAATCGTCAGAACAAGGTAAAATGTATTAATATTAACATTTTGGCATTATTAAATTTTAATATTTAACTCCTCGTCGGATTATCACTCCACCACAAAAGCTTTGCAACTAGTGCTAAAAGAGTGGGATCTTGTTTTATGATTCATTCTGAAGAGGTTTTAAAATGGGTCAATGAGTCAGAGAGATCGAGTGAATGAGTCGGCCAAACAATGTTTAAAAAAAATAAAAAATAAATCTTGGCGATAAGACTTGTTTATAGCGACTAATCAGACAATGTTTGAGTGGCTTCTTCTTGGATGGGTTCAAGAGGTAACTAGATCTAAACACAAGTACTTTGTAAGGTAAATGCCAAATCAATAACAACAGAGACTTTGCTTAACAGCGAATAGGATAATAAAGAATCCTTCAGCCCCAAAGTATGCAATTTGGAGCTTCTCACACGGTTAGCCCTGAGAGTAATTTCCCTTGGTGCACAGGATAGAAGTGAAACTGGTTAGGGGCAACCTCCCCAAGCATCGCCCCCTCCATTATCGTGGTCAGCGAGGCAATTCGTGGTCTGCATCGCCTCCACCCCCATGTGGCTTTGCCAAGCCACAGCCCCGCAGCAATGCATCAGTAATTTCCAGCAATAAAACTCATGGTAATGTGCTGCATACACACATTATATTTCACCCTATGTTACATAAAAAGTAACTTGAAAAAAGTCCCTATTGTGGCTGAAACATTGGTCACATTATAATATATTTACTTGAAGCAATTAAATTTGTGGATCAGCTTATTATCTATAGACTTTGAAGATGGAAGACAGACATACTGAAATATAGGATATTGTTGTGGAAAGTTGGTGGAATTGTATAATATACACATATATAAATTTAATACAGAGATAGGGACACACACACACACACATCTGTACTACTACTCAAAATACATAGATGCATTTATAAAAACAGATCCATGCGTGTCTTTATGTATCTATGTATTTAAAGGCATTACAGGAACTCTAGTCCTGGATCTTTAAAGGAACGTAGCAATGCCCCCGAGATAAATATAATACAAAATGTAAAAGGTTTCTTTCAAAACGATTCGGAAAAATCAAAAGGATGAGAAAAAAAAAGTGATTGTAGATTATTTTTAGACTGTTTAACACAGGCAAGGTTTGTTTATTTGACATGCTGTCTGTTTCCGTTACTTGTTTATTAAAAGGATAGATGTGGATGTTTTCTGAAGCCTGATGAACAGTTGGTACTAATCTTTTCCAGATGTGTTGCCAACATCTAACCTACATCTGTATTTAGCAGGGCAAAAGAAATATGGCTTCTGAGACAGACGAAATACAGGCCGAGTGCTCGGGAACAATAAAGACTGTGGACAAGGACAGAACGGCAACTTATTCTTGTTTTACTTACATTCTCAATTCACCTTGGTAGAATATAACATGGTGGGGTTAAGTGCCTCTAACTTAACCAATGCAGCAGTTCAACTGCAGGGTTCATGCAATCTGACAAATGTAACCCAGAAGAACTTGTAGGTAGACCTGTAAAAGGTCCTATATTTCTTACTTGATATGCAATCCAAATTTATTATGGATTTTTTTTTTTTTTTAGAACAAAAATAGATGGTGTGTATTTATCAAATGTTATGCTGTGATGAGCACAGTAATGGTTCACCTTGTTATGGTCTATGGAGGAGGAAGTAATCACTAAATATTCCACCAAATGGATTGCAAAATGATACAGTAACTGGTATTTGAGTGGTGATATTTTTGAGTAAGGAAACGTTTCCTCATTTTACATACCATGGATATGGACAATAATAATAGCAAAGGTTCATTACAGAGGAAGTAATGCCAGAAGGTTGGCATAAGCTGGTCCTGGTTATGTAGAGGCAAAACAAACACTAGGAGACTTGCTTGAGCCGGCAGACATGCCCCCTTCAGTGAGATCTTACCGCTTTCTTCTTACACCAGACCCTTAGCAGCACAGGTCTAGTTTCCCTTGGATCAGTATGGAACCCCTGGTAGACCAGTGGCCAATAGGGGATCTGTGCAGTCTCATGGAATGTAGATCCTCTTTACAGGCTGAGACCCCCCCATACTGTGTGTTTACCATTGCGCTCTCAAGGCATGCTCTATAGCAGTGCTTCTAAAAACTGTGCTCAAGGACCCCCAACGGTCCAGAATTTAGGAATTACCCCGTTGTGTTTAAATAAGAATATGTATAACATCGGGCATGGTTTCCTAATGCTTAGGGAACCACACCCGGTGTTCTATATTCTTATTTAGCACTAAACCTCTAAACGGCCGTACACTCTGACAGCATGGATATCTGTTCATCAGGCTGTGAACCAAATGTTGGTGTTGTAGAATAGAGAAAAAAAAAAAAAAATATATATATATATATATATATATATATTTTGGAGTAGCTTTTCTTTTAAAAAGGAAAAAAAATGAACATAAGACTCTGCTCAGAATATCTATTCAGCAATGTCTTTGTGCAGTGCCTTGTTAAAGGCCTCTTTACCATAGTAGATCTTTTTTTTCAAATGCCTTTTTCACCTGTCTGTTGTATTAACGAACTTATTTATATGCGTCTGCAAGAAGGGCCAAGATGCCAGCTTCTAAATATCAAAAAGAAACCTGTTCCTACCTTGTGCAAGCATATTAAACTCCAAGAACAGGGCTATATGATAAAGTTCCATTGCTTCTTCAGCTCGGGTCATGTTTGGTTTTCCTGCTACCAGGGCCTGAACTTCACTGAGGCTCCCAATCGATGGACTACAGTGCAACACGTAGGAGAGATCCACTATATCTGTATACATACAATGCAAAATCACTTTTGCATATTTTTTGGGTATTATGGATTCATCCAGAATGATTCGAGTTGGAGTCCTTAAAGTCCGGTCTGTGATTTCCTCTCCTGTCCTTATCCGCCTTTGGAGCAAGTTCCGGAAAAACGGGGACCGAGCAGAAAGGATAGCTTTGTGAGCTCGGAGTTCTTCATCGAAGCAGCTTTGCGCTCCAAAAGTTTCCACCAGCTCAGAGTCTGAAGAAAAGCTGAGGACTGCGTCGTAATAGCACATGTAGTCAAAAAGTCCGCGCATATCAACGTCCAAAGAATTGGGCGTGCCGAACTCCTCACTCAGTTGGACAAGGATATCAACGTTTTGAAATCTTGAGTCCTCGATGCCAAACTCCCCCGTGTAAAGGTAGTGTAACAATGCCGAAAACATAGGCATGTCTATACCAGCAGTGTTGATGTCCATAATTATCTCTGCCCCATACTCCGGAGAAGATGAAAGCAACTTCTTAAAAAATGGACACCTTGCTGCCAATATGGCACGATGTACCGGAAAGCAGGTTTCCTGGAATATTAAATCGACATCTGTACAATATTTGTACTCGTACAGATCAGCCATATCTTTCTGTAAAGTCCTGGTTTCTGGGCGCGCCAAGTTAGCTTGCAACGATAGCTCCTTTAAGGCCGATGTGCCCTCGTATTCTTCCACTAGTGCATTTACGTCCCTAACGTCCCACCCGGAAAGGAGCTCCCGCATCTGCTTGGCATGGTCAGCAGACCGGCTCGATTTCCGACGCTTGATGAATTTCTTTTTAAGTGTGGCCAGGCCAGAGGATTTCTTTTTTTTGTCTTGGGGTTTCTCGTACCCATGATCCAGGCTGTACAGTTTCGATTCATATCCGTAGCCTTGGTGGGTGTAAGATGATGTTCCTGAAAACGAGGACAGAGATTATTTTAGTAGAACAGTAGGCGTTTATAAATCGTATTCTTGTGTGCAACGTGATCTTTCACAAGGATACAGACACTTTATAAAATGTTTAACTGTTGCGTAACTTAATGTGTAAGATTACAGTTTAATATGGTGAAACTAGGGGTATTTAATTTATTATTTCACACTATAAACCAGGTATTCCTTGTTAAAAATAAAATAAAATAATGCAGTATTAGGGGTGGCCGAAGAAACAAGAGAGGGTTTCATTGCAGCAAAGGCAGTGAGCAGCACACACAAACTAAAACAGACTTACCCTAACTCCTGCACAACGCAAGCATTTCACTGTCTGAGTTTGGATGTGGCAGTGTGTGTTGGGTTTGAGGCAAGCTTCACCTGGGAATGCCCTACTTTTATTGCACTGAATGTATATTGCCAATTAAACTGTGAACTATCTGCTGCATTAAATATACATATGTATTTGGAACCGATCCCCTGAGCTAGTATTCCTTTCAAGCATTAACACTGTTCCATGCCCTTTACAGAGCCCAGTATGGGAGTGTATTCCCACGTTATCGGCGCGTTTTTAGTGTTCTTAGGAACGTATTACACTATTTTTATATTCCTAGATTGCTTCTGTCATGCATCGGTAAGAACAAGTATTTATACTGCATTCATTGTACAAACCTTATCATTGCCTATACTGTGAATGTAGAGAATACAAAATGATCTATACATTGTGTTTTACAATGGTCTGCGGTGTCGCCTGTTTATGACATAACTTGTGGCTTGATATGCAAATGAACTTGTTTTCAATGAGGAATGTGTAAGTTGCACCAACAAGATGGTGTCACAAGCAGTGGACACCACAGACACATTTAACACGTCTCTCTTATTTAATGTACTTGGTTGCAATTCTACTAACACAGTCACCGTATGAACAATATTTAAATCACAGAACCCCTTTAACCTAAAAGGAGAGAAAAGGCAGGCCAAATAACCATGTATTTTAATTTTTTTTTTACCATCTCTTTCAATGGAAGCAGCTTTATGGGATGGCAGGTTTGTATATACCTCTTTATCACTTTGGGTTCGTAGACTGAGCAAAGTGTTTCTTAATCATTATTATATTTGGCCATCATACAAATATAATCAATGTACCTTGGCCTCTCATGAAACAGATTCCAATTATGATGGATTTACCGAGGTGCTTAGCTAGCCAAAACGTCTGTTTAGATATAATTATGCATATGAAGCGATTTGAAATAATGCTGACTGCTGGGTACTGTCTGTATACCTGGCACCTAATCTTCCCTTTGTATATTTAAGGATCCTGACCACACAGACCCCCTTTCACCTCCTTTAACTACCATACTCATTTAACCTGTAAGCCTATTTAAGCAGGGCCTTCCTTACATCTTGTTTGTCTGATGATATTGCCCCCATTATAGTTAGGTTTTGTCTGCCCCATTGTACAGCATGGAATATGATGGCGCTTATCACCATTATTAGCCATCGCAATAACTATTTAATATTTTTTTTTTTACTATTCACAGTGCCTGCTACAGTTAGAAGACTCTCTGTACATCTACTACATACACAAACACCCAAACAGAACAACCCAACACTATCAGGAAGGCGTGATTAGTCAGAATTATAAAGCAGGTGCCACCTGACCGATATTTTACCCACTGGTTGGCAAAAAAAAAAAAAATCGACTTGAAACCAAAGGCCATCCTATTTGTCAGGAATCAGGAATTATGGGAATATAGTATTTCATAAAAAGTCCAGTGTAAAAAAAAGAAAGAAAGAAAATGTAACCTCACCTATAAAAGTCTGCTGCGCATGCGAGTTTCCCCCTACCCTCGGGGAACATGAGTGAGGGTAGTTTGAGGCATTGGCACCCATGTCTCTAATCACACAGACATTTTGCCTGACGGCTGTTCAAAGTGTAATCCCACATTGCCTTGTCATTTTGAAATCTGGATTCTTGTACAGGCTTCTGATACATTTCTGCAATGTAGGAAAGGAGACATGGTTATAACAAAAGCACACATTTTACTCTTTATACGAGGACTGTAAGCCCAACTGCCAAGCAACAGCTATACATGTCTATATCACTAAAACGCTGAATAAACAACGTTTCATTAATGCTTCTTCCAGGGTAAGTATTCAAGTCACAAAAGATTAAAAGTAGCTCAAATACCAATAATATCTTTCAGTACAGGTTGAGTATCCCTTATCCAAGTTGCATATTCCACACACACCTGTCACAATGCAAACGCACAACAGTTTTTCAGTGTCCAGCCCTGTTAAGCTGTGATATAGCCTTTCCATGCATGCTCGGATTCCCCCATGTCCATAAAGGGTAATACAATGACACGTGTGCAGACCTGACATGCCAACGGCAGGTTCCCAACGATGCCTCACATCACAGGAACAGAGATTTATTTGCATTGATAATACTGTATTCCATGAGTGCTGAAAATGATTCATTATCCGAAATTACCCGTTATCCAAAATACTTCCGGTCCCAAGCATTTCGGACATGGGATACTCAACCTGTACTTCCATTGAGGATATGATAAAAACCAATACACTTTGCGACAAAATATCACAATGTCTGACTAACTGTAAGTGAATATACTGAATAGGTTCGGAACGATCATTTGGATGATCAAAGGGACAGCATCGCATAAACAGTATTTGCAGGATGTACGTAAAGCTTGAAAAAAAAAATATTTAGGCATCGTGTTGGCAAATGCATGGATTCAACCAGAAAAATGTATGTGCAGTGATAGCATCAAAGTATACCAATCAAGGCTGTCAAAGCAGGGAGGCCATTACCAACTAGTGAATGAAGCAGTTACAGTACATACCAGTTTATACTCCCAGCAACATAATCTTCCTAAAAATAAAACCTTTTTAAAAAATATATATATTTGCTTAAAGATCCAGTGTCCTGCATTAAGCTGTCTCTACCAACACTGAGCATGTACAACTGGAATGCCATGCACCATGTGATCGCATGTACATCCAAAGTGACTCCCCCCATAGAGACTGAAGGGGACATCCACTGTGCATGCATCATATGAGAGCCCACTGATAGGTATCCCCATCATCTCATGGTTCCAATGTCAAAACAAATGTATGTATTGCAAAACAAATGACAGTATCACTTTTAATATTTACACCATATTTTTCTAAAAATCCAGGCTGCTCTGGTCCCTTAACATTCACAATATTGTTTGTTTGTGGAGTGGAGCAAGTGTGGACAGAAACCCATTCATTGTCAAGTTAAACATGAGTGGGATAGTATTGCATTTGTTTTCCTATGACCTATAGGATATAACCCCAAGGTATAAAAAAGGTACCATTAGAACGAATGCACACTGTGACCCATAATGCATCTTTCTTGGTACATATGTAGAGAGAGAAAAAAACGCCATTAAAATTGAGTGTTTGTAGGTTAAGTCTGTAACTGAAGTTGTGTAACTGATTTCAAGCACTTCTGAATAAAAAAAAGAACATTAAAAACCATTGGAGGAGGAAGAGGACAGAGAGTGACCATTTATGTTTCAGGTCACGGGTTTCTTCAGGCAGGTTAAAAAAAAAAAAAAATCACTACAGTACATAAAATGAATGAGGTAGATTGTTTATATTTTTGGCAAAGCACTGCTCATTGAAAATAAAACAGAAAATCATTTGTGATTAGTTAAAATGAATGGAAAATACTGTAACAGCACATTCCAATCAATTAGCACTTTTATTTTAACAAAATCAATTAGCTCATGGAAATGCTTGGTTAGTGCCCAGGAATCCCTGGATTCATTTGCATTTCACAACAGCGTAAAACGACTTGCTACAAGTACGGATTCCCCACCGCTAATGAATCCGGCAGCCAGACAAATAAAGGCTCTGGATGATTCAGATCCTGCCCATGTGAAATGGGGACAATCTGATCACATTAGACCACTGTGCGGTCAAGCGCACACTATGAGCAGCTCCCCCACCCAGTGCAAACTGAAGTGAATGACAATGACTTTAGTACCCAAGGTATACTGGATCTGGGAATATGCAGTATTGTCCTTATTTCACACATGGCTCATTTTGTGAATTGTAAATCAAGCTTTTGACTAGCATTAGTCAACACAATGAAACTTACAAGTAAGGGAAATAATGCAAAATGCGTTTTGTTTCTATGTATAGCAATAAAAAAAAAATGTTAGGACCCAGCATGTCTCCCTGGCTCCTGGGATTTGTTAAGCACTACCTTTAATGACGTGCAAAATGTAATAAAAAAATCTAAGAGTATATCTGCTGGAAGCAATTACTGTATAGACTTGCTAGGCCGTAAACACACAGTCCAGTAGTTCAATGTGATATTTATTTATAAACATTTTTTTTTATACATAAATGTGCAGCACTACAGTAAATGTGTTTACCTGTTGTGAAAAATATATGTATTAGCCTCGTAAACGGCTAATACAAGCTATATCATACACATGCCGTAGAGTGGATTACTACAAAAATTGTATTAACTCCCAGCTTAATTTTTTAACAATAACTGGGGAAGACATATTGACACATTCACAAGGTAGGAAATATTTAATGCTTATGCCATCTTGTCAGGTATATGGGATGTGACTGCATACAGCATATTTATTAGATACATAAACTTGTCCTAACATCTAATTAGCAGGTATGCTCAAAAACTGTTGCTCCAATGTAGACAGGCAATAGAAAATGTCACTTGAATGGAAACTGGAGCAAAAACATAGGGAGATGGGCAAGTGCGGTGACTAATGAATCTTAATTAGCACACAGACAGTGTTATTTAGAAATGGAATGTCTGGGTCAAAGTTCTAAAAGTGGAGCAGTCACCATGGAAACCAATGGAATGTTCATGCCAATTACATCACTTTTAGAACTTTCCCCCAGAACTGACCTGTATAAAATAAACCTTGTGTTTATTGGTGCAAAATGCTACATTTGTGGCAATTGGCAGTAACAATACATTAGTTTCTATGATGAAATTCAGCACTTCACCCCATAACCTTTGTGATTTGTAATGTTAGCATTTCAGACCTTTCAAGCCTTAAGTCATAACTTAACTAACACAGAGATAAACTGAAATCTAGCCTTCAGCCCAGATGTATATTATGTTTCTTTGTACCCTTCCACTAAATGTGTAAACACATTCCATTATTTATAAAGTAATTGGTATGTCTGTATGAATAGACTGTAACCAAGCCTTGGGAGTCTATACTGAAGATTACAATAGACTGCTTGCCCACAAACAATCACATTATCGCTACAGAAGCATCTGTATGCAGCTCGAAGACTGTCACTAGACACCGAACCAGTCCTGCTGCAGAACCCATAGTGAATATAATAGTTAACAGCCAGACAGGAGGTTCTGAAGAAACTGAGGTATATCAAAGTGGCACTAGCTAGTTGTGCATATGAAATACTGGTATGCAAAGAGGCCTGTGCAAAGGTCAGCCAGCGTTGGTACACCGAGAGGTAGAGGCAGGGCAGTATACAGGGTCAGTACAGGACAGTGCATAATACAATACAATCTGCAGAGGGCAGAAATTATATATATTTACAGTATATATTTCTGCGCTCTTCAGATCCATCTACATATATATATATGTTGTAGAGGATAGGACAGAGGGCAGTATAGATAAGAGGTAGGGTGTAGGACAAGTCACCATAGATGGGTAGGTCAAAGGGCAGTATGGATAGACTGCTTACCGCTATACCGCTTTTAGGGTGTAAAGCGGTATAGGAGGGATGACAGCGAGTATAGGGGGTGGGTGGGACAGAGGACAGAATAGACAAGCATAGGGGGTGGGACAGAGGGCAGTATAGACGAGCATAGGGGGTGGGACAGAGGGCAGTACTGACGAGCATAGAGGTGGTACAGAGGGTAGTATAGAAGAGCGTAGGGTGTGTGAAAGAGGGTAGTATAGACGAGCATAGGGGGTGGGACAGAGGGTAGTATAGACGAGCACCGGGGGTGGGACAGAGGGCAGTATAGACGAGCATAGGGGCGGGACAGAGGGCAGTATAGATGAGCATAGGGGGCGGGACAGAGGGCAGTATAGACGAGCATAGGGGGCGGGACAGAGGGCAGTATAGACGAGCATAGGGGAGGGACAGAGGGCAGTATAGACGAGCATAGGGGGCGGGACAGAGAGCAGTATAGACAAGCATAGGGGGCGGGACAGAGAGCAGTATAGACGAGCATAGGGGGCGGGACAGAGGGCAGTATAGATGAGGATAGGGGGCGGGACAGAGAGCAGTATAGACGAGCATAGGGGGCGGGACAGAGGGCAGTATAGATGAGGATAGGGGGCGGGACAGAGGGCAGTATAGACGAGGATAGGGGGTGGGACCGAGGGCAGTATAGATGAGGATAGGGGGTGGGACAGAAGGCAGTATAGATGAGGATAGGGGGTGGGACAGAGGGCAGTATAGATGAGGATAGGGGTGGGACAGAGGGCAGTATAGATGAGGATAGGGGGTGGGACAGAGGGCAGTATAGATGAGGATAGGGGGTGGGACAGAGGGCAGTATAGATGAGGATAGGGGGTGGGACAGAGGGCCGTATAGATGAGGATAGGGGGTGGGACAGAGGGCAGTATAGATGAGGATAGGGGGTGGGACAGAGGGCAGTATAGATGAGGATAGGGGGTGGGACAGAGGGCCGTATAGATGAGGATAGGGGGTGGGACAGAGGGCCGTATAGATGAGGATAGGGGGTGGGACAGAGGGCCGTATAGATGAGGATAGGGGGTGGGACAGAGGGCCGTATAGATGAGGATAGGGGGTGGGACAGAGGGCAGTATAGATGAGGATAGGGGGTGGGACAGAGGGCCGTATAGATGAGGATAGGGGGTGGGACAGAGGGCCGTATAGATGAGGATAGGGGGTGGGACAGAGGGCAGTATAGATGAGGATAGGGGGTGGGACAGAGGGCCGTATAGATGAGGATAGGGGGTGGGACAGAGGGCAGTATAGATGAGGATAGGGGGTGGGACAGAGGGCAGTATAGATGAGGATAGGGGGTGGGACAGAGGGCCGTATAGATGAGGATAGGGGGTGGGACAGAGGGCCGTATAGATGAGGACAGTCGGTTGCAGAGCTGTGGTCAGTGGGATACACTGTTGTGACAGTAATTCTCCCCCATTCTTCCCCCGGGTCCTCCTGCTTCCCCCCTCCCTGTCTAGCACCGGGGGAGGGGCGGCTCGGTCCGCCCCACACTCACTTCCAGACAGGTTATCGAGTCCAGCCGCCACCCGGTATTCCGGTCTGATCTCCTGCAGCCATTCCCTCCCACATCCAGAGCGGTGCTAATAGGCGGCTCTCGGTATCCCCTCAGATCTCCTCCGCCGCCGCCGCCATCTTGTTTCTCTCCCTCCCTCAGACCTCAGGCCTACGTCACCGGGGAGACGACGCGCGGCGGGGCACGTGACCCTGCGTCAGCCCCGCCCGCTCCTGGCTGACGTCACGGCTGTATAGCTGCTGATGTTATGGCTGCGGTTCGCGTCCCTCACCTGGGACATGGATACGGCTCTGTACACTGAATGGCAACACATGCATACATCGCATGAAACATGTTCTAAACGTCTCATGTCTATGATGTCACCATACCTCCCAACAGTCCCGCTTTGCACGGGTACAGTCACGATGTGGGAGCCATGTCCCACTGTCCTCCCACCTCTGTCAATCCCGCTGTCCCACTGGGGAGGGGGGCAAAGTTGGGAGGCATGGATATGCAAATTAACTACTTTTCAATGAGAACTATTTAATTTGCATATTAAGCCACAAGGTGATGTCATAAGCAGGAGACAATATATCATTCCCCCCCCCCCCCCCCGCCCCCGCCCCCCGCCATCAGAATGCAAGCACACAACCGTTTATTCGGTTTAATGCACACATACAAGTTATATGTTGTTTTTTAAAGGACATTCAGAGCTTTCGGTTGATACCCTATACATAAAAATAATCTATAATTTAGTATTAAAAAAAATACATATAAAAGGGGAACATTTTGGGGGGCAAAAAAACTCTGACCTGTGCGATGTCAGAGCCATAAGAATCACAGAACGGGTATGCAGGGGTTAACTGTAATTAAATGATTATATTAAAATAAAATTTAATTATAAAAAAAAACTTTAAAAATGCAAATAAAAAAAACAAAACAAAATGATGGCCATAAAGTAAGATGGAACCTGATCACAGTTACAAACTGATCAGCAAGGAAAGGGTTGACTTTTTAAAACAATTTTTTTTACAGGCTGTTCTGTATTTATTTATTTATTTTTTACAGGTCACTCTCTGTGCGTCACTATAAGAACGGGAAGATCAGGGAGTGAATTAGAGGCATATAATTTGCATGTTATCGCAAGGAACCAAGGTTGGAGTCTGGGACAGGCGCTCATTGTGCGCTGGTACTCGACCACCCAAGTCTCCCCCCTCCCTCCCTTGTCATTCCTATTCTCCATGGGCAGAAGTTGGGAAGTATATAACTTTCCTTCCGTAGACATTCTCGATTTTGGACCTTGGTCCAGATCCTTGCCACCGCCTTGTACAAGTGTTTACCAATCAGTCCAGTCACGCATTAAATTAATATGCTAACCAAAATGGAAGTCAAAGGTAACACAAAAAAAAACAGTGAAAAGATAAAAGTGTGAATGTATGTAAACAAAATAATAATAAAAAAACAATGAGCAGTTATTTATTCTATGTTAAGGGAGTGAAAATAAATAGAGTAGCAATGGACGTGTAGAAAAGTGTGCTAAAACAGCATCTTTTTAATCACGAAGGTGAGATTAGGAGGTAGGATAGAAGGCAGTATAGTTGAGGATGGCAGCTAGGACAAGTGGCAATATGAATTCGGATACAGGGTAAGACAGAGGGCAGTATAGCTGAGGATAAGGCATAAGAGAGCGTAATATAGGTCAGAATAGAGGCAGAACAGAGGGAAGTGTAGGTGAGAAAGGGGTAGGAGTGAAGGGAGTATACCAGTTTGGGTTCTGCCAAGTTCTACTGCCTCTCGACTTCTAAAAACCTTATTTACTATATCTCACAGGGGGGGGGCGGTCTTACATGTTAGTAAAAAGAATCCAAGCTGTGAGATTGGGGATTAAAGAAGATTAATTTCAGGTCTGTGATAAGGAGAAAGCAGTATTTTTTTGGGCGATGATGGAAAAGCTATTTCTTCTTTCATCAATTTATATCTACCTGCACAGTACCCACCTGAGTGGGATTGGGGGCCTTGCAGTTGTCTCTTTTGAATAGCCCTCTCTAGCAGGCCTATCATGGGATTAAACAGACCCTAAATGAGACAGCAGACTTGTATTACCGTCCCAAATTCCCATACACCGTTATTTCACTGCTGGCTGTTACATTTTTCTACTTCCCATGAGATTGATATGATATTATATCCCACACTCCACAAGTTTAATTTGTTTATTCATTACTGAATTCTATCTGGGAAAGTAATTCCACATGTGTGTTTATTAGTTTCAGATGTGGTAAAATGCTTTGTTTATATTTTGTGTCCTCTTTTAATACATGATGACTTTAGCCATATTATTTCCCAGAGTGCTCTTGCCGAATCTGTAGCCAAAGGACAGAATTGATTACTGTAAACACTGCTCGCGTTATTGATAATTAAATGGGAATGGATATTTGTGGAGATTTATGATAATTATCTGGTCAGCCCTTAGCTAACCAGCTGGTAATAACCTATAATTTCCAAGAGTATGATGGGAGTTTCAGTAACATTCATTGCAACATTCAAATCAAAACCCTGTGGGATGGCGCGGGGGGTTTGTCCTAAAAGGGTGTGTGATGCACTAGCTCTCATGCATGTGCTAAAGCACAACTATCTAGCAGAAATACAACACTACTCATAAGGGTAAACTAGGACTCCCAATAGGCATGTGCCAGATAAATGATAGCATAAAAGCTGCTGGGACGCTTTTCAAATGAATGGCCCATCCTGTTAAATCAGTAGAGCACACTAATTATGTGTAAAGATAATGGTAGGACTTGCCATCTCAGACTAGCAGTTTTCTCAAACTCTTTTTTTCCCCAATCCAATCCAGCTGATTTTTCTTCCCCGTCATAGACCTGACGCTCTGCCAAACTGTGGCTTGTAACGAAACCAGGCCCTAGCCTAAATCTGTCATTTTATTATTACTTATTATCTTCTTCTGTAAGGTATATTTATGAGCTGGTTCAATATACATACCAGATATGTACTAGTCATTGCAAGGAACATCATTAACACAGATAACGAATATCACGGAAATACAACTGTCCTACCGCTCAACATCCTGGAACATTGTGCAAGGATGCATACCTCCAAACATTTCAAATGGCCAATGAGGGACACTTTTATTTTATGGGAGCTGCTTTTCGGAGCCTTTTTTTTTTATCCATAGGCTGGGCAACAAGGGCCGGCAAAACCAAAACACTCAGTAACCGGCGGATGCAACACAGACGGCTGACGTTTGTTGGGAGTCTGCTTTATGCATAGGCGGACCCGTCGATAGCGCCATATTTGGGTAATTTCTGCATGTGTGCCACTTTTGTACGTCGCCCCTAAAGTATTTTATTTTGTACACATTAGCATAAAACCACATTTTTTTTTCTGCAATTTAAACTCACTTTAGTGGGAGCTCTATAATTCCGGGATAGCCCCGAATGTGACGAGACAGGACCTCAAGAAACAAGACTGGCTAAGCAAATCAGGTACTGTTGGCAGCTGTGAGAAGCTTGCTATGATAGTGTTCACATAATGGATATGTACTTTTTCTGGGAGAAGCAGATTTTTTTTTTATTCTGCCAAAGGAGGATGTGGTAAAGATTTCGGGACACAAATACGCAGAAGGTTTTTTTTTTTTTTTTGCGGAAAAAAAATATCCCATGATGCTTTTAGTAAATTGTAGGCTGTGGAAAAGCAGGCTGCCAAACAGCTGTTTTAGTTTCTGTAAATAAGAATGTTTAGAAAGCTCACACCAAGTAAATTCATCCCAACAGCGAGCTAAAAAATACTGGAGTGGAATTTAAAGTTGTTTTTTTTTATAACTTTTGCTAACTTAATAGAAGAAAACACTTGTCTGGTAACCCCAATGTGTACCTTTACAGGTCAGCTCTGTCACTGGTTTATTTAATTTTTGTGCTGCCCTAGGCCTAACTAAACTCATGCTCATCTCAAAAAAAAAAAACCTCATCTCCAGTTTGCACCAGTGTTGTATAACTGCCTAGGCCAACAAGGCCTAAGCCTAGGGTGGCAGCAGAGCCAGCACTCTCGTTGTTGGTGGTACAGCCTCCCTCCCTGCCTTGCTTTGCCTGTGCAGACATCAGTGCTGCCCCCACTAGATCACCAGTGAGCAATATGGTGCAGTGGAAAGGAAGACTGAGGCTGGGGTGTATGCATGTTTTTATACAGGACTGGTTTGCACCCCTTCATTGCATAATCCCCCACAACTATGTCCACAGTGCCAGTTTGCTGCTACATCCCTTTCCACATCCCTATGCACAGCACCAGATTGCTCCCTGGTGATCTAGTGAGGTCCAGCTGTCTGTGCAGATAGTGCAAGGCAGTGAGAGAGGATTTATCACCACCAATGGTAGCTTTGATACTACTGTCGCCCCCCCCCAACCCAGCACTGAGCTCCGTTTCAGCAGAGACAGAGCTGATCCATGTACCGGCGCTACTAGTTGCTTGCCAGGGTCACTCTGCTAGCTCAGTGGGGGACTCATGTTTTTTTTTAAATAAAATCAGTAGAAGTAAGCAGGCTTAGGGTCCCCGCAAGTTTCTTAAAAATAAAACCAGCCATGCTATTGGCTCCATAGTCTGACGGCAACTTTTTTTTTACCATTGGCTGGCAACACTAACGGCAAAATAAAAAAATGGCTTCAAAAATCCACAAAAAAAGTAAAATAATTTGAAATTAAAAAAAAAAAGTCATTTTAAAACGATTAATACATTGGCCATGTTTTTGCTGACTTTTTTCACTTTTTGAAATTATCATTCTTTTGGAAGGTATCACTGATTTTGTAGCAAGAATTCTGACACTTACTTTCCCCCAGTGTCTGTATGTGGGAGTGGCCTGTCAGACTAGTGGCCCGACCAGGGTGCTTCTGTCAGCGACAGGCCGGGCCCCATTTCAAAGAATCCAGGAAGCAAGTCTTCTACCGCTTGATTTGCCACCTACGTAATACGCGATAATTCCGAAACGAAACGCGATAGGACGGTCATATAAATAGGGACTAAGTCTACAGAACTTGGCCGATTTATTACGACTTTAAAAACGCTGACATTTTTTTCATCTTTAAAAAGAATCCACTGCAATTTAGAATAACGTCGACTGTCAATACAAATGACCAAAACTCTATGTGAGAAATCTCTCCATGGTTAATCCAATTATATATTAGCAGTAAATAGAAATAAAGCCAGACCAGGGCAGATACCTTTCAAATCCACTCACATCACACAGTCCTAATGTGGTAAGTGAATAAAAAAAAAAAAAACCATTAGTGTCATCAGACAGCATGAGAGATCATGTCTACTGTCCATCTGTCTATGAATGGGTTGGATCTATCTGGAGCTCCACCTTTCTCCATCTCTTGTCTCCATCTAGTTCCCACACCAGGAAAATCCAATGTTAATCTTTCCTACAGGGATCTAATACATGCACAGTGACTGTCTGTGCTCTTTGCTTCATCTCCAAACACCACTCCATTGATCAGTCCCTTTTCCCTTGCACCTGGCAGACATGTCAACTAGGATACCAAGGGTCTTCTCCATGCCCCCTCGCTCACTCCATGCAATGATCCAGAAAAGGTTCAGCAGGATACACAGCAAGCCCCCCAAGGAAAAAGTGGGTCCAATTGTAAGTTGTTTCTTCTTTTTAACTTTCCAGTGGGCATGAATAATATGACAGGTATACTTACCTACTTCAACCAGCTAATAATTCTACAAAATGCTTCATTATTGTAGCTTTTTTTTTTTTTTTTTAAAGCATCATTAGCAATTCTAATAATGTAAAATGCTCTAAAATGTTCGTTTCATATATAAGTTGTCATTTGCAAACTTTCAGACACGTGTACAGTCCATAATATTGACAGGTGGCTTTCCAGCAGTTGTTGAACTACAACTCCTTTAATTCTTTGCCAGACTGTCCAAAGGTTCATGAATAATCATGGGAATTTTAGTTCAACAAGAGACCTCATGTACTCCTCATTGAAACACTGAATGTGTCGGCAGATAAGAAACATTCAGTCTTATATCTTGGATAGCCTTATACCTATCCAACGCATGCTTAAACTCCTTCACTGTATTAACCTCTACCACTTCTACTGGAAGACTATTCCATGCATCCACTACCCTCTCAGTAAAGTAATACTTTCATTAGTCCCTGGCCTTATCTTATATCTTGGATAGCCTTATACCTATCCCATGCATGCTTAAACTCCTTCACTGTATTAACCTCTACCACTTCTACTGGAAGACTATTCCATGCATCCACTACCCTCTCAGTAATGTAATACTTTCATTAGTCCCTGGCCTTATCTTATATCTAGGATAGCCTTATACCTATCCCATGCATGCTTAAACTCCTTCACTGTATTAACCTCTACCACTTCTACTGGAAGACTATTCCATACATCCACTACCCTCTCAGTAACGTAATACTTTCATTAGTCCCTGACCTTATCTTATATCTAGGATAGCCTTATACCTATCCCATGCATGCTTAAACTCCTTCACTGTATTAACCTCTACCACTTCTACTGGAGGGCTATTCCATACATCCACTACCCTCTCAGTAAAGTAATACATCCTGATGTTACTTTTTAATCTTTGCCCCTCTAATTTAACACTATGTCCTCTTGTTGTGGTAGTTTTTCTCACTTTTTTCTCGTTTTGAAAACATTCTCTAGAAGATTTCTGATACACACACTTGAGGCAATGCTCCACGAAAAGCTTACCTGCAAAAAGCTATTAAAGAGACTGTTTTACCTAAAAATGTTTTTTTTTCTTGTGCATGTAAAGAATAAAAAAAATATGGAAAATAATCTATACATTTTTCAAGCACATGTCTAAATTTGGAGAAAAATGTGTTTTACATGTGGCTGTGGAGTCTCCTGTTTGACATCACTTGTGGCTTGATGAACTCATTTTCGATGGGAAATGTGTCATTTGCATATCAGGACACAGGTGATGTCATAAGCTGGAGACTCCACAGACACATTTTTCTCCTAATTTAGGCATTTGCTTGCAATTCTGCTAACACAATGTATAGATCACAGTTCTCTGCTTTCCTGGTAGGGAATATCGGATGGTAGGATGCTGCACTACTGTTGGCACAGTCCCTATATTTTTCTCTTCCTTTGTTATTTTGACTCTCTTTTCAATCTCTCCTTCACATACACAAATTCCTTTGCCCTCGCTCTGTTTTTCCTCTCTCACGCCCCATAAGACAGATATTTCTCCATAAACCATTTCCCCCTCATTAATTGGACTTTGTATATTTCTCCTTGACTTGCACAAGCCTTTCAGTAGCAAACGACGGCATCGCTTTCCTTTCAACGTTATGCCAAGATCTGAACAGACTGTGCTTCTGGGAGGCTGCACAATGATCATATTTCTTCTCTGACAGGATTCCCATCCCCCTGTAAGATGTCAGCAAGTGTCAGAGCCCCCTCGGTCCCTTTACTGCTTTGCCATGAATTGTTCTTGTTGTGCTCCGCACCAACGGTTCTGATGAGAAAACCCATAAGACGCAGACAGGCCAATCCGTCCATTCGTCATGAGCCCCCCCGCACGCACTAATTAATGACTTTACCGTCCCACCAAAACTTTCAAGGGACTCTGGGAATGTGGAGAATAAACATCTGTTTGTTGTGCAAAATTGCAAGCAAATGCCCAAAATGAGGAGAAAGATGTGTTTTAAATGGGTCTGTGCAGTCCCCTGTTTATGACATCACCTGTGGCACTGTATGCAAATGAACTACTTTTCAATGGGAAATATGTGATTTGCATACTTAGCAGTATAACAAGGTGCATCAAAATGGCGCACACTTAAAATGCTACTTGGTTGTCATTACAAGTGCCCCCATGCTCCCCGGTACCCAAATTCACAATATGCCACAGGACCTCCCCCTCAGTGCCACCCAGTTTTCTTCTTCCTTAATTAATCCCAGTGCCCTCCTTCCACACCAGTCAGGTGATGGCACTTTGAGCAGGGTGATGATACAGGAAGGGAAGGAGAGCAGGAATGAGCAGGGTGATGATGATATAGGAAGGGAAGGAGAGCAGGAATGAGCAGGGTGATGATATTATAGGAAGGGAAGGAGAGAAGGAATGAGCAGGGTGATGATATTATAGGAAGGGAAGGAGAGCAGGAATGAGCAGGGTGATGATATTATAGGAAGGGAAGGAGAGCAGGAATGAGCAGGGTGATGATATAGGAAGGGAAGGAGAGCAGGAATGAGCAGGGTGATGATATTATAGGAAGGGAAGGAGAGCAGTAATGAGCAGGGTGATGATATTATAGGAAGGGAAGGAGAGCAGGAATGAGCAGGGTGATGATATTATAGGAAGGGAAGGAGAGCAGGAATGAGCAGGGTGATGATATTATAGGAAGGGAAGGAGAGCGGGAATGAGCAGGGTGATGATATTGTAGGAAGGGAAGGAGAGCAGGTATGAGCAGGGTGATGATATTATATGAAGGGAAGGAGAGCAGGAATGAGCAGGGTGATGATATAGGAAGGGAAGGAGAGCAGGAATGAGCAGGGTGATGATATTATAGGAAGGGAAGGAGAGCAGGAATGAGCAGGGTGATGATATTATAGGAAGGGAAGGAGAGCAGGAATGAGCAGGGTGATGATATTATAGGAAGGGAAGGAGAGCAGGAATGAGCAGGGTGATGATATTATAGGAAGGGAAGGAGAGCAGGAATGAGCAGGGTGATGATATTATAGGAAGGGAAGGAGAGCAGGAATGAGCAGGGTGATGATATTATAGGAAGGGAAGGAGAGCAGGAATGAGCAGGGTGAGGATATTATAGGAAGGGAAGGAGAGCAGGAATGAGCAGGGTGATGATATTATAGGAAGGGAAGGAGAGCGGGAATGAACAGGGCGATGATATTATAGGAAGGGAAGGAGAGCAGTAATGAGCAGGGTGATGATATTATAGGAAGGGAAGGAGAGCAGGAATGAGCAGGGTGATGATATTATAGGAAGGGAAGGAGAGCAGGAATGAACAGGGCGATGATATTATAGGAAGGGAAGGAGAGCAGTAATGAGCAGGGTGATGATATTATAGGAAGGGAAGGAGAGCGGGAATGAGCAGGGTGATGATATTATAGGAAGGGAAGGAGAGCAGGAATGAACAGGGCGATGATATTATAGGAAGGGAAGGAGAGCAGGAATGAGCAGGGTGATGATATTATAGGAAGGGAAGGAGAGCAGGAATGAGCAGGGTGATGATATTATAGGAAGGGAAGGAGAGCAGGAATGAGCATGGTGATGATATTATAGGAAGGGAAGGAGAGCAGGAATGAGCAGGGTGATGATATTATAGGAAGGGAAGGAGAGCAGGAATGAGCATGGTGATGATATTATAGGAAGGTAAGGAGAGCAGGAATGAGCAGGGTGATGATATTATAGGAAGGGAAGGAGAGCAGGAATGAGCAGGGTGGTGATATTATAGGAAGGGAAGGAGAGCAGGAATGAGCATGGTGATGATATTATAGGAAGGGAAGGAGAGCAGGAATGAGCAGGGTGATGATATAGGAAGGGAAGGAGAGCAGGAATGAGCAGGGTGATGATATTATAGGAAGGGAAGGAGAGCAGGAATGAGCAGGGTGATGATATTATAGGAAGGGAAGGAGAGCAGGAATGAGCAGGGTGATGATATTATAAGAAGGGAAGGAGAGCACCTTATCTGTCAGTATATCTGTCTATCAGTCTCTGTACCTTATCTGTCAGTATATCTGTCTATCAGTCTCTGTACCTTATCTGTCGGTATATCTGTCTATCAATCTCTGCACCTTATCTGTCAGTATATCTGTCTATCAATCTCTGTATCTTATCTGTCAGTATATCTGTCTATCAATCTCTGTATCTTATCTGTCAGTATATCTGTCTATCAATCTCTGTACCGTATCTGTCAGTATATCTATCATTCTCTGTACCTTATCTGTCAGTATATCTGTCTATCAGTCTCTGTATCTTATCTGTCAGTATATCTGTCTATCAATCTCTGTACCTTATCTGTCAGTATATCTGTCTATAAGTCTCTGTACCTTATCTGTCAGTATATCTGTCTATCAGTCTCTGTACCTTATTTGTCATTGTATCTGTCCTGCCTGTCTATTTGTGTCTGTCTCTGATGATAACGGATGGGCTGCTGAAATTGCAAAATGGGCCAATAAATAGTTTGTGCCCCTCCCCTGCTCAAACATTGCCAGCCCTTCCCTTGCCTGGACAGATGTAAAGACAGGAAAGATGGAGAATTTTGAAGTTATTAATTCCTGTAGTGCACGTTTATTGAATGACCCCCCAGCCTGTAGTTGGCATCAGGGCACGCTATACACTGGAAGCTTATTAATTGTTCTTTGATCTATTTTCCAGGAAACCGTCTTCGCTCTCACTGTTTTCGCGATGGGTCTTCTCGCCCCGGCGGGATGGATTTTAACGCACCTACCTAAGCAGAGGAATCATTGATCGAATACAATTCATATTCGCTCTAAGATACAGTCGTCACACATAGAAAAAGTAATATCTGCTTGTAACAAATCACCTTCCTCAACGTATTACTTAAATAAATGATCTTTTTGAACTGAAAATAAATCTATGTTATATAATAAATTCTGAGTTCTGAGGATTCCTGCTAGTTAACAGATTGGATTTCGGCATTAGGTCTAATTTTTCTTTTGTGCTTCTTATTATCCAAGTATATTTACAAGTATACTTTGAATAAAGTGGGCCAGTCCTGTCATTGCAGTCCCAGTTTTTATTCTCCGGTGTTTTGTTATGACAAAATAATATTATACAAAATAATATAATACAAATAAACAAATTTAACACAGAACATGAACTCAAATATAACCAACAGTGATTACAGGTGCGTTCTGTATTGTGGTTTAAAGACAGGGATCCCTTAAGGGATTTTACACTGGGAGGGGGGTTTGCTCTGTAGGATATTGAGGATGGAGCCACTTTCTATGGTGGTCTAGTGAATGAAGTGCTGGTACTGGATCGGAGGTTGGAGCAGCTGGGGAGAGCATTCTACTAGGGTTGGAAAGGTGAAGGGTGCGTCTGGATTCCAGAGGTACCCAGATGAACTCTTTTAACACGTCACAATGATGGGTCATTTAGTTACATTGTAGCACAAAAAAGCAGAATGAGTTACATAATGTAGTAAGTTTATATAGGTGAGTTTGCAGGCCAGGTGAATATTCTACATCTCCATATGCAATGGCTGGCATTAGCATTTGTTGTACTATCTGCTTCCTTAATGTGGAGCTTAGGCAGATCCCACCTTATACAAGTATAGTCTGATCATAATATATTGTTATCACAGAAACAGACACTGCTACAATTCTAAAGCTATATAATATATATATAATGCTAACAGAGAATCTTGGGATTCTCCACCTTGACTGTGAACAGTTCAAATCTAAATAAAGCAGCAGCTTTACCATATTATTTTTTCCAAGTCTTTCTTTTTTACATTTAAAAAAAAAAAAAAAATGATCCCAAGACTGAGCTGGAAAATCTGATGGTCATAAAGTGCATTAATGAGCAAGGTTCTAGAAAATAGATACACATTGTTATTATGTCAAGTGCTTTGGTCTGGGTGAAAACATTAATATCTAATAGACAAAACAGATATATCTACATTGGAAGCCGGACCAGAATAATTACAAGTTCCAATGAATTTATACTTTTGAAATGCATATTCACATGGGGATTGATCAGTCCTCAAGGCTTGTGTGTGGTGGTCCTTGGAAAATTAATGAGTCTCTGTGAATGAGACACAAGGATTAAGCTGCTCCCGAGAAAACATTCATCCAATAAATTTCCACTATTAGATTACACTCTCTGACCCCCGCTCAGTGCCATGACAACCAACAGGTGAATCTCTGATCATTGGCAAAGTAATTTAATTAATTTAAATGGATTATGAGCAGTGTTTTCATTGCCCTCTTTCTTTCTGTCTCTTTCAATTAAAGCAACTTATTTATCTCAAAGAGAGGGTAAACCCTTAAGTGTTCTTTTAAAGAGTGCAGACGATCACTTCTGGAACATTAACAGTGTAATCTGACAGGTGCAATGAATGTGCGCCATTCAGAGATATTTATACCCAGTCGTTGCAAGGGCAAAAAAAATTGGAGGGCTTTCATTTAACTGAAGGGATGTGGTAAATTAGAGAAGGGGGAAGGATTTGGAGTGGTAAGACCTATGGCTGTAATGGCAAGTCCTGGGATGCAATGGCAAATGTGTGCAATATGGATTCAATGGGAGATCCTGGGATGCAAGGGCAATTGTGTGCAATATGGGTGCAATGGCAAATCCTAGCATACAATGGCAAGTGTTTGCAATATGGGTGCAATGGCATGTCCTGTGGTGCAATGGCAAGTGTGTGCAATATGGATGCAATGGGAAATCCTGGGATGCAAGGGCAGGAGTGTCCAATATGGGTGCAATGGCAAATCCTGGCATACAATGGGAAGTTCTTGCAATATAGGTGCAATGGCAAGTCCTGGAGCGCAATGGCAAGTGTGTGCACTATGGGTGCAACGGAAAATCCTGGGATGCAAGGGTAAGTGTGTGCAATATAAATGCAATGGCAAGTCCTGGGGTGCCATGGCGAGTCCTGAGGTGCAATGGCAAGTGTGTATAATATGGGTGCAGTGACACATGTGAAGCAATATTTACTAACACATTTTGTTTTCTCCCTAGAACGTCACCTTCAGGATTTTTCTTTGATTCACTCATTAAGATCCAAAGTTTGGGGGTCATCGCTAATCAATGTTGCCTTAAATATGGACAAATAAGATACTACTGTAGCATTAGAAAAAACCCCAAAACAAATACTGATAATCCAGCGCTACAGTCCTCCACATGACTTGGGTCCAGGATAATAGATCATTGTGCTTTTTTTACAGATAGCCAAATCCAATCATACATGTATTTGCCCTGCCGCAGAATTAGATCATTTGATAAGGGCTATGATCTGCCCCTGCTCTGTTTAAGGGCATCCCTATAAACACTTTCCATGTTCCATGCAGACCTTCTAAATATTATTATCTCTGCATTTTTAATGTCATTTTCCCAGCTCTAATACAATTCAATGCATTAATGTTTTAATCAGTAAATTGAAGAAAAAAGGTTCATGTGAGTAGCTCTTTCTTGTTTCATGTCATTAACAGATGGTTTCTGTAAAGCAGTAACAGAGATACTGAAGTTTTGCTACATGTCCCTCGGTTGGTTCTAAAACCCTCTGCAAATGTATAATTTGTAGCCAGTAACCACAAGACTCAACAGAAATAAATCAGAGATTTGGATTTCAATAAAATGTTTGTAACTTTATTCGGTTGAGGGGAATTGGCCTGCGGAACCCAAAGGATTCCTCGTACTCAATAAGTGCCGAAAGCTTCCGAAATTGGCCCGAATTTGTCAAATCTAGCGGAATTTTGGGCAGTTTTCTTCGGTACGGTATTGCACAATATTTATTTTTTATTTTCTTTATTTTATGGGGTCCTGGGCCATTGAGCAGCCTGTTGCCCCATAGGGGCCTTTTTTTTTTTTATTGGCGTAGGTCTCCACCCTGATTAATTAATTGGATTCTGTCTGTGCGTATATCCATCCTACATACTGCCGGGCTGCACTTTGCATGCTCTTTCTGCAGCATGTGGAACAAATATGTGTCCCTGGAAACATGGCCGATGTTGGCAACTATGCAACTGTGGAAGATGGCTGCCTGACCTACGCACTAAGGCATTTAGAAATAAAAAGTGGTGGGGCCCCAGCCCATTAGGACAGGTTAGCTAACAGCCCAATGGGACAATTGCCTCAATGCCCCCTTCCCTTGCCAGCCCTCTTCCACCATGGGCATTGCCACAGAAATATTGGAAAATCACTACAGGACATGGGAGGAATAAAATCCTGCGAGGTGGGCATTTAGAAAGTGCTTAGTGAATACCTCCCCAGTGCCCCTATTTAGGAGCCCTATTTAGCACCCCAAGCCCTCTGTCCCTCTTTTCTCCACTATTGACCCTCTTTTCTAGCAGCTCAAAAGTTTGGTTTTGTATGAATGGATCACACAGCTCCAAAACCAAAACACTGAATGCAGTATATGAAATAAATAGTTATCAATTGGTCACAAAGTCACTGAAAATTTTCCCAGTAATGCCCCGCCCACAGCCTTGCCTTAAGCCACTCCCACAAAATAAAAGTGTCCCTCTTGAGCCATTTGAAATGTTGGTGGAAAACTGGAGCTTCAAGTGAATTTGTCACCTGCTTACTGTATTATATAAAAATGTATTTTTATACTAAATGTCATCTTGAATACGCTTTAGTGATTTTTTTAAGGCTGGAGTCACTGACGATGTGGGAACAGTGGGCTGTGGGAAAGACTTTATCTATCTGTGATCAGGTCACGGTTTTCCTACATCCTGCCTCACTTTGCATTCACGTCTTCAGGGACCAGGCACTTCCAAACTTCATAGAGTCTTACTTCCTCCTGCTCCTATATACTGTCCGACAGCCTGCAGATGGGTCCGTCAGAAACAGCTCAAACAACACATAAAGAAATACAAAGCAGACCCTCATTAATAGAGCTAAGCAGAGAAACAATTCTACACGCGTGGCACAGTGTAATAAACATCAACAGTATACTCTTAGAGGGGCCATGTACTAAAAAAACGCAAATATATTTTATGTCCAAAACTATTTTTGCGCTTTGCTCCTATCGCAATGTACTAAACATTTAACACTCAAATAGTACATACTCGCAAATTGCGAATAAAAACAGACAATTGCGAATATTTTTTCTACCTCTTTTGATAGCGCTCGCTAAAAGCTGGTGTCATTTTCACACGCAAATAAGAATTATTTTTCACAAAATATTCGCAAAACTCTTTAGCGAGCGCAAATCTAATCGCAATTTATTACTGCAACCGGAAAAATGCACGCTAAATAAAAATAAACGGAAGAGGCGCAAATCAGGGGAAAAAAAAGCGCAGAATGTTACAAATAGTCGCAAATTGCTCCTTACTCATCTTTTACCTACTTTTTTCCCCCACTGCACTTGTTTAGTACATGACCCCCTTAGTAACAAATATTCCATCATAAATGTAAAAGTAAAAATAAAAACATTTGGTTCATTAAAAAAGGAGTTCCAACTACGGTAATCCAAAAAAATATTTGTACCTCTGCACTCGTCCCAGCCCACCCCTCCTTCTAGCAAGCAACCATACTTGTGTCTGGAACTGGGCATCTGCTAAGTATTGAATAATATTTTGCAGAATAAAACTAATATCTTGCTTAATTCATGATCACCCTACAGGGAGCTGTCGAAATAATAGGTAATTAGCCAGTGTGTGTTAATGTTCTAACAGATGAACAGATTTGTTAATTAGGCTTCCATTATAATCAACGTGTAGAATATAATAATAATAATAATAATTTTAATGGTAATAATAGGAAATCACCAGACTTATAGCACAGTGCCCCCTTCTGGAATATTTCAGGTGTGGATGGCCACATTATTTGCCAATGAACCATTGACCACTGTGGACACGAAATGGAACCATTAGACACGTGGCATAATGACTGGTGTGGACATATAACAGATATTGATAGTGAACAAAAAGCAGTGATATGATGCCAACCAATAGCTGGCATGACACCAGTGACATTTAGGGCCGGACTGGGAACAAAAACCAGCCCTGGAAAAAGTTGTATACCAGCCCCCTAGATTAACATTTTTATAACAGCCCCATAGCAAAATATATATATTTTTTGTTCATAAAGGGGGAAACCATGCATTTTAAAAGCACAACTGAACAGTGTATTATTTATAGATGAGACTGATATATAAGCCTGCCTATGGCAATATATACCTCTAGTATGTACACAGAGTTATATGAATTGCCCTGTGCAGAGGTATATATCAGGGCAGTGTGAGACATATCCTTGTGTACATATTTCTGTAGTGTCTCTCTTTCCATCCCCGCCCCCTGTAGTGTATATCTCCCCCCTGCCCCCTGTAGTGTATATCTCCCCCCTGCCCCCTGTAGTGTATATCTCCCCCCTGCCCCCTGTAGTGTATATCTCCCCCCTGCCCCCTGTAGTGTATATCTCCCCCCTGCCCCCTGTAGTGTATATCTCCCCCCTGCCCCCTGTAGTGTATATCTCCCCCCTGCCCCCTGTAGTGTATATCTCCCCCCTGCCCCCTGTAGTGTATATCTCCCCCCTGCCCCCTGTAGTGTCTCTCTCTCACCCTCCCCCTGTAATGCCTCTCTCTCACCCTCCCCCTTCCCATGTAGTGTCTCTCTTTCCATCCCCGCCCCCTGTAGTGTATATCTCCCCCCTGCCCCCTGTAGTGTCTCTCTCTCACCCTCCCCCTGTAATTCCTCTCTCTCACCCTCCCCCTGTAGTGTCTCTCTCTCACCCTCCCCCTGTAGTGTCTCTCTCTCACCCTCCTCCTTCCCATGTAGTGTCTCTCTCTCTCACCCTCCCCCTTCCCCTGTAGTGCCTCTGTCACCCTCTCCCCCTGTAATGCCTCTCTCTCACCCTCCCCCTTCCCATGTAGTGTCTCTCTCTCACCCTCCCCCTTCCCCTGTAGTGTCTCTCTCTCACCCTCCCCCTGTAGTGTCTCTCTCTCACCCTCCCCCTTCCCATGTAGTGTCTCTCTCTCACCCTCCCCCTTCCCATGTAGTGTCTCTCTCTCTCTCTCACCCTCCCCCTTCCCCTGTAGTGCCTCTGTCACCCTCTCCCCCTGTAATGCCTCTCTCTCACCCTCCCCCTTCCCATGTAGTGTCTCTCTCTCTCACCCTCCCCCCTTCCCCTGTAGTGCCTCTGTCACCCTCTCCCCCTGTAATGCCTCTCTCTCACCCTCCCCCTTCCCATGTAGTGCCTCTGTCACCCTCTCCCCCTGTAATGCCTCTCTCTCACCCTCACCCTCCCCCTTTCCCTGTAGTGCCTCTGTCACCCTCTCCCCCTGTAATGCCTCTCTCTCACCCTCCCCCTTTCCCTGTAGTGTCTCTCTCTCACCCTCCCCCCTTCCCCTGTAGTGTCTCTCTTCCCCCCCTTCCCCCTGTAGTGTCTCTCTTCCCCCCTTCCCCCTGTAGTGTCTCTCTTCCCCCCTTCCCCCTGTAGTGTCTCTCTTCCCCCCCTTCCCCCTGTAGTGTCTCTCTTCCCCCCCTTCCCCCTGTAGTGTCTCTCTTACCCCCTTCCCCCTGTAGTGTCTCTCTTCCCCCCCTTCCCCCTGTAGTGTCTCTCTTCCCCCCCTTCCCCCTGTAGTGTCTCTCTTCCCCCCCTTCCCCCTGTAGTGTCTCTCTTCCCCCCCTTCCCCCTGTAGTGTCTCTCTTCCCCCCCTTCCCCCTGTAGTGTCTCTCTTCCCCCCCTTCCCCCTGTAGTGTCTCTCTTCCCCCCCTTCCCCCTGTAGTGTCTCTCTTCCCCCCCTTCCCCCTGTAGTGTCTCTCTTCCCCCCTTCCCCCTGTAGTGTCTCTCTTCCCCCCCTTCCCCCTGTAGTGTCTCTCTTCCCCCCCTTCCCCCTGTAGTGTCTCTCTTCCCCCCCTTCCCCCTGTAGTGTCACTCTCCACCATGTCCCCTTTCTTAAAGCGGCCAATTTGGTCCACCCATGGGTGGGCTGGCAAGGTTGACAGGTGGGCAATTGCCCCCAGGCTGCTCTCCAATCACTCTCACTGCTCTGGGGCTGCAGCACTTTTCACTTACTTTTGATTGTTCGATCCAATTGTCTCGTCTGCCTGTAAATCTCTGCACCTTATCTGTCAGCAAATCTGTCTTGCATGTCTGTCTCTGATGATATCAGGTGGGCTGATGTATGGTGCTCCTATATACAGTGGTGTATTTTGGTTTTGTGCTGCCATATTACCCCCATTACATGCCCCCATCACCCCCATTAATTGGAAGGAGCTAAAGCTTGAACAGTGGGGGAGCGATAATGTTTGTTCTTTAACACCCGCTAGCAAAGTGCCGCCCTAGGCGAGTGCCTTGTTTGCCTTGTGGAAGATACACTACTGCCTATATAGTCCTTTCCAAGCCAACAGTTGTCACCCCTAACATGTGCCCACCCCACTCCACGTTTCAGCCTCCATTGCCTTACCCAATATCCCTTTAATCATTTCTTCCATTTAATGGGTTTGTCTGTAGCAATTCACTGTCTTACAAGTGAGAACATGTCAGTTGTGATGGCAGTATATCACATGCACACACTTGGACTGAGCTGTAAATTACTGTAATACTTTATTTTTAAACTCAAGACCAATTTTGCTTTCAAAGTATATTACATAAAAATACTCTATACTTTTAAAAACGTTACATGTGGGCTTCTCTTTAATAAACTATTAGTCATTCAGTCCATTTTAATAAACGGCTTGTGATTTATACCACATAAAAGCCACACAAGAGGAATCCATTACAGAAATGCTCCAAAAACAACCTATATATTAAATAACGGAAATATAGAATATTCATATAATACAGAAACATCAAAATTCTATCCTTCAAAACAAATCATTACTAGAACACTGTGTATTCCACCTTGTTTGGAGTAAGAATTATGTTTCATTCTAAAAGATGTAACCCTTTGTGTTGTATCCCCATTTGTCCTACACCCATGAACTCTTCCCAGAGGTATTAGCTGCCACACCATCCTGTGCCATCATGGTTAATGATGTGACTTTGCTCCTGGACTGGTTATCCTGATCTACCCCCCCCCCCCCCCCCCCCTCTTCCTGCTATGCTGAGCTGTTGCTGGAATACAACTCCCATCACCATCAGCTGCTGAGACAGTGGGAGCAGCTTAGCTGATAGAAAGCAGCAGACACTCCTCTCTGGTGAGTCACATCCATGTAGATAATCCAGTCTGCTTTCTAGCAGCCAATATAGTGGAGCCATGTACCTGTCATTGAGCTGGGATTGGCCATAGCTAGCCCCCTCCTCTCCCAGTGTAGCCCCCTCCTCTCCCAGTGTAGCCTCCTCCATGCTGGAGACCATTTCTGTAGCTCAATCTTTTAATATCTCTTTTATTGAATATCTGGATCCCACCTCCCTGATGTCCCCCCCCCCTCCCCCTCCCCCACCCCAGACAGCAGATCCCTCAGATCAGAGCCCCCTTTGCATCAGCTTTAGATTAGCAGACAGTGGGCCCCCTGGCAAGGGATATCAGGGAATTTGGTGAGAGGGGGAGCTCGGATCTCCATGCTACAGAAAGGAGAAGGACCACTGAGCCACCACCACGGATTCCTGTGCCAGACGCCTGCAGCTGGACGCCATGTCCACCAAAGCGGAGCAGTGTGAGTGCTGGGAGCTGTCCGGGGTGCTGAATGGGAGCGCTGCCGGGGGAAGGGGGGGGGGGGGGGGGGGGGGCGCTGACAGGGGGCAGGGGGGGGGGGGGGGGGGCGCTGATAGGGGGCAGGGATGCTCTAGGAATAGGGCATGGAATGGGAGAGGAGGGCTGGGGTACATTTGGAAGGTGATCAGAGGATGAGGAAGGCGATTGGAGAATATGAGGCCAGTAAGGGGTATTAGAAGAGGGGGCTGGGGTAGAACGAGAGGGGCAGCATGGGCTGGGGAAGGGTTTGGGGTGTATGAGGACAGGTAGGGTATCTGGGGGCAGAGGGTGTAGGGTTACATGGTGTATCATGTGAGTTGTGGGGGAGAGGGGGTGATTGGTGTGCGATGTTTCTCGGGTGCATTGGGGGCAGGGTAGGATTGTGTAAGGGGGCTGTGGAATATGGATCTGCAAAATGGTGTGTGAGAGGGCAACATATTAGTAGGTTAGGGGACAGTGACGTGCATGGCAGTGTGACGGGATGGGGGGGGGGGGGTATAGGCACATAGTATAAGCGAGGGGGGGGCACATAGTATAAGCGAGGGGGGGGCACATAGTATAAGCGAGGGGGGGGGGGGGGGGCACATAGTATAAGCGGCTACCCTAGTCCTGCTTCTGATCCACCTGTGAAATAGGTAATATCAGAAAATACTGCAACATCCATCGTTCTATTTAGTATCTATCTATCTATCTATCTATCTATCTATCTATCTATCAATCATCTATCCATCCATCTATCTATAATTATCTATATATCTATTGTTATCTATCTATCTATCTATCTATCTATCTATCTATCTATCTATCTATCTATCTATCTATCAATCATCTATCCATCCATCTATCTATCATTATCTATATATCTATTGTTATCTATCTATCTATCTATCTATCTTTCTATCTATCTATCTATCTATCTATCTATCTATCTATCTATCTATCCCTCTATCTATCCCTCTTTCTATCCCTCTATCTATCCATCTATATATAATTATCTATCTATCTATCTATCTATCTATCTATCTATCTATCTATCTATCTATCTATCTGTCATCTATCTATCCATCTATAGATCCATCTTTCTATCATTATCTATCTATCTATCTATCTATCTATCTATCTATCTATCTATCTATCCATCTATCTAATTCCAACTCTAGTTACCCAATGTAGCTATAACCCTGATTTCTCACTCTAAAATTCCATTTCTAATAGTGGCAGGATGCTGCTGCTAACTGTTTGGGCTCTGCGTGGACCTACAGAATTTAAATCTTCAATCTCTTACTATACATGGGATTAAAGAGGCCATAGCTCTTAGCATCTTTAAAAATGACACCAATAAATACTTTGATTTAAAAAAAAAGCATAGACAGCCTTCTCTCTGTTACCAGACTTTAATTCCCACAATCCTTGGAATATATGTTTATAATAAGTCCTGGGGATTTGTAGAATTTGTCGTTTGATAGTTAACAAGGCATTTTATACCAGCAGCATGCAATTATAGAAACACAGGTTCCAAAACTCAGAACTTTCCCTGAATATCCGGGGCAGCCGGCACCTATGGTGTTATTTTTTCTTTTTTTTTTCTTCTAGTTATAGTCTGTATTTTTCCACCTGCTACTCTATTACACACAAGATGGTCCTTTTGTGTTTTTTGTTTATTCTTCTTTCTTTTACTGAAAGCAGTTGCTTCCAAGATTCGATACCTACAAGAATATCACAACCGAGTCCTTCATAACATATATCCTGTGCCGTCCGGGACAGACATTGCAAATACCTTGAAATACTTCTCGCAAACCCTTTTAAGGTGAGATTTTCATTTTTTTTCTCTATAAAGTTCGAAAATTAAGAGAATAAGGCTAGTTAGCTGTTTCTTTAATTTTTTTTTTTTTTTGCTTGATGGGATTTCTGCTTTGTCAATGCTCCTTTTAAAAAAAAAAAAGCATATTAGCCACGTTACCCCTGCATTTTTATGTTCCCATTCACCAATCACACACCAGAAAAGCCTGAGCTGCCTTCCAATGCCCGGCTTTCGCTAGCTCTTTTTCAACATTCCACAGATTACCCCTTCCTGTGCCAGAGGGAGCCAGCACCAAACCTGGCACTGGAAGGTTTAATTCTCCTTCACTCGACTAGCATTCATCCCGTTAAATTGGAGTCAACGTGCAGCCTGATATCCACAGCCGTTGCGTCCTGTAACACCGACAATAAACACTACACATGCAATATTTGGCATATCTAGGGACAGCGTCACTTGTCCGAGTCTCCATAGTTCCATTCACTCGCAAACCTTGAGGGGGCACAAGTGTGGATTTGAATGTGGACAGCGATGAGTGATGTCTGAATGAGACAAGGGAAAAAGATACTCGGCACTGACTTTCCTAGATAATAAGACACAAAAATAAATCCAAGAGACAAATAAACTTTTACAAAAACAATACACTTAAAGTGTCACATAAAACAGTATATAACGCCTTAAATATTTTCAGACTGTATTCCAGGTGTAAGCGTGAAAAAAAAAAGAAAAGAAAATGATATAGTGCAATATGTTTGTACAATATGCATACAATAGCTGAAGGTAATCATCCAAGGAGCAGATATCCAGGTTAGTCACTCAAAAGAGGCAGAGAAGTGTTGGCAAAACATAGTGTAAATTAAAATACATAGTTATACTCTTGTTCTCAAAGGTTGGCGTCCCCCATAAAAGATAATAAATGCCTGGAGTCTACCGGAGGAAGCCCAATGAAGGCTGAAACATATAGTGTGGGAGTTGGGAGGAGCCTGGCAGACATGAATTATTTTGTATGGAGACTCCATCCTTTGAGAATAAAAGCATCCTTGAGTATTTTAATGTAAGATTCTACACTATGTTTTGCCAACACTTCTCTACCTATTTTGTGTTACTAACCCTGATAAATGCTCCTTGGATAGAAAATACAGTTAGCCAAGGGTCCTTACCTTCAGGCACTTTCCATTAGCAGTATACTGCTCTAAAATAACACATTGCACTTTATATTGATTTTTCATGCTTACACCTGGAATACGATCTGGAAACATTTAAGGTGACATATATTGTATTCTGTTATGCTTTCTGAGGACTTACCTGGTAGGCTGCATAGGCAGGGATCAATGGTCGCTGCCTATGCGTGGCTTGTGTTGGTTGATGCCTCAAGCAACACCAAAATTTGGCTCCTAGGGCTCCCTGGAGTGATCACAGGTGCCATATTGGATGGCAGTATGTCCATCCAATAATCCAATAAGGTGCTGCTGCGTAACCAGCAAGAGGTCTGGAAGTGATCACTTTCTGTTTCTGTTGCTAGACTGCCTCTAGAGGCAGACAGAGACATTGCAGGTACCCCCGCTCCCAATCTAAATAAACTCTAGGGTTAGGGTTGCACTTAGAGTTACAGATGGGTTATGGTTATAATTAGGTTTGGTGCCAGGGTAAAATTTAGAGTGATGATTAGGGTTGGAATCAAAAAGGTCAGTGTAGGATAAAATGGTAAAAAAAAACAAAAAATGCTACTCTCAGTGATTGCCCTATAATTTGCAAAAAAAAACCTACAGAATAACATATAAACATGGCATATATCCAAACCAGGATCCAGGATCTTTTTTTTACAGTTTGTAATTGTGTAAATGATTTTTCAGTTTTTTTTTTCCCAAGTTAAAAAAAAAGGGTTTTTATTCAACTAAAGAAAGCTAATTTGTGTGGTGATAAAAACATCATTTAATATGTGTGGTTAGATTAAATAAGAAAGAGGAAAATTACATGTAAACACAAACACCGCAGAAATGTCACGACCACAACCATTGTCACGAAAGGGTACAAAAATGTCAAAACAGATGTGTGTCCCCCCCCACCCCAACAAAAGCCAGCTATTATAGTATTTTGTCTTGAAATTACTACAAATTACTACTAATAAAAAAACAGAAATGTTTAAAGGGTGTGTCACTGCCTTCCAGAGCTAGAAAAAATTGATGGAGAATTTTATGGAAAAGATTGGCAGGTTACTAAATAGCTAGATTGCTTGCTGGTTTGGATGGTGGAATGCGTCAGCCTAGTTACACACATTATAAACTCATTCACTATACATTCTCCACTCACGTTTCAACCCTGCAATGGACTGCACCGAAACAAATGCATCACTGACCCTTTAAAGGGACGGTATCACCCAAACATTGTTTTTACTGTGAATGTAGCACAAAAAAGTATTGAAAATAATCTATACATTTTATTAGCAAAACTGCAAGCAAATGTCTGAATTAGAAGAAAACTGTGTTTAAATGTGTCTGTGGGTCTCCTGCTTATGACATCACTTGTGGCACGGTATGCAAATTACATATTTTCCTTTGACATGAAGTTCATTTGCATACCATGCCACAGGTGATGTCATAAGCAGGAGACTCCACAGACCCATTTAAAACACACTTTTCTCCTAATTTAGGCATTTGCTTGCAGTTTTGTATGCAATCTATAGATTATTTTCAATACTTTTTGATGCTCTGCATTCACAGTAAAAACAATG
This sequence comes from Pelodytes ibericus, assembly GCA_036172795.1. Taxonomy (NCBI): domain Eukaryota; kingdom Metazoa; phylum Chordata; class Amphibia; order Anura; family Pelodytidae; genus Pelodytes; species Pelodytes ibericus. The sequence goes on along the minus strand of CM069868.1, from coordinate 5,856,005 downwards.
TTTAGGTGATACCGTCCCTTTAATTCCCATTCTAGTAAAAAAAAAAAAAAAAAAGGCATTGGTTGAAATACATGTTGTGCAGTTATGAAGCTCATAGCTAAGGAATGGTATTGCATCATTAGCAAGTGTATCTTGTATAGCCAATCCGCTGACGATTTCTTTTAGTGACTCAATCAACTGAAGAAGAGACTGATGAGGTTTTCAAACACCTACATGTCTTTATTCCATAGCTATTATTGCTGTGTCAATAAAAGGAATCACCAGCTGATGCTCTTAAAGGACAACTGTAGCAAACTTATGTTTAATGGAAAGATTGTATCAAGTGTAAGTGATTTATAAAGAAAATCTTTAATGAAAGAACACAAATAAAATGCCTTATTGAGTCTTCTTTACTCCATATAGCTCTACCAGAGTGGAGACATGTTGTTTAGAAGCTTTACTCCATATAGCTCTACCAGGGGGCAGACATGTTGGTTAGAATCGTAATCTCCATATAGTTCTCTCAGGAGGCAGACATGTTGGTTAGAATCTTTACTCCATATAGCTCTCTCAGGGGGCAGACATGTTGGTTAGAATCTTTACTCCATATCGTTCTCTCAGGGGGCAGACATGTTGGTTAGAATCTTTACTCCATATCGTTCTCTCAGGGGGCAGACAGGTTGGTTAGAATCTTTACTCCATATAGCTCTCTCGGGGGCAGACATGTTGGTTAGAATCTTTACTCCATATAGTTCTCTCAGGAGGCAGACATGTTGGTTAGAACCTTTACTCCATATAGCTCTCTCAGGGGGCAGACATGTTGGTTAGAATCTTTACTCCATATAGCTCTCTCAGGGGGCAGACATGTTGGTTAGAATCTTTACTCCATATCGTTCTCTCAGGGGGCAGACATGTTGGTTAGAATCTTTACTCCATATCGTTCTCTCAGGGGGCAGACAGGTTGGTTAGAATCTTTACTCCATATAGTTCTCTCAGGAGGCAGACATGTTGGTTAGAACCTTTACTCCATATCGTTCTCTCAGGGGGCAGACATGTTGGTTAGAATCTTTACTCCATATCGTTCTCTCAGGGGGCAGACATGTTGGTTAGAATCTTTACTCCATAAAGTTCTCTCAGGGGGCAGACATGTTGGTTTGAATCTTTACTCCATATCGTTCTCTCAGGGGGCAGACATGTTGGTTAGAATCTTTACTCCATAGAGTTCTCTCAGGGGGCAGACATGTTGGTTAGAATCTTTACTCCATAGAGTTCTCTCAGGGGGCAGACATGTTGGTTAGAATCTTTACTCCATATTGTTCTCTCAGGGGGGCAGACATGTTGGTTAGAATCTTTACTCCATATCGTTCTCTCAGGAGGCAGACATGTTGGTTAGAATCTTTACTCCATATCGTTCTCTCAGGGGGCAGACATGTTGGTTAGAATCTTTACTCCATATCGTTCTCTCAGGGGGCAGACATGTTGGTTGGAATCTTTACTCCATATAGTTCTCTCAGGGGGCAGACATGTTGTTTAGAATCTTTACTCCATATCGTTCTCTCAGGGGGCAGACATGTTGGTTAGAATCTTTACTCCATATAGTTCTCTCAGGGGGCAGACATGTTGGTTAGAATCTTTACTCCATATCGTTCTCTCAGGGGGCAGACATGTTGGTTAGAATCTTTACTCTATATAGTTCTCTCAGGGGGCAGACATGTTGGTTAGAATCTTTACTCCATATCGTTCACTTAGGGGGCAGACATGTTGGTTAGAATCTTGGGTCAGATCTTCACTCACCTTGGTTCAGATGAACAAATATCTGACCCATGTGACCAAAGATTCTAAACCAAATGTCTGCCTCCTGATAGAGCTATATGGGGGTAAAGATGGCTCAATAAGGTGCTTTCTTTGTATTCTTTCATTAAAGCATTTCTATATAAAATGCAATCTTTGAATTAAACACAACTTCATTTTTGCTGCGGTTGTCCTTTAATCGTAACAAACTCATAAAGGCTTAAGCACAGAATTAAGAATGCTAACTGTTAACTATAAAATAATAATGTACAAGACTGATGCATTGAAGAGTCATCTGTGAACGGTTTTGAATGTAAATTGCTTATTTGAATTGGTTACAATATGAAATCTTAAGAATGTTTTTCTAGACTGTACTAGCATAATAAGGTCGATATCGTTCATTTAGATATTATTGAGCAGATCTGAGACCATAGGGTATTGGGCTTTGTACAAACCCTCCTTTTTAAATTCAAAAGAAGTGACAGCTTCTATGCTGGGGATGAGTGAAAGGTTTAATCAGGTCATTAGGTCCTTCATACAGTGTCTGAATTTGTTAAAAATTAAATAGGAAAATTAAAAATATTTTTAGCTAAGTAATGCATCTTGTATGAAAAATAAAAAGATCTGCCTTATTAATTATTTACTTAACCCTTCCTGTCTCGTAAAAACAGCAAATAAAGTGTAATATAATTATTAATGTAACTATAGAAACAGTCCTGCCCCTGTCTCCAAAATTCCTCCTAATTGGATGTCACCGCATGTAGAAGCCCCATAGAACTGCAAAAGTACATAGATTTGTTTTAAAGTAAAAGTAATTGTGTCACACATGTGAATCACATGTACAACCAAATAGATAATAAACTTGGTGGAGCTACTCCTTTATCCCACAATGCTTTGCAACTCCAAACATTGGTTCGCAAACCATTTTCCAAAAATATGTATTTTTCCCACAGTTCTTCATCTACTTGTTACTAAATATGACCCACTAAACTGCTCCTAACTAGAGTTGAACGGACACCTGGATGTTCGGGTTCAGCAGGTTCGGCCGAACTTTGAAAAAATGTCCGGGTCCGTGCTCGAACTTGACCCTGAACCCGAACCCCATTGAAGTCAATACGGACACAAACTTTTGGCCACTAAAATGCCTCTAAAATAGTCCTGGAAAGGGCTAGAGGGCTGCAAAATGAAGTAAAATGTGGGTAAGAGTGTCCCCATTCATACGAATAGGTCAATTGACCTATTCGTATGAATGGGGACTCTATTTCGGTTTATAGAAAGCCAATAGCATTACATGTATTCCATAAACCGAAAGTCTATAAACCGAATGTCTTTCGGTTTATAGACTTTCGGTTTATGGAATACATGAAATGCTATTGGCTTTCTATAAACCGAAATAGAGTCCCTATTCTTATGAATGAGGACTCTATTTCGGTTTATAGAAAGCCCATAGCATTACATACAATGTAATCGCCGAACCCCAAACTCCAACCCGAACATACAGTGAAAGGTCCGTGTTCGGGTCCGGGGTCCAAAAACCCGTAATGTTCGGTACGAACCCGAATAGTGCGGTTCGGGTTCGCTCAACACTACTCCTAACCATTCACTCATCCCTAGTTTAATCCATCTAACACCCTTGCCATTTGATAAATACTCTGCTCTTTTTCCTTCCGAAAAGAGCATATACACTTATTAGCATCCCAAGGGGCACCTCCATTTAAAAAAAAATATATATATTTTCAAACAATTACTTATTGTTTTGAGACTGTCAACTCCTTTGGCATGCAACCAAATTAGCAGAAGTATTGTTTAACTCTTTGAGTGCCATCTGCCTGAGCTCACTTTGAACGCCCCACCTGGCACTCCAAGGGTGATTATTAATAAGATATAGTTAAATGGTTTGCCGAATCTTGCACCAAATAGTGTTTGTATTTAGTTCAACGGAAACATGGACCAAACTCCAGTTTAAAATTTAAAGCGCTTAAATACCCATTACCATGAGCTCATGTATGCTACAGATCATCCACTATATATTATTTTAAAGCTTCCTCCAATAGCTTAGTTTAACATTTTTAGAAATATATATTATTTCTTGATCCATGTACCTGTCGAAACCTTCATTATGTCAGATGATACTGGTGAAACACCCTCCCCCCCCCCCTGAAACAGTATCATAAATCGCATACAGACATTATTTTCGACTGAATAAACATGTGCTTTTTAAGAAAAATAACAAATGTCTTAATAAACTCACATGTTTATTACTAGCTAAAACATGTTTCTGCAAGTGCCAAACTTATATTTTACAGGATTCGTGTTTTTTTTTTGCGATTGCACTGGCCTAAAAACAAAAACCTGCTAAAAAAAAAACAAAACAAAAAAATTCTAGAATTAAATTAGAAAGAAAATAAACACCAATTAAACATATGAGTGATTGGCCTTCAGAATATCTAAAAAAAAAAAAAAAAAAAGACCAAATAATAAAACCAAAAATAAACACAAATAAATAGAGCACAGATTAGACCTTCGCTGTGGAATCTGACGTCAGGTGTGCCAATTTGCACGGCTGTGAAGTAGGGGTTTGGCACTGAAACATGCATTTTTTTATATTTTTGCTCCTTATAATCCAGATAACACATGGGATGCAATGAGACTGTTTAGTAAGCTCTAATTGCAATTTTTCCTATTGGTGAGAGTGAAAGTGAAGCTAATCCTAGATTGGTAGACCATGCATCTCTAGACATTGCATCTTATGTGGGATATATCTGGTCTATTATTTGTTTTATAGTGTCATTTCAATGTAATGTGCTGTTCTTTGTGTCTTTGTTGTCTCTTTTTTTTTTCTTTTATGCCCTCAACAGCATTTTGTCCCGATCAGGGAAGAAGGAGAACCAAGATGGGTCCAATTTGACAGTGCCCATGACCATGTGTCTTTTTCCCGTGCCATTCCCTCTCACCCCATCTCTAAGACCACAGGTCAGTTCCATCAATCCTACTGTTACTCGCTCCCTCCTTTACAGCGTCCTGAGAGATTCACCATCAGAACGGAGCCAACAAAGTCGAGATGCTCAGTTATCAGAATACCCATCATTGGACTATCAGGGGCTTTATGTCACCTTGGTATCTCTGTTGGATCTAGTTCCTTTGCTCCAACATGGCCAACACGGTAAGAAATTCAAATACTGAGAAAGCAACATATATCTTTTTTTTACTGTGTCGATATTTATTTTGGGGGAAGCCAGATCCATGCTGGGTGCGGAGAGAGGAAGTCACCCCGCTATCTCCCCACATTTTATTGAACTTCGACTCCCATGGATGCCCATCAGCTTGTAACCCGTTCAAGGCTCTTTGGCACACGTGGGAGTTGTTGGGTCAAAGACGTCTGACATGGTAGGTGTTGGCGAAAAAACCCTGTGATAGAATTTTTTGCTTTTGGAAAGATGCTGCCTGTTCTAAAGGCAGGGACTTGTGGGCAAGACGTACGTAGGCATGTGGTAACCCGGGTGGACATCTAATGAGAAGGAACAGGTTGGAGAGATTTGGCTTTGGTGAGAGCACTGTTATTCTTCTATGGAGCATAGCCTTTTCATTTGATCTACAGCTCCATTTTAAGGCTTTGGTGGGCTTTCCGTGGTGCTGTCCCGGACCTCGTTTGGTGCGGGCGAGATTAACACTTCATCTGACTGATTTAACTATGTATTGTGCCAAGACAAACCTGGGGAGTGCCTCCTGCTAGAAGAGCAGTGCTGGGCTTGCATTGTTCTTAACATGTATAGCTTGGAGAAAATTATAGCTGGAATAGCCTTCCAGCAGAAGTGGTAGAGGTAAACACAGTCTAGGATTTTAAGCATGCGTGGGATAGACTCAAGGCTATCCTAGCTATAAGACCGGGAACAGGGGACTAATAAAAGTACTCAAAAAAAATTGGGCAGACTAGATGGACCGAATGGTTCTTATCTGCCAACACATTCTATGTTTCTATGAAAGACGTAACAGGGGGGATATGATAGAGGGAATCAACACAGTAAAGGAGGAGAGTATATTTACAAGAAGAAAAACTACCACAACTAGAGGACATAGTCTGAAATTAGAGGGGCAATGATTTAAAATTAATATCAGGAAGTATTACTTTACTGAGAGTGTAGTGGATGTATGGAATATCCTTCCAGCGGAAGTGGTTGAGGTAAACACAGTCAAGGATTTTAAGCATGCGTGGGATAGGCACAAGGCTATCCTAGATATGATAGGGCCAGGGACTAATGAAAGTATTACTTTACTGAGAGGGTAGTGGATGTATGGAATAGCCTTCCAGGAGAAGTGGTAGAGGTTAATACAGTGAAGGAGTTTAAGCATGCATGGGATAGATATAAGGCTATCCTAGATATAAGATAAGGCCAAGGACTAATGAAAGTATTACTGTACGGAGAGGGTAGTGGATGCATGGAATAGCCTTCCAGTAGAAGTGGCAGAGGTTAATACATTGAAGGAGTTTAAGCATGCATAGGATAGGTATAAGGCTATCCTAGATATAAGATAAGGCCAGGGACTAAGGAAAGTATTACATTACTGAGAGGGTAGTGGATGTATGGAATAGTCTTCCAGTAGAAGTGGTAGAGGTTAATGCAGTGAAGGAGTTTAAGCATGCATGGGATAAGTATAAGGCTATCCTAGATATAAGATAAGGCCAGGGACTAATGAAAGTATTACTTTACTGAGAGGGTAGTGGATGTATGGAATAGTCTTCCAGTAGAAGTGGTAGAGGTTAATACAGTGAAGGAGTTTAAGCATGCATGGGATAGGTATAAGGCTATCCTAGATATAAGATAAGGCCAGGGACTAATGAAAGTATTACATTACTGAGGGTAGTGGTTGCATGGAATAGTCTTCCAGTAGAAGTGGTAGAGGTTAATACAGTGAAGGAGTTTAAGCATGCATGGGATAGGTATATGGCTATCCTAGATATAAGATAAGGCCAGGGACTAATGAAAGTATTACTTTACTGAGAGGGTAGTGGGTGCATGGAATAGTCTTCCAGTAGAAGTGGTAGAGGTTAATACAGTGAAGGAGTTTAAGCATGCATGGAATAGGCACAAGGCTATCCTAGATATAAGATCCGGAACTGGGGACTAGTATTTAGAAAATTGGGCAGACTAGATGGACCTTATGGTTCCTATCTGCCGGTGACACATTCTATGTTTCTATGTAATTCATTGTTAAGCCTTGGTTCTTCACATATGTAACAATGCATGATAGAGGACCAACGGAGATCGTCTAGCAGGAGAAATTCCCCAGGTTTGTCTCTACAAAATGTATAGTAGTTGGAGAGATGAAACCTTTATCCTAAGCATCAGGGATGCCATGATAGCAGTGAATTACGTGTCTTCCGAGGACATATGCTTTTTATAGCTTAGAACTCCACAACCCCTAGAACCATGTCTGATTTGACCTTACTTGCATCTTGATTTAGGGGATAGATCCCACTGTCTTCACCCTACCTAGGCCAGAGTTTCACTTCATTACCGCCCACTAGCCAGGGAATACTTCTGCTGCTCGCCAACCCCGAAGCTTTTTATAAAACCTCTATTACATTTTTCCTTCCTACCCTACTTACCTCCCTTACAGAAATCAAACATAACCTGTGCACCGCTTGATAGTGGACCATGAGCTGATGTGACCACAGCTAATTACTTTGCCCCGGTGGCTTTACATGCAATAGCATAACATTGGGAAAGCCATCAACGTGAACTACCTGCCCTTCTCACTGTTTAGTTCATCTGCCCAACCTTTTCAAACCCTTCCAATGTAGTCAGTGGGTGGGTGACTTAGAAATAAGGGCATGGGATTCTATGAATACTGTAGAAGGATAAGCAGTATCTTCTTCACATATTTATTACTTTGGACGCCCCAGTTGGAAAATAAAATGGATTTGTTACTTTGGGCAAAATAAAAATCTTTTTTTGTTTTTGTATTGATCACATATTTCTTTATAAATTCACCAGCACTGCTCCCCTTTTAGATTTCTATTTTTTTTTTATATGGTTCATGGCTCATAAAAAACATAAAATAACATTCAAAGCTACATAAAAAAAACACTTATCTAAGATGAAAATTAGAGATTGCGTATAAAGACATATCATGCTCAGCCACCTACTACATCACCTTACTCCAATACTGTAAAATACTAAAACTAATCTTTTCCCTAGAGTTTAAAGAGACTGCATCACCTAAACATGGTTTTTATTGTGCATGGAGAAAATACAAAATTATTGAAAATGATCTATACATTGGCAGACTTAATAAATTAGGAGAAACATGCGTTTTAAATGTTTATGACATCACCTGTGGCTAGATAGGCAAAGTACAAATTTCCCATTGAAAACCAGTTCATTTGCATACCGTGCCACAGGTGATGTCATAAGCAGTAGACTCCGCAGACACATTTAAAACCCATTTTTCTCCTCATTTAGGCATATGCTTGCAATTCTACTAATACAATGTATAGATTATTCTCACAGTAAAAGCAATGTGTAGGTGATACAAATTAGAGAGCAGCCTAGGGGGTCAGTCACCTTCAGCCTCCCCCCTATCCAGCTCTCCCTGGCCCTGGTAATCATTTTTCATCCCAGATAAGTGTCATTCTATGATTTTAAGAGAATCTGTAGCCTGGTCTGGGTGGATGTGCCCTGATCTTTATGAATTGTACATGTTTTTCTCTATATAATGGACTTCCAGCGTCAGGGGTCCGGTTGCAGCACTGTTTTGGTGTCCACAGGTATCTCCTTCGTTTGTCCAGTCACTCAGGGGGGCCAGGCTCTCACTAGCAGAGGTGAGGTCTAGAGGACGGGACCCTTCTGTGGGATGTAGCTGTCAAAAGGAAGCCATGGACTCTTTTTTATCTGTATCCCAATGATATAGTTATATGAATCAACAGCAGATCAGCAGCATTAAGTGGGATGAGCCCCTACAGAATGTGGAATGCAAGTGTGTCCAGGGGGAGCCAATGATTTACTCAATCAAGAAGGGGATCACATAGTAACTACCTTGATCAATTAATCCATTACCCTCTGAACACATACAAATTATACATTTTGCAGGGCAGCATGTAAATGTTATTTGAGTTCCTCAAAAATAATAATGGCCGACCATACAGCTGTATGCTTGAATGCAGACAATAGGCGGAGTTAAGGTAAGATCTATTCAGCTTAATAGCAAGAAAAAAGAAGCAATTCAGAAATTGTGATTGAGTGGGATGCCTGCTTAGTGTACAAGTTATAAAACAATGGGACAAGACTTTTTTAGAGTGGCAAACCTACTTGGGTGTCATGTATATAGGGGGGGGGGGGGGGGGGGGGTTTCATTACTATCCAAATGGGTGCAGCACCAGGTCTGGCGATAAAGTAAAAATACATGAAGTAGTGTTAAGGGGATTGTATCATCTAAACATTGTTTTACTGTGACTGCAGAGAATAAAAAATGATTGAAAATGATCTATACACTGTGCTAGCAGAATTACAAGCAAATGTCTAAATTAGGAGAAAAATGTGTTTTACATCTGTGGAGTCTCCTGCTTATGACATCACCTGCGGCTTGATATGCAAATTACACACATGATGCACTAACTCCTGATAAAGCTTGTGAGCTGTCTATATCTGTACCATTCCCAATTCCTATAATGCTGCAGTGTTATTTACACCAGCAAAATCCAATCATTGCACAATAGGCACCGACGTGTGTCCAAAACTGTGCTGAAAACTCAGAGGTGGTGGACGAGCAATCAGGTGCAAAAAGTGTCAGGATGCATAAAAGGGTCCAATTGCTATTATACATAGGGTTGCCACCTGGCCGGTATTTTACAGGCAAAATTGGCATCAGGCCAATGTTAACTCTATGGAGACAGTAACATAGTAGTAACATAGTAATTTAGGTTGAAAAAAGACACAAGTCCATCAAGTTCAACCCTTCTACCTATCATTTCAGCGTTTTGATCCAAAAGAAGGCAAAAAAAAAAACCCAAGGAAGCTTTTTCGAATGTTGCCTCCTAGGGGGGGAAAAAATTCCTTCTTGACTCCAAAAGGGCAATCAGATTTCTCCTTGGATCAAAAAGCTCTATTATTAAAGCTCATTCTATTATTAATACCCCTGTATGTTCTGCTTTTCTAAAAAAAACATCCAGACCATTTTTAAATGCATCTATTGTGGTTGCTAGCACTACCTCTCTTGGCAGTGAGTTCCATAATTTTATTGTCATTACCGTAAAGAATCCCTTCCTTTGCTGCCTATACCAAGGCCGGTATTTTTTTGAAGAAAAGGTGGCAACCCTACCCGGGGCTTGATATGCAAATTACACATTTCCCATTGAAAACCAATTGATTTAAATATCAAGTCACAGGTGATGTCATAACCAGGAGACTCCGCTGACACCTTTCACACACACTTCTCCTCCATTTATTGAAGTCCCGCTAACACCCTGTGCAGTGCATTCATAATGATTTTTATTCTCTATACTCCGAGTACAAACTTATTTTTAAGAGACAGATTTTTTGCTTTTATAATTATGTGATTAATCATGGTGGGAGACCTACAGAAATCTCCATGATTAATTATTGTTCCCCGAGCTCTTACATAGAACTGGATTGTACTCATGCATTTAATGTTACAATTGTTACAGGGTGTTCTGTAACTGAATGACAATCATTGATGTTTCAGATCTTGGACAATCTATATTTTATACAACCACATGTTTATTGCCGTTCCTGAATGATGATATACTCAGCACTTTACCGTATACCATGATATCAACTCTAGCTACTTTCCCTCCATTCCTACACAAGGATATCATAGAGTATCTCAGCACCTCCTTCCTGCCTATGGCTATATGTAAGTTGATCAGTACCAAATTGTCATTAAATACCATACATCTTAGAGAATCCTATTGTTATTGAATGATCATTGTATAATGTATTTATTATGTTAAGCTGTGTCTAGGAAGATCACACGTGTCGTCCCAGTGACCAGGCCTGTTCCGTCTTGTGCTACAACATCTAAAATGCATATTTCACCGATAATCTAGTTATATAAAGTTTGTGGAATACAGCACCATGGCAGCAATTCTATTCTAGCACCAGGCCATTTTTCAGTTCCACCTTTGTAAGTATGTAGCCTCTATATGAAGCCAAATCTCAATGGTTAAATCAGGGCCACTCTTATCAGGTAACATTATGTGGCCTGAGGATGATGAGAGGTGCACTTCATCGTCCACCATAATGTTTTGTAACATTTTGTTTCTTACAGTGATACACAGAGTAACATTGATAATTTTTCACTTAGTTTAATATAATTTATCCATGTTTTCTATTTGATTTTTTGAAATGCAGTATAATGCAGTCGTATGTTTGAAGATTTGCTAAGCATACAGGCCGGCCCCTCTATCCTCAAAAGTCCTGTAGATTTCATTCAGACTTAAACCTAACAAATGGTACTCTAACGTCATTGGTCCTTGACTACACTTGTTGCCATGGGAATGTTTTCATGCTGGAACTCATACATTGTCCTATTGACTAGGTAAAGATGTAACAAGCGTCATTACCTTCATACCCATACGTAGTCTATTTGTGGATTTTTGTATAGTATTGTATATTGCAAAAACAAAAACATTAAATGGGATTATAACAATATTATAAACACAGGCTGTAGTTTGAAGATTATTTGATTCAACAGCAGTTTTTTTTTTTCAAAATGAGAATTCCACTTGTTTTTGCTGATTTATGTAATGTGACGCTACCACTTACATAAGATGTAACTAGATCACCTGTGCATTTAAAACAAAGTACATCAATAAGACATATGCCACTGTTTTTTTTTCCATGTTTGAAGTAATTGCATATAACAGGAAAAATAAAATCAAGTTTATCTCCAGCATCCATTTTGAGAATTTTACTCATGATGCAACAGTCTCCAAAATCTTTCAGCAAGTCTCACTTTACAACTGTGGGTAGAGCCTGAATGATGATGTCATACGATACACCCCTACTCCCTTACTGGCTCCTGTGTATCATAGTGGGCAGGATTAGGTGGCTGTGTTCAACACAAAGAGAGGAGATTAACCTGATCAAACAGGATCATAACTCCGCCCCCTTGTGATGTAATAGTTATATTACCCTCCCATTCAATGCAAGTCTATGATCAGAATTCTGACTTATAGACTGCATTCTGTGTCCCCAGCCCCAAAGTGACATCCTAGTGTTGTAAAGTCACTGTGGGGTGGCACTCCAAAACACTTTATTTCCCAAAATGGCGGCTCACAGTCACACTTGTTTAGTAAAATATTCCATAAAATAAACTCGCATAACAAAAACAAGACATATCTGAAATCAGCAATGCAAAATATATATAAAAAAAACCTTTTAATTTTTGGTGGGAGTGTCCCTTTAAACCCTAAAAAAAACTGCTAAACTCCTTTTTTATTCCCCAAGGGAAACAACGCAGAAAAAGAACGTTTTTAGCAAGATATATAGAATGGAGGCAGCGACATACAAAACATGATAACACCATCCCCTTTTTTTGAATTGGGGATAATTACAAGAAGGCACACAATAATAAATCAAACATGAGTTCAGAAGGACCATTTATTGGTGCTGAGATTTGGTGACATCCGCTGGTTGGTTAAATGTGAGTCACATCCATGAATGGCCGAGCGATCCTGGGAACGTTATTTTGTTTTAGTTACAATAAGTTCTCTGTTACTGGTCAATGTGGGATTCTATGATGCTGGTGGTTACATTGTACAGGACAGGCACATCTATTTATCAATATAATGATTATACTGGTGTCCGAATCCTTTCTATACTGAAGATGTATTATATCATGTACCTTCTTTTACAAACAACAACAAAACACAAGGGTTACAGTACTGTGTTTCCTTTGTAAAGTCTCATATTCCCCGGATGTTGGATTTCTTTTTAGTCTAGTCATTAAGATTTTCATTTTGATCTTAAGTCAAATCCGGCACCCGAGTTTGACTGCTCATTTTATGGATTACGACTGACTATTTCCACTCTATTTAATTCCCTCGTGTAGAATAATATGTAACAATCTGCTTGGCATTTCTGTTGTACACAATCAGTATTAAAATAAAGTGCAGGAAGCGTGATAGCTATTTTCTCATTATTATTATTATGGGTTGTACAGTCTGAAGTCTCTGCCTCACTCTGACTAGCCTTTCCACTTATTATGAGAAATTATAGAGGCCATTATTACATTAGGGATACTAGCTTTCCACTTTAATAACTGACATTCCACCCGTGGCTCCAAACTAAGCCACGTTTAGGATGCTATGTTCAGCTGCCCCTTTAAATACTGGGGTATCAAGCACAGGGTACTAATAATTCCAATGGCTAGTCATGTTAGTGATCCTGGCCAGTCGGAGAAACCAAACCAGTAAGTTACTGTATTCATAGTCTGAGATCAGTTTGGTATCTTGAGCTGCAATGTTCTCTAAGTCAGTTTATTCTATATAGGATAGCATGCTAAGCAGTAACACCTCTCTTTAAATCCCTTATCACAGTGGGCGAGAGTACCAGAATTTATTGTCCACTGGTTATCGGCCTTTGTATTCCATAGTAAAATCATTTTTTCCAGATTGTTATACTCCCGTTTATTCCTTAGTACAGGAGAGTGCCAACATATTGTTACTCCCTAGTATGGGAGAATGCTTTAACTTCTATTTCTAGCCTAGAAGAGGGTTTTTACTTCCTAGTGTAGGAACATACTGTTTAATCCCCAGAATAGGAGAGTACTGGAACCTTTTATTCTTTGGCATAGAAGAGTACTGTAACCTTTCATACCTAGTATAGGAGAGTACCGTAACCTTTAATACCTAGTATAGGAGAGTACCGTAACCTTTTATACCTAGTATAGGAGAGTACCGGAACCTTTTATTCCCTAGTATAGGAGAGTACTGGAACCTTTTATTCCCTAGTATAGGAGAGTACTGGAACCTTTTATTCCCTAGTATAGGAGAGTACCGTAACCTTTTATACCTAGTAAAGGAGAGTACCGGAACCTTTTATCCCTAGTATAGGAGAGTACCCGAACCTTTTATTCCCTAGTATAGGAGAGTACCAGAACCTTTTATTCCCTAGTATAGGAGAGTACCAGAACCTTTTATTCTCTAGTATAGGAGAGTACCGGAACCTTTTATTCCCTAGTATAGGAGAGTACTGGAACCTTTTATTCCCTAGTATAGGAGAGTACTGGAACCTTTTATTCCCTAGTATAGGAGAGTACCGTAACCTTTTATACCTAGTAAAGGAGAGTACCGGAACCTTTTATCCCTAGTATAGGAGAGTACCGGAACCTTTTATTCCCTAGTATAGGAGAGTACCAGAACCTTTTATTCCCTAGTATAGGAGAGTACCAGAACCTTTTATTCTCTAGTATAGGAGAGTACCAGAACCTTTTATTCTCTAGTATAGGAGAGTACTAGAACCTTTTATTCTCTAGTATAGGAGAGTACTAGAACCTTTCATTCTCTGGTATAGGAGAGTACCAGAACCTTTTATTCTCTAGTATGGGAGAGTACCAGAACCTTTTATTCCCTATTATAGGAGAGTACCAGAACCTTTTATTCCCTTGTACAGGAGAGTACTGGAACCTTTCATTATCTAGTATAGGAGAGTACTGAAACCTTTCATTCTCTAGCATAGGAGAGTACTGAAACCTTTCATTCTCTAGTATAGGAGAGTACTGAAAACTTTCATTCTCTAGCATAGGAGAGTACTGGAACCTTTTCGTCCATGACATTTATAAATGAAATGCGTAAGGTTTTTGCTGATCGTACATAACCAATTATTTCCTACTCATGGTAAATTAAATTTCTTGTTCCTATGTTTTAACAGTTTCTAGGCAATTCGCCTAGTGAAATGTTATTACTAACATGCATTATACTATAAATATACAGTTCCCTTTGAACCTTTTGTACTCTACAACCGTGCTGCTGTGTACATTATGTTATGTTTTTATAGACATTTGATTAAAATGTATGAACTATTGTTATTCATAGCGAGTATTCTCTGGATAACCAATTTTTTATTTTTACAAATACTGTATATTAGATTTCTGGTCTTGAAATGAATTCATGTAATTTATTGTATTATCATTTTCTAGGGCAGCTAATTCATTTAAATTTTTTTCTTCGTATCCAGTCTGTGTTTCACATCTAATGTAACTGATTCTTCATTGGTTAACCGACCCCTTGGTTAAAGACCTCTGTGATATTATAATTAATATATTTCAGAATGAAGATAAGGTAATCCCGCGGACTCACACAGCTTGCAAACCCCAGTGCGGGCACATTAAATAATATTGGTGCGCACTATACTGGATTGCACTCCTGTAGCGCCAAAATAGTTTAACTTTATTACAGGTAGATTTGTCTGCTCACCTGGAAATATTTAATATTTTATCACCTTCTTGTGCTTCATTTGTCTTCTTATTTTATATCAATGAGACTTTGTAGAATACTATTTAAATGTCTGTTTTAATCTAAGTGAGAAATGGGTGGGTATAGTTTGTCAGTTGGAAAGAAAAATTCAGCACAGAAAACATATAATGTTTTCCTTTTTTTATCCAAACCACACTATAAAATTGACTATGATTTCCTTGTAGTTCAGCCAGGGCTCGCCCAAGACATTGTGCTGCCGGGGTCGAAAGAAGAAATGCTGCCCCCTGTCTTCCAATAAAACAAGCGCACACCAACACCTTAGTCCCACCAAAACACGCCCACATCCATTTTGTTATATCATGATAATTAAAAGTGAAAGGAAATTTATCGGGATCAACACCTTTTCTATGTGCAATATTATATGAAATACCATTAAAATGCCAATGAGCAGTAAATTGATAAACCATGTATATGATGCCAATGAGCAGTAAATTGATAAACCATGTATATGATGCCAATGAGCAGTGAACCTATACACTTTGTATATGAAGCCAATGAGCTTTAAATGCATTCATTTTGCATATCATTCCAGTTAGCAGTAAATGCATAAACATTGCATATCATGCCAATGTGCTTTCAAAATCATAAAGTTTATATATTATGCCAATGAGCTTAAAATGCATAAACTTTGTATTGCATGCCAATGAACAATAAATGCATAAATAGAGCTCCTCACCATGCTGCTGCCGTGACCTTCTTGTCATATATGGGGTGCATTATTACAACCGGTGCTCAGATTTGGGAAGGGGATGGAGCAAGCAGTCTGTTCTAATGCCACTGGCACTCCCTGGACACAGAGAGATGGTCGGGTGCAATATTATATGAAATACCATTAAAATGCCAATGAGCAGTAAATTGATAAACCATGTATATGATGCCAATGAGCAGTGAACCTATACACTTTGTATATGATGCCAATGAGCAGTGAACCTATACACTTTGTATATGAAGCCAATGAGCTTTAAATGCATTCATTTTGCATATCATTCCAGTTAGCAGTAAATGCATAAACATTGCATATCATGCCAATGTGCTTTCAAAATCATAAAGTTTATATATTATGCCAATGAGCTTAAAATGCATAAACTTTGTATTGCATGCCAATGAGCAATAAATGCATAAATAGAGCTCCTCACCATGCTGCTGCCGTGACCTTCTTGTCATATATGGGGTTCATTATTACAACCGGTGCTCAGATTTGGGAAGGGGATGGAGCAAGCAGTCTGTTCTAATGCCACTGGCACTCCCTGGACACAGAGAGATGGTCGGGTGGTGAAGGCGGAATGCTTAAAGTGCCACCTGGGTCAGTTGACCCACCCGGATCCATTGCAGGTCCAGCTCTGAGGTTTAATTTGTTATAGTACTGTCCTATTTAATAAAAATCTAGTCCTTAAACATCCAACTGTGGTCCTTCCACTGACGCTGAACTACAATTCCCATAATTACATTTTAGAGCATGGCCGGGGGAATATAGAAAATATAGTCTATTAGCAGCTAGAAGGCCACAGTTGGACACTTATGAATACCCTGTTATAACCTTTAATTACAACCTCATTTGGAGTATCTGAATTAGTCCAGGGATGCAGATGAAAAATAACAGAATTTATTTTTATTGTCCAAAATTCTTTCTTATGAATAAAGCCCTATATGCAGTGCTCCTACATCACTATCATAGATGATCTGTGCAAGCTTTCATTACATTTAAACTCATTGACTTTCACAGCTGCAGACTGGTGTTGAGTACTAGCAATTGGTATATTACATATAGACACTGCTAATGCTCCTGTGCAGCACGTACTGGTCAGATAATGACAGCATATAATTAAATTTCATGCTGTCTGCACTGGAACTAAACATCATTTCTCTCTTACAGTGGGCTCCAGTAGAAGAGAAGGGGGGATCCCAGCACATGTTAATTTGTCTGCCTCGTCAATGCTGATGATAGCAATGCAATACACAACTAACCCTGGTAAGTGCTCACTGGAAACCTAATCACGATACTTCCATCAGAACAGTTCCCATTAAGAAAGTATTGAGAAACAGCTAATTCCCATTCTGTGTTACCTCGGCATGATCAAGGAGTGGGCTGGAGTTTATACAGGGAAGTTACCAAAGGTAGCATTTTTGTTTGGATTTCAATACTAGCATTTGGTAGTCATTGAAGGCGAAACGCGTCAGATAATCAGGACATAAGTACCTACATATAGTCATTAGAGAAAGTTCTGTTAATATCGGCACGTACCTAGGGCAGCACAAAACCAAGATACACCACTGTACTCATGGCCCAAATGAAAGCTCTGAATTGCAATTTGCAGATTATGGCTGTAGTAGACGCATACTGCGCCCACTTTATGCGACTGTCTTGTTAATGGGAACTTGAATAATCATTCTCACCTTTTGTGTGAATTTATTTTCTACAAATGTAAAATATATATATATATATTTTTTTTTTCCTTACAGTATATCACTGTCAGCTGCTAGAATGCTTAATGAAATACAAGCAAGAGGTGTGGAAGGTAAGAAATTAAAATATTAATTTTTTTTTTTTTTTACGGGGAAACAAGGGAAGGACCAATCGCTCTAGTTTTATAATTCCGGTGCATAGTTGGCCTTGATATATGTCTCACTCCCTTGGGCAGCAAATTACAACAGTATCTATTGAAAATGGGGGTTGTTTGTAAAATAAATTCTTTGCCCCAGACCCGGTCTTCCCACATATGGCCCAATCGATTTGTAATTGTAAATTGAACCCAAACTCAGGTAAGGGTTGCTCGAGGCTAGCAGTGGCTTTTAAAACTCCCTATGTTGTCCCCCAAATCTCCTGTCCCTCTTTCCTCCTCTATTTTCACTCTTTACCCAAAAGATGTGTATGGGTGTCTCACTAAACAAAGCAATACAACTCATGACATGGCAGGTTGTAAAAACAGTAAATGTGTTTGTATATTATTATATTAGTTTCTTGTAATTTAAAATACATTATTCCTATTCTAAATGGCTTAAAAAAAAATCACACAAATAGCTCCCATTGGTCTAAAAGTGACCCACCCAAAAACAAAAGCGTCCCTCTTTGGCCATTTGGGAACTTGGGAGGTAGGACAGTGTACAAGTGTTAAAATAAGCCATGGGTAAGTTCTGACACCATTCCCCGTCCAAATGACTCCATGTTGAAAACTTGACTCCTCTTGGATCCTCTGTATATCCCATCCGTAGTTCATGAAATAATCCCACCTGGAATAGAGCTGTAATTGTTTTATGGCACTCTGTATTCTCCTCTTCCCCAGGACTTGCTTTATGTCATCGCCTACGGACCATCACAGGTTAAACCCCCCGCTGTACAAATGCTGTTCCATTACTGGCCGAATCTGAAACCCCCCGGTGCTATCAGTGAATACAGGGGGCTACAGTACACAGGTCCGTTACAGATACTGCTTACGTTTTAAGTCGCCTGGTTTTTTTCTCCTATAAATAATTATGTTTTTAAAAGAGGATATTTGTGGCTGCCATTAAAATCCTAATAGTTCTACACTCTCACCTATTAGAAACAAGACCCTCACTGCCCTATATCTGACCCACCCTGTTTCAAACAGGCCCTTTAATCATTTCCAACCACACCCAGTATTGAATCCCACTCATTATATTGGTTTTGCTGTGGGGTTGACAGTAGGGTTGATCCCCAGACAGCATTTTACCCCAAACATTGACTTGAGGCCGATATTAAGATATTAAGGATGGCTGTATCTTACTGAAGAAAATGTGGGATTTCTGTAATATTTATGCCTTGCTACTCCTGTACACTCTAATTTGTGGAAAAGGTGGAGCAACGTGTACACATAAAGGCTACGGATTCCTGTTTATGGGAACTATACATGATCTGTAATTGGCTCTTTTAGAGGGAAAGACTGGTTGACTGACTCTATGACAGAGTTCACAGCTAGTATCTGGGAAGGAGCGGAGGCAATCCTTCCTCGATGGACATAACTGTCCAGTGCCTCGGAGAGACTTTCGGAAGAAAGTCTAATCTCTTTTAAATGGCGCGTATTCATCGTTATGTGTTTCTAACTCGCCAGGTAATAATTCCTGTGTACATTTTTCTATCTTTTTCAGCATGGAATCCCATCCACTGCCAACACATAGAATGTCATAATGCTATCAACAAGCCAGCGGTGAAGGTACTCTATATCTCCGTAACTGGGGGGCTGGGGGGGGGGTTAATGCTCTTACTAATATATCTTTATTGCACCAATGTGTTAGGAAGAGTTAATCTATACGAACCAACCATAGCAAGTGCCTACGTTAGGATAGAAATGGGGGTTTAAACCTGGACAAAATTGCATGCATATGTATACATTAAGTGAAAAAATATCTGTGGAGTCTTCTGTTTATGACATCACCGGTGGCTTGATATGCAAATGAACTACTTTTTAAAGGGAAATGTGTAATTTGCATATCAAGCCACAAGGTGATGTCGTCTGCATAGTTGCCAACATCGCCTATGTTTCCAGGGACACATATTTGTTCCACATGATGCAGAAAGAGCATGCAAAGCGCAGCCCAGCAGCATGTAGGATGGATATATGCACAGACACAATCCAATGAATTAATCATAGTAGGTCCTTTGATAGTAGGTCTCCACCCTGATTAATTAATTGGATTGTGTCTGTGCGTATATCCATCCTACATTCTGCCGGGCTGCACTTTGCATGCTCTTTCTGCAGCATGTGGAACAAATATGTCCCTGGAAACATGGCCGAGGTTGGCAACGATGCATAAGCAGGACGCTCCACAGACACATTTGAAAACATACATTTCTTGTGTTACGAATCTGTAATTCTGCTAACACAATATACACAGATCATCTATCATCATTTGTTTTATACTCTACATTCACAGGATAATCAGTGTTTAGATGGACAAAGTCTACTTAATTATAAAAAAAATGTCATTTAATATAAAAATTCACACGGCATGAAAAAAAGTTTGAATTCTTTGTAAGACAGAAAAGTACTTAATTATAACAAGATAAGAGCAAAAAAAAAATTCTTCTAAATCCAGTCACCCCCCCCCCCCTTTCTAGGGTCATCACCGTATATAAATGAACTAATATAGTGATGTCTGTAATTAGTTTGTTTGCAAACAGTGATAAGCTATACGCTGGATTTTGTTCCTGCTAAAAAAGTTTTTCATCTTCTGCCAAACGTTCACACTGAAAGGAGCAATAAACGGCTTCATTGCTTGTTATTTGTTTTGCAGATGTGCATAGATGCCTCATTGTCGGTGGCTTTGGGGGATAAACCCCCTCCTCTGTATCTGTGTGAAGAATGCAGCCAAAGGATTACAGGGTAAGTGACGCTGAAGACATTATACTGTTACACGTATTGTGTGTTAGACTTGGTTTAAACCCTAGAGCCGCTTGTCTGGTGTAATCGAAGTGCACTATCTCTCAATTGAGACAGCTCTAATCTGCTTGCTGGAGTGAGCTGACAGCATTAGCAGGTGCTCAGCCAATCAGAACAGGCTGTTGGCATATGTCTGATGTCTATCCAGTGCAATAGCCTAGAAAGACCCTCATTTTTACATATCACCAGTAGAAGGAACCGAGCCACCATCAGAAATGTTGGGACCTCTTACAGAACAAATGGACTGGGGCTGCCCATAAATATACCCCCCACTACCAACACTAGATGGTCTAGGGTACTGCTAATTTGTAGGAGGCTTATATGAAGACCTCCCTTTCGGCTGATGCGCTATGGGGGAAGGATATGAGCACATCCGCTAGACCTGCCTCTCGTCACAGAGCGTCGGATGCACACCAAGCAAGGCAGCGATCATTACCGCTGATCCCACTGCCCACCGACTTGGGTGCCCCCTTTCTGTGGTACTGGCTGTATCCCCCTGCCACTGAGAGGGGATCTGGTTAAGGAATCTGCATTTTAGCCTGCTTGTTTATGTCTGCTAGGACATTGTTACCCATTGCGTTGGCACTTCCTTTCTAGATGGCATATTATGGTCAGTTTTTACACAATGCCATGCTAAGCTACCCTATCATTTATTAAGAAGACCATATGCTCTAGGTTATTCCAACGAAACATACCTGAACCTTTGCAATGTTTGCTCACACTGGTATACTGTTGAACATCACAGTCAGCTGTGCATTGGATAAAGGTAGAACTGTTTCATTTGCACATATGGAAGTAGCATATGCAGCCCAAGACCCAAACAGAATGTTTATTCTAGCTCAGGATATATTTATACTCTGACAAATAGTCTGCTTGTGTTTCCAATCTCTAGGGATCACAGCGAATGGCTGATCGATGTTCTTTTGCCGCAAGGTTTGTCTTCTCCTTTTTGCTACTGAAGTACTCCGTGTTTTGTAAACTATTTTTTGAGAGTCTTTTATTTTTGGAAAGAGTCATTTTTATTCCGATTATTTTCACGCTGTAAGATTGACAATGAAACTGTTGTTAGAGATCCGATTAAATAATGACACATAGGGGGCCATGTACTAAACAAGTGCAGTGGGGGAAAAAGTCGGTAAAACATAAGTAAGGAGCAATGTGCGACTATTTGGAACATTCTGCGCTTGTTTTTCCTGATTTGCGCCTCTTCCGTTTATTTTTATCTAGCGTGCATTTTTCCGGTTGCGCTAATAAATTGCGATTAGATTTGCGCTCGCTAAAGAGCTTTGCGAATATTTTGTGAAAAATCATTCTTATTTGCATGTGAAAATTATACCAGCTTTTAGCGAGCGCTATCAAAAGAGGTAGAAATAATATTCGCAAAATTCCCTGTTTTATTCTCAGTTTGCTCCTTTGTACTATTGGAGTGCTAAATGTTTAGTACATTGCAATAGGAGCAAAGCGCAAAAATATTTTTGCACATAAAATATATTTGCGTTTTTTAGTACATGCCCCTCATATTTTAAAGGGGGTCGGGAAAAAGGGACCCTAAAATTCCATAATGGCGGCATGAACCAAAAATGGCACCTGTAAGGGGCTCTATTCTCTAATGTGCAATGCAAGGGAAGAGTGGTCCTCAGATTCTTCCTGAAATATAGGGTGGTGGGGCTTGAGGGTGTGGGAGGGGGGCAGTAAATAGCATACTAAAGGGGAGTCTCCTCTTGGTTCCCCAGCTATCCAATCTTTCACAAATAACCTTGAGGGACCTTCCCATGCCAAAATCAAGGCTGTTTGTAATGAAGATACATGGGTACATGGGCTTGTGTAAATGCAGTGGTGCAATAAGTGGGGTGGCAGCCATGATGAATAAATGTCTCTATTGCCCCCATACTCAAGCTTTTCTTCCTACTTTCCCACAATCCTTTATTCATGTCTCTCCCCCACTTAGTATATTTTTATTCTCTCTCTCTTCCTCTACTCTATTTTTGAACCCTTCTCTCTGTGCAGTGGCACCAGCATTAAATGATAGCTAACCCTTGGCACTCCTGCTATTGTAAACTATGCAATTTCAGCATTACCAGGTTTAGCTTGTCTGGCTGTTACCAATGACATATTAATTAGACCAGTGACTCACCTTGGCACTGCAGATGTTTGGGAGCTACATTTGCCATGATTCTCCGGCCTTAAGCCCTGTTGGATATGTGTATTTTCATTCTCAAACATCACTAGACCTCACTATATTCTGTGTAACAGTTATTATTTGTGACCACTAGGCGGCAGCAAAGACCAGTACATCTCTTTCTAGCTGTTGTCCCACTGCTTATTTTTCCAGGGATACATGCATGTTACACAAACTGCAGAAAGACCATGCAAAGTGCATCCTGGCAGTATGTAGGATCATGCATATAGGGATAGACAAAATCCAGTTAATTGACCAGGGCGGAGATCTGATTGGAGATACCAGGGTTAATTATCAGATTCTATCTGTGTGTACATTGATTCTACATACTGCCGGGCTGCAGGGAAACACTGGATACAATGGGAGATATCTACAAAGAAGGGGGTGAGATATTGGGGGCCACGTACTAAACAAGTGCAGTGGGAAAAAAGTAGGTAAAACATGAGTAAGGAGCAGTTTGCGACTATTTGTAACATTTTGCGCTTGTTTTCCCTGATTTGCGCCTCTTGCGGTTATTTTTATTTAGCGTGCATTTTTCCGGTTGCGCTAATAAATTGCGATTATATTTGCGCCACGCTAAAGAGTTTTGCGGATATTTTGTGCATAATAATTGTTATTTGCGTGTGAAAATTGCACCAGCTTTTAGCGAGCGCTATCAAAAGAGGTAGGAAAAAATATTCGCAAATTTGCCTGTTTTTATTCGCACTTTGCTCGTATGTACTATTGGAGTGTTTTTCTAGTACATGCCCCTCAATGAGTAATAATGATTCTATCTCCGAATGTGCCTCAGAACAAAGATGGGGAGTCTGCAATGCACTGTGCGCTGGATGTATAGAGAACCAAATAACCATATACAGCACAAAAGTGTCAGGATATATAAAAAAAAAAAACTCACAATCCTATATATACATAACAAACAACGATTATGCCTCTTTATTATTCTTATTTGTTTTTTTATAAACAGCCCACAATGTGTCTATTCCAAAATGGATCTGATGTTCGGAATCCCTTTTTAACATAAAATGGTTAGTTTTGTTAAAAAAAAAAAAAAAAACACCTTTTCAGGGTTAAACATAATGTATAAACAATGCAGTGACTAATGTACAAAGCAAGATTAAGAGTTATAGAAATGTAGGAACTTCGTACCCTCTAAGGGTGTAACCCGACACATTTCACCAGTTAGCGTCTTCTGCATTGTAACCGGCCTTAAACAGAAAGAATAAACAAAATCAGTCAGTTTGATACTTAAGGATCTCTGCCTCTTGCAAGCCTTCTTTAGCAGATGGAGCTGAAGATCTGTGCCTTTCTTGGCACATGGTATATCTCCTCCTTGCTCTGGTGTGTATAGACTGAGGGTGCTGGGGTATGGCATCCCTTCATCAGGAGCCAATGGCCATACATGATGACACTATCTCTCATTCTGTAGTGATACATAACTCCACTTATAAGAATTGATGTGCTCCTATTGAAAGACTGTAAACATATCTGACCTTGGAAAGAGTTACACTGAATATAGAGGATTAGCTGACAGGTAGATTAATAAAGATAACTGACGGACTGGACCCCGCAGCAAATCTGTTATAGATTGTGTACCAGGTATAATATTTAACCATTTCAGAGCCAGTAACATGACATATTGTCATAATGAGCTGATCCATAGGGTTAGGGTTATTTAGCAAGGAATGCCCCATGAATGTAAAACTAAATAAATAGGACCCATTCTGGAATAGCCAGGTTGCCAACTTCTTATCTCAGCGTCCTGCGATGCGAGGGGGGCGGAACCTAAAGTAGGCGGAGTCACGTGCCATTGCATAACCCCAATAGTCTTAGCTCCATCCTGACCAGTAGATCTCCCCTTACAAGCCCTCTCTGCAGGCAGGTGAATGTCTGTGTGCTGCCGAGGCTCCCCCCCCCCCTATTTCCCACCCCTGCTCCCCAATCCCTGCATGTTTTCTGAGGTCAGAGTGTCGGGGGTCATGTGACCTACGGGGGGAAAACCGCTGAGACCGACCTGCTTCGTTTCATTCACGTGAAGCGAAACAATCCAATACATGCTGTTGATGTGCTAGAAAGATTAGATGATTGAAAGGGCAGATATAAAGGTGACCGCATTTATTCAGGGATGCTTATTAAATATGCATGCTCCAGGGTTCTGACCAGCGACCGATGTTTAGCCAGCCAGCCCTGGAGCATGCATTGGTTAGTAGCGTAACCCTGTTTAAAGCCCTAGCCGATATTCGAGCCATTTTATTTTGTGATATTGTGTTCTTTGGCCTCCTGACGTGGATTTCCTCATTAAACTTATATATACATGTCTCACACAGCTGAAATTTCAGCCATTTGTCAGAAAAAGGTAAGTGTGAGCGAGCTGGCCCTTCAATGTGTCCATCTAATCATGGTGTGACGTGTCTGTGTGTGGTCTGTGCTCATCGTCATTATTATCTCATAAAAAACAAAATATCACTTGTAGAAAACACTGTGTGTTCACATCACGCTTTATCCACCATCCAAAAAAAAAGGTGCAGGTACCTCGGGGGTGGAGCTATTTGTAATCTAATGAATAATAATTTCCTAGTCAATACTTGTTGAGCCAATCTGGATGCGCATGACAGCTAGGGAACCATGGGTCATGAATCACAGGGTTCCCATTCTGCGCCCTTAGTAAAACCCAGTCACATGACCAGTCACATGACCCTGTTTTCCTTCCAGAACTGTAGCTCCCATGTACGGAGAGCGGTGGTCACCTGCTTCTCAGCCGGATGTTGCGGTCGCCATGGCAACAGGCCTGTTCGCTACTGTAAGAGGTGCCATTCCTATCATCACAGTAATGAGGTGGGGGCGGCAGCTGCAGCGGAAACACACCTTTACCAAACGTCCCCGCCTCCAATAAACACGCGGGAGTGCGGAGCCGAGGAACTGGTTTGCGCTGTGGAGGCCGTGATTAGGTAATAATCTGTGGATAACTAAACAGTGTAATCAGTGTGAACAAAGAGAATATGAATGGCCTGTGTATTAAGGTAAAAGATTTAAATGGTGCAACTCTGCACTATTTGTGATAGCAAAATGCTAACAATGGTGAGTGGTGAAAGCACAATGCAAGGGTTTGAAAGCACTGGAAGCTAGCTTCACACAATGCCGAGCACAGGAAGCTAGCTTCACACAATGCTGAGCACTGAAAGCTAGCTTCACACAATGCCGAGCACAGGAAGCTAGCTTCACACAATGCTGAGCACTGAAAGCTAGCTTCACACAATGCTGAGCACTGAAAGCTAGCTTCACACAATGCTGAGCACTGAAAGCTAGCTTCACACAATGCCGAGCACTGAAAGCTAGCTTCACACAATGCTGAGCACTGAAAGCTAGCTTCACACAATGCCGAGCACTGAAAGCTAGCTTCACACAATGCCGACCACTGGAAGCTAGCTTCACACAATGCTGAGCACTGAAAGCTAGCTTCACACAATGCTGAGCACTGAAAGCTAGCTTCACACAATGCTGAGCACTGAAAGCTAGCTTCACACAATGCTGAGCACTGAAAGCTAGCTTCACACAATGCTGAGCACTGAAAGCTAGCTTCACACAATGCCGACCACTGGAAGCTAGCTTCACACAATGCTGAGCACTGAAAGCTAGCTTCACACAATGCCGAGCACTGAAAGCTAGCTTCACACAATGCTGAGCACTGAAAGCTAGCTTCACACAATGCTGAGCACTGAAAGCTAGCTTCACACAATGCAGGGATTTCAAATCTAGCTTCACACAATGCCAAGCACTGGATGCTAGCTTCACACAATACAGGGGTTTCACAGCTAGCTTCACACAATGCTGAGCACTGGAAGCTAGCTTCACACAATACATGGGTTTTACAGCTAGGTTCACACAATGTTAAACACGGGAAGCTATCTTCACACAATGTTAAACACGGGAAGCTAGCTTCACACAATGTTAAACACGGGAAGCTAGCTTCACACAATGTTACGCACAGGAATCTAGCTTCACACAATACAGACTTTTTTACATTTATTTTTTCTATTTATTGTTTTTATTATCTATAACATGTATCTTTAAAAACATTTTGTACATAAAGTAAGTGATATATATAAGCAAACATATATCACAGGAAATAAATAAGTACTATAAACATACATTCATTATTTAAAGGTCAATGCCATTTTTGTATGTACAAGGAAATAGTATTTTATCAAATATATTAACATATAATTATTACTATTGTAATAAAAAAACACATGTATAAATTACAATATAAACACATCATAATAAATACTATATATCCCTGTTAATTACAACACATGTTTTTAGTATGTCTCTATTAAAAACAAATATCATAACTTACTATTATTAGACTTCTGATAGTTACCATTATAAATGCTGAGTGGGCAGCTTGATACACTGAGTAGTATCCCCTTTAATTCATGACTGGTGGAGGGGACCTCTGCTCTTTCGGTATACCAAAACACACATCGTCAGGGATAATGAAAATGGCCTACTTGGATTGGAGTTACTTTAGCCTTGACTCTAACTCCAAATATTACCGCTAATTCCTAATTTCACAGTTTGCTGAAGGAAGCTGAGTATCACGCGGAACAGAGAGAGCATGAGATGAACCGACGGCGCCAAATGGGCCTCTCCTCGTCCCACCACTCGTTGGACAACACGGACTTCGACAATAAGGACGATGACAAACATGACCAACGGCTGCTGAGTCAGTTTGGCATTTGGTTTTTGGTAAGGAGCAAGTATTAATCAGGACGTAGCTCCTGCTACCAATCCTGGATCAACACACCATGAACATCTTGTGATGGGTGGTTTTGGGTCTGCCCAACAGGTGAGCCTCTGCACCCCCAGTGAAAACACGCCCACAGAGAGCCTGGCGAGACTGGTCAGTATGGTGTTCCAGTGGTTCCATTCTACGGCATACATGATGGACGATGAAGTCGGGAGCCTGGTGGAGAAACTCAAACCCCAGTTTGTCACCAAGTGGCTGAAGACCGTCTGTGATATACGCTTTGATGTTATGGTGATGTGCCTACTACCCAAGCCAATGGAATTTGCCAGGGTAAAGCTCATCCTTAATTCCATTTGTCATTATATTACTTGAAGAAAATCACGACTTGTCCAAAATTATTTTTTGTTACAAATTCGTACCGTGAGGTGGACGCTGGGAGTGGAGCTCAGAACTCCATCCTTTGGGATTTGTGTCTAATTTTTATTGGGATTTAAGAGCTAAGTATAATAAAGAGATGAGAGGTGGGATGTCAAAAATATTGGGAACCCTTCTCTGTGAAACTGGGTCTTGCGGGATCTTGTGGTGCTATGTAAATAAGATATATTGATGATGTATTTTAAATTCCTTTCACTTAGCCATGGCTAATAATCCAGATATCATTATACTATGGTTCCTTCATGGTTATATCATTTCACTGGGATTATTTATGACTTCTGGTGCATATTTAGTTCAATAAACCTTAGCATTTTTATACAATTCAGGCGGGAACCCTAGGAGATAATCTACATGCGGCTGTCTAACCATGTTGGCTTCACGTCCATAGGTTGGGGGTTACTGGGATAAATCTTGCAGCACGGTGACCCAGCTGAAAGAAGGTCTCAACAGAATACTCTGCCTTATCCCGTACAACGTTATAAACCAGCCAGTTTGGGAATGTATCATGCCAGAGTGGTTGGAATCCATCAGAACCGAAGTGCCAGACAATCAGCTGAAAGAATTCCGTGAAGTCCTCAGGTCAGTAGATGGTGGCTAGACCCCGAGCTGCGACGTCCATGAGGTGACACTCCGCTGTATCCACCAAGCGGCCAATCAGAATGCACGTTTGATTACAAATGTATCAGCATCATTTGTAAAAGAATCTCTGTGCGGAACTATAATCACAACCAGTCAAAAAAAGGAAATGTAATTTGTTATAATCTTGCTTTCTTCACAACCTAAGGATTATTTTCTCTTTTACCCTTGCAGCAAGATGTTTGACATTGAGCTCTGCCCCTTGCCCTTCTCCATGGAAGAAATGTTTAGTTTTATCAGCTGTCGGTTCACAGGTTATCCGTCCACTGTTCAGGAACAAGCTCTGCTCTGGCTGCATGTAAGTGACCCAGGTTACAGATTATGGAAAGCTAGCTGTGGGTCATACCGGATTACCCAGCGTGCTTTGCAAACTGTGTGAAACCATTGGCATGTCTCATGCTTGAATCCAGCTGTGTGGTGCCAGGCTTTGGAGTGGGACATGTGCAGGTTTTCCCCACAGAGTGTTCTATAAGTCGCTGGTTGTGGAGCCACAATGCAGGAGGGGTGGAAACATGACACACAAAACCACAAGGGGGCGCAACACGTACGAATAAGTAATAATATATCAGTGATTTATACATAGGGTTCTATTCACTAAACAGTGAACTGCAGTGAGCTAATGAATGAATTGCAAAAATCTGCATCATCTACCGGTTATATAACAATTATACAACTATTTAACGGGTCAAGACCACACTGACATCCCTTTACTGATATAATCCCATAATGCCATCTGTATCTATCTATCTATCAATTTATCTATCCATCTCTATATATATATGTATCTATCCATCTCTCTATCTGTCTGTCTATGTCTCTCTCTATCTGTCTGTCTATCTCTCTCTCTCTCTCTCTCTCTCTCTCTCTCTGTATGTATCTCACACCCTCTCTATGTATGTATGTATGTATGTCTCTCTCTCTCTGTATGTATCTCTCTTTCTATGTATGTATCTCACACTCTCTCTATGTATGTATGTATGTATGTCTCTCTCTGTATGTATCTCTCTTTCTATGTATGTATCTCACTCTCATGCGCTCTCTATCGATGTATGTATGTATCTCACTCTCTCATGTGCTCTCTCTCTATCTATGTATGTATCTCATTCTCATGCTCTCTCTCTATATATGTATGTATCTCACTCTCTCATGCGCTCTCTCTCTCTCTCTATATATGTATGTATCTCACTCTCTCATGCGCTCTCTCTCTATCTATGTATGTATGTATGTATGTATGTATGTATCTCACTCTCTCATGCGCTCTCTCTCTCTCTCTCTCTATCTATGTATGTATCTCATTCTCATGCTCTCTCTCTATATATGTATGTATCTCACTCTCTCATGCGCTCTCTCTCTATGTATGTATGTATGTATGTATGTATGTATGTATGTATCTCACTCTCTCATGCGCTCTCTCTCTCTATGTATGTATGTATCTCACTCTCTCATGCGCTCTCTCTCTCTATGTATGTATGTATCTCACTCTCTCATGCGCTCTCTCTCTCTATCTATGTATGTATGTATCTCACTCTCTCATGCGCTCTCTCTCTCTATGTATGTATGTATCTCACTCTCTCATGCGCTCTCTCTCTATCTATGTATGTATGTATCTCACTCTCTCATGCGCTCTCTCTCTCTATGTATGTATGTATCTCACTCTCTCATGCTCTCTCTCTATATATGTATGTATCTCACTCTCTCATGCGCTCTCTCTCTATCTATGTATGTATGTATGTATGTATGTATGTATCTCACTCTCTCATGCGCTCTCTCTCTCTCTCTCTATCTATGTATGTATGTATGTATGTATGTATGTATCTCACTCTCTCATGCGCTCTCTCTCTATCTATGTATGTATGTATGTATGTATGTATGTATCTCACTCTCTCATGCGCTCTCTCTCTCTCTCTCTATGTATGTATGTATCTCACTCTCTCATGCGCTCTCTCTCTCTCTCTATGTATGTATGTATCTCACTCTCATGCGCTCTCTATCGATGTATGTATGTATCTCACTCTCTCATGCGCTCTCTCTCTATCTATGTATGTATCTCATTCTCATGCTCTCTCTCTATATATGTATGTATCTCACTCTCATGCGCTCTCTCTCTCTCTATCTATGTATGTATGTATCTCACTCTCTCATGCGCTCTCTCTCTATCTATGTATGTATGTATCTCACTCTCTCATGCGCTCTCTCTCTATCTATGTATGTATGTATCTCACTCTCTCATGCGCTCTCTCTCTATGTATGTATGTATGTATGTATGTATGTATGTATCTCACTCTCTCATGCGCTCTCTCTCTCTATGTATGTATGTATCTCACTCTCTCATGCGCTCTCTCTCTCTATGTATGTATGTATCTCACTCTCTCATGCGCTCTCTCTCTCTCTCTATGTATGTATGTATCTCACTCTCTCATGCGCTCTCTCTCTCTCTCTATGTATGTATGTATCTCACTCTCTCATGCGCTCTCTCTCTCTCTCTATCTATGTATGTATGTATGTATGTATGTATGTATCTCACTCTCTCATGCTCTCTCTCTATGTATGTATGTATCTCACTCTCTCATGCTCTCTCTCTATGTATGTATGTATCTCACTCTCTCATGCTCTCTCTCTATGTATGTATGTATCTCACTCTCTCATGCGCTCTCTCTCTCTATGTATGTATGTATCTCACTCTCTCATGCGCTCTCTCTCTATCTATGTATGTATGTATCTCACTCTCTCATGCGCTCTCTCTCTCTCTCTATGTATGTATGTATCTCACTCTCTCATGCGCTCTCTCTCTCTCTATGTATGTATGTATCTCACTCTCTCATGCGCTCTCTCTATCTATGTATGTATGTATCTCACTCTCTCATGCGCTCTCTCTATCTATGTATGTATGTATCTCACTCTCTCATGCGCTCTCTCTCTCTATCTATGTATGTATGTATCTCACTCTCTCATGCGCTCTCTCTATCTATGTATGTATGTATCTCACTCTCTCTCTCTCTCTATGTATGTATGTATCTCACTCTCTCTCTCTATCTATGTATGTATGTATCTCACTCTCTCTCTCTCTCTATGTATGTATGTATCTCACTCTCTCATGCGCTCTCTCTCTCTCTATCTATGTATGTATGTATCTCACTCTCTCATGCGCTCTCTCTCTATCTATGTATGTATGTATCTCACTCTCTCATGCGCTCTCTCTATCTATGTATGTATGTATCTCACTCTCTCTCTCTCTCTATGTATGTATGTATCTCACTCTCTCTCTCTCTCTATGTATGTATGTATCTCACTCTCTCTCTCTCTCTATGTATGTATGTATCTCACTCTCTCATGCTCTCTCTCTATATATGTATGTATCTCACTCTCTCATGCGCTCTCTCTCTCTCTATGTATGTATGTATCTCACTCTCTCTCTCTCTCTATGTATGTATGTATCTCACTCTCTCATGCTCTCTCTCTATATATGTATGTATCTCACTCTCTCATGCGCTCTCTCTCTCTCTATGTATGTATGTATCTCACTCTCTCTCTCTCTCTATGTATGTATGTATCTCACTCTCTCATGCGCTCTCTCTCTCTCTATCTATGTATGTATGTATCTCACTCTCTCATGCGCTCTCTCTCTATCTATGTATGTATGTATCTCACTCTCTCATGCGCTCTCTCTCTCTCTATGTATGTATGTATCTCACTCTCTCATGCGCTCTCTCTCTCTCTCTCTATGTATGTATGTATCTCACTCTCTCATGCGCTCTCTCTATCTATGTATGTATGTATGTATGTATGTATGTATGTATGTATGTATCTCACTCTCTCATGCGCTCTCTCTCTCTCTATGTATGTATGTATCTCACTCTCTCATGCGCTCTCTCTCTATCTATGTATGTATGTATCTCACTCTCTCATGCGCTCTCTCTCTCTCTATGTATGTATGTATCTCACTCTCTCATGCGCTCTCTCTCTCTCTATCTATGTATGTATGTATCTCACTCTCTCATGCGCTCTCTCTCTCTCTCTATGTATGTATGTATCTCACTCTCTCATGCGCTCTCTCTATCTATGTATGTATGTATGTATGTATGTATGTATGTATGTATGTATCTCACTCTCTCATGCGCTCTCTCTCTCTCTCTCTATGTATGTATGTATCTCACTCTCTCATGCGCTCTCTCTATCTATGTATGTATGTATGTATGTATGTATGTATCTCACTCTCTCATGCGCTCTCTCTCTATCTATGTATGTATGTATCTCACTCTCTCATGCGCTCTCTCTCTCTCTATGTATGTATGTATCTCACTCTCTCATGCGCTCTCTCTCTCTCTATCTATGTATGTATCTCACTCTCTCATGCGCTCTCTCTCTATCTATGTATGTATGTATCTCACTCTCTCATGCGCTCTCTCTCTCTCTATGTATGTATGTATGTATCTCACTCTCTCATGCGCTCTCTCTCTCTCTATGTATGTATGTATGTATCTCACTCTCTCATGCGCTCTCTCTCTCTCTATCTATGTATGTATGTATCTCACTCTCTCATGCGCTCTCTCTCTCTCTCTATGTATGTATGTATCTCACTCTCTCATGCGCTCTCTCTCTCTCTCTATGTATGTATGTATCTCACTCTCTCATGCGCTCTCTCTCTCTCTCTATGTATGTATGTATCTCACTCTCTCATGCGCTCTCTCTCTCTCTATCTATGTATGTATGTATCTCACTCTCTCATGCGCTCTCTCTCTCTCTATGTATGTATGTATGTATCTCACTCTCTCATGCGCTCTCTCTCTCTCTCTCTATGTATGTATGTATCTCACTCTCTCATGCGCTCTCTCTCTCTCTATGTATGTATGTATCTCACTCTCTCATGCGCTCTCTCTCTCTCTCTCTATGTATGTATGTATCTCACTCTCTCATGCGCTCTCTCTCTCTCTATGTATGTATGTATGTATCTCACTCTCTCATGCGCTCTCTCTCTCTCTCTCTATGTATGTATGTATCTCACTCTCTCATGCGCTCTCTCTCTCTCTCTCTATGTATGTATGTATCTCACTCTCTCATGCGCTCTCTCTCTCTCTATGTATGTATGTATCTCACTCTCTCATGCGCTCTCTCTCTCTCTATGTATGTATGTATCTCACTCTCTCATGCGCTCTCTCTCTCTCTATCTATGTATGTATGTATCTCACTCTCTCATGCGCTCTCTCTCTCTCTCTCTCTATGTATGTATGTATCTCACTCTCTCATGCGCTCTCTCTCTCTCTATGTATGTATGTATCTCACTCTCTCATGCGCTCTCTCTCTCTCTATCTATGTATGTATGTATCTCACTCTCTCATGCGCTCTCTCTCTCTCTATCTATGTATGTATGTATCTCACTCTCTCATGCGCTCTCTCTCTCTCTATGTATGTATGTATCTCACTCTCTCATGCGCTCTCTCTCTCTCTATCTATGTATGTATGTATCTCACTCTCTCATGCGCTCTCTCTCTCTCTATGTATGTATGTATCTCACTCTCTCATGCGCTCTCTCTCTCTCTCTATGTATGTATGTATCTCACTCTCTCATGCGCTCTCTCTATCTATGTATGTATGTATGTATGTATGTATGTATGTATGTATGTATCTCACTCTCTCATGCGCTCTCTCTCTCTCTATGTATGTATGTATCTCACTCTCTCATGCGCTCTCTCTCTCTCTATCTATGTATGTATGTATCTCACTCTCTCATGCGCTCTCTCTCTCTCTATCGATGTATGTATGTATCTCACTCTCTCATGCGCTCTCTCTATCTATGTATGTATGTATGTATGTATGTATGTATGTATGTATGTATCTCACTCTCTCATGCGCTCTCTCTCTCTCTATCTATGTATGTATGTATCTCACTCTCTCATGCGCTCTCTCTCTATCTATGTATGTATGTATCTCACTCTCTCATGCGCTCTCTCTCTCTCTATGTATGTATGTATCTCACTCTCTCATGCGCTCTCTCTCTATCTATGTATGTATGTATCTCACTCTCTCATGCGCTCTCTCTCTCTCTATCTATGTATGTATGTATCTCACTCTCTCATGCGCTCTCTCTCTCTATGTATGTATGTATCTCACTCTCTCATGCGCTCTCTCTCTCTCTATGTATGTATGTATCTCACTCTCTCATGCGCTCTCTCTCTATCTATGTATGTATGTATCTCACTCTCTCATGCGCTCTCTCTCTCTCTATCTATGTATGTATGTATCTCACTCTCTCATGCGCTCTCTCTCTCTCTCTCTATGTATGTATGTATGTATCTCACTCTCTCATGCGCTCTCTCTCTCTCTCTCTATGTATGTATGTATCTCACTCTCTCTCTCTCTCTCTCTCTATGTATGTATGTATCTCACTCTCTCATGCGCTCTCTCTCTATCTATGTATGTATGTATCTCACTCTCTCTCTCTCTCTCTATCTATGTATGTATGTATCTCACTCTCTCATGCACTCTCTCTATCTATGTATGTATGTATCTCACTCTCTCATGCACTCTCTCTATCTATGTATGTATGTATCTCACTCTCTCATGCGCTCTCTCTCTCTCTCTCTATGTATGTATCTCACTCTCTCTCTCTCTCTCTATGTATGTATGTATCTCACTCTCTCATGCGCTCTCTCTCTCTCTCTCTATGTATGTATGTATCTCACTCTCTCATGCGCTCTCTCTATCTATGTATGTATGTATCTCACTCTCTCATGCGCTCTCTCTCTCTCTCTCTATGTATGTATGTATCTCACTCTCTCATGCGCTCTCTCTCTCTCTCTATGTATGTATGTATCTCACTCTCTCATGCGCTCTCTCTCTCTCTATGTATGTATGTATCTCACTCTCTCATGCGCTCTCTCTCTCTCTCTCTATCTATGTATGTATGTATCTCACTCTCTCATGCGCTCTCTCTCTCTCTATGTATGTATGTATGTATCTCACTCTCTCATGCGCTCTCTCTCTCTCTATGTATGTATGTATCTCACTCTCTCATGCGCTCTCTCTCTCTCTATCTATGTATGTATGTATCTCACTCTCTCATGCGCTCTCTCTCTATCTATGTATGTATGTATCTCACTCTCTCATGCGCTCTCTCTCTCTCTCTCTATGTATGTATGTATCTCACTCTCTCATGCGCTCTCTCTATCTATGTATGTATGTATCTCACTCTCTCATGCGCTCTCTCTCTCTCTATGTATGTATGTATCTCACTCTCTCATGCGCTCTCTCTCTCTCTATCTATGTATGTATGTATCTCACTCTCTCATGCGCTCTCTCTCTATCTATGTATGTATGTATCTCACTCTCTCATGCGCTCTCTCTCTCTCTCTCTATGTATGTATGTATCTCACTCTCTCATGCGCTCTCTCTCTCTCTCTCTATGTATGTATGTATCTCACTCTCTCATGCGCTCTCTCTCTCTCTATGTATGTATGTATCTCACTCTCTCATGCGCTCTCTCTCTCTCTCTATGTATGTATGTATCTCACTCTCTCATGCGCTCTCTCTATCTATGTATGTATGTATCTCACTCTCTCATGCGCTCTCTCTATCTATGTATGTATGTATCTCACTCTCTCATGCGCTCTCTCTCTCTCTCTCTCTATGTATGTATGTATCTCACTCTCTCATGCGCTCTCTCTCTCTCTATGTATGTATGTATCTCACTCTCTCATGCGCTCTCTCTCTCTCTCTATGTATGTATGTATCTCACTCTCTCATGCGCTCTCTCTATGTATGTATGTATCTCACTCTCTCATGCGCTCTCTCTCTCTCTATCTATATATGTATGTATCTCACTCTCTCATGCGCTCTCTCTCTCTCTATGTATGTATGTATCTCACTCTCTCTCTCTCTCTCTATGTATGTATGTATCTCACTCTCTCATGCGCTCTCTCTCTCTCTCTCTATGTATGTATGTATCTCACTCTCTCATGCGCTCTCTCTATCTATGTATGTATGTATCTCACTCTCTCATGCGCTCTCTCTCTCTCTCTCTATGTATGTATGTATCTCACTCTCTCATGCGCTCTCTCTATCTATGTATGTATGTATGTATGTATGTATGTATGTATGTATGTATCTCACTCTCTCATGCGCTCTCTCTCTCTCTATGTATGTATGTATCTCACTCTCTCTCTCTCTCTCTCTATGTATGTATGTATCTCACTCTCTCATGCGCTCTCTCTCTCTCTCTCTATGTATGTATGTATCTCACTCTCTCTCTCTCTCTCTCTCTATCTATGTATGTATGTATCTCACTCTCTCTCTCTCTCTCTCTCTATCTATGTATGTATGTATCTCACTCTCTCTCTCTCTCTCTCTCTCTCTCTCTATGTATGTATGTATCTCACTCTCTCATGCGCTCTCTCTCTATCTATGTATGTATGTATCTCACTCTCTCTCTCTCTCTCTCTCTCTCTCTCTATGTATGTATGTATCTCACTCTCTCATGCGCTCTCTCTCTCTCTATATATGTATGTATCTCACTCTCTCATGCGCTCTCTCTCTCTCTCTCTATGTATGTATGTATCTCACTCTCTCATGCGCTCTCTCTATCTATGTATGTATGTATCTCACTCTCTCATGCACTCTCTCTCTCTATGTATGTATGTATCTCACTCTCTCATGCGCTCTCTCTCTCTCTCTCTATATATGTATGTATCTCACTCTCTCATGCGCTCTCTCTATGTATGTATGTATCTCACTCTCTCATGCGCTCTCTCTCTCTCTCTCTATGTATGTATGTATCTCACTCTCTCATGCGCTCTCTCTCTATCTATGTATGTATGTATCTCACTCTCTCATGCGCTCTCTCTATGTATGTATGTATCTCACTCTCTCATGCGCTCTCTCTCTCTCTATGTATGTATGTATCTCACTCTCTCATGCGCTCTCTCTCTATCTATGTATGTATGTATCTCACTCTCTCATGCGCTCTCTCTATCTATGTATGTATGTATCTCACTCTCTCATGCGCTCTCTCTCTCTCTCTCTCTCTCTATCTATGTATGTATGTATCTCACTCTCTCATGCGCTCTCTCTCTCTCTCTCTCTCTCTATCTATGTATGTATGTATCTCACTCTCTCATGCGCTCTCTCTCTATCTATGTATGTATGTATCTCACTCTCTCTCTCTCTCTCTCTCTCTCTCTCTATGTATGTATGTATCTCACTCTCTCATGCGCTCTCTCTCTCTCTATATATGTATGTATCTCACTCTCTCATGCGCTCTCTCTCTCTCTCTCTATGTATGTATGTATCTCACTCTCTCATGCGCTCTCTCTATCTATGTATGTATGTATCTCACTCTCTCATGCACTCTCTCTCTCTATGTATGTATGTATCTCACTCTCTCATGCGCTCTCTCTCTCTCTCTCTATATATGTATGTATCTCACTCTCTCATGCGCTCTCTCTATGTATGTATGTATCTCACTCTCTCATGCGCTCTCTCTCTCTCTCTCTATGTATGTATGTATCTCACTCTCTCATGCGCTCTCTCTCTATCTATGTATGTATGTATCTCACTCTCTCATGCGCTCTCTCTATGTATGTATGTATCTCACTCTCTCATGCGCTCTCTCTCTCTCTATGTATGTATGTATCTCACTCTCTCATGCGCTCTCTCTATGTATGTATGTATCTCACTCTCTCATGCGCTCTCTCTATGTATGTATGTATCTCACTCTCTCATGCGCTCTCTCTATGTATGTATGTATCTCACTCTCTCATGCGCTCTCTCTATGTATGTATGTATCTCACTCTCTCATGCGCTCTCTCTCTCTCTATGTATGTATGTATCTCACTCTCTCATGCGCTCTCTCTATGTATGTATGTATCTCACTCTCTCATGCGCTCTCTCTATGTATGTATGTATCTCACTCTCTCATGCGCTCTCTCTATGTATGTATGTATCTCACTCTCTCATGCGCTCTCTCTATGTATGTATGTATCTCACTCTCTCATGCGCTCTCTCTATGTATGTATGTATCTCACTCTCTCATGCGCTCTCTCTATGTATGTATGTATCTCACTCTCTCATGCGCTCTCTCTCTCTATCTATGTATGTATGTATCTCACTCTCTCATGCGCTCTCTCTCTATCTATGTATGTATGTATCTCACTCTCTCATGCGCTCTCTCTATCTATGTATGTATGTATCTCACTCTCTCATGCGCTCTCTCTCTCTCTCTCTCTCTCTATCTATGTATGTATGTATCTCACTCTCTCATGCGCTCTCTCTCTCTCTCTCTCTCTCTATCTATGTATGTATGTATCTCACTCTCTCATGCGCTCTCTCTCTCTCTATGTATGTATGTATCTCACTCTCTCATGCGCTCTCTCTCTATCTATGTATGTATGTATCTCACTCTCTCATGCGCTCTCTCTCTATGTATGTATGTATGTATGTATGTATGTATGTATCTCACTCTCTCATGCGCTCTCTCTCTCTCTATGTATGTATGTATCTCACTCTCTCATGCGCTCTCTCTCTCTCTATGTATGTATGTATCTCACTCTCTCATGCGCTCTCTCTCTCTCTATGTATGTATGTATCTCACTCTCTCATGCGCTCTCTCTCTATCTATGTATGTATGTATCTCACTCTCTCATGCACTCTCTCTATCTATGTATGTATGTATCTCACTCTCTCTCTCTCTCTATGTATGTATGTATCTCACTCTCTCATGCGCTCTCTCTATCTATGTATGTATGTATCTCACTCTCTCATGCGCTCTCTCTCTCTCTCTATGTATGTATGTATCTCACTCTCTCATGCGCTCTCTCTCTATATATGTATGTATCTCACTCTCTCATGCGCTCTCTCTCTCTCTCTATGTATGTATGTATCTCACTCTCTCATGCGCTCTCTCTATCTATGTATGTATGTATCTCACTCTCTCATGCGCTCTCTCTCTCTCTATGTATGTATGTATCTCACTCTCTCTCTCTCTATTTGTTAACCAGCTTCCCTCCCCCCCGTATTTCCCCCCAGGTGTTGTCTGAATTAGACATTGTGGTTCCTCTTCAGTTGCTGATCAGCATGTTTTCCGACGGGGTAAATTCGGTCAAGGAGCTCGCCAACCAAAAGAAAGTGAGAGTCACTGAGATTGGAGGGAATATTCCTGGACACAGGGTAACCGGGCTCAATTTTTTTCTCGTCTCGTCTGCGGAAGGGGCTGGCATTCTACTCGTTTGCATATATACGTTTTATCTGGACGAGAAAAACAAACAAACAAACAAACAAAACCTCTTGGGGTTATTTAGAAAGGTCAGATCTAAATGTGGAACAATCATTATAGAAACCAATGGAATGTCCCTTCTCCATATTTAGAAGATTGTCCCAGAGTAGCCCCCTATGGTTTAAAGGTTTTATGTTCTACTTTCGACCTACAATGTGTTGGTTCTACAGTATGTTTCTTCTGTCAGCCAGTTTAGAGGAGAGAGAAACATTAAATAGCCGTTGGTAGTATTCCTAAAAAAAAATAGCGCCCCCCCCCCCCCCCCCGGAATATTTGCTCTTACGCTGTTTTGTATTAATTGTAACTTTTATTATTAAAACATGAATTCATATCCCATATTTTTAGGGGACCTCAAGATCATTGAAATGTCTAGCGGGAGCTTAGCAGAGGTTGGCAACCTTCGGCACGCCAGATGTGGTGGACTCTATCTCCCATCATGCTCTTACAACCGCAATATGCTGGCAAAGGTTGGCGTGCCGAAGATCGCCTAACCCCGACTGAGTCAGAAGTATTTTTCTATTCCTGGTATCTTGGATAAAGAAAATCCCACAGGTTCAGTGTATCCGTCCCCCAACCTAAGATCTTGGAGGGGATGCACCATCCACATTATAACAGTGGGTCACCGTTTATGCCCTGTTAATTTAATAGTCATGGTGAGCTGACTAATTAATAATGTTTAATTCACTCTTGGTTACATTTCCTTTTCCCCCCTCCAGCCCCCAATCATACCTTATTATTCTGCATTCTTCCTTCTTCAGTACTATTAAAGCCAATATAAAAGTATTTGAAATATTCAAAGTATAATGGCATAAAAAGTATCTGGAGCCAGAACATACTGAATTACCCACTATTTTTGCACTTCTTTGCAGGGCAGCATCGCCTCTGACCCAGGACGCAGAATTCAGCACAGTATGTTGAGCCCTTTTCCCAGCCCCTTCCACAGTCCCTTCAGAAGCCCCATGCGCAGTCCTTTCCGGAGCCCCTTTAAAAACTACGGACCTCCGTCTGGGAGAACCATTGATTTTGACTGTGATGATGATGAAATGAATCTAAATTGCTTCATTCTCATGTTTGACCTCATACTGAAACAGGTAAAACAGATCGGGACATGGTAAAACCCCCCCAAAAAGAAATTTTAACACCTTGTTATATCAACAAAACAACCAAACAACTTTTTATCCTGAGAAAACAACTTATCTCGAGAAAACAAGTCAGTAAAATATTAAAAACACATGGCCTCTCTAGGCTTGTGTAATTTTAAAGGAAAAATAGGTTTATTTTTTTTTTTTTATAAATAACACTGTATATAATTTTATAATTTTCTGTGAAATGACAAGGCATGTCAAAGTGCAAAAAGCAAAATAAAATTCAATGCTCAAGAACAATTAAAAATTGCATCTAAGGCATTTGGTTAATATAGTTCAGCAGGAAATCACCTGACATGTCTGCCCATACACATTTCAGACTTTTAGCTTATTTGGGCTGTAGATTGCAAATAATAGAACATGAGTAATTGCTATTACTGTGCTGATAAGTGCTGAAAAACCTATAATGTTAGGAGGAGAGAAGACGCCTGTGAACTGCACAGAACAAAGAAATGCTCTTACCCAACGCATTTCTCCCTTTAGCAATCGCATACAATAGTTATGATCTGCTCAATGTGGACACATTGATATGTTGTATTCCTTTGTGTCTCTAGATGGAGCTACAGGATGATGGGATAACTTTGGGATTAGAGAACAGTCTGTCGAAGGATATCATCTCTATAATAAATAATGTGTTCCAAGCCCCATGGGGGGGCTCTCATACATGTCAGAAGGATGAGAAAGCTGTGGAATGCAGCCTATGTCAATCCAGCATCCTCTGCTATCAAATGGCTTGTGAACTACTTGAGCGGTTGGCCCCAAAGGTGGAGATACGACTGGTTGTAAGTGCTACAGACGATCACTATAGAGGGGCCTATGTGCAATGTATCAGTGACGGAACTGCAGAATTGTAACAATAACACAAATAAGATAAAACCTGTACCAGTGTTTATTTTGATGGGAAATTTTGATTTAGTTTTAGTTATAGTCTTTTTTGTTTGACTAAAATGCCATTTTAGTTTAGTTTTAGTTTTAGTCGACTAAATCTCCAGCAGTGAGGGAGGGAACAGGTCTGAGAAGGTTGTTACATAGTGTTAAGTTAACTTGCTAGGGAGATGGGAGGGAACAGGTCTGAGAAGGCTGTTACATAGTGTTAAGTTAACTTGCTAGGGAGATGGGAGGGAACAGGTCTGAGAAGGCTGTTACATAGTGTTACGTTAACTTGCTAGGGAGATGGGAGGGAACAGGTCTGAGAAGGCTGTTACATAGTGTTAAGTTAACTTGCTAGGGAGATGAGAGGGAACAGGTCTGAGAAGGCTGTTACATAGTGTTAAGTTAACTTGCTGGGGAGATGGGAGGGAACAGGTCTGAGAAGGCTGTTACACAGTGTTAAGTTAACTTGCTAGGGAGATGGGAGGGAACAGGTCTGAGAAGGCTGTAACATAGTGTTAAGTTAACTTGCTTGGGAGATGGGAGGGAGCAGGTCTGAGAAGGCTGTTACAGAGTGTTAAGTTAACTTGCTAGGGAGATGGGAGGGAACAGGTCTGAGAAGGCTGTTACATAGTGTTAAGTTAACTTGCTAGGGAGATGGGAGGGAGCAGGTCTGAGAAGGCTGTTACATAGTGTTAAGTTAACTTGTTAGGGAGATGGGAGGGAACAGGTCTGAGAAGGCTGTTACATAGTGTTAAGTTAACTTGCTAGGGAGATGGGAGAGAACAGGTCTGAGAAGGCTGTTACATAGTGTTAAGTTAGCTTGCTAGGGAGATGGAAGGGAACAGGTCTGAGAAGCTGTTACATAGTGTTTAGTTAACTTGCTAGGGAGATGGGAGGGAACAGGACTGAGAAGGCTGTTACACAGTGTTAAGTTAACTTGCTTGGGAGATGGGAGGGAACAGGTCTGAGAAGCTGTTACATAGTGTTAAGTTAACTTGCTAGGGAGATGGGAGGGAACAGGTCTGAGAAGCTGTTACATAGTGTTAAGTTAACTTGCTTGGGAGATGGGAGGGAACAGGTCTGAGAAGGCTGTTACATAGTGTTAAGTTACCTTGCTAGGGAGATGGGAGGGAACAGGTCTGAGAAGGCTGTTACATAGTGTTAAGTTAACTTGCTAGGGAGATGGAAAGGAACAGGTCTGAGAAGGCTGTTACAGAGTGTTAAGTTAACTTGCTAGGGAGATGGGAGGGAACAGGTCTGAGAAGGCTGTTACACAGTATTAGGTTAACTTGCTAGGGAGATGGGAGGGAACAGGTCTGAGAAGGCTGTTACAGAGTGTTAAGTTAACTTGCTATGGAGATGGGAGGGAACAGGTCTGAGAAGGCTGTTACATAGTGTTAAGTTAACTTGCTAGGGAGATGGGAGGGAACAGGTCTGAGAAGGCTGTTACATAGTGTTACGTTAACTTGCTAGGGAGATGGGAGGGAACAGGTCTGAGAAGGCTGTTACATAGTGTTAAGTTAACTTGCTAGGGAGATGAGAGGGAACAGGTCTGAGAAGGCTGTTACATAGTGTTAAGTTAACTTGCTAGGGAGATGGGAGGGAACAGGTCTGAGAAGGCTGTTACATAGTGTTACGTTAACTTGCTAGGGAGATGGGAGGGAACAGGTCTGAGAAGGCTGTTACATAGTGTTAAGTTAACTTGCTAGGGAGATGAGAGGGAACAGGTCTGAGAAGGCTGTTACATAGTGTTAAGTTAACTTGCTAGGGAGATGGGAGGGAACAGGTCTGAGAAGGCTGTTACATAGTGTTACGTTAACTTGCTAGGGAGATGGGAGGGAACAGGTCTGAGAAGGCTGTTACATGGTGTTAAGTTAACTTGCTAGGGAGATGGGAGGGAACAGGTCTGAGAAGGCTGTTACATAGTGTTAAGTTAACTTGCTAGGGAGATGGGAGGGAACAGGTCTGAGAAGGCTGTTACATAGTGTTACGTTAACTTGCTAGGGAGAT
The DNA here is from genome assembly GCA_036172795.1 of Pelodytes ibericus. Classification (NCBI taxonomy): domain Eukaryota; kingdom Metazoa; phylum Chordata; class Amphibia; order Anura; family Pelodytidae; genus Pelodytes; species Pelodytes ibericus. Next base: position 5,812,053 of record CM069868.1, on the reverse strand, counting down.
GGGAGGGAACAGGTCTGAGAAGGCTGTTACATAGTGTTAAGTTAACTTGCTAGGGAGATGAGAGGGAACAGGTCTGAGAAGGCTGTTACATAGTGTTAAGTTAACTTGCTAGGGAGATGGGAGGGAACAGGTCTGAGAAGGCTGTTACATAGTGTTACGTTAACTTGCTAGGGAGATGGGAGGGAACAGGTCTGAGAAGGCTGTTACATGGTGTTAAGTTAACTTGCTAGGGAGATGGGAGGGAACAGGTCTGAGAAGGCTGTTACATAGTGTTAAGTTAACTTGCTAGAGATGTGGGAGGGAGCAGGTCTGAGAAGGCTGTTACATAGTGTTAAGTTAACTTGCTGGGGAGATGGGAGGGAACAGGTCTGAGAAGGCTGTTACACAGTGTTAAGTTAACTTGCTAGGGAGATGGGAGGGAACAGGTCTGAGAAGGCTGTAACATAGTGTTAAGTTAACTTGCTTGGGAGATGGGAGGGAGCAGGTCTGAGAAGGCTGTTACAGAGTGTTAAGTTAACTTGCTAGGGAGATGGGAGGGAACAGGTCTGAGAAGGCTGTTACATAGTGTTAAGTTAACTTGCTAGGGAGATGGGAGGGAGCAGGTCTGAGAAGGCTGTTACATAGTGTTAAGTTAACTTGTTAGGGAGATGGGAGGGAACAGGTCTGAGAAGGCTGTTACATAGTGTTAAGTTAACTTGCTAGGGAGATGGGAGAGAACAGGTCTGAGAAGGCTGTTACATAGTGTTAAGTTAGCTTGCTAGGGAGATGGAAGGGAACAGGTCTGAGAAGCTGTTACATAGTGTTTAGTTAACTTGCTAGGGAGATGGGAGGGAACAGGACTGAGAAGGCTGTTACACAGTGTTAAGTTAACTTGCTTGGGAGATGGGAGGGAACAGGTCTGAGAAGCTGTTACATAGTGTTAAGTTAACTTGCTAGGGAGATGGGAGGGAACAGGTCTGAGAAGCTGTTACATAGTGTTAAGTTAACTTGCTTGGGAGATGGGAGGGAACAGGTCTGAGAAGGCTGTTACATAGTGTTAAGTTACCTTGCTAGGGAGATGGGAGGGAACAGGTCTGAGAAGGCTGTTACATAGTGTTAAGTTAACTTGCTAGGGAGATGGGAGGGAACAGGTCTGAGAAGGCTGTTACATAGTGTTAAGTTACCTTGCTAGGGAGATGGGAGGGAACAGGTCTGAGAAGGCTGTTACATAGTGTTACGTTAACTTGCTAGGGAGATGGGAGGGAACAGGTCTGAGAAGGCTGTTACATAGTGTTAAGTTAACTTGCTAGGGAGATGGGAGGGAACAGGTCTGAGAAGGCTGTTACAGAGTGTTAAGTTAACTTGCTAGGGAGATGGGAGGGAACAGGTCTGAGAAGGCTGTTACACAGTATTAGGTTAACTTGCTAGGGAGATGGGAGGGAACAGGTCTGAGAAGGCTGTTACAGAGTGTTAAGTTAACTTGCTATGGAGATGGGAGGGAACAGGTCTGAGAAGGCTGTTACATAGTGTTAAGTTAACTTGCTAGGGAGATGGAAGGGAACAGGTCTGAGAAGGCTGTTACACAGTGTTAAGTTACCTTGCTAGGGAGATGGGAGGGAACAGGTCTGAGAAGGCTGTTACATAGTGTTAAGTTAACTTGCTCGGGAGATGGGAGGGAACAGGTCTGAGAAGGCTGTTACATAGTGTTAAGTTAACTTGCAAGGGAGATAGGAGGGAACAGGTCTGAGAAGGCTGTTACAGAGTGTTAAGTTAGCTTGCTAGGGAGATAGGAGGGAACAGGTCTGAGAAGGCTGTTACACAGTGTTAAGTTAACTTGCTAGGGAGATGAGATGGGGGGAACTCACGTAACAGTATCCGGTGAATCAGATGGAGGGGTAGCCTCTTCCTCTGCAGTTTGCATTGTTCCAGGGGGCAGACAGGCACAGGGAGTCAGTCCAGCTGCAGATAGTCAGGGGACTGGGCTTTGGCAGAGATCCATGGGAACCAGAACCAGAAGTCCAAATAGGTAAATGCAATATTCCCTCCCGGACATTATAGTCACAGTTTAGTCAGTTGAGTTTCAGTCCTTGTAGTTTTCATTTAGTTATTGTTTAGTTTGAGTCACTGAAAACTATGACAACAATGTTTAGCCTACAATTAAGACTGAGAAGCAAACCCGTGGAATGGCTCTAATAAAAGAACCCCAACATTATGTACAATAGGACTTATAGGCCAGTGTTAAGATCCTTGGTTTTATTGCAGATATTACACAAGATCACATAACAGATAATCCTATTAAAGAGCTGATAGATGACTGCTCTCAAATCAGCTCAGATGAATGGAAACCCAGCTTTATTTCCGACAATACTAGTTGGGCTTTCATTTAGAAAAGAGGCTTTTTTTTAATCCAAAGAAGCAAAAGTTAAAACCAAATGTATTTTCCCTTTAACTCAACTGTTCACTTAATGAGCAGAATACTCATTTCACTAGTCACGGATATCTACTATATACACTATAGTCTCCCTATAACAAGCCAACACAATCAGCAAACACAAGTATAATCTCACAATCCCTATAACAAACCAACACAACCGGCAAACACAAGTATAATCTCACAATCCCTATAACAAACCAACACAACCAACAAACACAAGTATAATTTCACAGTCCCTATAACAAACCAACACAACCAGCAAACACAAGTATAATCTCACAATCCCTATAACAAGCCAACACAACCAGCAAACACAAATATAATCTCACAATCCCTATAACAAGCCAACACAACCAGCAAACACAAGTATAATCTCACAATCCCTATAACACACCAACACAACCAGCAAACACAAGTATAATCTCACAATCCCTATAACACACCAACACAACCAGCAAACACAAGTATAATCTCACAATCCCTATAACAAACCAACACAACCAGCAAACACAAGTATAATCTCACAATCCCTATAACAAACCAACACAACCAGCAAACACAAGTATAATCTCACAATCCCTATAACAAACCAACACAACCAGCAAACACAAGTATTATCTCACAATCCCTATAACAAACCAACACAACCAACAAACACAAGTATAATCTCACAATCCCTATAACAAACCAACACAATCAGCAAACACAAGTATAATCTCACAATCCCTATAACAAACCAACACAACCAGCAAACACAAGTATAATCTCACAATCCCTATAACAAGCCAACACAATCAGCAAACACAAGTATAATCTCACCATCCCTATAACAAGCCAACACAATCAGCAAACACAAGTATAATCTCACAATCCCTATAACAAACCAACACAACCAGCAAACACAAGTATAATCTCACAATCCCTATAACAAGCCAACACAATCAGCAAACACAAGTATAATCTCACAATCCCTATAACAAACCAACACAACCAGCAAACACAAGTATAATCTCACAATCCCTATAACAAGCCAACACAATCAGCAAACACAAGTATAATCTCACAATCCCTATAACAAACCAACACAACCAGCAAACACAAGTATAATCTCACAATCCCTATAACAAACCAACACAATCAGCAAACACAAGTATAATCTCACAATCCCTATAACAAACCAACACAACCAGCAAACACAAGTATAATCTCACAATCCCTATAACAAACCAACACAACCAACAAACACAAGTATAATCTCACAATCCCTATAACAACCCAACACAACCAGTAAACACAAGTATAATCTCACAATCCCTATAACAAACCAACACAACCGGCAAACACAAGTATAATCTCACAATCCCTATAACAAGCCAACACAATCAGCAAACACAAGTATAATCTCACCATCCCTATAACAAACCAACCCAACCAACAAACACAAGTATAATCTCACAATCCCTATAACAAACCAACACAATCAGCAAACACAAGTATAATCTCACAATCCCTATAACAAACCAACACAACCAGCAAACACAAGTATAATCTCACAGTCCCTATAACAAGCCAACACAACCAGCAAACACAAGTATAATCTCACAGTCCCTATAACAAGCCAACACAACCAGCAAACACAAGTATAATCTCACCATCCCTATAACAAACCAACACAACCAACAAACTAACTGGTAAAGTATTCAGCTCACATCTCCATGATCGAGATAAATAATGTCTACTATTTGAAAGTATTTAAGTTGTAAAACTAGCTGGAGATGGTTTCCAGCTGATCTCTCTGTGGCCAGGTGTTTGAACTCCATTGGTTTGTCAATTCCCTGTTTAGCGAATACGCCCCACTCAGTCCTGCAGCGAGAATGATAGAGTCTCCTATTCTTCTCTCTTGTTATTCTTTTGATCCCTTGTGCTGTCAGTTTGAAGAACGAGGCGTTTAGTTTTGTTCTAGGGATAGTCCAACTTACAGAAACAGCTCAGCAGGATTGTTAATGTGAGTCGAGCAAGGGGTTGCGTCGGTACAGTTACGAAGAGGAACATGATCGATGGTTCGCATTTCGACTTCCAGACTAGACATCCCATTCCTCCATCTCAGCAATTTTCTCTCAGGATGACAAATTGCTGTCGTGTTAACAAGAGAAATTGATGCAACTGCCAATAAATGGGGGTAGCGCTGAATGGAAACCTGCGTAAATAAACACATATATCACTTATGAGATGGGGCTTTTAGGAAAGCCTTGAAGTCTCAGCGACTGTACCTTGGGGGGCTTCCTGCACGGATTTTTAGACTTACAAATCTTTAGACAAAAAAAAATCAAATAAATGATGTTTCGAAAGATGCAGATTTTGATGCGGTCATTATAGTTCATCAATGTCTCTTAGGAACCAACGGACAGCCTGGAGGATAGTCTGCTGTTCTCCAGGGCAGAGTTTATTATCGGTTTGGAAGGAAACGGAGAGGAGGAGAATCCTGCGAACAAGCACGGAGAGAATCCAGGGAACCACACCGCCCAACCTGCAAACACAAGTATGTTATGTGAATAAATGATTACAAAAAACAAAACATAATAGTCAGCAAACATAAGTATAATCTCACAATCCCTATAACAAGCCAACACAACCAGCAAACACAAGTATAATCTCACAATCCCTATAACAAGCCAACACAACCAGCAAACACAAGTATAATCTCACAATCCCTATAACAAACCAACACAACCAACAAACACAAGTATAATCTCACAATCCCTATAACAACCCAACAGAATCAGCAAACACAAGTATAATCTCACAATCCCTATAACAACCCAACAGAATCAGCAAACACAAGTATAATCTCACCATCCCTATAACAAACCAACACAACCAACAAACACAAGTATAATCTCACAATCCTTATAACAACCCAACACAGCCAGCAAACACAAGTATAATCTCACAATCCCTATAACAAGCCAACACAACCAGCAAATACAAGTATAATCTCACAATTCCTATAACCAACAAAACCAGCAAACACAAGTATAATCTCACAATTCCTATAACAACCCAACACAGCCAGCAAACACAAGTATAATCTCACAATCCCTATAACAAACCAACACAACCAGCAAACACAAGTATAATCTCACAATCCCTATAACAAACCAACACAACCAACAAACACAAGTATAATCTCACAATCCCTATAACAAGCCAACACAACCAGCAAACACAAGTATAATCTCACAATCCCTATAACAAACCAACACAACCAACAAACACAAGTATATTCTCACAATCCCTATAACAAATCAACACAACCAACAAACACAAGTATAATCTCACAATCCCTATAACAAACCAACACAACCAGCAAACACAAGTATAATCTCACAATCCCTATAACAAACCAACACAACCAGAAAACACAAGTATAATCTCACAATCCCTTTAACAAACCAACACAACCAACAAACACAAGTATAATCTCACAATCCCTATAACAACCCAACAGAATCAGCAAACACAAGTATAATCTCACAATCCCCATAACTGAACCTACGCAGCCTGCGAACACAAAGTACATTCATTGTACCAGTCTTAATAACATTTATCTGGAAGTAGTTTTTATTACTGTTACTATAAATATAAAAACACTAGTATGGTAAAAAGCTGTCTATGGATTTATTTTAACACACAGAAGTCTTGTTTTGGTTCATTTAACAGCAATCAAAAATGACACAGATCGAAAATTTTGCTACCAGCAGCTTCCGGTGACTCTCAAACTAATTTACACCATACTTCAGGTATGTGTTATTTCCCATCGATGCATGTATATTTATATAGAAAGACTACACTCACGGGGCTTGCATAAACACAATTTGCTCATTTATTCAAGGGTTACATAAATCGGTTCAATGTTTTGGACCAGCTTGTGGCCCTTTGTCAAGAATGTCCGAAGGCTGATCTCATTATATGGCACTCATATTTTAACTTGTACTTCTTTACTCAAAGCAACATGTTTATGTCTCTGGCAACCTGTTTGGGGACAGATATGGCACTTGTAATCTGTTTGGGGACAGATATGGCACTGGCAAGCTGTTTGGTTACAGATGTGGCACTGGTAATCTGTTTGGGGACAGATAAGGCACTGACAAGCTGTTTGGGGACAGATGTGGCACTGGTAATCTGTTTGGTGACAGATGTGGCACTGGCAAGCTGTTTGGGGACAGACATGGGACTGGCAAGCTATTTGGGAACAGACATGGCACTGGGAAGCTGTCATGCCACAAAGGGTATTCTGTTTGCACCACTTTAATTTTTTTTCTAACATTAGAAAACATTGTTACAAGAGGGGTTGCACTGCTAAAGTTTTGCCCAGAGCCCAATTTGGGCTTAAAGTGGCCCTGAAAACTGCAGCTAAGCAAGCGATAGGAGCGATACATTACCATTAATTTCTCTGGATTGCTTTCTCTCCTCTCAAAGCCAAGTGTTTTGTTAATTGTAGACAAAGTAGTTCTGGGAGCTGTAAGTCTAATGCTCTCCTAGACCAGGGATAGGCAAAGCGACAAGGTCGCCGGGGTCCGTGGTAAGGCCAGTAAAGGTCACAGGTCAACATCACTAAATGTCATTAAAGTCCAGTATATGCACAGCGTGTGCACAGCTGGTGCTGACCCCTGTCCCAGACACCATTACAAGTCTGAGCACCATGGTCTCAGGCAGAGGTTTTCTCTTCTGGCTATAGCATTATAGACGTATAGTTTTGGATAAGATTCTGTGATTAATGCCTTCATCTTGGACTTTATTTGTTACTATTGAACTTAGGAAATGGCAAAGTTTGACGAACCTGACATCCTCTTTAACATGCTGAACTGCCTGAAGACCCTCTGTCTTCACGGGGAATGCCTGTACATAGCCAAGAAAGACCACCTGAGCTTCTTAGCCTACATCCAGGAGCACATGCTGATCTCAAGGTACCATTTCTCCGTCACATGAGACAGACAAAAGAGATGACTTCTTCCAGGTCATGAGGTGGTGTGAATAGGGCTCGTCTGCCGCTCTCCGTATAATGGAGAATAGCGCAAGCCCTCCCTTACCCTCCGTTCCAATCACTGCGTCAGTTGCTGGCACTGTAGGAATAAATAACAATGTAATACAATCTCATGATGGATGGAGATGTTCAAGGAAAGACATTAAGAGTTAAGAGTAAATAGTTTTTTCGATGTTTCTGTGCTGTTTCCTGTTTGTGACATCACTGATGACTTCATATGCAAATGACACATTTACCACTGAACGTTTGTTGGACTGCATACCGTGCCACAAGTGATGTCATTGATTATCTCCTTCAGTACCATTGTCCCCGGCGTCGCTCAGAACTTGGGTGATTTTTGGTACAGGTTACATGATTTTTCGCAAGTCATGTGACTGGACAAGGAAGATAGCAATCACTGATGCACTGGTTCTGAAGCAGTGAGGGGCCAAGGTCCCCGTGGCAAACAGGTCCCTTACTGGAGTTCCAAATGTACCCCATAGAGGGCGGCACTTGGTCCACCAAGAGGCAGTCCCTGGTTTTAATCTCACCAGGCACTGCTCAAACACCTTCACATACCTCCCAAATCCCCCTGCCCCTCTTTCCTCCTCTATTGTAATTTTTTCTTCCTCTATTGCCCCTCTTTCCTTCTCTATTGCCCCTCTTTCCTCCTCTATTGTCTCTCTTTCCTCCTCTATTGTCCCTCTTTTCTCCTCTACTGTCTCCTTTCCTCCTCTATTGCCCCTCTTTCCTCCTCTATTGCCCCTCTTTCCTCCTCTTTTGCCCCTCTTTCCTCCCCTATTGTCCCTCTTTCCTCCCCTATTGTCCCTCTTTCCTCCTCTTTTGCCCCTCTTTCCTCCCCTACTGTCCCTCTTTCCTACTCCAATGTCCCTCTTTTCTCCCCTATTGTCCCTCTTTCCTCCCCCATTGTCCCTCTTTTCTCCCCTATTGTCCTCTTTCCTCCCCCATTGTCCCTCTTTTCTCCCCTATTGTCCCTCTTTCCTCCCCCATTGTCCCTCTTTCCTCCCCCATTGTCCCTCTTTCCTCCCCCATTGTCCCTCTTTTCTCCCCTATTGTCCCTCTTTTCTCCCCTATTGTCCCTCTTTTTCCTCCCCCATTGTCCCTCTTTTCTCCCCTATTGTCCCTCTTTCCTCCCCCATTGTCCCTCTTTTCTCCCCTATTGTCCCTCTTTTCTCCCCTATTGTCCCTCTTTTTCCTCCCCCATTGTCCCTCTTTTCTCCCCTATTGTCCTCTTTCCTCCCCCATTGTCCCTCTTTTCTCCCCTATTGTCCCTCTTTTCTCCCCTATTGTCCCTCTTTTCTGGTAGCTCACAATTAATGGTTTGTATAATTGGTTCACAGACTCTACAGCAATAAAAGTCACGATAAAGAGAGTTTAAACGGCAGTAAATGTGATTTCACATTAATTTGTGGAAATAAAATACTTAATTCTTATTCTAAATGAGTTTTTACATCATATAAGTAGTTACCAAATGGCCCCACCCATAGCCACACCTTCCACCACTCCCACAAAAAAAAATAAGTGTCCCTCTTTGGACATTTGAAATGTAGGGAGATGACACCAAAACTAGTGGTGCTGCCAGTGCAAATAAATCCTAAAAAAATAAATATAGTAAAAATCTTTGTTGGCTGCACACAGGTGGACAACAGGATGCAACATGAACAGAGAAGGGCTTAGCTAAGCCGTCATTTGGACTGGCACTGCTTCATTAGTGATGTACGATGATGCTATAACAAGAAAAAAAAACGCTCATCTCTTTCCTTTTGTGCAAGTTTGTGGCGAGTGCTGAAATCTGAGTTCTCCCAGCTCTCCTCCCTGGGAGTCCCACTTCTCCTCCATGCCCTGTCCCTGCCGTACGGTGCTGACATCTTCTGGACAATCATCAACAGCAACTTCAACAGCAAAGATTGGAAGCTGAGGTTTGAAGCAGGTACGATGCTTGGGAGGTCCAATATGGAATGCTGAAAGGAACCAGGAGGTGGCGCTCCAGAATGATTTATTGTCCCATAAAAGTAGGATGCTTGGGTGCACTGCCTCATTACACATTTTGAAAGCAGTAGTATGGCTTAGAACCAGGTTAAGTAGAATATATGTTATCACCCACCTTGCTGTTAAGTAGGGTGTTGGCTTACACACCATGCAGTTGTCGAGATCCCACATTGCATTGCGCACAACTTTTATGTGGCATTGCAAATATGGCATATAGGGTTAGGGTAAGAGGACAGATCCACACATGTCCACAAGGGTTTGGATCCATAGATTTGGCTATGTGTAGATAAAAATAATCTGTGCCAATCAACCTGGTTTGTGGGGCTGAATGATCTACTTTAAATATGAACCTTTCCCTAGTGACGGGGGTCCAGAATAACTATGCAACACACTGACAAGAAAAGGACCCGGAAAATTTGTATCAGGACAGATTTTATTAGAGGAAACATCCCAGAAAATGACAAGAAGTCAAAGTGTAAAGACTAGAAGATGCTAGAATTAGATGTAAAAAGTGTCACAGCACTGAAATGGTGGTGGGTACATGGAACAACTTCCAGTAGAGGTGGCATAGGTTGATATAGCCCTATACTTATCCCACAACAGACGGTTGATAGGTATAGGGCTATCCTGGACATCACATGTGGGAAGGAAAAATATTGGGACGATAAGTGGGCTAAAAGGAGAGACTACTGTCAGATTTCAGGTGCCCAGGTCCCCTTTCAACCTCATTCCTTCATACATGGTTATTTTTAGTGGAGAAAGTAGCCGTCCTGTGCCGGTTCCTGGACATTCAATCAGTCACAAAGAACCATTTGCTGAAATACTCCCTGGCCCACGCGTTCTGTTGCTTCCTGACCGCCGTGGAAGATGTGAACCCTGCTGTAGCCACCAGAGCAGGGCTTTTACTGGACACCATCAAGAGACCCGCCTTACAGGTAAGACCATGCGGAGGCAGATCCCTTCACCATACAGAGATCTACTCACTAAACCCTGAAAAGCTTGGGATTTAAATCCTAATCCCAATTCTCATAATTCTCTGCAGCTTTACGGGTCTGGCTGCGAAAAAAAAAATGGTATCCCATTCATAGTTCGAAATGCATAGTTAAATGCAAGTTCACTGTTCAGTCGGGAGAACTACAAGGTTCCCATGTCCTACCAATAGGGCTGCCACCCAGCTGGTATATTATGGGCAGGCCAGTAAATATTTGGTTTCAGGCCAGAAAAGGAGTCATCCCTACCTACCAAAACTAGCGGCACCCTAAATCTCTGGCAAAAAGACGAAATTTCCTCATCGTCCGTTTGGCTCCTTTGAATGAGTTAATTTTCTGAAGTTAGGGTGCGTGCCTGGTTTTACAAATAGTGGGCACAGAGAGCCTGCATCTTACAGCAGACAGTGGGCTGCCATTATTTAGTGGTCAGTTGGGCTTAGAACACCAAGAAACCAATCGGTATCCAGCTTTGGTGTGAAATGCGTTAGAAAAGTTTTTATTTGAACATATTAGATTATCACTGACCCTGCACAGCCAAACTGCCCAAATTTATATTCTTAAACCAGTACTTAAACACTGTTTTATAGCCAGATAAGTTAAGGGATAGAGCAACTTCACAAGTGGATTCATATGTACTGAGCTTTGGATGCATCTCATGTGTCTGTGAGTTCTTAATTCCCAATGGTGGTCCAATTGGAACATGACTTCCTCCTCTCATCTCTGCAGGGATTGTGCCTTTGTCTTGACTTCCAGTTTGACACTGTCGTAAAGGACAGACCGACCATCCTCACCAAGCTGCTGCTGCTCCACTTCCTCAAGCAGGACATACCGGCTCTGAGCTGGGAGTTTTTTGTCAATCGATTTGACACTCTCTCCCTTGAAGCTCAACTGCACCTGGATTGTAACAAGGAATTCCCGTTCCCTACAAGTAAGTGGTCAAGGCCCACATCAGCGGTCACAAAGTCAATTCTCCATCGTCCTAGAACCCAGTATTTAAAGGGGCACTAACGTGACATCAGAAAGATGTGATGAGAGGCGAAGAACAAAACATGCCTGTCGTGACCAGGGGCAAACACCAACCTTAAGTAATGGTGGAAATCTAGTGGACCTCGTGACGGGCAATTTAATGATGTTCTGTGGACAATCACAGACCTTGCCACGGTCCTCAAACGAACGCTTTAGCTTTAATGCCAGGTTGTGTGTTAAATAAAAAGATTAGGAAGTGTCCCATAAAACAGAAATATATTATATTCTCTGCAAAACTCAGCCACCCTCCCTCCCTCATAGAAGGTTAATCCTAGACTTTGTCCGAATTCATTTTCGACTTTTCTGTCCATTCATCTTAATTCCAAATAAGAAAGAACGAAGGCGCAGTGAACGAAAAAATGTAATTTGTTCATCCAGATGCTGTTTGAACAACACATTTGCATCAGGAGAGACCGACAGAGGGTGCTACTGTCTTTCTATAGTCGCGAAAACTGCTCTGACGGTGCTGCTCAATTGCCTCGATGTTGAGGCAATAGCCAGCAGCGAAATTCCAGCTCTAGGGCACCCATAATCGCTCAACGGAGCGATCAAGGGTGCCATATTGCAGGAGCAGCATGCAACTGTGCCCTCTTGTAGTCTGAGCTTTGGAAGTGACATTGTTTTTACTTCCAATGCTCTGAATATGTTGCTTGACTGCCCCTAGAGCCAGTCAGCAACATTGCAATGAAAAAAAAAAAAGACTTAATTAGCTCAAATCTAGGGTTAGGATAGCAGCTAGGGTTACAATTAAATTAGGGTTAGCATAAGTGATAGGGTTACAATTAAATTAAAATTTAAATATATTAAGGGTTAGCATAAGGGTTAGAGTTGGGGTTAAATTTAGGGTTATGGTTAAATTTAGGGTTCAGGTTGGGGTCAAAAGGTCAATATAGGAAAAAAACAAAAACCGCTATTTTGGTTTTTACCCCATAAATTGCAAAAAATTGCAGAAAAACATGGAAACAAGCATATTTCTGAACTCGGGACAACATTTAAAAACTATTTAGATGGGGTCTTTTTTAATGATTGTATTTCTGTAAATTATATTTTAGGTCAAATTTAGAAAAAGTGTTTTTCTTTTTACATTTTGCATCATATTTTATGATTTATTTGTAGTAAATTAAAAGAAATGATGAACATAATGGTATCTAATGAAAGCCCTTCCTATGATGAGAAAAACAACATATAATTTGTGTGGGTACAGTATGTGAGAAAGAAGAAAATTACAGCTGAACACAAACACCCCAGAAATGTCAAAACGTCTTGTCACATAAACTACACATTTCCTTTACCAGATATTAATCTGGGATATTTTTCTAATGAACCAACATTCTAAAAGTGATCTAATTATCAGGAAGATTCCATTGGCTTCCATAGCAACTCTCCTCTTTGAGAACAAGCCACTCTGATTGGTCTCTGTATAGAGAAGACGCCATTGTGTTTGGATTAGTCTACGCACAATAAGTAAAGTCATTTCTCATTCTGTGTTTATTTAAATCACTAGCTATAACCGCCGTGAGGACCAACGTAGCCAACCTCAGTGATGCCGCCATGTGGAAGATCAAGAGAGCGCGGTTTGCCCGCAACCGGCAGAAGAGCGTGCGCTCTCTACGAGACAGCGTCAAGGGGCCTGGAGAATCCAAGCGAGCGTTGTCACTGCCGGAAACCCTGAGCACCAAAATCCGTTGAGTAGCCTATCTGCATCAAGCATAGACACCCCTCGCACCCCACTCACTGCGCAGACGACAGCTAGGGCCGTATTAACCCCTTCGTATCTTCAGGGTCAAGCACTGTGTCGTTAATTTCTTTAGCACAGAAGTGGCTAATACCTACGAGACAGCAATAGTGGAATATTTAATGGATGTGCTATTTAAACATAAAATGAGAGCAATCTAAATAGTACAGAAAATCTGCACTGGAAGTTGTGCGCAGAGAGCATTACTAGTCCAGAGTACTAAATGTGGAGCAGTCACCGTGGAGACCAATGAAAAGGTTCCGCTGATTGCTCCACTTTTAAAACGCTACCCCAGGAACACAGGTTTTGTTAGCCAAAATATTTGCAAATATACAGATAAAAGCCTGAATGGATTCATTGATAAGGGGGGAATAGACAAGGGAACGGCCAAAGTCCAGCAGAAAAATGGTAGCTGAGTGAGAGGATTCTTCATCTGTTAATTGCATGTTTAAGTCATCACAATGCATTGTTACCCACACCGAGAACCCCAGAGATGCTGGTGCATAGTGAGTGGTGGTGAGTAATTGCAAGACACCCTGTAATTCAAAAAACGTCTCATGCTGTATCTATACAGCTGGATAATAAACATATAAATAGTATTATGATATGGAAAAGTACAACCTTTTTTGAGATGGTGAGATGATGCTTCCAAATGGGATATAAAAAAAAAATAAAAAATAGAAACATATAGTGTAATCAAAGGAGGTGCCTGTATCTAATGGGGAGATCTGTATAATTGATCTGAAGCGTCTACTATCATCTACAACTTGGTGAGTGCATTACGGGGGGATACAGTGTTAATACGCCAGTCTGAATATATTACACTATCCCTTTCCATTTTCCTTTTTTTTTTTTAATATAGCTATATCCCATTTGGAGGCATCATCTCACTATTCCATAAAAGGTTCCATGTCTTATCATTACTCTTCTTATACTTTTCACTAAAGCTATTACTTTTGTAATAAATATATAAATCATCACCAAGTATAAAATATTCCACTAATCTTCCTCAACCCCACAACATGCTTTTTATTTTCCGTCTATTATTTTTATTTTTAGCAGGGATGCGGCAAGCCTCTCTGTGCATAGATCAGTTTTAGTTAGGTCAAGGTAGGAAACACAAATACACATGCTAATGAGATATGAAAAAAACATAGCGACCTTTTCGATATCTTGTCTTTTTTTTTTTGTAATATTTTTTTACATGACACAAAATATCATTTTTAACAAATGTCGCTCTGTCCTTAGCTGTCAGGCTGACAAGGCATGAACAATCTGCACCGGCACTAGGGGTCACTGCAGAGCAGGCGCAAGGTAAATACAGTCACATAATATACCTGAGGAAATGAGTGGAGATGGAGAGTGGGCGTGACTCAAGCCGTTTGGGCCAGTCTGGGATGGGTGGATCTTGCATGGAGGTGGGCGGGTCTAACGGAATACTAACGCCCATTCTCGCTGGAGAGTTGGCTGTGAATTCCACAATTTCTCTCCAAGGTGTTTAAGAGCTTTACACTTAGTATCCAGATTTATAAGCATGCTGGGTGGAAATGCGAGGTTATATTTTAACATTTACATTGCTGGTATACAGACCATGAAATAGAGACATCCCCAAATAACAAAAATAAGTCACATTAGCAACAGTTACACTGTGACTGCACAACCATCTTGATACAGGATGAACCCCACATTGGACAATTAACTGTGTCCAAACACACATTTTTTATTGGCTGAGAAACAGCACACCAAACTTTAGAAATATTTTTATTCTATTAATTAAACAATGATTTGTAAAATACAATTTCTTTCTGTGATGCTCTCTTTGGATTGTAATAATGTTTGCTGTTTTCTATACACAAAACCCTTCCCGCTTTTTTGGAACATGGTACAATCAAAACGATAAGATTTGGTTCTCAAAGTCTGGTATGATCGTTAAATGCCTCTTCAAATGAATTACTACTTAAACTGAACATGAATACATTTAAAAGCATACATTCCATATTCCTACATGTGTAGCGTTTTTACTTTAAGGGACCGTCTAGTCCCCAAACTCACTTTGGTGCAAGATGAAGATCACTGCCTGTACAGTGCATAGGATATTTTTTCCAGTGTGATCTGATGCACAAATTCTGCATAAATAACATTTTTAATATTTGACTCAAGCCCTCCCCAGTGATTACTCTGCATGTAGTAAACATGCAGATGCACATGCAGGTGCAGCAGCACTGATTATATAGACACTGAGCATGTAAAGTTTTGTTTCATTTAGTTACTTCCTATTCCATTCACTTGAATAAAATTATTCTCATTGGATCTTGCATCAAAAAAAGAAAAGGCAATTGAATTTTACTCAGCTAGTGTGGGCAGTCCTGGTTTCTTGCAAACTGCTGTAATTTTACAAATTCCTCTAAGAATAAGTTTTTTATGTTTTAAGCAATGCAAAATATGCATTTTAAGGTACCTTGAAAGCATATTAATATGCATTAATATTTGGAACATGTATTTTGGGCACCAGACAGTGCCTTTAAGTGCCAATTATAAATGATTCAGATATGTGCATGTAATCCTTAAAACTACCTCGGTTAAAAAGCAAGAAGGCAAAAAAAATAAATAAATGTATGTACCTATATATGGCAGATCAAAAAGGAAAGATTTCAGGAAACACTCAACTTGTTGCAAATCTAATTTATGATCCATTTTTGGGGGAGGGGGGGGGGGGATATAATTTAACTTACAGACATTACCAAGATAAAAATCTAAATGCACTCCTCACATGAATATTCCAGGGAGCTGAGTTAAATCTTCAGATTTATTCAACATTCGGCTTCACACCATGCCTCAGTGCAGACAACATATGCCTTACGCGTTTCGCGCTGCAGACTTTCGCTTACTCATAGGCGGTAGAATTCTAGAATGCAATAAGTGCACCACAAAATTTTAAGTATGACATAAATAATTGAAAAAAAAAAACCCCCCACCCCAAATGAACTAAATTTTGTACATTTTTTTTTCTTTTCTAGGTCAGCAATCTCCCGAAAATGACAATATCATTAAGGACCCCCTTCCAGAAGATGCGGGGATTGACCATCAGACCGTTCACCAGCTGATCACCGTACTGATGAAATTCATGGCGAAGGATAAGAGCAGCGCGGAGGCAGACATCAGCAGCGCCAAGGCCTTCAATACCGTCAAGCGACACCTCTACGTGCTACTAGGATACGACCAGCAGGAGGGCTGCTTCATGATTGCCCCCCAGAAAATGCGGACATCCACTTGTTTCAACGCATTCATCGCAGGAATTGCCCAGGTGGGAGGACAGATTTGTTTTTTTCTGTGACGCCCCCCCCCCAAGGAGTATCTCTCTATTTATTTTAATGTAAGAGATTCTGTCACCTACAGATTGTGTATACTGCGAATGCAGAGCAAAAAAAAAACAATGATAAAAAATATTATTCATAAATTAAGAATTAAGAGAAAAACGTCTGTGGTGTCCCCTGTTTGTTATAGGGAATCCGCTGATCCCTTAATAACATTCTGTGTTATCCAATGGGCACTTAAGCCCAGTATTTTAGGATGGCATACAACGTCCTACGAGGAAGAAGGGGACAACCTAGCATGAAACAAATATTGAGAATGTTATAGTATGTCAAACATTACAAAACAATAATGAAATAAACCTGGTATCCACTGGGTGTATTTCAAACTTTTGACTGGTTCTGTATGTCTACCCATTTTTCTAGACACAGTTGTAAATCATTGTTTGTTTTTTTCATAACAAAGTAAAAGGGGGAAAATAATAATAAACAAAAATCAATGAAATTAATTAGAGACTTTTATATATATATATATATATATATATATATATATATATATAAACAAAATAATACAATCCCCCGCAGGACATTGCAAACCTTGCTTGTTATTGCTTTCCCCAGACGTTTTATATGTTTGTACTGATCAGTAAAGATACTATATTATGTTTTTGGAGTGCCGGTGACGTGGGACCTGCCCAGTCTGGCAAATCCCTCGCCATATTCTGATCCTCTTCTTAAAAATGGAATTTTAAGACCTTCTTGAAAAAGTCAGCCGAAGTCACAAATCACCAGAAAAATAATCATAACAAACGTAATTAAAGAGATTTGTTTATACTTGTTTGGTGTAAACAGGAAGGGCTCTGGATGGAGAAGAATTCTGGGTCTAAAATTGGAACAATCAGTAGGGACATTCCACTCTCCCATCTTCCTTATGCCACTAACCTTAATTCAGCTTTACATAAGTTTTGATTCATCCTGATTTTGAGCTACAAAAATACAAACAATTTGTAATTGTAGAAAAGGAATTTGTATCATCAGTGATTCAAGCAGTATTGGTTTTTTTCACAGAAAATGCAAATATTTATTTAAAAAACCCCCAGCTACATACATACTGTATTTACACACTTTTTAAACCGATCTGTGAACTGTCAACCAATTTGCAAAACTTGGACCAAAATAACTGCACTGATAAAATAACGGCTGTTTCGGACTTTGTTTTGCAGTTCAGTTGTCACTTGCCACTTTGTGGGATAGGCATGCATAAACTACATATTCCATGCTGGATTTTACTCTGTTAAGTAGTTTATCAAATACAAAGCAAAACATTTCTAGTTTGGATTAGGTCCTAAAATTGTTAAAAATAGCACTTAACTTTATTTTTCAGTCCAGGATTTAGGGATTACCCATTTGTGTTTAAATAAGAATATGTATAACACCGGGTGTGGTTCCCTAACGGTTAGGGAACCACACCAGGTTTTTTTTTTTTTGTTTTAATATTATTACTTAAACACAGCTGGGTAATCCCTAAATCCTGGACCGTTGGGGGCACAAAAGTACAGGACTGAGAAGCACAGCTCTAGGGTACCTGAAGTGTCGAAGGGCAGATTCTCAAGGTCATACATTCTTTGAGCTGGTGCTTGCCTTACTAATGTGTCAAAAGTGAAATCCCTACTTGAATGCAGGTGATCTAACAAAAGATTTGTGTCCTGACAAGTTTTCCAAGTTTCCATGAGGGTCCAGTATTAACACCTTTTTGGTTACCTACTATTTAGGATTACTTATTAGAATTGAAAGGTTGATCTCAAGGTCAGTAAGGATGTGGTGTTTGCAATGGATTACTCTCCCTTGACAAACATATAATGAGCTGCCTCCTTGATTACAGGTGATGGATTATAACATTAACCTGGGCAAACATCTCCTGCCCCTCGTGGTCCAAGTATTGAAATACTGCACCTGCCCCCAGCTCAGACATTACTTCCAGCAGCCACCACGGTGCTCTTTGTGGTCTCTGAAGCCACACATCCGGCAGATGTGGCTTAAAGCTTTGCTCGTCATTCTTTACAAGGTACGAAAGGTGTTTTTTTAAAATTCATTTCTATTGGTGAAACATAGGAATTTGTTTGGAAGTCATGGAAAAAAAACTTATTACCTATATAATATTTGAATGAAAAACTACTTTACACCAATTCTAATTTCAAGCGTAATCATTGTGCACACCCAGGGGCGGTGCATGCCCTTGGCTTGAGCCTGATTGTTTTTCAGGACATGGTGTCAGAGATTGACTACTGTTCCACACTTGCTCTTAATATTTATTCTGCCTGCTTCTGAGCTTTTAAATGTTGGTGCATCCCCTCCGTACCCCAAGTCCCATCATCCTCAAGCACCACTAACCCACGCACCCCATGTCCATTAAAAATACCCGTAATGGAGTGTTAGACACCCTTACCTCCACAGTGTCTACTATATTTCCCTTTAAAAACCTCCAGCCACAAACTTCAATTACTCCTGATCAAGGCCATTTTTGCTGTTTTCCATAAAAAAATTGGGGGATTGTTTCCTACGCTAGATTGTTGACATAAAGTGTCAAGTTTCTATATATTCCCAGGAATGGGCACCAGTAAATTTCCTGGGCGATAGACAATTTAATCATGTCCTATGGACCTTCACACACCATGCCGAGCATACTGATGTACTCGTACAGACTCGTACAGATCCTTGTAGACAGCTTAGTGTCGCCCATCTTCCAAAAAGGAAGTTTGGAGAGAAATATCCTCTGATTCATCACAGGGGTTTTTTTTCCCCCTTCTAAATCTCACACTCAGTGGTGGTTCTAGTAGACAAAAATTTGATACAGAGACAACCGAGCAGTATCAAAAGTTCCTTCATTTGATGGGACAGCCTTAACAGACATATCTACTACGCTTGAGCTAGCATCCTTCAACTTTGAACTATCAGACATCTGAATGGCTATGTTAATGTGGAGCGCGAATGGAGACCAAGGTCACCCAGATCCCAGACTTTCTGTCATAGTTGACGGGACTCTGAACAACACATGGTGATCCGATCATTCTCACCGCACTAGACAGTGAAGACAACTGCCATCAGAACTGACAGTAACAACAATAAATGGATGCTCTCCGAGAATATATTAGCAACAGTGATGTGAACGTAGGGATATTGAATAGACATATATTGAATAGACATTATGCTCGTCTAGAAACCAAGAAAAGATGCCCTCCTGTACTCTCGATATTGTATTCATTCTTGGTCCTATGCAATTCCTTCACATTTCTTTTTTATTGATTTGTGTGTACACCTCCCAAATTATGCTGAGATTTATTGGTAGTTTACATGTTTATGCATTAACCCACCATATAGTATCTATATGGCCGAGGTCTCCTGTCTCTGCCTTTTATCAAAGCTTCAAAAAATATTTTGCTTCAATTGAGGGGAGATACGTTTTTTGGGACCCAGAGAGGAATCAGGGATACCTGATGTGCGTCATTTGGTCTTCCAGTGGAGGATGACTGAGGTCGGAGGTGGATGATGTCCTACATTGGCACCCATGGAAGGATATCTGCGGGGGAGGAAACATCAGTTCTATAATAATCACGATCCCCCTGCCAATGGCTCCCATCTCCCCAAGACAATATTAAAGATTCAGGGAGTCTGTTAAATGATGGGGTAGGGGTTATAAGTAGTGGTAATCCCAACCTCCAATATGGAAGTAACTCGATCTGTCTTTATGAGCGGACGTGTCACAACCTAACGAATATTTCTCATTCGCCAGTATCCGTACAGAGACACTGATCTGAGCAAGATTGTGCTTCACCTCATTCACATCACAGTCAACACCCTGAATGCTCAGTATCACAGCTGCAAACCACACACGACTGCTGGACCATTGTACAGCGACAACAGCAACATCAGTCGATACAGTGAGAAGGAAAAAGGTGCCATTTTACTGCTGTCACCACGATTTCATTTTAACCACATGCTCTAGACCAGTGCTACTTAAACCAGTCATCAAGGACCCCCAACAGTCCAGGATTCAGGGATTATCCAGTTGTTTTTAAATAAGAATATGGATAACATCTGGTGTGGTTCCCTAACGATTAGAGGGAACCACACCCTGTGTTATACACATTCTTATGTAGACACAGCAGGGTAATCCCTAAATCCTGGACCACTGGGAGTGTCACTGGTCTAGACATGCAGATTCCGCATCCCTTATTATCATACAGTTTTAATAGTTAATGCAGGCTTTTTTTTTTATTGTCTAGTATATAGTTTTCTCTATCAATGGACTTTATTCAGGAAAAAGAGAGAAGTGCAGGGAATTGAGAAGGGAAATTTCAAATGTAAGTAGCCGTGTTGGAAAAAAATTCTCCCATCCCTTAAGTGTGAAATTCCCTGTAATTCTCTTTTTTTTTCTCGTATAAAGCCTATATCTATACACCCTTTCATTCTTTATGAAAAAAATGTGATTAGTAGTTTTATAATAATAACCAGGTGCAATCAGATATTTGCTGTGTTTCAAGTTCATTCAGGTGATATTACTATTGCCCGATCCAATGGCACCTATTTTACCTACACCTGAAAGTATGAGTTAACCCTGCCAGGAACTGAACCTGCAACAGATTGAACAGATGGTGCATTAGCCTGTTGTTCACACTAAAGTGTGACTGGAAGGGGAAATATTAGCAGCAATGGGCAATGTGAACGTTTCACCAGGGCCTACCATCAAGGGGGGGGGGGGGGGGGGGGGGTGGGAACAGCCAGGTCCGGTTTCCCTCCAAAATGGTGATCTAAACGGAAAAAACAAAGTTGGGTAATTAAGGAGCTGGAAATAAGGCTTCAATTGAAGTTGGGAGACACAAATATATCTTAACAGTGGTCCGGTTGTGCTCTATCACCGGCCAGGCATGGAAGGGGAAGAGCTCCATTTGATGGAACATCGCTGGTGGGGGAATGATAATAGTTTGTATTTTTTCATATATAGATGCAATTTAGAAAGGAGGGGCCCACCTGTGTCTTAAAGTGGCGAGTACTTTTGCGCTGTGAAAAACATATAATTGTGGAGAAGGCAACTCATTTATGTGTTTTTTAAAAGTTACTTTCAATCTATAGTATAACTTTTTTTTTAATCTTCTGTTGTTCCCTTCCAGAGGAAGACAGCGTATTTGATGAATCAGACATCCATGATACACCCACCGGGGCGTGTAATAAGGAGTCGCAAACCTTCTTTGCGCGTCTGAAAAGGATTGGAGGCAGCAAGATGGTGAAATACCAGCCAGTGGACATGAATGCTCAAAAAAGTAAACGAAACTATGAGCTTCCCTTATCTGTCCTATAATTATGCCCCCCACTTATTGTACTCACACTGTGTATTGGGGGGGGGTTCCCTACCTTTTTGAGATCATACCATGCATTCAATGGTCATTAAAGTCTCAAGCCCCTCTCCCATTGCGTCGGGGCATCGGTGACTTAGTGGCATTAGATAGATTTACGCTCCTCTATCAACTGAATTAGGTGTTTCTGAACTTTCCTTTCCCCTTCTTCTCTTTTTGTTTAATTAAAGGTGAAATTGAACTGGCTGAGTATAGAGAATCAGGCGCTTTGCAAGACAGTATCCTCCGCTGTGTCAGGGAAGAAAGTATACATAAGAAAAAACTACGCTCCCTTAAGCAAAAATCCCTTGACATCGGTAATACGGACTCCCTGCTGTTTACTCTGGATGAACATCGGAGGAAGTCTTGTATAGAGCGCTGTGAGATCAGCCACCCCATTTCCACCAAGTTGAATGACTGCGGGAGATCCAGGCAGAACTCGTCCGACAGACCTGAGAATATAGATGACAACGAGAATCCATCGGCCAGAGACAGTCTCCACGAAACGCGAAGACCGGTGATACCGGAGGTGAGGTTGAGTTGCATGGAGACTTTCGAAGTCAAGGTGGATTCTCCAGTGAAGCCTTCTTCTCCGAGAGAAGATCTAGATCTTATTGACTTGTCTTCGGATTCAACATCAGGCCCCGAAAAACAATCCATATTATCCACCTCTGACAGTGATTCTTTGGTGTTTGAGCCTTTGCCTCCCTTGAGGATCGTAGAGAGCGATGATGAGGAATTTCAGCTGATGAACAATGGAAGTCTTGTTGTTTCAGCTTCCTCGACTCCCATAAGTGCCTCGGTATTGAACCTTACCATGATGCCGCTGGTGCATGTAAGCATAGAGGATTGCTCTAAAAGCTTCACGGCAAAGGATTTCAGCTTTAATCCAGCTTTACAAATAGAGGATATCCCTCCCCATGAACTAGAACATCAAAAAGACTTTGAAGACTTAGTTAAGCCAGATGGCATTCAGGAGGTCTCCACTGGGAGCCCTCTAACACTAAAGCAAAAGAGGGACCAGCTTCGGAAGTCATGCGCTCTTGCAGAGATGTCCCTCGATGATAACTTTGAGGATACGCTGGAAGACATCAAGTCAGAAGCCAAAAGTGTCCTTCTGAATGTCCCGGAGGATGTGGAAAATCAAACAGACTGCGAAAAGCCCGATGCCTGCACTGAATCAGACACGGAGCAGAATCCAGAACATAAGGAAGAGGCCGAGGAATCCGAATTTAAAATCCAGATAGTTCCCAGACAGAGGAAACAGAGGAAGATTGCCGTCAGCGCCATCCAGAGGGAATATCTAGACATCACATTCAACATCCTAGACAAACTGGGAGAACAAAAAGGCACAGGTAACGTCTGTAGGAAGACAGCATACATCCAACAGCACGTGTACTATTCATAAGCAGGAACACAATAAATAAAATACAGATAAACCTATGTGTAGCAAAATGCTCGGGATCCAAACAATCACATTGCAATATGTATAGAAATACATTTATGAAAGGACAAAACTTTTTTTTTTTTAAAAGTGTTAAATATTTGTTTTAGGCGTGTAATCTGTACTGATTAGGGCCATGCAATTATAGTCTAGTGATAGGATTATATGTTTATCATAACCTTGCTCGATAATCCCAGATACTTTGGCCAGAATAATGAAACTGTACAAATGGTACAAGCTGACTGCAGGAGATGCTTTAATATGTTGGTTATTTATTATGTAATTATGATCTGCAGATAAAAATCAATCTTTTTGCAGAGTCTGGCTCTAAAGGGCTATCCATTCTGGATTTGCCCAGAGAATCCTCTTCTGCGCCTACTCTAGAAGCAGGAGGTCCAGAGACCAGTAGCCGATCATCTCTGGCAAGTAAGTTATCCAGTACATTTGAGGACAGAGGTGTCAAGCAGTCAGGCAGATTGCTCCAATTCAAAGTCAGATTTTTTTCCGAGGACCGTTGAGCTCAGTATTTGCCTGTGGCCAGTCCAAATAATAAAGTGCTTCAAGAGGACACAAGTAGCCAGGGCTTTCTTAAGTATTTGAGTTGGAAAAAAAAAAATCTCTCCCATTCAGTAATACTTCAAACTCTGCTAATGTGGCCTTAATTCTGCAGTTCCCTTGTCAACTCCCTGCAAGTGCCTCTTTCACCAATAAAGCCCAAATTGTTTTCAAATCAAATGTTCATCCACAGCAGAGTGGGCAGATTCAGCCTCAAGATTGATAAATGGCAACTTTTGGCAAAAACAAAATCACTAAATGTTTAATTGTAGGATTGTATTCTGGTGTAGAAATTTTAAATATACATGCTTTGATGAAATAATACAAATCAAATACCTTATTGAGCCCTCTCTGCTCTGTATAGACCTATCAAGGGGGGGACACACGAATCTTGTGTCTGGGGCAGATGAAGGTAGAATTGACCCAGAATTCCAAACAACATGTCCGCCCCCTGATAGAGATATATTTTGCTCATTAATGTACTTTATTTGTATTCTTTTATTAAAATATTTCGATTTACAATATACACATCTGATCGTATAAATTAAATTAACTAATTGTATTTTTTCTGCAGATATAGTTTTCAGTATCTATAACTCTCTCTTATTCTGTAAACTCTGTAACTCTTTTTATTTGTGACCTTGAAGCTCAATACAGGCAGATAAAAAGGGGATCTCTGGGGGCCCTGACCATGACACAGATTATGAAGAGACAGCTGGAACACCAGTCAAGTGCACCTCATAACATCAGTACCTGGGACCCTGGTAGGTCAGAAATAACTACTGCTCCCATTGTGCTCAGCCAACCAAGACTGCATTAACAGCAGTTAGCAGCAGGAATGTTGCCTTTTCCGTTAGCCAATCATCCTCAATTTTCACATGCACTGAAAGGAATAAACCATATCTGTGGTTATATGACAGTCGTTGGATAATGAACATTCCCAGGATGGTATTGTTATGCATTCTGGGTAATACTGCATCACAGCTAATACATGATACATTTAGGATGGGGGTAAAGCCGGGCAGTTAGTTTGCTAAAATGATACATTATCCATGCCTGTAGGTTGACCGGTTGTAAAGAAATATATTGTCTATGGACGTATTTTCTGGTCACTGGTATTATTGGTTTGGTGGGGTAAGAACCCACTGCAGACCTGCTGAAAAAGTTCAATTCCACAATATAAGATGTGTAACAAAATGGCTTCATTTTCTCTGTTCTGATTCAGATGATCCTAAAGTTGCTCACGAGGTTCTTGGCAGCATTTCCGAAGTGTCGATGGGGAGAACTAGCATTCCTTATATACAGATTGGTGAGCTATTTCTGTAATTAACCCCCGTCCAGGGGCGTAATGATCATGGCCACGGGGGTCGCCACTGCAATCGGCTCCGCCAATCTAGGGGGCCCAGGTGACCCTGCACTGCACTGACAAGTAGTGTGGGGGCAAATCTAGTAGTATTGCAAGTGATGTGGGGGCTAAGCGGGTACTGTGGAAAGTGGGGGTGTATTGCACTGGTGCTATCAGGTCCTAGTACGTAAAATGTCACGCTGGGGCCCAGTGATTTCTAGGTACGCCCTTGACCCAGTCTATGATTTAAACTGTATCAATTGGCTCAGCTAGTCTGCCCATAATAACGCTCTCCTACTTCCAATCCAGGGGCTACAAAGTCAAGCCTGCTCTCAGCCCCCAGCATCGTCAGCATGTTTGTCCCTGCCCCAGAGGACTTCTCGGATGATCAACCTACGATAATGTCTGACAAGTAAGTCTTGAGCGGGTGTTGCAGGAAAGGAGAGGGCAAGTACACAGACAGGTCCTATAGCTTCTTTTTTTTCCAGATGTCACGACTGTGGGGCCATTCTCGAGGAGTACGATGAGGAAACCTTGGGTTTGGCTATTGTGGTCCTTCTGACATTTATCCATCTAAGTCCAGATTTGGCCGCTCCACTACTCCTGGACATCATGCAGTCCGTGGGCAGGTGAGACATTCATCGGCATGACTTGTGACGTCGGCTCTTTTAAAAGTGTCCTAACATTATTTATTACTAAGCACAACATCCCCTATTCCAACCTGCCGTTTTATTGTTTAATAAATGCATACCGTGACAATCCAGTGGACAATAAATACCGATCCGAATCCATGTGATCAGTTTTGCAGACTATTGGGTAGACCCCTAAGACTCATGACTCACATTTAGCGTTAAATAAAAGTGTCTTATGCTCTGCTAAACACGGATTATTTTTTGGGTTGAAAATGTTCCTTTTTTCTCCCCCCCCACCCTCTCTTAGACTGGCATCGAGCACCAGCTTCTCTAACCAGGCGGAAAGGTAATTTGTCTCTCACGCATATAGTGTAAGCTACTTATCAAGGCGCAGAATATGGGCCTCCCTTGTCTTTAATGCATTTGTTAAAGCTGACGCTGGACTGCGCTAATGTTCTCACTTGATTTATATATAACCTTCCCTGCCAGCAAATGATTTCACAGGCTCGTCGGCACAGATGGGATTAATTAGTGATTGTAGTCAATGAGTCGTGATTTCCTGCCTTATGTAATATTCCCACTAGAAGAACCTACTAGTCCAAAAGAAATGATAGTACATAGATCCACAATTATTAAAGGGGGCACACCATCCATAGAATAGGGTCCTCTTTGGAAAGTCAATGACATCTATTCTATTTAAACTGCTAGCAAATGTATAGGTTGACTGATACCCTTACCTGTCCTAGCTCTGTGGATTGGTGTAGGTGCACTTTACCACTTGTATGTCCGATCCTAATGGCCAGTGGTTGAAGCTACAAACCTCTACAATGAATAACAGTTCACCTATACATTTGCAAGCGTTTTGGGCAGCAGAAAGTATAGACTTTGCATGAGCAGTGCCTTTGAAAGGGATGCGATAGTCAATAATGAAATGTGTTGCTAGTACAAGAGGCCTGGTGGAAAATTTGCAGTTACAAGATATTTATATATTGTTGTTTTTTTTTTTTCTTTTGTTGGGTGATTTCTTACTAAAAACAGCAGTTTGCATCAGAACTGAATCATTGAATCATTATTTGGTGTGGTCTCTTCCCAAAACACATTTAATATAACACATTTTACAATGATGAGTCTAGTTATATAGACATACCTCCCAATGTTGACCCCCCAGCCCATGAGCCTGTGAGGGTCCATGGAGGAGATGTGGCAATGTATCTGTGCATGCGGGACATCGGGGAGGACATAGATTGACCAGTAATCATAAACATGTCCGCCTGCTTTATACAAGCGCTAATGCATTCATTACAGGAGACGTTGTGAATTGTCAGGATTTTGGAAATGTAGACTTGTTGACCCCGTCATTTATCTCCCCTCCCAGCATGATGATACCCGGAAACGCTGGCGGTGTGGCAAAGCAATTTCTCCGTTGCGTTTTCCATCAGTTGGCGCCCAATGGCATATTCTCTCAACTCTTCCAGAGCAACATCAAAGGTAATGCACCATCAGTAGCGGCCGGGCTAGAACCATCGCTTGAAATCGTCAACTATGCCATTGACCGCCATTTCCTGTTTTTACAGATGGGAGCTTTTTACGGACCTTAGCTACGTCGCTCATGGATTTTAGTGAACTTAGTTCGTTTGCGGCTCTCAGCCAGCTGCTAGAGGTATGGGTCGGCTGTTAACCAAGATACAGTTCTGATGTCCCGACACATACAGGACCATTCAAAGTATAGTCGCTTGAATCAATGCATACCTGTTGCAGGCTTTCAGCCTGACATTTTCAGTTCAGACAATTATGAACATGCCCAGCATCTTTTGGGAGGTAGTCAGAGGCGTCCTCTGGACCCTAAATAAGGATGCCCACTCCATATGTTCAGGGTGTCACCAGTGACATCCCACCTTTGCCTTCCCACCCAAGTCACTGCTGTCACACAAATAGGACACTTGTGAAATATGATGTTACCAAAAATGTTCGGGGCAAGAGCACCCAAATTCTTCCGCACTGATCCACTAGCAATATGAATCAAGAGGATTAGAAAACAGTATTTTGAAAGAGAGTCCCATGGAATCCCTGGATGCATGTGCATGCAAAAAAGTGTACAATGTTCAGGATTAACACTACCAGATGCATCATAACTCAGATGGAAATCTCCTCGTTTCCAGTAATCATTTAGTTTTAACTTAGAAATGACATTAAAGGACAACTGTAGCAAAAAAATAACTTATGTTTAATTGAAAGATTATATCAAGTGTAAATTTATAAAGAAAATCTTTAATGAAAGAATACAAATAACGTTCCTTATTCAGCCTTCTTTACTCCATATCGTTCTCTCAGGGGGCAGACATGTTGGTTAGAATCTTTACTCCATATCGTTCTCTCTGGGGGCGGACATGTTGGTTAGAATCTTTACTCCATATCGTCCTCTCGGGGATGACATGTTGGTTAGAATCTTTACTCCATATCGTCCTCTCAGGGGGCAGACATGTTGGTTAGAATCTTTACTCCATATCGTCCTCTCAGGGGGCAGACATGTTGGTTAGAATCTTTACTCCATATCGTTCTCTCAGGGGGCAGACATGTTGGTTAGAATCTTTACTCCATATCGTTCTCTCAGGGGGCAGACATGTTGGTTAGAATCTTTACTCCATATAGTTCTCTCAGGAGGCAGACATGTTGTTTGGAATCTTTAGTCCATATCGTTCTCTCAGGGGGCAGACATGTTGGTTAGAATCTTTACACCATATAGTTCTCTCAGGAGGCAGACATGTTGTTTGGAATCTTTACTCCATATCGTTCTCTCAGGGGGCAGACATGTTGTTTGGAATCTTTACTCCATATCGTTCTCTCAGGGGGCAGACATGTTGGTTAGAATCTTGGGTCAGATCTTCACTCACCTTGGTTCAGATGAACAAAGATCTGACCCATGTGACCAAAGATTCTAAACAACATGTCTGCCTCCTGGTAGAGCTATATGGAGTAAAGATGGCTCAATAAGATACTTTATTTGTATTCTTTCATTAAAGCATTTCTATATAAAATGCCCACATTTGACGCAATTCTTTCATTAAACACAACTTGTTTTCTTTGCTACAGTTTTCCTTTCATGAATACCAATAATTTATGATTATTAGACTCATGAAATATTTAAATATTGAGTATCTTTAGACTAGTTTGTGCAGTTAAAAATATATAAGCAATATAACATTATATTTATATAGTGCCAACAGTTTATGTAGCGCCAGGCATTGAGGGGCTACATCCTAATCCGGAGAGAGTGGGGGTATATATCCTTCTCTGGTATTGCATATATGTGTATTAGTAATAGTATGCTCACATCCATCATATAGAAATGTCCTATTATCTCTATAGCATGTCTTTGATACATGTTGAGTACTTAGCGAATACCGCAGTTATTATATTGTCTTCTTCATTTTTTTTTTTAGGGGTTGAATAATAAAAAGAACTTGCCAGCAGGTGGCTCGATGCTGCGCTGTTTGGAAAATATCGCTACTTTCATGGAGGCTCTGCCTATGGATACTCCCAGCAATCTTTGGGCGACCATCTGTAACCAGTACCAGACCTTCTTCACTAAACTGCCTTCTGTCCTCCCACTGAAGGTAAGCTTCCCTTGTAAATCCCAGGAGGGGATATTGTCCCAAGCAAACCAATGACATCATCTTTTAGAAGCCCCCCCGGTACATTTTCTAAGTCAATACTGTGGTATTTTGTTATTCAGTATTGAACTTTTAATGGGATTGTGTCACCCTCAACATGAATGAAGAGAGAGAAAAAATACATATACATTTTATTAGAAGAAATGCAAGCAAATGGAGAAAAAGAGATGTTTTAAATATGTTTGTGTAGTCTCGTGTCTATCACCTGCGGCTGTATACGCAAATTAACTATTTTTCCGTGGGAAATGGGACATTTGCATATCCGGCCACAGATGATGTCATAAGCCGGAGACTCCGCAGGCACATTTTCCGCTTACTTCAGACAATTGCTGGCAGTTTTCCTAACACAGCGTACAGATCATTCTCCAGCATTTTTCATTCTCTACATTAAGTCTCAGCCATGTTCTATACAACTGAAACCACTAGAATATCTCTTTGAAAAAAACAACTTAAGCAGCAGCATCTCAGTGATGATACAGACTACAATAATATCTTTCTGTTGTTTGGAGCAAGCGTGGCATTTTCAATGTGCAATATATACAAAAGAGATATGACATTTGGAAATATGTAGCAACAGAAAATCATAACACCAAAATCTCATAAAAACACACTTATCATACTAACACATTGTGCAAACAATATATAATAAACATCGAACAACTTGGGAGACAGTATATATATATTCTATAGCTATTTTCCCATTCTGTAAACTATTTTGGATGATCTAATATCTGCTTCTGCATAGTTAATGCTAATAATATTAGCCCAGTGTTTATATAATATCGTGCATACATAATACGAATTATTATATATGTATGTCAAATTATTGACAGATGATTTCGTTATGCTTTTATGACATGTGCATCTATCTTGCTGTCGAAACAAGTTCAAGATGATTTAGATTGTGTTTTATTTTTAATCTCCTGCATGGACAATAAACTTTAAGGCCGCTTGATTGATAGATAGATGATTTAAGGAAATACAATACCTAATTATCCATATTGTTCTACAAAATGCTGTATAGCAAGGAAGTGGAAAAACACTGACCCGATCAAATGGATAGAAATAGTAACACAGCTTGACCTCCAATACAAAATGGAAGAAGGATTTTATAACTCCGGTGATCAATACGGGCTCTATAGAAACATATGGGGGAAATGGGGGGAGATGAAGGACCATGGATGTTCGCTAGAGACAAGCCAAGAGGAACCAGCCACCTAGTGAGTTAATTTAAAGCTTCAAAAATAAATTACTAACAAAACTGAAACATGGAGGACTTACGATAGGGAAAAAAGGGTAATACCCTCCTCCATGATAGGAAAAACCTCCCAAGAGGGGAGTGATAAACGTCATAATCTATCCCTAGACCTCTAAAAAAAAACATATCTATCTAAATATGTCTATATAAAAACTATCATGATACAATTAGAGATCTCATATATACTACCTAAATTTTATCGCATCTTTTGATACCTAAGCATGAATGTAAATTTATGTTGTATGTTTTGTATACTTGTAACGTCTGTTTATATGTTTATAATAAAAGTAAAAAACAAAGATTCTTTTAAAATAGAAATGTGTTAATTCCTTTCCCATAGCACGTGAAAAAACAATGATCAAATAATTTCCACGGTACGAATTCTAAAATAACGCACACACTCTTTTTCTCCTTCTGTTAGTGTTCTTTGGATTCAAGTCTGAGGATAATGATTTGTCTCTTGAAGATCCCAACTTCAAATGCTACAAGGGTATGTGTCAAGAAAATTGTAAATTCTTCTGAGCTTTTGACTGGCGGAATTATGTTGTACGACTTGGCACGGGATAAAAAAAACAAACAAACAAACAATAAAATAGAACTTAAGAAATACAAATATTCTTGTTGCCAACGTAGAAAATATAAATTGTTTAGAATTTTGTGGATTGTAATCTTGGATACCGGCAGTGTCCTCAAAAACGACAGAAGTCTACGGAGAGGACCGAGGCTACTGCTTGGGTGCATTGTGGCTGATTTCGGTGGCGGGTGATATCTGCTTGGAATTGGCTTGGATGTCCTAATTGGGGTCATATTCGGAGCACATTGTGCCAACGATGTGACCGAATACAGCGACAATTCGGAGGCAACCATGTTAGTGCAAAAAACGGAGACAATCCTAAAAAATATTGGTTCTCGTTTGCTTTTCGTTGTTAAAAGATCCTCACAGTCAATCATTATTGGCAACATTGTAACACGTTCCAAAGGTAAAACAATATATATATATATTGTAAATTACTTGATAGAAACAGAAACAGGAAATTTCTCAACCCTTCAACATTTCCTATTCTACATTTTATGATAAACTGCAAGAAAATGTTTTTAGACACCGTGGAAAATAAAATGAATGATTCTATTCCTCAAATTTAATGCTATTTGTTTTCTTGACAGATGAGTTTATTGATTTTCTCCCCCCTCTTGTTGCAGAGTCTACTGGAACCGTTTTCCAAGCTGCTGAGTTTTGTGATCCAGAATGGGGTGTTTAGCCTGGCCTATCTGGTGGAGCTCTGTGGTTTGTGTTACCGAGCCTTCACAAAGGTATTTGGACCGTTAAGGATTTCCATTACCCACTTTGCACGGGTTGAATAATTACTAGGACTTGTTGTTGGCAAAGCTGCCCTACTAATGGGATTGCAGAATTCATAGAAAGCGAACATGATTGGGAGGTCATGGTAGTGGGGTAATAAAGACAACAGATCAGGCCAAACAAACAATTTGATGCGTGAATAAGCACTGAGGTGTACAAAACATTTCAGATTGCATGTTTGCACTAGTATCTTGCCTTATGCCAACTTTATTAGCATATGAGTAAGCACTGAAGTGTGTGCGAAACGCGTCAAAATAGGTGTGCCATCTTTAGGA
Source organism: Pelodytes ibericus (assembly GCA_036172795.1). Lineage (NCBI taxonomy): Eukaryota > Metazoa > Chordata > Amphibia > Anura > Pelodytidae > Pelodytes > Pelodytes ibericus. Next base: position 5,779,616 of record CM069868.1, on the reverse strand, counting down.
CATATAAAACAATTCCCTGAGGATCCGCCATCGTCTGGAGCCCTTCTCTTTTTCTTTGCCCCTTAATGCAAGACAGGAGACAAGAATGAAATGAACGGTTTGTGACTGGCAACCAAGGCGCCGGCATTCAGCCTTACTAACGGCATAAGAGTGCAGATATTCAACGCCTTACACAGAGCACTCAGCTTAGTGTCTGACTAGAGACATGATAACTTCATTAGGGTTACTATATCCCACAATCTGCAGTAAATGCAACATGGCCCCTAAATCACAGGATGTATCCAGAGATAAAGCAACCTGTGCACATAATTACTTGCCATATATCTGCACAATGTTATGTTGCATATATTACAAATAGTGGGACAAGCAGCACAGAGCAGCCGGCAGACTCACCTTCCCTCAGTGCTTCCTGTTACTGCTGCTCATGGGTGGCAGTAGCTGCAGCAGTGCGAAACGCCCATGAGGAGTCTAGGGAGCTCCTTACAGCCACTGCTTCAGGAGGGGATGCCCAGTGACCCAACCAAACCTCTAATGAAGGAATCTAAATATCAGTGCCAGAAGCTGCAGTAGTGTGAAACACCCATGAGGAGTGAAGGGAGCTGGTAGCCATTAAACATTGTGTCTCTGTAGTGCCATTCTTGCCACTGGTTCCCAAACGCTATGTTCGAGTCTGGTCAGTACAAAGCACAGATAGGCAGTTCAGGTAATCTCAAAATGTAAAGATTCCCCTAACTAGACAATATGAGGACTGAAATCACAATTATCTGCTCTAAAATAGTACAGACTGAGAAAGGAACCGAGACCAACAGGCTTCCTCACCCTATACAAACTATTTTTTTTTTTTAAGTTGTCATTAGGGAAAGCTTTGAGTTAAATTGAGCTTAAATATTCCCTGTTATAATAACCCAGTCGGGTTTCTATAAAAGAAAGTTTAAAAAAAAAAAAAGTCTTCATCCTGCAAGGACAAGTAGTGAGGTTAAAAAACAAGGAATCAATTTGTAATCTGAGGTGTGTCAGCAGGCTGAAAGTGTTCTGGCTAATTGGTAATTATGTTAATGTCACACTTGGTCAATAATATTGATTTTAAGCCTTCTGAACCTGCACAGCAGGAGATTAAATGATATTTATTTTTGTCTCCAGCTGAGTTCAGAGCTGAGATCATTGTCTGAAAATGCAGAAGTGTTATTATAGGGAGAAGAAGGCCCAAGTGTATCACATAGTTGCCAACAATGGCCATGTTTCCAGGGACACACATTTGTTCCACATGCTGCAGAAAGAGCATGCAAAGTGCAGCCCGGCAGTATGTAGGATGGATATATGCACAGACACAATCCAATAAATTAATCATAGTAGGTCCTGCGAGATCTCCACCCTGATTAATTAATTGGATTGTGTCTGTGCGTATATCCATCACACATACTGCTGGGCTGCACTTTGCATGCTCTTTCTGCAGCATGTGGAACAAATATGTGTCCCTGGAAACATGGCCGATGTTGGCAACTATGGTATCATGGGATGTTTTTTTTTTTTTTTTAAATTGCCAGTTCATTAAAAGGGACTCTGACAGCGTAAACATTGCCTATACTGTGAATGCACAGAATAGAAAATAATCTATACATTGTCTGTGTATCAAGAAGACTTCCGACAGATGTATAAAGAAGCTTCCCAACTGTCCCACTTTGTGTCAGGGACAGTCCTGATTTTGGGAGGTAGTCCCACTTTCCTGACGAGCTCTACCTCTGTAGCTCGGCGGGACTTTGTACCATAATCTTGCAGTAACAATTTAATTCTCCCGTATCTGTAACAGTGGAGATAGGTTCCTGTGCATGCGCGGCGGTGCTGACAGTCTACCTTCCACGCTGCTCCCCACTTTTTTAGCACATGCCCCTCTATATCTCTTATACCGGCGTCTGTAGCTGCTTACACTCCTCAAATGCTATAACCATTGTTGGGGTTGGTGGTTTTGGATGAATTAATTTGGCAAAAAGTAGACTTTTTAAAAAAAAAAAAACCACATTTATCACCTAATTTAGACATTTTATTAATGCCTCCGCTACCCCCTGGTTTTCCTCTTTGCCCTTCACCATAACTTTGATGTTTGTTATTCTTCAGGAAAGAGATAAATACTATCTGACTCGGAGTGTCATTATGGACCTTCTCCAAGCTTTGAAGCTGAAATCCCCATTACCTGACACCAACCTCTTACTGCTAGTCCAGGTAGGTCCGCACGTGTCATGATTGGGAGCCGTGGAATTAATTGAGTTTGGTCCTCAGCATCCTGTGTAATCAATTTTCCCCGTCAGTTACTCCCATCTATTTGCCTGTGCTGTAAGTACAGAGCCTTTTAACTGAATCAAAGGGGAAGTCATTATCCCATTCAGTCCAAGATCGCAATACATTGATCACCATCTTGCCCCTGAAAGGGTGAAGAACCCATGCTTCCATGCGAGTTAGTTCAACTGCATCGTTGCCAACATTGGCCATGTTTCCAGGGACACGTGTTCCACATGCTGCAGAAAGAACATGCAAAGTGCAGCCCGGCAGTATGTAGGATGGATATACACACAGACAGAATCCAATTAATTAATCAGGGTAGAGATCTCATAGGACCTACCATGATTCATCAATTGGATTGTGTCTGTGTGTGTATCCATACTGCCGGGCTGCACTTTGCATGCTCTTTCTGTAGCATGTGGAACAAATGTGTGTCCCTGGAAACATGGCCGACCTTGGCAACTATGTAACTGCGATTTTCCTTTTGCCAATGAGGTGCTCCCTTACGTCTCTGACATGCGAAGGGTTAAAAGAATGCTACCTTTTAAAGAGATTATTGGAAAGTTATTTATATCCCTGACATAGATCAGATATAGATGCAGGACCGTTCAATGGTAACCAGTTTATTACGTAATGTATAAACTCATTACAGAGTATTCGATGTATACATTATTAGGAATTCAATATACCTCTATATCAGAGCAGGAATAGTTGCTAATAATTCAGCTAGTCTTGTGCTTACTTTTAATTTAACCCCAGTTAACAGTTAATTGATTATAGGTTAGGATGACTGAATACTATCTACTCAGGTTACCAGTTTCTATCCAATGCAGCCGATAAAAGGCATTTACAACCACCGCTTTTGCCTTGTTAGCTACCCAACCTTTATTAGACCTCTCTCATGGGCCCCTCTTCATGCAAAGTGCAGCCCGGCAGTATGTAGGATGGATATTCACACAGGCACAATCCAATTAATTAATCATGATAGGTACTGTGAGATCTCCACCCTGATTAATTAATTGGATTCTGCCTGTGTGTATATCCATCCTACATACTGCTGGGCTGCACTTTGCATGAATTGGACACATATTTGTTCCACATACTGCAGAAAGAGCATGCAAAGTGCAGCCCAGCAGTATGTGTGATGGATATATGCACAGACACAATCCAATTAATTAATCAGGGTGTAGATCTCGCAGGACCTACTATGATTAATTAATTGGATTGTGTCTATGCGTATATCCATCCTCCGTACTGCCGGGCTGCACTTTGCATGCTCTTTCTGCAGCATGTGGAATAAATATGTGTCCCTGGAAACATGGCCGATGTGGATAACTATGCCATTAGCCCTCCTTCAGCCAAAAATATGCCAGCATCAGAACATATATAGTCCTCAAGATCTGCAGAGGATTACAATTACCATGATGCTCACCCAACCATTTGCTGGCTGAGCATCCTGGGAAATGTAATGGCTAACCTTTTAGCAGTAAACCTATCGTGGACTAGATTTCCCATGATGCTCAGGAACACACATCTCTGTAAATACAGTCTACTGTTGGTTGCTCAGCCAGCCACCTAGTATGCTCAGTTTAATAAAGGGAACTGGATACCACAGTGATGCTTGGAGGTCACAGACAACACTTCACTATATTCACACAAGTGTGTCTTGGCTCTAGAAATAAATATATTGATAGATGTGAATCAAGATAGAAACATAGAATGTGTCGGCTGATAAGAACCATTCGGTCCATCTAGTCTGCCCAATTTTTTTGAGTACTTTTATTAGTCCCCTGTTCTTGGTCTTATAGCTAATATAGCCTTGTGTCTATCCCACGCATGCTTAAAATCCTTGACTGTGTTTACCTCTACCACTTCTGCTGGAAGGCTATTCCATACACCCACTACCCTCTCAGTAAAGTAATACTTCCTGATATTACATTTAAATCGTTGCCCCTCTAATTTAAGACTATGTCCTCTAGTTGTGGTAGTTTTTCTTCTTTTAAATATACTCTCTTCCTTTACTGTGTTGATTCCCTTTATGTATTTAAATGTTTCTATCATATCCCCCCTGTTACGTCTTTCCACCAAGCTATACATGTTAGGGTAAGATATTAAAATCATCCATAGAACGCTTTCATATATAAAAATATAACATTTAAATAAATATAACAGGTACAAATAAAACCAGAGTAGTCATAAAATGGTATGAAAGTGAGGGATTTAGCAATATTAAATGCTTTTTGAGTATAGGATTCATCTTAATATGTATATGCTCGAAAAGCTTTTTATAGAGCTAAATCACCTGTAATATTTATCAAAATGTTTTATTGCTTCATTTGTATCAATATATATATCTGTAGCATCAGGACACATTTTGTCTCCTTTCCTTTTTGGGGGGGATGGAGCGCCCCTCTTTTCAAAGGCTGCTAATTTCTGTTTGTTTGATTGCCATGAGTCCCCATGAGGTCTTCCCAAATCCATTGTAATATATATTTTTAGAGAAACCAAACTATTTGGATAAACAGGAGAGATGATGAGATTTCCAGTCAGCTCGGTAATAGAATCCAGTTGGTACTGATTGCATGCAACAAAAATGCCATAATTTATCTATTTTGTGCAGATATATTAAACCCCTGTGCTGTAATAACATTACTTTGTATATTAGTTTATTTGTACAGATGTGGGCACAAAACTGGCAGAGTCAACCATAATCCACAAGCAGATGATAGCGTCTATTCCAGGGGTAAGAATCGATTCCTTAATTCACATGCAATCATGCGATCATGTGCAGTTTCTACAAAATGGGGGTAAGTTATGGCACTCCAAGGCACAAAGTGGGGGCACCCGGCAGGAACACCCCATTGGTTTTTCCATGGTGACTGCTCCACTTGGAGACTCTAGGTCTTTTCAATTAAGAGGGAATTGAGAAGTAGACGTGCATTCGTTTTCGGACAAATGCATTTTCGTCCGAAAATAGCATTTTCGTCCATTCGTCCGAAAAACGAATAACGAAAATGCTAAACTAACGAAAGAGGAATGAACGAATGGTTAATAAACGAAAATCATTCGTCCATTCGTGCTATTGGCATTCTATAAACGGAAATAGAGTCGGTTTATAGAATACTAATAGCATTACATACATTCCATAAACCGACATAATGAACGACTTTCGGTTTATGGAATGCGTGTAATACTATTGGTTTTCTATGAACCGAACGAGAGCCCCATTCATAAGAATTTCTTATGAATGGGGCTCTCGTTCGGTTTATAGAAAGCCCATAGTATTACACGTATTATATAAAACGAACGAATAAAACGAAACGAAAATAATGAACGAATTTCATCTGAAACGAATGCAGTAATGAACGAAAAAACATCATTAAACCTAAGTGTTGGCAAATAAGGTCGTTCGTGAAGGTCATTGTAGCAGTACAACTTGAGCCAGCTGCCAGCTAAGATTTCTCCTGCTGTCTGCTCAGCATCTCCAACTTATTCTGGACTTCAGGGGTTGTGAATAAACAGCAACTCTGGGGCAAGGTTCTAGAATCTGGGGTAGGGGGCACCTCTAGAACTCTGCCCCAGAATTTCCCTTCCATCTTTTTTCTTATCCACCCAAGATGTAAATTGCAGAGGCGCTGCAAGCCGAAGAAAGAATCCCAAACCCAAACATGATAGCAGTAAATCCATCTCTTATTCTTTTTCTCTCACATTAATGAACCACTTATCACATGCTGCTCTGTGAGGGGACTGACTGTCAGTAGCAGGTTCAACGCTCTGTGAGCCACAGAGTTAAAAAAGCAAAGTCCATTATCTTAAAAATGAAGGCTTTTAACAATACACAATACTGTTCTGCTCAGGCGCTGAGATCCATACCTTTTTGTTTTTTATCATTGCCTTGCTGGCATTATGGCTGAATGCCTTGGGCACTGCTGACAGGACTGGCAGAGATCTTATTTCACTGTCTGTTATCCTGTCAGCGGAACTGACAGGCATAGCATTTACCAAGACAGAAGGGTACAGTTCAACACAATGCAGATTTACATTAACATAAAGCAAGGAGAGAAGCCTTGTCTGTGCGTCTGGGAATCTAGTCTCGCCAAGAGGACTCAACCCTTTGAGCGCCAAATACCGGGGCAACTTAAAGGGACAGTAACAGCGTCTAAATTATTATATATACATTTTTTTTTCACAAGGCTGCGTTGGATACATGATGTATTACTTATAATAAAAAAAAAAAAATATATGGTCCTTCTTATATATAATGTGACATTACGCACTGCTTTACTCATACCTGTGCAAACTCTGAAAAGTGAAACTTTAATCAAAGCATTGTAGTATTGCTGAATAACCTTTCTGACCCCAAATGAGGCTCGAACATATTCCCATTGCTTGCACTCTCCCATTGCTTGCACTCTCCCATTGCTTGCACTCTCCCATTGCCTGCACTCTGCCATTGCCTGCACTCTGCCATTGCCTGCACTCTCCCATTGCTTGCACTCTCCCATTGCTTGCACTCTCCTATTGCTTGCACTCTCCTATTGCTTGCACTCTCTCATTGCTTGCACTCTCCCATTGCCTGCACTCTCCCATTGCCTTCACTCTGCCATTGCCTTCACTCTGCCATTGCCTGCACTCTGCCATTGCCTGCACTCTGCCATTGCCTGCACTCTCCCATTGCTTGCACTCTGCCATTGCTTGCACTCTCCCATTGCTTGCACTCTCCCACTGCTTGCACTCTCCCACTGCTTGCACTCTCCTATTGCTTGCACTCTCCCACTGCTTGCACTCTCCCACTGCTTGCACTCTCCTATTGCTTGCACTCTCCCATTGCTTGCACTCTCCCATTGCTTGCACTCTCTCATTGCTTGTACTCTCCCATTGCTTGCACTCTCTTGAGCCTCACTGGAAGATTGCACACAATGCCCTGACACTGTCCCCTCAGCTTTGTTTATACTGTGAATGTAAAGAATAATAATAATAAAAAAAATCAATAACGATCTATGCATTGTGTGAGCAGAATTGCTGGCAAATGAATAAATTAAGAAAACAAATGCATTTTTAAATGTGTCTGTGGTGATGACATCACCTGTGACTTCATATGTAAATGACCTTTACACAGTGGGAAATATGTAATTTGCATATCAAGCCAAAAGGTGATGTCATAAGCAGGAGACGGCCACAGACACACGTAAAACACATTTTTATGTATGCACTTGCTTGTTTTTTTTACAACGTATAGATCATTATTTATTCTATACATTCACAGTACAAACAATGTTTAGGAGGCAGAGTTTCTTTACTAGAAATATTCTCAGAAACAGTGACTTCCTGTGAATATTACGACACATGCAAGATGTGTATAGAGTATATATGTATATATATATCATATTTCATTCTGCTTTCTTTACTAGACTCGCATCAAGAACCTGCAATGTTTAATCTCCTAAATAGGCAAGAAAGTATTGGATGCCTGAGCTCAGAGGAGACACGGTGGTGCCTTTTATCACTTATCCCTTTTACGAGCTTGGCACAGCCTCTCAAAATAAATATAACAAATCTTGGTGGATTTATCATAAGAGCCGAGGGAAAGACTCTATCCGAAAGGGAGTCACGCGAGCAACAGACGTTTAACCGTGTCTCGCCAGATTCACTGGCTGCGTTTAAAGGACGGTTAACTTGTTTAAGTGAAAAAGTTTCTATCAAGTGTAGGGATTTTAAATAGTAATGCTTTAATGAAAGAAAACAAATAGAGTAGTTTGACGAGCCCTCTTTGCGCTGTACAGCTCTATCAGGGGGCGGACATGTTGTTTAGAATCTTTGCTCTGTACAGCTCTATCAGGGGGCGGACATGTTGTTTAGAATCTTTGCTCTGTATATCTCTATCAGGAGGCGGACATAGGGTTGCCACCTGGCCGGTATTTTACCGGCAGGCTGGTAAAATATTGGCATCAGGCCAATGTTAAGTCTATGGAGACAGTACCAAGGCCGGTATTTTTTTTGACGAAAAGGTGGCAACCCTAGGCGGACATGTTGTTTAGAATCTTTGTTCTATATAGCTGTATCAGGGGGCAGACATGTTGTTTAGAATCTTTGCTCTATATAGCTCTATCAGGGGGTGGACATGTTGTTTAGAATCTTTGTTCTATATAGCTGTATCAGGGGGTGGACATGTTGTTTAGAATCTTTGCTCTATATAGCTCTATCAGGGGGCAGACATGTTGTTTAGAATCTTTGCTCTGTACAGCTCTATCAGGGGGCAGACATGTTGTTCAGAATCTTGGCTCAGGACCTTTTTCTATTTTGATTCTAATGAAGACAAATCTAACCCAAGATTCTACATGTACGCCCCCTGAAAGAACTATACAGAGCAAAGAGGGCTCAACAAGGCACTTTATTTTTGGTATTCTTTCAGAATACATCTACACCTAATGCCATTTTTCGATCAAACATGAGTTATTTTTGGATCCAATAGATGCCCTTTAATGCATTACTCACATCTTGTTTTGATAAACCGGCAAGCTAATACTTAACTGACTGCAAATATACAGAGGTGCATAAATAAATAAATATATTTCTATACTTTATCCCTCCCAGCTTCTAGCGAAAACCCCCCCAGCTTTTATTATAATAGCCCCTAGAGTAACTAGATTTGATATAGCAACATACTATGTGAAATTGTTATAATCTACCCCCTTCTTTCCCTGCCTGATCATAAACGGACAAACAAATATTAGGTGACAATTATATTTTAACTGAATTTCTACACTGCAGTGTAACCATTCCTATTGCCTTCCAAGGCATCCAGTAACATTGGCATCTCTCTTTGTTGACCTAGTGTGGCACTGCGGCCATGGAATGTACGAGACAGTACATCGGTGAGCTGTTGGACTTTATTGCGGACATGCACACGCTTACCAAACTTAAGGTATGGGTCAACCAACCTTCTCAGGCACGAGTAAGTCTAGTTAGATGAAATCATTTATTTTGATAATCTTACATACTATTGTGTTATTTCAGTGATGACTAACCTTGGCAGTGTTTGGGAACACATCCCCTTCCAGCCAGGCTTAAGGCTCCCTGAGAATCATGGGATATGTAGTTGGCCTTTGCAGTGCCAAGGTTAGCTATCACTGTGCTATGTCATTAGTTTCTTTTTTTTTTTAAACCAAACTCCCAACTGAAAATTAAGCAATTCTGATTTATTTTTGAAAATGTAATAATCTTCGTTTATAATGGAAAAACAGTCACTTTTCCCTCTTTAATTGCTGGTTATTTCATTCTAATGACTTATTTTTCCTATAGTTTATGTTTTAAATGAATAACAGTATATTTGGAAACCTTGGTGCTGTCCTATGTATTGTTTAACGTATACATTGATTATCTACATAAGTAACACCAGCCAGGAGGTGATTACAAGGTCAGTAAGTCATGTGGGCGAAACGCGTCAGATATTTACAGGTTTTTTTGTTTCACTGACTCCTGTTTGTTCTTTTACATATTTTGGAAATAATATATGTATATATATATATATATATATATATATATATATATATATATATATATTTGTTAAATGTTAGTACCTTGTCATTTGAGTTTTCATTACACATGAGGGGTTCACTTGTAATCCATTTTGGGGAGGGCCTACTTACCCTTCCCAAAGTCTTGTGGCATCTGTGTCCAGAGTCAGCTGAAATTCTTAAATGTTCCTATATCTTAACCAACCTCCTTCTTTCTCCTGAACTCTAACAATAATGACACAATTTGCCCAATAATTATCTGTCTTTGTCCAGTTAATAAGAAACAGGCACCTCTGCTTGTATAGCTGAGTTGAGCTATTGACAAAAACTAGAACTATACCAAGACTTTCGTGGTGCAGAATTAAGTTGCATACTGTGAAGGGGGGATACATCTCAGGAGACTAAAGTGGTGCATTCTTCATACTGATTATTCCATGGATATTACCTCCTTGTCTCATGCAGAGTCACATGAAGACGTGCTCTCAGCCCTTACACGAGGACACGTTTGGAGGACATCTAAAAGTTGGCCTCGCCCAGATCGCGTCAATGGAGATAACACGGGGCAACCACAGAGACAATAAGGCTGTTATCAGATATCTGCCCTGGCTCTACCACCCACCTTCAGCCATGCAGCAGGGGTAAGAAATCCACAGACCCCCAGAGTCTATAAATATGGTCCTTACTTTTCCAATGTCACGTGGCCAGTAGCCATCACCCTCAACCTGGACATTCCTGGTCCATGTGGACAACTTATAAACCAGGGGTTTGCAACCATTTGGAGATCACTCTGCCTTACCAAGAAAGGTTAAAGCACCTCAACATGTACAGCTTGGAGGAAAGACGTAACAGGGGGGATATGATAGAAACATTTATATACATAAAGGGAATCAACACAGTAAAGGAAGAGAGTATATTTAAAGGAAGAAAAACTACCACAACCAGAGGACATAGTCTTAAATTAGAGGGGTAAAGGTTTAAAAGTAATATCAGGAAGTATTACTTTACTGAGAGGGTAGTAGATGTATGGAATAGCCTTCCAGCGGAAGTGCTAGAGGTTAATACAGTGAAGGAGTTTAAGCATGCATAGGATAGGTATAAGGATAGGTATAAGGCTATCCTAGATACAAGATAAAGTCAGGGACTAATGAAAGTATTACTTTACTGAGAGGGTAGTGGATGCATGGAATATTCTTCCAGTAGAAGTGGTAGAGGCTAATACAGTGAAGGAGTTTAAGCATGCGTGGGATAGGTATAAGGCTATCCTAGATATAAGATAAGGCCAGGGACTAATGAAAATATTACTTTACTGAGAGGGTAGTGGATGTATGGAATAGTCTTCCAGTAGAAGTGGTAGAGGTTAATACAGTAAAGGAGTTTAAGCATGCATGGGATAGGTATAAGGCTATCCTAGATATAAGATAAGGCCAGGGACTAATGAAAATATTACTTTACTGAGAGGGTAGTGGATGTATGGAATAGTCTTCCAGTTGAAGTGGTAGAGGTTAATACAGTGAAGGAGTTTAAGCATGCGTGGGATAGGTATAAGGCTATCCTAGATATAAGATAAGGCCAGAGACTAATGAAAATATTACTTTACTGAGAGGGTAGTGGATGTATGGAATAGTCTTCCAGTAGAAGGGGTAGAGGTTAATACAGTGAAGGAGTTTAAGCATGCATGGGATAGGTATAAGGCTATCCTAGATATAAGATAAGGCCAGGGACTAATGAAAGTATTACATTACTGAGAGGGTAGTGGATGCATGGAATAGTCTTCCAGTAGAAGTGGTAGAGGTTAATACAGTGAAGGAGTTTAAGCATGCGTGGGATAGGTATAAGGCTATCCTAGATATAAGATAGGGAACTGGGGACTAATAAAAGTATTTAGAAAATTGTGCAGACTAGATGGGCCGAGTGGTACTTTTTGCCGACACATTATATGTTTCTATGTTTTCCATTTTTCCTCAATGTCTCACACAGACCTCTGTGCTTTTCGAGCTCAGTTGGATTGACCTAGGCATTAGAATCCCTCAGCTTGTTACTGGAACAATATCCACATCCCAACCCCAAGCCTGGATTACTGATGTCCCCTTGGAGACATCACAGGCCCCCTAGCAGGGCATCCCCCCTGATTGGGAAACACTGAATTAAACAGCCTGGGAATGGTGGATATATTCTACTGGCATGATATGTCTTGTTATTTTATAACATAACAAGTAGAGTGAAAATGATACAATCAAACTCTCACTTAGCCAGTAAATGGTTTCAGTTTAACTCTTACTTGTTTCCTCTATTTTCCTGTTATCTATTTTACAAGGTATGTTATATTCTTAAAATGCACAAACTGTACTCCATGTGTATGTATTGAAATAGTATAGGTCATGTAGACTACCCTGGCTGTCTACATGGAAACGTCAAAAAAGGATATCGTTCTACTATAAAAATAAAAATAAATGCTTTTTTTTTTTTTTTTAACAGGCCGAAAGAATTTATTGAGTGCGTTTCACACATCCGTCTCCTTTCCTGGCTTCTGTTGGGGTCCCTCACCCACGGAGTCGTTTGCATGAATTCCCCCTCGCCCTGTACGCCGATTCCGCTGGACGCTGGCTCCCAAGTGGCCGATCACCTCATTGTCATTCTGATTGGCTTCCCAGAGCAGTCCAAGGTACGCGGTGCACAGATCAGCATGCGACTTACTGACCACCGAGACTTGATGGATGACAAATCAAAACCCCTGACTCCTGCAGATAGAGGAGCCGGCCTTGTGTACTACTTAAAGGGCCACGCCATGCTAAGAAAAGCAGGCCCAGGCTGAAACGTGTTTCACTAAACCAGCCCTGTTTTCATTTTACATTTCACATGAACTCACAGTTTTTAGCATGCAATAAAAAAGTAAATAGGCATGGTCCACTCCTGTATATCGGAGAATGAAAATCGGAAAGTGCTTGAGAGAATTGATCCCAAAATGTTGATATTGGTTCATTGTCCGAGTTCTAAAATAACTTTCCCTTTAACAATTGTATTACAATGTAAATATCTATTTATTGGCACTTGTCTCTTTAAGGCTCCTGACTTACTGCCTCTTTTCCCAGACCTCCGTGCTCCACATGTGCTCCCTTTTCCACGCTTTCATCTTTGCCCAGCTGTGGACGGTATACTGTGAACAGGCAGCAATTGGCCCAGCGGTGCAGAATCAGAATGAGTTCAGCTTCACTGCCATCTTGACTGCCCTGGAGTTCTGGAGTCGGGTGACACCAAGCATCTTGCAGCTCATGGCCCATAACACAGTCGTGAGTATCAGTACCGAACACCTTCGGAATGGCCACATTTCCCATAAGGAAAGGGCCTACTAACACTTTAGAGGCTACTCAAGAAAGAGGGGATTTCAGGGAATTGAGATGGGAATGTAAAAACTTAAGGCCAAAGTAGCAGAGTTGGAAAAATTCAGCTACATTGGAAAAGTTATCCAACCCGGCTACATTACCGTAAAGTTTGAAATTCCCTGCAATTCTCTCTTTATTAAGAAGAAAAATTTCCAAAGTTGACCTCAGCAGTTCTGACCTTAAAGGGACAGTCTGGTCCCCAAACAAGATAAAGATCACTGCTTGTATAATGCACAGGCTTTTATCCCTGTGTGATTTGATGCAGGCATTCTGTATAAATCACATGACTGATTTGACTCAAGCCCTCCCCCGGTGATTACTCTGCATGTTTACTGCAGGGGCGGCAGTGACATGCAGTAACAATCTGCTGATTGTTCCACTTTTCGAACCTTACCCTAGAATTCACTTTTATAATCAACCCCCATAGCTCTGTAATATATGTAGTTTAATTTACATACTTAGCTACAAGAAGAATCAACCATATGATCCACCATTTGTAGACCTGAACACCAGCACATGGCATGAGCCATATTATCCACCATTTTGTATAACTGAACACCGGCACATGGCATGAACCATATGATCCACCATTTGGATAACTGAACACCAGCACATGGCATGAGCCATGTTATCCACCATTAGTATAACTGAACACCAGCACATGGCATGAACCATATGATCCACCATTAGTATAACTGAACACCAGCACATGGCATGAACCATATGATCCACCATTAGTATAACTGAACACCAGCACATGGCATGAGCCATATGATCCACCATTAGTATAACTGAACACCGGCACATGGCATGAGCCATATGATCCACCATTAGTATAACTGAACACCGGCACATGGCATGAGCCATATGATCCACCATTTGTATAACTGAACACCGGCACATGGCATGAGCCATATTATCCACCATTAGTATAACTGAACACCAGCACATGGCATGAGCCATATGATCCACCATTAGTATAACTGAACACCGGCACATGGGATGAACCATATGATCCACCATTAGTATAACTGAACACCAGCACATGGCATGAGCCATATGATCCACCATTAGTATAACTGAACACCGGCACATGGGATGAACCATATGATCCACCATTAGTATAACTGAACACCGGCACATGGGATGAACCATATGATCCACCATTAGTATAACTGAACACCAGCACATGGCACCAGTGAAATCAAGGTGCAGAACTAAAGTTATGTGTTCAGCATTTTTATTAAACTTTTTATATTGTGTCTGTGGTTTTGCTGTAGACACTTGGCAATGCACTGTATTCACTGCGTCGTCTAATTAATCTCTCCCTCTCCAGATGGTGGAGATGGTGTGTCTACATCTCATTAGTTTAATGGAGTCTTTGCAAGAGTGCAACTCAACAGTATTTCTCAAGGTAGGTGATTGAGACGCTACGCTCTTTCCAAACGTTGCATTTTAGATTGAGAGCTAAGGTTTTAATGTCACAGCGCTACAGTGTGCCAGTAACAAGAGAGATGTATTAATCCTGGAGAGGAACAAAGGACATGTATTTATCATATTCCGGAGAAATGAAGACACGTTAAGGTAACTGTGTGTGAAATAAGACATATGGGACCTAATGATCCGGCTCCAGAGTATGTGGGTCCTGGTCTGTTTTTTTTCCCTTTGTGTGTGTGCTTCTGCTCAGAACTCTCACACATATTATTGTGAGTTTTATTGCTGTAGAGATCTTTTGGACACCCTCACCTAGTGCTGTAATAATGCATAGGCCAGCACTACCATTGTTATTGGTAGATCCTACCTAACTGCCTTTGTGCTGCCTGCACAGACATAAGTGCTGACACTATTAGATCACCAGGGAGCAATCTGGTGAATGTGGGGGCAAACCGATATAGTGAGCTGTGACATAGGGGGGGGGGGGGGGGGGGGCATGAGTTTAGTCAGGTCTAAGGCAACTCAATATCTAAATCCATGTAGGGCTGTTAAAGGGACTCTGCCACCTAAATCTTGTTTTCACTGTGAATGTAGAGAATAAAAATGATGCAACATTAATTTTACATTGTGCTGGTAAATGCAGAAAGTAAGATAGATCCAGTTTGATATATTTGATTTATCCAACACATCCACAGTAAAAAAACAACAACATTTAGGTGACAGGGCCCCTCTAAGTTAGTTACTGAAGAATAGGTACATACTGTATGTTACTGATTTGCAGATTCAGAATAGAGGACCATCGGGTTCATCCTTCGAGAGTAAGAATGAAGGTTTAACAACTCTTGGTCTGAGTATGATGCGACAATACAGTTCATTAATTACCCTGAAAGCATTTTGTGATTCCTTCAATGATATATAGGGATTTGCAGCACAAGAGACATAGTGAGTCATCAGATATTGTCACTAGTGATTTACTGAGAGTTCATAGATATGGAAGGCTAATTGCACATCTTGATAATGTTAAAAGGACATAATTGCATTTATTTTCTGGATCTGAAATCTAATGGCCATCGGGGTAATTAAGCAGTAGATGTCTTATGTGTGCTGCCTGCGCATGATCCTAATTATCATTGTAAAGCAGAATTAGAAAATGTGTTCTACAGAACAGGCCTTTATCTTCCAGATCAGGATAAAGAACTTTAAGAAGGGGGGGGGGGGGGGGGGGAGGCAAACACAACCTATCCATAGATCCTTACAATTCATCCAACTACATAGCTCCCAACATTTCAAATGGCCAAGAAAACTAATATACAAACATTAATATACAAACACTAATATACAAACACTAATATACAAACACGTTTACTGCATTTTAAACAAACTGGATAATGAGATTGATTGCTTTGAAGTTCTGGAGCATGACTAATAAATTGCATTCTTATTTGCGTGTGAAAATGGCACCAGCTTTTAGCGAGCGCTATCAAAAGAGGTAGAAAAAATATTCGCAAAATTGCCTGTTTTTATTCGCAATTTGCGCGTATGTACTATTGGAGTGTTAAATGTTTAGTACATTGCAATAGGAGCAAAGCGCAAAAATAGTTTTGCACATAAAATATATTTGCGTTTTTTTAGTACATGCCCCTCTTAGTCTGTAGGGTCTGTACTAAGTGTTGTGTAAATTGTTTGCACTGTATAGACACTGAATCCATGTAATTGCAACTAGTTAATGATCATAAGAAATGTGAGTCTACCACTCTTGTTTTAAAAATGCAGCATAATACTATTGGCAATAAAATAAGATATAAAAGAAAAAAGATCAAACTGTTTGCAAAGCTAACATGTCATATACTACCCTGTGTTCTCTTTGCAGCTGATACCAATGTGGTTGCCTATGATTCAATCGAATTTAAAGGTAAGGAGCTGTGTCTGCTTTGAGAATTAATAATCCCCTTTCATTGGTTGTTTCAAAATAAATAATTCCCCCTTAAAGATCAGCTGTCACATTCCTATGTTTGATGTTTCTACATATAATTTATTCCAGTGAGTGCTACGGAGGAATGTGATGGCAACTTTTGACGGCTCAACTGTGTAATGGGTGCTGCCATTTTGTTTAATTTGCTCTTCTAGAATGGGTGTTTGTGTCAGGAGGGGTGGCTGAGATAAGACCAATCTGAGGTATTTCTGCCTAGGCCAAGGGGGGCAGTCGTAGCAGATCGAAGTGGTCGGCAGCAGAGCCAGTACTACCGGTTTTGGTGGTACACCCTCCATCACTGCCTCGCACTGCCTACTCAATGTGGTGTGGTGGGAAGGGATGTGGGGGGCAATCTGACTCCATGGACAGGTATGCAGGTGCAATCTGTTGTAGTGGAAAGGTTATCCAAGGAAGGGGTGCAACCCGGAGAGGAAAGGGTACAACAAATAAATAATAAATGTCACCGTATATATCCTACAGTAATTGTCCTGCTATTTTGTTATATTTATTGCCAAATATTCTAGCTCCCAACATGCCCCACCAGCTGATGTAGGACCTCGGGGGTGTGGTTTGGGTACGGGAGTGAAAGCGGTATTGCTCTCAGTGCATTCTCAAAATTCATTCTCCTCCACCATCTAGAGATTCTGGACATCGGAGGATGAAGTCAGAACCACAGGCTAGTGATCCCAAATCGTGCCTGTCACGTCTAAGGCTTTGTTTTAAATAGGCCCATATAGTAGCTCTGTGACTTACCTAACCTTGAAAAAAAAAGTTAACAAATGTAATATAATAATTTTTTTTTTTTAAACCATATTTACAGCACTTGTCAGCAGGGCTACAGCTACGCCTGCAGGCAATACAGAACAACGTCAACCAGCAGAGCCTGCGAATGTTGCAAGGATCGGCGCAGATGACACACAATTCGACAGTTCTACGCAAATGGCTGCAGTGCACCCAGTTCAAAATGGCTCAAGTCGAGATCCAGTCCTCCGAGGCTGCCTCCCAGTTCTACCCCCTTTAGAATGCTCCGAAATGGACGGAAACTGCTCCCGTCAGATACATGATCGCGATATGTAGATGCAACATGTTTGCACCTAACAAATGCACAGGGCTCAGATTGTATTCATTGCACAGACTTCAGGCTAAAACACAGTTTTTTTTTAATGCTGTCAAAGCATGGCCTGTGTTTTTAAAGTCCTCATTGTGTAGACGCTTCTTAAAAAACAAACCTTGGCGTCTCAGGAGACTGCGTCAGACATTGGTCTTATTTAAGACCCCATAGTAACGCTTAGCAGCACTGGTAATACTGTTTGGTACACGTAGAAGAATAGAAAGCAGAATCATAAAGAAAAAAATGGTAAATAAACATAGGCTAAGAAATGGGATATTAATCAAATCACAAGAAATACCAAAGAAAGAAAATGTAAAATTTTCGAAGGGCATCCATTTAACACCCCATCCCCAGTGCACGGCCATGGTGGGATTATAACCTAACACGCTAGGGTTATCTCTCCAGAAAATACATGAATTTTAGCAGATCTAGGCAGAGACAATTTAGGAGAGAAAATATTGCAATGAAGCCAGGAACTTCATATGCTAGGCTTCGCACTTTTGGGATGTTCTGGCTGCACAGGCCTCTTACGCCCCAGATTGTTATCTAACTATGTTTTGGAGAAATCTTCTCTCTGTAGGATAGTTCTACTGAAAAATAATCCAACCCTTCAGAGAATACATCAAACCTAGAATATCTCTCCTGAGGACAATTCAACCCTAGAATATCTCTCCTGCGAACAATCCAACCCTAGAATATCTCTTCTGAGAACAAGCCAAACCTAGAATATCTCTCCCGAGGACAATTCAACCCTAGAATATATCTTCTGAGAACAAGCCAACCCTAGACTATTTCTTCTGAGGACAATACAACCCTAGAATATCTCTCCTGCGAATAATCCAATCCTAGAATATCTCTCCTGCGAACAATCCAACCCTAGAATATCTCTCCTGCGAACAATCCAACCCCTAGAATATCTCTCCTGCGAACAATCCAACCCTAGAATATATCTTCTGAGAGTAAGCCAACCCTAGAATATCTATCCTGAGAACAATCCAACCCTAGAATATCTCTCCTGAGGACAATCCAACCCTAGAATATCTCTCCTGCGAACAATCCAACCCTAGAATATATCTTCTGAGAATAAGCCAACCCTAGAATATTTATCCTGAGAACAATCCAACCCTAGAATATCTCTCCTGCGAACAATCCAACCCTAGAATATATCTTCTAAGAATAAGCTAAACCTAGAATATCTATCCTGAGAACAATCCAACCCTAGAATATCTCTCCTGAGGACAATCCAACCCTAGAATAATAATAGTCTTTTGTGAGTGTGAGTCCCAGGATCTTCATTGAACTTCCCAGATCGCATAGTAATCTTCTCAAGTAACATGGCACTTTTTTGTTTTTGCCACATTGTACAGTAACTGTTCTTCTAGAACGCATCCTTTATATGGGTTAATCAGTCTTATAGACACTCACCAGAGCAGCACACAAATATACAGATATATTGGAAAGTTATTTGAAAATGATGTAGTGCATCTTCTAGTTATATAAAAAAAAAAAAAAAAATTTGTATCACTTTAATATATGGAAATGGAGCTCACTAACAGGTGGGTCATAGGGCCTATGAGCCCAATAACTATACATCCAACCATGGCCCTCCAGCTGTTTTTGGAGTACAGCTACCATAATTCTCTGCCATTCTGGAAAGCTGGTGGGAATTTTGGGATTTGGAGTCCATCAGCAGCTGGATGGCCTCAGTTAGACACCTAGGGCTAGTTACTAGGCCCAGAGCATAACAAACATCTTATACAGTCTTGCTGGACAGCCATAGGTCACCATCCCATGCGCGCTGTGATAAGAGCCATTAGAAGTATTTAACGCGCCAGTATTTGTAGCCCAGGGTAACAGGGTGTTTGCTATTGAATTTTAAAGCCATTTCTAGGTCTCCTGAGCCCATTGTTCGGACACTGTGAGAGGAAGGTCACTGGGCAGGGGGGTGGGGGGGGTTTCGCCCTCGGATCCGATTTCATGTGATGAGTCGAACGCTCTGCCGGACTCTTGAGTGATAAATATTGCAGGCGTGTCGTGTGTTGTGTACACGTATGTGAGCACGCTAACGAAGAATTCCGTGTACTGGGTTTTAGGAAACACGTATCCAGTGCACAAGCGCTCGTCACGAACAGCCGCACAAAATATTTCGTTTTTGTTTTGTTGTCTCCTTGAGGGGCCGGGCAGCATCATATTAAAAGTGCACTTAGAATTTATGTAGGACTATTTGTGCTTTTCTCTGTCTTTTTATGATAATACGAGGTTGTTCCACATGCTGTTTTTTTTTTGTTAATTGTTTTGTTTACATGTGATACCTGCCGGTTTCCTTGGCATTCTTTGGGGAAATGCTAATTCTTTTGCTGGTTCTCTGTACAGTACATGGCTGTTATATGATGCAGGTTCTGTGGTCTGTTTGAGAACAAGATTAAAATGGGAAAAAAACCCACAAAATGTGCAAATAATCGGTTTATGCCATGTAAAATTTGCTCGTCCCATTTAGTTTTTTGTAGCAATGGAAGCTCAACGGAAACTAGAATTACTAAGAGATTCTAGGATAGGTTTGATTTGGACAGTTACAAGTCCAATACCAAGTGGTGTTTAAGCAAGAATATTTATGGTGTGGTTTCCTAACCATTAGGGAACCATACCAGGTGTGACACATATTCTTATTTAATTGGGTAATCCCTAAATCCTGGACCACTGAGGGTGTTTGAGGACCGGTTAAAGAAGCACTGCTCCAAACAACAGGTCACCAACCTGAATTACAATTGCCATGGTGCTCTCATGGGCTTGCCAGGAATTATGGGAGCTGTAGTTTAAATGGACTATGTCACCTAAACATCCATAATACTGTGAACGAAGAGAGCAAAAAATAAATACAAATAAAAAAAAGATTAACATGATCTATAGTGTTAGCAGAAATGCAAGCAAATGCACGAATTAAGAGACAAATGTGATTTAACCCCTTTGTGACATGACCTTTTGACCTTGTTTTTCCCTTGGTGACAAGGGCTGTTTTGACATTTCTGGGGTGTTTGTGTTTAGCTGTAATTTTCTTCTTTCTCACATACTGCACCCACCCAAATTACATATTGTTTGTTTTTATCACCATTTTAATTTAATTGTAACCCTATCCCCGTGCTAACTCTAATTTAATTGTAACCCTAACCATTATTCTAACCCTAACCCTAGATTTTGGCTAATTAAGTCTTTTTTTCTATTGCAATGTTGCTGACTGCCTCTAGGGGAAGTCTAGCAACAGTATCAGAGTGACGTGAATTTTTTAAAATTTCTGATGCTCTACCCACAAGAGCCTTGTTGGAGGAGCATGCTGCCCTCCAATATGGCGGCCGCAAATCGCTGCGTGGAGCAATCATTGGTGCCCCAGAATCGACATCGAGGCAATAGAGCAGCACTGCCAGAGCAGTTTTCACGATCATTGAGGACGTTCCACTGTAGGAGTTGAAGGCTGGACATGCCTGACACGTGCTTTGTTGCAAAGGGGTTAGATGTGTCTTTAGTGTCTGGTGTTTATGACATCACCTTGTAGTTTGACATGCAAAGTAAACATTTCATTATGAAATCAGTTCATTTACATGTCAAGTTACAGAGATAAATGCATTTTAAAGGGACAGTATCCCCTAAAAATGCTTACACTGTGAATATAGAGAATAAAAACTGATTGAAAATGATTTATACAGCTAGCAAATGCCTAAATTAGGAGAAAAATGTGTCTGTGGCAGTCTCCTGCTTATGACATCACCTGTGGCACGGTATGCAAATGACACATTTCTAATTCAAAATCTGGTCATTTGCATATGAAGCCACAGGTGATGTCATAAGGAGGAGACTGCACAGACACATTTAAAACCCATTTTCTCCTAAAATAGGCATTTTGCTTGCAGTTTTGCCAACACAATGAATAGATCATTTTCAGTCATGTTTTATTCTCTATATTCACAGTGTAGGCAATGTTTAGGGGATACTGTCCCTTTAAATTAGTCTTCCGAGTCTCCTGTTTATGACATCACTCTGTGGGATCTTCTTTCAATCGGAAACTGTGCAATTTGAATATATAGCGACAAAGGTGATGTCACAAACAGGATTTTTAAAAAACATTTGTTGTTTTATCTATTAGTGTTAGATAAGTAACTGTTACTTGCAATTCTGTTAACACAATGCAGACCTTATTTTTTTTTAATTCTCTGTATTCATACTATAAACAGTGACAGTTTACCGGCCTGACTATAAAATACCGGCTGGTTGGAAAGCCTAGTGGCCATTGAATGTTAAAATTCACCTTACATCATAAGAGTTGTAGCTGACTACTGTCCTTAGTGCTACAGGACTCTCCAAATGCTACATTTTTAAGTAAATCTAGCAGAGTAACCCCCTATTCTTCAAGTTGGGATAAATAATCTGAATAACCCCAGTACGATGCACTTTCCACATACTTTGGACTTCAGTGGTGGATGTGTGTGGCCCCCTTGTTTTTTTGGTAAAAATTAGAACCATGGGGAATATCTGCAAAGACATGATTAATTGCAGAGTTTTGTACAAACACCTATGGAGCCTTTTATACTGCCTGGGGGAGAGCAATATCAGCTGTGATGATAAGGGTTGCTACCACACAGTAATGGTAGATTGCCATCCTCTGGTCTTTGGCAATAGTGATGTGTGTTAAAAGGCAGATTATCGCCGACCTTCCTAATGGACAATATGAAGACCTTCTGAGTTTGTCAGTCCGATTGACTTCGTCGATGTCAGTATCGTTCCCAAGTGTGAAGCACTTTCGAAATGCAATTCACTTGTTCTTGAAAAAAAAAAAGGTTTTGTTGTTGATGTGCCCAAAAAACTGAAGCAACACAACTGTGACCACCTCCTGTACCTAGCTTTTTAAATTTTATTGCATTGTAATGTAATAAGAGAAAAAATGTATACAGTAATTTATTGAAAAGAAAATAAATGCATATTATTTATTAGAAATAGTCTGTGGGTGTGTTCATTGTGCATTACGTTCAATGAAATCATTTGTACTGTAAATGTACTGGCATGAACAAGAGACATAGGTTTCTGTGATGTATTGTTGAAAAGATATTACGTTTTCATTGGTGCACTCCTTTTCTATTTGGAATCCTCCATTTGACAAACTACACTTGCTGCAGAGATTCTGGCAATTGACAGCGTGGCACTCCAGGGAGCATTCAGTATGCCAATCTTCAATTTTCAGCTTGGAGGTACATTAGCATCTCAAAAGATGCTCCTAAAATAGCAAAGACATAAAACTTTTTTTTTAACCAGCCTTCCAACACAAAGAGAGGAGATAGACCTGATCAAATAGGATCATAACTCTGCCCCCTATGGGACCCTGGAGGAAACGGGGGCGGGTGACTAGGGTGGTTTGAGGGTGGTAGAGGGAGAGTGGTGGATAAGAGTATAGTAGGGATTAAATTGATAATGGGTCCGATGTGGAAGAGTGGAAAAATCGGGAACTAGAGGAAGGGGTTGCAGAAGGGGGAAGCAATGACAAAGATTTTAAAGGGACTGTATTTTTTACTCTGCATGTAGAGAATAAAAAAAAATTGAAAATGATCTATACATTGTGTTAGCAACACTGCAAGCAAATGCCTAAATTAGGAGAAAAATGTGTTTTAAATGTGTCTGTGGAGTGTGCGACTCATGACATCACCTGTGATTTGATATGCAAATTACACATTTCCCACTGAAAAGCAGTTCATTTGCATATCAGGCCAGGTGATGTCATAAGCAGGAGACTCCACAGACCCATCCAAACACCATTTCTCTCCTAATTTAGACATTTGCTTGCAGTTTTGCTAATACAATGTATAGATCATTTTCACTCATTTTTTATTTTCTACCTGCACAATAAAAAACAATGTTTAGGTGATACAGTCCTTTTAAGTAATCTAAGGAAGAATAAAGGGGCCTGCACACAGAATAAGGGCCACATAGAAGCTGAGCGCAACAAAGGAACTTGGGAGCTGAAGGTCTAGAAGAAGGAAGACAATGTGGGGGATAAGATGTTACGGTTATACTGAGCCCAACGATTTCTGCTTCATTCATATAAAACCTCCCTGAATCCTCCCCCTTAACACAGCAAAACCCAGAAAACTGAGAATTTCGACAGAATTTCCCACAAAGCTGCAATATTTCCAGCATGCAATGCATTGTGAGAAAGCAATCTTAGCTGCTCATGCACTTGTGTCATAAACAATCGCACTCCAACGCTACCCAACCCCCCATAAAGCTTTGTGTCCCTTGGAAATCACTGCCACGCGCTCCTTGAAGTTAACGACCAGAATTTGTGGCTCAATAAATCTGTGAAATTAACATTTTACAGGGGTGGGGATATATTTTATCACACTGGTTACTGAGTGTACTAAAGCAAAGGAACTCCGGTCAGATGATTGACCCAACGACAGTATCTATTTGTAAAGGCAATTATTACCCTCACGTTTAACAAGGGGTCTTTCTCCAAACGAAACTAGGTACAGAAGGGATCAAAAAAGACGAATCTCTGCAACTTTGTAACCAGCGTATTTATTAAAGATGTCAGAAATGCAAAACGGGGACCCGTTTTGGCGCACCAGCCGCCATTTTGAAGGTCAAACCGGACATTTTCCCCATGAAAATGGCATCCCCTCGCAGAGTGGGCTCCAGATTTTTTAATTTATTTTTTTCATTTTATACATTTCAAGTATTCAGTGCCTTTTTTTGTTTGTGTTTTTTTCTTTTTGACTTTGGGAATATATTTTTATGGCAGCCATAAACAAGTCCATAAAATAACCAGTTAAAGCCATGGCATTGTGTCCTGTAAGCATTTCTAACAGCCAAATGATTTAATATGAATCGATCCGGCTGGGATATGAAAAGCCTTAACTGTCATAAAATAAATTGTATAACGCATTCCCCCCGGAGATTCTGTCCGCTTGGTTAATCAAACAGCTTTGAGTATAAAATACGCACTCTAGCAGTTAACTCTGAAAGCTCTAGAGAGTACTACCTCTATAGCAAGCATGCTGTTTAGAAACTTGGGTCTGATGGGTATTTTTCTTTTTTTACCAAAATCTGTCTCACTGTCCAAGGGTCTTCATGTATAAAGTGGATATTGAGGAACTAAAAGGAGATCATTGTTGACTTTAATGGCATATGCCTACCCAGAACCCCTTGCAGTTATGATGGCATGATGAATTTGGGATTTCTGTGGGAAAACATACCCCTCAACATTTTAAATGGCCAGAGATGGACACGTTTGTATTCAGCGGAGTGGCTGAAGGTGTGGCTTTGGGCGGGGCAGTTAACATGACTTTATGGCCAACTGAGTGCTATTTACGAAACATGGTAAACTAATTGGAATAGTGAGGAGGGATTTAGGACCGGTCCCTCCTAAATAGAGTCACTTGGGACTCCTGGAAAAAGTAAGTGTTTGGTCTCTTTTCCTCCGTCTCTCTCATTACTTTCTCCTCCTCCCGATTGCCCTCTTCTGTATTTAGGGCTAGTTGAGGCAAGATATAGGGTAAGTAACAGGGAGAAAGGGGGAGAGGAGAGTGTGGAGATAGGGTGAGCTAGCTAGGGGTATTAGTTGTTAGGGAGAGACAAGGCTAGTTAGGGTATAACAGAGTGATGCTTATTGCAAACAGATTTTCTCCCATAAATGGTTTAACTTTCCCCCCCTTTGTTTGTCCCCTCCCCGTTGCTTACCGGATGTTTAATTTGGGCTGTATGCCACAGAATACAGACACTGTATTGTCTTTGATGTTATTACTGCTTTTTTTTTTTGTTATGTTCATTTATTATTTCCCAGGAAATCACAAAATAAATAAGAATAACATTTAAAAAAAAAAAAAAGGAATAATTCCTCTGCCAGCCACTGAATTGTAAGGGGAGGGTTTTTCCTATTAACAAGCACTAGTAGACCTGTCTGTTTCCTCCTGCTTCCTGGGCTCATGGAATCAACTTCATGAGCAGGCCAGTAATAATGAATTCTCGAAGGTGGTTATTTTTAGCGTTCATTCCCTCTATTATCTATACCAGCACCCCTCCAAATAGACAGCGGCCTCGTTTAGAACCTAGGGTCCCAATGTCACAGACCTAAGGGCTTTATTTATAAAAAAAAAAAAAGGAAAACGGCAGGGAAATACGAAGAGAAAAACTCAAGGCTTCTCAGCTGAATGGAAGAATATTTCCAACTCATCTCCTTTGGTCTTAAGTTTGAAATTCCCTTCTCAATGCCCTGAAATACCCTTTTCTATGAATACAGCCCTAAATCTGATTCAGTCCAACCTCGCAAAAAAAAAAAAAAAAAAAAAAAAAAAATCCGGACTGACAGTTCCTTTAATTACCTGTAAAAATGATTTAAACAATGAAGGACGTTTCAAAACCCCAACAGATAGTCATTTACCAGCATGTAACACCAGGAATGAATTCCCTCTCTGTCTCTTGGGATGGACAAGAACATAATATTGTGACAAACTTAGTTTAATCAATTAGCATCAGACAGAAATTGATTTTTTTTTTTCCTTTTGTAAGATGAATCACCATGTGCTCTGATCCATTACTCATTATTGAGACATTCCTGGGAGAAAAAAATGTATATATATATATATATATATATATATATATATATATATAAAAAAATAATGCTAAACGTTCTAGAGAGAGAAAAAAAAAAAGGTCAGATGTTTTGACGGTTGACTGGTTTAATGCGTGCTGTATTTGATGGACAACTTGGAAATGCTACGCTGGATCTGCAAGCCGCATGTATTATTTAGTAGGAAACATAAGCAGTTTTTTTTATCTTTTAGAATATTTTAGCTCCTTTCAAAATTGGATGGGAGCCGCCTCTGCTAATGATAGATCCAGCCACTGCTCAGTCAAACAGGGGACAGTTCTGATGGTCAGATCAAACATCTTCTGTATACCACAGGCTTCCCTTATATGCGAATCACGGTGCATAGACAGCAGATCATCAGTGTCAGAGTGTCACCCAGAAACGAACACTCAGGAAACGTCTTTGTCTTCTAGCACTTCAGTGTTTAAAGAAGACCTGTCAGCAGTTATCAGAGCTGCACTTCTTGATCATTTTTCCTTACGCACAGGGGGCAGATTGCATCATCTCCTTTAATATTTGCCTGATGGAATTCTTCAACTTGTTAGTTCTGTGAGCAACCCAACACCCCATTAATATCGGGTTTAAAAAAATAGGTGGACACCAGTATACCTGCGTACGCAAATGTTGGGGTGGCTAAAGGATACACGGTTTGCGTAACATTTCTTGACACCATACGATTGAGCTTCAGTGCGCCTGTACATAGCCCCCCTCGTACAACTAAGTCTATGACAAATACTAATGCTTTTCTAGTGAAATAAATACAAAATAACATGCGTTTCCATGAACCAACATTATAGTATATTCTAAATAACATCTAGCTATACCTGCCCCAAGTGATCATCTTATCAGGGAGCGCTGGGTGCAAGTGCCAGATTTAGTGGGAATTTTGCCATTTGGATAGAAAGCACGTTTTTTTTTTTAAATATAAATGATTAAATGGTACTTTCTGTTCCCAGGCATTTTTGGAGTCTGGAGATATCTTGGGAATCTTATTTACTGTTCTGGACTGTCCAAGACCATTCTGGTGCTATAGGCAGAAGCCAAATGTTCAGTCTCTGTTTATGTATAATTAAAGTTGAGCTGGAACATCAATGGTTAAAACTAAAATAGCTTCTTTCATACAGGTGAACGCACTATACAGATACATCAAAATAAAGATTCAAGACTTACTAGAAAAATAACCGAGCTGGACATCTGCAACCGATTTATCCAATTTGATGTTTCCATTGAGTTTCTGATTCACCCCAGCTTAATAATGAATTAATTCCATGAACTATTTTTCTCTTTTTTTCTCTCCTTACAAAGGACACTGTTCGGGGCAGAACTATAGAGGCAAAAAACGATATAAATAAAAGAAATAAATACAGGGCACTGGTTTTATCTGAGACCTGGACTGTAGGTCTCAGGAAGGGAGATCTGTTCTAACAGCAGCTTCCTGCCACCCTTAGCTGTACAGCTGGTACAACCCCACTGATGTGTGCTCTGTACAGTCTCCTGGTCCATGTATGTACATTGCAACAATAGTTACTATTCAGGATACTTTGAGTGTTTTATTTTGTCTCCCACAATCTATCCAAATGCTGACTTGAAAGGACAGTAGAAGTTGCAAACCTGATATTTGTAAAATTAATAATTCAAATTTAATAAATGCATAACATATATATTTAACTTTAAAAAAGTAAAATGTTTAGAGATGTAGATCTTTTTCAAGTCAGAATCATCTTTTAATGTCTCCCAGGAACAATAATATACCAATAAATAATGGGCAGCTGAAATGTTGACAGCCTGTAAGCCAATAAAACAGGTTAGAGAGCCTGAATCAGGGAAAGGGGGTGTAGCTAAAGTTTAACTGATTGTCATTGATTAGTAATAACCAGGAATAATGGAATTTAAGATAATACTGATTTCCCTGGGGATATAATACCAATTAATTACAATTTTTTTGTCAGTAGATTTAGTAGATAATTTGTTGATGTGCTTCTCTGGGGTTTGTTAGTGCCGTCAGTAAAATGATTAGTCCTGGAGGGTATGATCTAGCAGCTTGGAATCCTTGGGGTCAATCAATCTGCTCATTGAAGAGTTACAAATGTCTACTTGCATTTAGCAGCTTCCCTTCTCGCAGCGTTTCCAGATCTACGAGTTTTCCTAAAGTATAAATATCAATGTCAGGATTGCTTTAAAATCTATTCTATTCAATCAGGTGATTTTTTATTTTTTAATTTAAAGGGATCAGGTAGGGGAACACATGACTATTGCGTTCAAAATATAATTATTATAAATGCATAATTCAGGGCATTTGAGGTTAAACTGAAGATTAGAGACTATATTTTACAAAGGACCAGGACTATACATTTTTTTTCTGGGTCATAAATAAATGACCCAGATGATTACAAATATAGAGAATAAATTTAAAAAAAATGAAACATGATCTATACATGGCAAAAATGGCAAAACTAAAAAAAAAGTTAAAAAAAATAATGGGCCTGTGGAGTCTCGTGTTTGTGACATCACTTGTGATTTAATCGGCTAATTAACTCTTTTTTTCAATGGGAAATGTGTTATCAAGCCACAGATGATGAGATAAACAGGAGACTCCACAGAGGGGATAGGACACTTCACCGCCGTCTCTGCACCACACGACAGCTCGTCGCTGGAGATTTCATCGTGGGACATTTCATCGCTAAAGGTAAGTTTATTTTAGTATTTTAGCTATTTTAGTTTATTTTAGTAAGGGTGGTTAGAATTAGGGTTTAGGGGGTCAGAATTAGTTTTTAGGGTTCGGGGTTAATTTTAGTATTAGGGTTTAGGGGGTTAATTTTAGTATTAGGGTTCGGGGGTTAGTAATAGGGTTTAGGGGGTTAGTATTAGGGTTTAGGGGGTTAGTATTAAGGTTTGGGGGTTAGTATTAGGGTTTAGGGGGTTAGTATTAGGGTTCGGGGGTTAATTTTAGTATTGGGGTTTTGGGGGGCACTTTGGGGGGGGATTATTTATTGGGGGGGTTATTTTCTTTTTACTTTTACATTTGTAAGAGCTGACAGTTCAGCGCTGAACTGTCAGCCCTTACATAGCCGCGTCCGCGATCAAACGGCCGCGTTATTCTTCATTGCTGACAGTTCAGCGCTCTAATTGCCGCGCAGAAATGTCAGCAATGAAGATGCAGCGAAGAAGAGTCCAAGACCCTCCACAGACACATGTTCCTCTTCATTTAGGCATTTGCTTGCCATTCTGCTAATACAGCGTATTTATTGCATTCACAGTATTAGCAGGAGACAATCTCTTTAAACAGTTGACTGTAACAGAATTTCCTTACCCCACTTAACAGAAATAACTCAAACACGCTACAAGTAAAATCGAAATTATCTGTAAAGAACCCTAACTTGCCCTAACAACACAAAACACTCCCCCTGTATAAAACACAGATCTAAATTGCATGTTATGTCATTTTCTCAAACCTACCTACAATCTAGAATTCTTTTGAAGTGTTGCACAGATTGCTTCGTGGTTAAATATTCAAAACATCATCTAATGGCTGGGTCAAGTACATGGACTGACTAATTTCAATCAACCCTACCTTTTTAATAATTTATCTCACTCCTGCAGGTTGATTAGATTCATTGGATAAGACAGCTGGAGAATTTCCTTTGGCAGGAAAGAATTAGCCCTCAGGGAAACACTCAGCGAGATAGAAGGAATCTAGTGGCTGAAGCACTTACCCTGGAGGTAAAAAAAAAATAGGTGCTTGCCCAACCCATCCCCATGGCTGGGGATTTACTCACTTAACACAACCACTGCTTTTGTAGGCCATATGTGTCAAACACTGTGCCATGCAAGATGTCAAGGACGCCCTTCCTCCAGTATTGTAAATAATTTGTAGATATCAGGAAGCCTTCTGCAACTCCAAGGTCGCTCAGGCAGATTTGTGGGTGAATGTTCTATGCCTTGAAAAACTGAACTGGGTGAAATGAATATACTAGGGGAAAATGTATATATTTATTTCTTCCGTGTGGTTCTTATTTACCCCCCACCCAGTCCAGGAGAAAGGGATTACCCAATTGTATTGAAATAAAAATAGGTTTGAACCCGGGCATAGAGTTTGGTCTTTGATGAATGGTTTGGGAATCACTGTTGTGGATTAAAAACTAGAACAGATAGGAGTTGAGAGTTTTTTTTTTTTTTTTTCAATTTAAATTTAAAGTTCCCAAACCAACACCATGCCAGGTTTTCTGCATATCCTTATTTAATCCTTAAATCCTGGACTGTTGGGGTGGCATGAGGACTGGTTTGAGAAACACTGGATTAAGGAACAGGATCCCTGGATTGTCTTTCCAGCTTATGTGTTTTGTCACTAAATAGATTCCCCCTTGTTACCATCCATTATACTGTTAGTTACATGTGCAATTAGCATTGCTCTTGGATAAAATCTTCTTAATGACATTACTTGCACTACTTATTAGACCATGATTGAATTTTGCCATGAGGAAGATCCAGCTGATAAACCTTATTACCTTACTGCTGATAAATAGGCGACTTGGACCCTGAAGTCTCACTTGTTCACCCAAAGTAGGAATCAAAACGCGTTGCCCTGCCCGGATACTATCCATTACCTTTAAACTAGATTTCGACTCTAGTTTTTTTTTTTACTGGAGAAGGAACGTAATTACAGCACTCCTGAGATAAGTATTGCATGCATGGTAGAGGGGCTTCCCTTAATGTATAATGTGGTTTATGTTCCCATTTCCCTTAAATTCATCACAGCCCTCTTTAGTTAGAGTCTCTCTTTAAATTAACAGTCAGATGCAAATTGCTTTTTGAAAGGGTGAAGCTGCATGAGATTAATAGGATTAATTCTGAAACAAAAAATTCAAATCGTTGCTGACTTTGCTTTATATATATATATATATATATATATATATATATATATATATATATATATATATATATATATATATATGACATTAAAGGCATTCTAACCTATCTAAAATGCAAATGCATACATTCGTATCTCAGGGGCTTCGTGCTCTCTACCCTGCACCCTCTGCCACCGGGCTCGGTCAATGAATACATGATGTATGAGGAATTTTATTTTAGAGTTTTCTCGTATCTACCACTATATATATATATAAAAAAATCATTATTTAATTCACTGGTTGCAGCAATAATTAAGAAACCTTATTGTAAAATATCTATAAATGTCAAGTTCTGCAGAGTGCTGAAGCCCTTCGCCTTCTAAGCACTAGAAACAGCTGAGTTCAACAGGAAGAGGCTGATTCCACAGTAATGGCTGATGAGAACGCTTTCTCAAAGATGAACATGGAAACTGCTGTAAACTGATGTCAAGGAAGCCAGCTTACCTCCTGTGTACTCTTTTCCACTGATGTCACTGAATTTAGAGGGCGAAACTATTTGAATTGTGAAACGGTATGATTTTAAATAATGAGAATGCAACACTTATACATCCAGAAATGTACACGCCACAAAACTCAGCTGTTTTTAAACCCAAATACGATTATTCCAAATATCTATAGAAACCTGTATGTTATGTTGCAGTTTCTTTACACCTTTTTGTACAGTGACATTGCGTATTTATAATATGATTTTAAACAGATGATATCATTGGGTGACTTTAAATGACACTGTTAATACTTGTCTGTTTGACATTGTATTCTGTCTCTCAGATAAGGATAACAAATCATAGAAATGTTTCTTGTGGTTTGATACGGAGTAGATTTTTTTTTTAAATGAAATTAGTTTCTAGCCAGAGAAGTCGTTGGGCCAGTCTCGTCAGACATCTATTAGATCATTGCAAAATAATAGAGGAGATGGGTCTGACCAAGGCAATAAGTGAGATTAATAAAGCTCAACCTTTAAAGGCCAAACATAGTTATATTAAAATGAAAGATTGCTTCATGTGTAGGCACTTTAGATAGAAATACTTTATTGAGCCCTCTTTGATCCTTATAGGTCTATCAGGGGGCAGACATCTTGCGTCAGATGAAGGAAGATATGACTCAAGATTCTAAAACAATGTCAGTCCTGTGATTGAGCTGTAGGTAGCAAAGATGGCTCAATAAGGTCATTTATTTGTATTCTTTCATTAAAGCCTATCTATTTAAAATTTCCACAAGTGATGCAACAGCTAAGGTACAGCCAACCTTAAAAACATTGTGCTTGCAGAACAAACAATGAGATTTTTCTTAATGCCCATACATGCCAGAGTACAGTATTTGTATAATACAACATCAGGATGTCAGTCTGTATGGAAGTCTTCTATGATATTGGCATGGATGGGTGCCCAAAAGGGTTTAATTTAATGGGCATGCTGCTAATAATGGTAATTCAATATTGTATTTATGATCATTTTTAAGAGTATGTTGGGTCCCCTTGGACAGGAACTCAGCCCAACATGTTTAAATGTAAAATCATGTTATATGTCCAGTGTGTGGACTACCTGTGCAGACTCAGAAGAGTTCAAGGCTACCAGAAATGCCAAAGGACTAAATATATGAAATTAAAGATGTAAAGCAAGATACCTGCACTAATTGTATGAATTTTAATATCCTATCGTTGAATGTAAAAGTGTTAAACATGTTAAAGTTACTGTATAAGACTCTCAATAAGTATGACATCCAAATCGGTTTCATCCAGGAAACACATTGGGTGATGGGCGCTAAACAAAACTGGGAGACGAAAAGTGGCCAGGTGTTAAGAACTCTTCAATATGGCGTGCCTTTAAAGCCACAATTATAGGCTACTTTATCAAAATGGGGGAAAAAAATAAGGAGGGAGGCAGGGCTACAATTGGACGATTTGTATATTGATCTGTATTATACCTCAACCCAAAACAAAAAAAAATCCACAACCAGAGAATCTACTATAACTTAAAAAAATGAAAGCAAAAATTTATAAAAAACTACAGGGAAAATCTCCCCCCAATTATACAGATTGAGATTAAAAACCTTCTATACGGGTAAACCTTTAACAGCTTCTATCATGGCTTATACAATCTCGTATCCCTAAGATACCTCAAGAAACCAACAAGATGTTCAAAGAGGTACTTGCACAATGCCTCCACTCCACTTTCAATTAGATAGCAATGTCCGGGACGGCTCTAAAAGAAATGCTGAGTGCAAATATTCTACCGATTCCGACACCTGGGAAAAATCACACAGACGTGAGGAATTATAGATCCATCTTGCTAATTAATGTTCACATCAAATTATATTCCTCAATATTAGCGGAGAGACTTAAAAAAATAATTCTTCCAGTTGTGATCCATGCCAATCAAATAGGCTTTGTCTTGGGTAGGGTGACTTCTAATAATATGAGAAGGATATATGGGACAAAGTTGGTAGATATGGGTTGCCTCTCCTGACAGGGTCCTTAATAGGGCCCTGACTGCCTGAGGGTTAAATGGATGGATACACAAAGCTATTTTGGCCCTGTACTCTGACCCAGTAGCAAGGGCCTAATATCTATGCTGACTGGTTTAGCTTGGCTAATGGCACAAGACAAGGGTGCCCCCTATCTCCATTTTTATATGTTTTGTCAGTCGAACCTTTGGCCTGAAACATCAAGAACAATCTAGAGATCAATGGATTCCACACAAAACAGGAGATCTCAAAATCTCTCTCTTTGCAGACAACATACTGCTGACAATTAGGGACCCCTTGAGCTCTCTCCCTCAGTTAATGGGAGAAATAGACAGGTACAGTTATGTATCCACCGCTCTCCTGCATTAAAACATTGAACATTGTACACTTAAAGAAAAAACATAGAATCCTGGCTATACATTGCCTCGTTGCCACAAAACTGTTTATGGCTAGACAGTGAAAATCCAACCTCCCCTTCATAATGACCCAATATGAGGATCAAATATCTTCCCAATTGATGATGGAGATGGATATAAGCTGGTCCAGGGACCATACTGGAACTACAGCAGCTTTATATCAGGATTGGTTAAACAGGGTTTAAAGTATTTTGATTCCGCAGGACAGGTAGGAGTGGACATCCCACTCAAGCGATGGGACTTGGTGGGCTTCCTGCTTGGCTTCTTAGACTCAGGTGTGATGTTTTGTAATATGTGTTATGTGATTTAAATGTTTATGTTGTGTAGTGTTGTTAATTATTACGAGTGTGGAATTGCATAGAGAGGTTAGTAGAGAAAGAAGGATACAGATAATATATGTTCAAGGTAGAAAACAAAATATGACAAGTGTCATGACTATTCAATTCGCTATTATACCGGATATACCCTATCAAAAGGAGACGGGAGAGAAAAGAAAGCTGGCGAGATAAAGAAGGTGATAACAAGGGGAACAGAGAAAAGGGAAAGAAAAAGGAAAGGAAAGGGCAAAATAAAGGGAGAAAGAAATAAGAGAAAGGAAGAGATTTGCCAACCTTTAGTATAGACCCCCCCACACCTTACCCCTCCTGATTTCTAACAACGTGTAATATATAGGTATATATAGGTATTTCCAACGAAGAAATTAACTGGGTTTATGTTTATAAATATTTAGAATTGACTCGTGTACTCAGCCCAGGGAAAAGAAGTGGATATATGTATTGCTATTCATGTGCACTTTAATGAAGCAGACTTACAAAGATGCTGTCCCTCTCTGCACTTGCTCTGGAGCTAACACCAACATTGTTATTTTTTCCAATTTATATGAAGTTTTTGTATTCTACATTGTATGTAATGTCTTTTTTTTTCTTGAAAAAGAAGAAGATTTGTAAAAGAATTTGCTATTTCCAAGTAGTGGGTTGCATAATTTTGTTATTTACTAAAATTGCCCATTCTTTTCACATCCGTCCTGATCAGGGGATGGCTGGCAAATTTTGGTCCGGGTGGCGGGGTTGTAGTGTCCCGTGGTGAAACTGTGTCAGCCCAAAAGTTAGCAGAGATAGATAAGGTGCCAAGAAGGCGCTGTGCACTGGGGCAATTAAAAGTTAGATGTGGTGCAGCCCAAGCCTATTGCATTTGATTAGAATACAGCCTGGAGGGCAATTGCTCCTCCCCTGATAATAATTTATTCTTTGAGGTGCAATCACTCACAAATCAGGCAAGTTGTAATGTGCCACACAGATGCAAGGTTTGCATCATGATAACCTTTCCCTGGTAAAGTGGGGACATGTCACGGGTGCACCTGATGACACTGGGACATGCCCATATACGTAGGGGGTTGGAGAGTAGTTTTGGGTTTCAAAGGAACGGTGTCAGACTCTGCCATGTCTCGGGGGTCCCGTAGAGACCCAGCCACCTCCAAATTTTCCATCCTGGGGCTGAGTGGTTGTGGTGTAGGCCCATTTCCCAGCCTCTAATAAATCGCACATGAGTACCATGCTGCCCCTTGGAGGGGGGGGGGGGGGGCGTGTCCTGCTATCCAATGGCATGACCTCGTTGGAGAGTGCCTGGGGAAAGGATGGAAAAGGTGGGGACACTCATACCCTGGTTGGAGGGGCCATGACCTGACAGGCTATATAACCTCTGAGCACTGTTCATTCCATTTTTCAATCTGGTTGCCTTTCTAGTGAAGTCTGCTTTTGTCCCTTTGTGTTCCTGTCTCCAGTCCTGTTCCTTGTCCTTGTGATTTTTTTTGGATCTCCCTGTTTCTCTCTCCTCTCCTGACCTTGGCCTGCTTTACTCGTTTCTGAACCCCCAACTGCTCACTTTCTAGACTGTCTCTAGCCTTGCCTCCGTTTGTCCCTTGGTCCTGAGTTTTGTATATACATTATTGTATCTCCTGCGTTACATCCATGCGCTATGCTCCCAAGTTCTGTCCTGACATACATAGTAGCACTACATGAACAAATTAGAGGGATTCGGTTGAACTTGATACCAGCCAAAGTCACGGATTGCTTAAGGCACCATTAAGACTGTCAATAAGCCTTGTTTAAACTACAGAGGGTTAATGATGTTGGTAATTTTCCATCAGACCCAAAATATTGATCCTACAGGATGAAGAGTCGAGGTGAAACGTACAAACAGATAAGCAGGTACAAAAAAAAAAAAAAAGCAAACCAATGTACAGATAAAAGTAGATCAGAGATCGGATCAAGAGACAGAGAAAGGATTAAAAGAGATAATTCTTCCAAGCCATCTCAGCGTTGGAAATTAATTCATTTATTTCACCCAAGCCATATAAGTGTCATGCTCGAGGCCAATACGATTTGTCGAGAGTCAGTAAATATAACGAGTGCCTGCACTTTATCGGGTGTGACAGATGTGACATTGTCTTAGCTCGTAGCCAAAGCCCATCTCTTGAAAGGTCAGCCATAAAATCTCTTAATTTCACAATAATATCTGCTGGCACAGAAAAAGAAAACTCCCGGTATGGCGGGAGGAAAGTGATAAACAAAAGCCTGTATTGATTGTATATTTCCAGATTTGTATTTCAGTATTATCTGCCCAAGGGGACATGTCACCATTTTTATCCAACGTAATGCAGCAGAGTCACCAATAACATGCAGAAAATAACTTGTAGAATAAAAAGGGATTTAGGCAACAAAATCCTCTTTATCTTACAACAAACTGAGTGGAAAGAATAATCATTGATCAGCCATAACATTAAGACCACTGACTGTATGATGCTTTGGACTGACAGGTGACAAGCCGGCGGAGGCAGTGTGATGCTTTGGACTGACAGGTGACAAGCCGGCGGAGGCAGTGTGATGCTTTGGACTGACAGGTGGCAAGCTGGCGGAGGCAGTGTGATGCTTTGGACTGACAGGTGGCAAGCTGGCGGAGGCAGTGTGATGCTTTGGACTGACAGGTGGCAAGCTGGCGGAGGCAGTGTGATGCTTTGGACTGACAGGTGGCAAGCTGGCGGAGGCAGTGTGATGCTTTGGACTGACAGGTGGCAAGCTGGCGGAGGCAGTGTGATGCTTTGGACTGACAGGTATCAAGCCGGCGGAGGCAGTGTGATGCTTTGGACTGACAGGTATCAAGCCAGCAGAGGCAGTGTGATGCTTTGGACTGACAGGTGGCAAGCTGGCGGAGGCAGTGTGATGCTTTGGACTGACAGGTATCAAGCCGGCGGAGGCAGTGTGATACTTTGGACTGACAGGTATCAAGCCAGCAGAGGCAGTGTGATGCTTTGGGCAATGTTCTGCTGGGAACTCTTGGGTCCTGCCATTCATGTGGATGTTACTTTGACACGTACCACCTACCTAAGCATTGTTACAGAAAATGTACATCCTTTCATGGAAACGGTATTCCCTGATGGCATTGGCCTCTTTCAGCAGGATAATGCTCCCTGCCACAAAGCAAAAATGGTTCAGGAATGGTTTGAGGAACACAACAACGAGTTCAAGGTGTTGACTTGGCCTCCAAATTCCCCAGATCTCAATCCAATCGAGCATCTGTGGGATGTGCTGGACAAACAAGTCCCATCCATGGAGGCCCCACCTCACAACTTACAGGACTTAAAGGATCTGCTGCTAACGTCTTGGTGCCAGTTACCCCAGCACCCCTTCAGAGTGTCCTTAAGGGTCTAATTGTTCACCTTTATCTCCTTTCCGATGTATCACGACATGAATGTTTATTTGACTGATTGAAAATTATCTTTACTTCTCTACTCTCAATACTCATTTGCATGTTTCTTGATCCCCACATGAATGAGGCTTCTGCTTTTAGTACATGGTAATAGAAGGAGCCACATTCCTTGTTTCTCCAAGAAGCATTGATGATTGAGGATTAGATGTATTTATGTTTTTTTTTACATTGCATGTTTTCCTTGGCCTGTGAAAGCTGTCAGGTCTTGTTTGCAGTCTAGCAGATCAAACCGGGGTGCTGGACAATACATGGATGTTTAAATTGCCTGAAACGTCTAATTGAATTACTCTCAGATAACAGATAAGAAAGAATAAAGATCCTGAAATTGGAATCACTCTGATCACTAGAACTCTGTTGTTTTTTCTACATGGTTTGTCTATTTACACACAGAGTAAAAAATTGATGTTCCAGTAGGGAAAATAAAAATGTCTGTGCGCTAAGCTAGTCACAAGCTCAAAGAATTTAAATGTATACCATTAAGCTTATCAAACAGGTGTGAGCATGCTGCAAATACAGTGGGATTGGCTGTATAATGTATACAAAAAAACAAAAACCGTGTGCGCTCACCCTAATAAAGTTGGCAACAAATATATAAGCATAATATAAATGAGAGGTTTTCGTTCTATGAATTGGCCAAACCATAATTAAGCTCACCCACCATGTCAAGGCATACCCTCAATAGGGTGAGAACCTAACCTCACCTACTATCACACCCTAAACATTCAGCTTTCGTTGATTAGGCTGGTAGTTATTTGGTAAATGGTAGCTAACTCGGTTCTTAATTCACCTTTATTTAGATTTAACTACCAAATAATATTTACTCTTCATGGACTATTGTTATTACTTGATCATTTGATAGCAAACATGGACATTTTATATATTTTTCTTAATATATTTGAACTGCTTCCAAATCTTACCAAAAACGTTGACTTACTGTGAGGTACAATTTAGCAGGTATTAAGAAATAAATCCCCTAGTTCAAGCAATATCATCACCAAGCACCTGTGACTTCAAAAAGCAGAGGGAAAGGGGCGGGTCTTGTTGAGGCAAAATGGAAGCCTCCGTGAAGGAATTCAAAATCAACAAAAGGCTTGTCAGTTATTATTGACCCCCATAAATAACATCACATCTGAACTAAAAAAAGAAAATACACCACAGCGTTCACTTCACGATAGACTTATTTAATTAATAATGTGTTTAAAAATGACAGTTTATTATTATTATGAAAGAGAAGCGACACTTTGTCTAATGATAACAGCATAATGCTTTACTCTCTATATTGTAGCAGCATAGCTATTGGCTCCTAAGAAACAATATGTTACAATTTAGCTGTGAATTTTTTATTTTTTTTATTCAACCTTCCAAAGGAGTGAATGTCATGGTCACATTAATTAATATTAATTACAATTGTTTCACCATTAGTATGTTTATAGAGAACAGCAGTATACATTTTACACATTCCTATAAGCCACGCATGATAAACATGTTGCTCGATACAAAATATTTTTTGTATGTGATAGAAATTATTTTGCATGAATTATAAAACAATTTTAAAAAAAAATACGCTGATGGGTTCACAGAATGCCCTTCGAGTTGTTTGGTTGAGCGGGGATGGAGCGGCCGGGGTCAAACTGCATACAAATAGCCTCGTTACCCTAGTCCTGAGGGCAATGTACTTCCAGGTCCCATTTATAATTTCTGGCACAGTGAAGTGATGTAACTTGTTATTCTGACTGATGTATCCTGGGCCGCCTGCGGATACTATGCTAACAGTTCAGTCACACTTCAATCTTGGAAGCATTTTCTAAATAACAAAGACTGGACGATTATACACAGGGAGATATAAAACACTGTTTTACTCTATGCTATATTCCAACTCACTAGGAATTTGCACTTCCATCTACTAAATTAAATTTATCAAGAACATTTGTGAGAATTTTAAAAGATTTTGTTTTGGGGGTGGTGGGGTTTTTATAAATAAATAGTGTAACATCTAGTTCTAGATTTCTTTGAATTAAATATTACAAAAAATATTGCAAACCCCAAAATTGGCCTAGTATTAACAGATACTAATAAAAATTGTAGGTAAATTGTATAAGGTTGACTAGCAGTGCAGATGTGTCAGCAGGTCTGACATAACACGTTGATTTGTGAATTTTTAAAAGCAACATGAGACAACTTACAGTGTTCCAAAGTAGTACAAATCTTAAACCTCTGAATTACAGCTAGATGGATCACAAAACCTGCAAATATATTTATTCTGTCAAGGGGACAGATGAAGGATTTATGCTGACCCAGCAATATTAAGTCTATAGGGCTCTGCAGAGTTGGCTAAGGATTGGGCAGACAGTAACAAACCATGGTTTTTATAGAAGTTAAGGTGATGGTACAATGAAGGCTTTATCTGTTGAATGATAGTTGACCACCGCAGTAGTTAAAATTGGGGGCCAAGTTAAGAGGCACATTTTTACACTTTTTGTTAATATATTTTTATCTAGCACTTACAGCAGTGGTTCTCAGGTGAAATAGTCCACAAAGCCAAGTTGTGGTGACCACAGGTGATTGTATGGTACCAGTACAGACATTCTGGTGAGTCGTGTGACCAAGATGGCGGCCATGAAAGAGAATGTGTGGTCTAGATATAGTTTGCAAACCAATACTCTAGGGCAGGGGTAGCAAACCTCCAGCTGTTGATAAGACTGACAGTATTATGGGGCATGTAGTCCTCCAACAAATGGAAGGCATCAATTCGGAACCTCTGGTCTAGGGTGAGACCACTGTATCACTATTCACGTTTTAAACTATTGATAGATTGTCACATTGGTGCACCAAAGTTGGGCTCTTTTTAAAGCACCTTTATACATCTCAAAGTATTTTGAAAATGGTTTTTCACGCTGATATGAATACAGACCACTGTAACAGTCTATTGATAGACATTGAGATGCTGCTCTGTAATCCAATCCATTGGAATCCATTAGTCCTTCTGGGCTATTGTTTAACACATCCCTCTCTCAGACAGGTCTTCAGGTTGCCTCGATCTGGGGTGTAAGTCTGTGTTATGTGGTCTTCTTCTCCAAAAAAGAATGCACAGTGATGTATCTCTGTGCTGTTCTCTAACTGGTCTTCAGACTATTTTGCTAGTTTTATAACAATAGGCTGTTATTTGTGTTTCATATATCAATGTCTTTGTTTTACCTGCATTCTCATACAGCTATCCTTTACACCATTTCTGGCACTACAAAGGGCTGTTAACAGCATCGGGGAGATGCATTAGCAACAGTCTTATAAATTAAGCCACTCTTAGAATAAGTATGGTGACTTCCTGCCTGGTAATGGCTGCCCGGATATATATAGTAAATGCAGGTTGTAAAATAACACCACAGCACTGCAAAACAGTTCATTTAAACCAGAGATGTTTCTAAACAAAGCACAAATGACAGCCTATCTTAGTAGCACAAGTAAAAACTATGGTGGACTAGACATTTTAAAGGGACACTAAACTTTATTTTTCACTTGTGCTTCTAATATAAAAGAACAAGTGAGTTTTAGTTGTCCCTAGTATAAGGATGAACAGACGTGTACTTTTGATAGTACTTTTGATGGGACACGCCAGTTTATCCTCTGACTGGCAGCTGCCATAGTTCCATAGGAAGAAGGCAGCCATCTGGTCGGCGACTGTCTCTCGCTGCTAGCGCACAGAGAGACCCTAGTTCTTGCATGGGATCAGCAGGGGGGACCTTAACTAGAACCCCCTGCTAATTCCAATGGAAAAACAAGGGTCTCTCTCTTTGCTAGCAGCGAGAGACCCTCGAATTCGGCTGTCAGAGCAGGGTGACGCGGCAACCAGGAGCTGCTGTGTCTCACGTGTGAGACACAGCAGATAGTAAACCCGAATGTATCTATTAAGATACACGTCGGGGTTTACTTAAATGTCCCGGGACATGTTTTGTTTAACCCTTTCTTCCTTCAAGGAAGTCAGGGTTAAACAATGTTTAATGTTTCTTTAAGATATGACCTACTGAAAATCCCATTTCCAAATACTCCTTGGTCACGCCAATGGTGGCCATTTATATCAGTGAGTACGAGTACCACGTTAATCTATATAACTCTACATACACATCACAAATGTAACGAAATAAATAAAACAAACTGTATTGAAATAAACTGCCCAAAACAAGGTTTTCCAATATTATATTTTATATTATTAAAGTTGCTATACGTTCATAGTTTGACAAAAAAAAAAAAGTAATAATTTGAGCAATATACGTGTGGAGGCAAGCATTGTACCACAACATTTTATATGAATATACAGGTGCTTCGAAATGTACAGC
Organism: Pelodytes ibericus; assembly: GCA_036172795.1. Taxonomy (NCBI): domain Eukaryota; kingdom Metazoa; phylum Chordata; class Amphibia; order Anura; family Pelodytidae; genus Pelodytes; species Pelodytes ibericus. Next base: position 5,737,417 of record CM069868.1, on the reverse strand, counting down.
TGTTGAACCTGACAAACGTTACAATAATGATTCAACAAGACAACAATATTGACCCATCCAGTACCAGAGAAGAGGGCCTACAACAAACACCTATGGTTCCTGTTTGATTTGGGCAGATAAAAAAAGAATCATTGGACATACTGGGATTTCCCTGAAATGGTATTTTTTTTCCTTCTTTTTCTTCAAATGTGTATTCACAGTGGATATTAAGAGGGCTAAGTGTGAACGGTTAGGAGGGGTCAATCCAAACTTGTAATATATCTTAATAGTAATAAACCTCCCAACATGCCCCTTTGGCAGTGCAGGAGGCCAGTGGGCGTGGCCTGGAAACGGTACGGAGTGCTGTCACTCAAAATGACAATGCCCTATGTAGTCATCTGTATTATTTTTCTTAGAAACCCATTAGATTTTACATGGAGTCTTTTTAGTGCAGTTACAATATTAATTTAAGTAGACTAAGAGTATACTAAGGGGAACGTGTAATATATAGACACATATACAGTACCAGCCAAAACATAACACCCAAGTGACCCTATTTAAGAGGGACAGTCCTTCATTTGTACTCACATCCCTCTGTCCTCGCCTATTGTCCCTCTTTTCTGGGAGCACAGAATGTTTAATTTGGATGAGTGGATCACAGAGCTCCAACTAAATGTATTTTTATATTAACTGACTCAAGCTCCCGACTGCAATCCCTTGTCTATGAGCTTCTCTCAGATCAGTTTGAATAAGTACCCGCGTTAAACAATGATATACTGCGTCTTTGCAAAAAAAAAGTGTACACAGTGGATAGTATAATCACGCACTCAAACTTTTGACTGGTACTATATCCGGAGCACAGAGTGCATTGGTGCTTGCCAAACCAAAAGGAAGGTCAAAGCCTTGGTTCAAAGATTTATTTTAGATACAAAATGAATCAATGTGCCGAATTGGGTAGCATCAAAAAGAGTTTATATTTTAACTCACTGCCGTAGATTGCAAGCTTTTGCGGCCATGCAAGATAAAGTATCTCCTTCAGCCGATCCTTGTGAAGATACAGATGAAATCACAGTCATTGTGAATTATTTATGAATAGCCTTGGAGTAACTAAAGGTTATGGCACACAATCAAATAGCACAGAGATAAATGTGACTGTCTGAGTTATCACCAAACACTGGATAACCTGTAATGTAACCATAATCCACTGGGGCAGAGTCTTGTCAACTTGACCAAGTGTATGAGGCCAATATGGACATGGAACTGAGCCCAATGTAACTCTACCTCCTCTAATTCTTGATGTGGTCCATAAAAAGGACTTGGTCAGCCTAATAAGGGTATCTGGTTAGGCTTGGGGATCCCTAGTTGAACAACAATGATCTTCGGAACTAGTAAATGTCGCCACCCATGAGATCAGATCGTTACCATGACTGGTCCACACCACATCGCACTCACTCCAACTGTTTCTCAAACCCATACTCTTACGTTTAAATGCAGCAGGAAAGTCAGACATTAAGGTTTACGCGCAATTTGTGGCACGTAAGACTGGCATGGCCCACGCAATGAAAAACAGATCGCCTTATATACATTCTCTGAACACACGTATTCGGGGGGGGGGGGGGGGTAGAGCAGGGGGTAAAATCATTTATTTTATGCTAAGAAATAAAAAATCAAAAAGAAAAAAGATTGCACATAATTTGTAGTATTGTTCAAAGCACCTTATAACCTCATCTGCCTTGCTCTAACCTCCAGCATTATAGGGGCTAAATCAATGACTGGCGAGAAAAGCCAGCCAAGCACTGCTGGGTAATATAATGCAGTCACGTCTGACAATGAATGGGTTAATCTCGCCCCTCTTTCCCTCAACTCACACACAATCCCCAAGCCCTTGGTAAATAAATCTTGCTTGCTTCCAAAGTCTTCAGCCATTGGGTATTGCATAGACATGATACCTCAGCTGTATATCCTGGGTTAATATATTGAGTGCATGCATTGCTTTTTTTGGGGTGACTCAAATTAATCCTCATGGTAGACCCACTCCCAATCAACAGTAATATAGAGTGTCTGTCTTGGGTATAGAATCCCTGCACATGCAGGTTATTCCCGAGATATCCCTTGGCGGACATACAGTAAGTGATGGGAGCATCATCAGATGCATGCAGTGATTACACCATCTCTCTCTCGCAAGGTCTGATGGGCAACCAGCGAGTCTCGGGCCTTAATATTTGCTTTTTTCTTCCCGGGAATAAAACTGATGCGCAAAAAAAAAAAAATCCCAAAAAAACGAGGTCCAAGCCAGTTTCCTTCTTGCACAACCGCCTTGGCCAAGGCTAATATTTTAGATATATTTTGATCTCCAAAAAACGAAAGTTCCACGCCTGCCTCCCACGTTTTGGAGGGTATTCAAGGAATAGGTGACCGCGATGCCGATGTCCTGCGTCTTTAGGCGGTTTCAAGGGTCATGGCATACTCGGCTCTGGTGGTCCCGTTTTCTTCCTTGCGCATGGGTTTCCTTTGGAATGTGGGATAATAAACAGAAACAAAGAGAAGAAAATGAAAAAAAAAAAGAAACAATTTTTTTTCTCAACATTTTTTTAATAAAAACATTGGGAAAGAGGAGGGGGATGGATTTATTGAGGGGTGGGGTTACACATGCCACATACTCCAGGGGCTACAGACTCTGCCCATCACTAAATTAAAGTAACTGTGAAGGTGATCATTTTTAAGAATTCTTTATTATTTACATTCACAGTGTTTATGGGATCGAGTCCCTTTAATTGAGGAACTTTTTGTAATGTCCCCGGTGCAGACTGCAGACCCTGTATGTTGGAAGCTGTTCAGAAACCCCCTGAATGTATCAACAGTGGGGGTTGAACTGAAAGAGTTCGTCAAGTGTTTATTTTACTTGCAAAATGACAGTCTCACAGCGCAGATAATCAGGCAGCTATAAATGCTCCCCATGGAGAGAAACAGTAATTAGCTTCATTAATTTGAGAAAAACAGCAATTCAGTGTGGCTGCTTTCTGAGCAATCAGCTCTGCCGAGGGGATACGGGATGTTTAACACGTTCAGTGATAATCAGAAGCCCCCCCCCATCTTCTAAATGAAATAAAGGTCAAGGTACAGGTGGGATAATGCTACAACTAGAACAACCCTGTCCTCAAGGCCCACCCAACAGTCCAGAACCTCTGCCCACTTTGCATATGTGGGCTTCAAGATATATGTGGACATGTCTGTGATGTTTTAGTCCAGTGGTCTCCAACCCTGTCCTCTAAGTCCACCCCTCAGTCCAGGACTTAAGGATTACCCAGTTGTGTCTAAGGTCTTTTGTTTTTTTTTAATAACCATAAACCCAACTGGGTCATACCTAAATCCTGGACTGTTGGGTGAACCTTGAGGATAGAGTTGGAGACCACTAGACTAGAACATCACAGACATGTCCCCATATATCTCGAAGTCCACATATGCAAACGGTGTGGTCCAGTGGGAAAAGGTTCTTCCCCCAGATGATCCAGGATGTGTGAGGGTATGCACATCACCAAGTCTTGCATATAGGGTTGCCACCTTTTCTTCAAACAAATACCGGCCATGCTACTACCTGCATATTCTTAACACTGGGTTGAAGCCATTTTTTTAAATAATACCAGCCAGGTGGCAACCCTGCTTGCATATAGGGTTATCTGACATGCATGGTGCCATCCAACCATACATGTGGGGCTGCACTGGCAATATCAATGGCACATACACAAAGACACAACAGCCCATTTGAGATATTGGTGGAGAGTCCTGATATGGTTTTTTTTTCCAGCACAGGAGAGAAGAACCGGCAGTGCATTTGGACCCTAGTCTTCTCCTATGAGACCCAGGCTCTTTTGGAAACTAACTGGGGATGGCACCTCCCTCGTCATGAAAAATATAGAATATAAAATAACACTGCAGCACTATAAAACAAAACATTCTAAATATAGTTTTTTTTGTAATGTTTATTTTGTCAGAGCCCATCTGCCAATCTTATCTTTAATCCAGAATTGGACATAGGAGGCTTTTTAGTCCACAATTAGGAAAAAGAGGCTCTGTGACATAATTATTGTTTGCCCCGATACTTTGAAAGCAGAAGAAAAAAAAGAAAATGATCTAGATGTTGTGTTTGAAAAGTTCATTGCAAATGTGTCTGAAATGTGCCTGCGGGGTCTCCTGTTTATGACATCACCTTGTGGCTTCATATGCAAATGAAGTACTGTCATAAAGAAGAGACCCAACAGATACATTGAAAACACATTTCTATTAAAGAGACTGTCTAGTACCCAGAATGCATCTTCCAAATATTAATGCATATTAATGTGCTCTCAAAGTTCTTTAAAATGCATGTTTTACATTGTGCATTGCTTAAAATAAAAAATAATTACAACTAGATGAAATTGTGATATTACAGCAGTTTACAAGAAACCAGGACTGCCCACACTACCTTTATAAAAGTAATTTCCTCTTTTTTTCTGCAGAAATCCATGAGAGTAATTTTATTCAAATGAATGGAATATCCTGTTTCTTTAGTGATGTCATCAGACAATGTGTTGCACTGTAAAGAGATCCTACTGTGCACAAGAGCAAGGCCACTCAGAGTCCACACAATATATTCAATTTGAGGAGTACAGGAAGTGACTAAATGAAACAAAACTTTATATGCTCAGTGTCTAAATAATCTGTTCTGCCGCACCTGCAGTAAACATGCAGAGTAATCACTGGGGAGGGTCAAATATTAAAAATGTGATTTATGCAGAATGCCTGAATCAAATCACACTGGAAAAAAAAAACCTGTGCATTATACAAGCAGTGATCTTCATCTTGCACCAAAGTGAGTTTGGGGACTAGACTGTCCCTTTAAGCTACTCTTTCGCAATCATGTTTCAAATTCTCAATGCAAATACTGTTTGGGGTGCTGATTTCCTTTAATGTCTATATTGTACATTGCACAAAAGGCTGGTAATTTAATTGGGGGCACTACTGAATAATTTCCAATGCAGAGATGGATTGCTGCCATGCATAAAATGATTTATTAAACGATGGTTGAAGAGATAATGTGGTTACCATAATACACAGTGCAACACAACATACTAGTGCTCTATAAATAATATTAATACAATTCTAAGTAGGTTTCCAGGCAACACACAAATAAATCTTTCCAAACAAGGTGTAATGGCATTCCCCTGTTTAATCTGCTGAGAAGGGGCAGTTGGGCTGCTCTGTCTGTCTCGTGTGATTCTATAATTTGTGGCAGCGAATCACGCACCCTTTCTATTCTCACAGTAACGTTCAGCAAAGTCTCCTTTGCCTTCTTAACATCTTCTCAACATCTCTGGCTATTTTAATCATGTTGATAAATAATCCCAGTCAGTTCCACTGTATTTGGCCAGAAAGAACAAAATATAATCAGGGAGAAATGAGTCCATTTTGATTGATACTAACGAGGAGGTACCAGTAGCTGTGTGAGTCTCAGATCTGGTATGGCCACCTAGAAGCTTTCCCTTCATCTTGCAAATCTATAAGACTTTGCAGAGCCAGGTTGACATTTGAGGGTTGCACCGAAGAAATGGGGATGAGCATGTTAGCAGCATCAGAGAGGTGCAATGTCAGAGATTTCTTGCAAATCTTAAAAGGAGGTAGGGGAATGATGCAATAGGATGATGACCGGTGTCCGTGTGGGGTCTATTTCTTGTAATTCCCTATACTATCCAGGATTTTGCACCACTATGGTTTAATCACCGGACAAGGCCACCGGATATGTAAGAGAGCTGCTTATGGGGCTTGGTGGTGTGCCAGTATTCGTCGGGTATGTTGGCCTTCATTTGGTGTAGGCAACAGAGCCTGTATGTGTAAGGAGGAAGATGTGTAAACATTATTGGTTGGAGAGGGTTGATTCCAGGAGGGTTTCCATACACAATGTATGCAGTAAAGAGATAAGAGGGCATGCTGGAGGAGTAGAGGTCCAGAGGTTCTGGAATGCTGTCAGATTACAGCAAGGATCCCCTATATTCTGTAGAGCTTTGATGTAGTGTCGGAGTTGATGTAGTGTCGGAGTTGATGTAGTGTCGGAGTTGGTACTGGTTGCTCAGGGCAATTGTCTGACTTGATGCAAAAGACATTAATGGATGACAATGTTTGTTTTACTCCTGTGTGATTGATTCTGGGGTCATTGTGTTTTGCATGAGAGGTATGTGACCCAACAAGTCTGGCTTGTCACCCATGGGGATGAGGGAATAATGGTAGGGTGCTAACCCTTTGGCCTTGTTAAGGCTATACCAAAGTTTTAGTGTGGGTGTGATAGTGAGGTGTGTGGGGGGCAACCCGTGTCATTTGCAAGGATCGGAGCCAGGTTAAAGACTGTAGAGGATATGTAGCCTGAAACACATTTTCGGAGAAAGCCAGGGTTTGTGGAATTACAGTTGTTCATTTTGATATAATCAGAGTTCACTGAGAGAGCAACACTGTCAATGGACCGAATATCTCCCCTCAGTTCAGCAGCCACATTTATTAACCAGCGAAATAAAGAACCTAATACGCCTTTTACTCATCATTTAAGAAACATAACGTAAGAATCTTTTATCCTTTACTCGCTCTTTAAAGGGGACCATCCCAACCTAAATATTGTTTTATACTGTGAATATAGAGAATAAATTTTTTTTGCAGCTAATGCACAAAATAATTTTTAAAGTTTTAAGTTTTAAAGCTATCTGTGGAGTCTCCTGCTTATGACATCACGTGTGGCTTGATATGCAAATGAACATGTTTTCAATGGGAAATGTGTCATTTGCATATCAAGCCACAAGGTGATGTTATACGCAGGAGACTCCACAGACACAGCTAAAACACATTTCTCTTATTTTATGCATTTTCTTGCAAATCTTCTTACATCAGGCTTTATTAAAAAAATATGGGAATTGCAGAGAGTTGAGAAGTGAATTTCAAACTTAAGTTGGGAAAAAAAATATATCTCCAATTCGTCTGTACTTCAAACTCTGCTGCTTTGACCTTACGTTTTTAATGCCATTCTAAATTCTCTACTATTCCTTTTTGTCATGAATAAACCCCACAATGTATAGATTGTTTTTCATCATTCTCTGTTCTCTACCTTCACAGTATAAGCAATGTTTTGGATGACAGATTCCCACATGAAGGACAGAGAAGAAGATGCAGGTCACCGAAGCTGAACAAAAACCTGGAAAATGGCAAAGCAAAAAGACCCCCAACAAAACTAAGAGTTTTCTGAGCGCTAAAAGAAAAACAATATTGAGGGAGCAGATAGTGAACTTTCATAAGACTTTAATAAAACAGATTGCATTTGTTTTTAGGAGACAAGTCATCTCTCTCTTATCAATTACATAAACCAGATGCCAGGCAAATTCCTGATGGTCCTCCCCATTTACTAATGGCCTCCACGTTTTTTGGTAGTGTTTGTGGTTTCTGTTATCTAGCTCCACGTACATTGCCCTTTCTTATCTTTTTTTTTTTTTTGGGGGGGGGGGGGGGGGGTCTTTAAGGGGTTTTGAGCTCCAAAGACAACTGGGTATTTCGTAAAAGAAACACACTAGCTATACTTCTCTTCCTGTGCAGGGCTTCACTGGAGATTTATGGCTCATATTGAAGTTCCCCTTTTTTTACCATCCGCCCTTTGTTTTTTTTTGTAATCAATCACAATGAAATAATTCCACATTACTGGTCACATTTCCTTCTTTTCCCTACTGTGCTGTTATTTTTTAATATAAAGCAAGAGTAGATGAAAGTGGATGTAAATAGTGACAGATGAGGGTAGAGATGGCCTGTTTAGTAATGATCATGTTCGTAATTGTTGTCTATGGTTCCACTGGCTTTCGAGATCAGGCCTTGACATGGTTTGAGAGACTATCTAGTTTTAAGTAGCTATCACCATCTATACTTGCTTGGGGTAACTGATAATTTACTTTGTTGATTCCCAAGGCATCTAGTTGGCTGAATGTTTAAGGGAATCTGAGGTCCTGACTTGAAAAAAAAACCTTTTAGTGTCTCAATTGGCACGCGGGAAAATGGCCTCTTCTTGTCAGCTTACTTTGCCCAACAAGAGTAAGAATGGTAGTGGAATTTGTTTTTTAGCATAGGCTTGCTACCCAGGAATGACAAAGCCTGGCAGAAGCTCGGGTTCTTTCAAATGGATGAACTAGGACGATCTATTTCTCCAAGCTCCAAGCTCTCCACGTGATGGGTTTAAAGTGGAAGACGGTATAGGTGTTTCGCCATGTTTGTTTGCATTAACAAGGAGTAACCAAGGTTTAGTTAATGTTGCTATAGGAAGACAGTCAAGAAGTTCAGTGTTGCTATAGAACTGGTTCCTTGCTGAACGTTTAACTTTATTAAGTCAGATGGTAACAAGGGCTGGATTTCCTACTAGAAGAAATACATTTAATATATTCTTAACCCTGTTGCATCCATGAAGCTATAGGTGCAGTCCTAAAAAAACATTTCCTCTTTGTGGAGAGTGTGAGCTTTTGTAGTTTCTGTACCTACAGGATCTTGTAAAATCCATAAGGTTGGCTCCTACTGGATCTTCTGGATGGGATCCACTGACGACTACGGCCAATTTGGGAAGACAAGAATTAAGTGCACCAAGCTTAAAGGGGGATTTGCAAGTGTGGTATACAAAATTTCAACACAACCAAACAATAGGCACTTTTTTAGCACTGCACTTACCTAAATAGTATTTACAATGAAATTGTAAGGTATAATGATTTTTTTGTAGCCATCAGCTGCCAATCTACCAAATGTAGTTGTAAGAAATCCACAGCCACTTAGTCTCTACCCAACGCAGATACCATGCGTGTCTAGACCAGTCACAAATTAGGTAAAGGATGCGATAGTGCAAAGCTGGTTTAGTTCCAGACTAGTGGGGGCAAACTTCCACTTTCCTCGTGGCGATTAGAAACCTGCTGCGTCAGATCTTTAGTGTTGTTTTAAACCACCTTTATCAAACGTTTACTCTCCCGGTGTGCAGCCTGTATTATTATTGACTGCATTATTAAAAGAGCAGAGATTAAAGGGTCTTTAAACGACAAGCGAACCAATGAACTGGATCAGTGGTAGAGCAATCAGGAGAGCCACGTGAGTTTCAGTAAACCCACTGATCGTGCGCTTTGCAATTTTCCTAATTTTTCACAAATAAGAAGAAGGGTTTTGTCTACTTCCAAGTCATCATTTGTTAACCCTTTCGGTCCTGAAATGATGTTTAATGCATTTTTGTCTGGAGTGGCACAATAGGGCATCGCTTAGACTGTCAATGTACAGAATGAAAAAAAGATTATTAAATGATCTATACATCGTGTGCATTTGTACAATTGGTTTTTAATGTGTCTGTTGTATTTCCTGCTTATGACATCACTTCGTAGCCTGATATTAAAATTACTAGTTTTACATGGCAAATAAGTTAATTTGCACATCAAGCCGCACGTGATGTCATAGACATGAGACATCACAGACACACATATTTCTCTTATCTTATACATTTGCTTGTAATTCTGCCAACACATTGTACAGATCGTTAATTCTACATACAGGACAGAATTAAAATCAAACGTACCCTGTACTGGTCAGCTCATTTTATTGTAAATGGATAATGGATGCCTGCAAGCCAGACCTTACACTGTGGGTAGGGTGGCCACCTTGGCCATTTTTTTTTACCGTCCACATATAACTCTTGCAGGCTGCCTTGCGGTATGAAGAAGTCACATGTGACCAGAAGGAAATCAATTAACTAATCACATAGATCCCATCTGGTCACATATACTGCAAAAGTTATATGTGGCCAGTAAAAAAAATGGCCACGGTGACCACCCTAACTGTGGGCGAAGTCTACAGGCCAGAGAAATGAGCTACAATGTAATTTTAATTGGTATTAACTGGGGGAAAATATATTGGATTAGAAGTAATACTAAAATCACTCCTAAAACAATTAAACTCAAACCAAGCTACACTTTTACAGGTAGGGTGGCCACCTGGCCGGTATTTTACCAGCAGGCCGGTAAAAAATTGGCTCTAGGCCAATGTTAAGTCTATGGAGACAGTAGCAAGGCCGGTATTTTTTTGTAGAAAAGGTGGCAACCCTAATTACAGGATTAGTGAGAATATGTGTAGTTAAGACATCTGGGCAGTACATTGCTCTCAGATGGGCCGTGTTTTACTGGTGTCGGGGGTCTAGGGCTACATAGGGAGGAAGAAAAAGAGGAAATTGTGATCTGAATATAGATCCAGGCCCAACTTACCTTTTTATTGCTTTGTAACACATGATAACGACTACAAAGAGAAATACGGCAGCGATGATTATAAGCAGGAAGTACCACCGATTCTCTTCCACGCAACACGACACGTCGTTAACTGGAAGACAATAAACATAGAGTCAAAAAGGGGGAGCTTTCCACCGTCGGTCACAGCCAGAGGCAGCGAGATACTGACCTAGCCATGCAAGCCGGGCATTACCATGGGAAGGCTAAACCTTTGCAACTCCCCAAAAGGAAGAAAGAGTGGGGAAAAAATGATTGAAAATGTATCTATATATTGTGTCAGCAGAACTGCCAGCAAATTGGGAGAAAATGTGATTTAAATGTCTGGGGCTTAATATGCAAATGAACTATTTTTCAATGGGAAATGTGCAATTTGCATATCAGGCCACAAGTGATGTCATAAGCAGGAGACTGCCACAGACACACGTAAAACACATTTTTCTCCTAATTTAGCCCTTTGCTTGCAATTTTGCTGACACCATGTATAGATCATTTTCAGTCAAGTTTTATTCTGTGCCTTCACAGTAGAAGCAGTGTTTTTGTGATACAGTCCCTTTTAAGTGCTGGAAAAGGCAAGTGTTTTTCAGAATACAATGAGACAGGTTAAAAGAAAGAAAAAAGGTACAAATTGTAAACAGAGGTGGCCCTAGGTATGCAAGCGATAATAAAAATGAACTGAATAAATGGCATATGTTAAGACCAGCCTTAAATTCCAGCAATTCCCCACTCCTTGAATTGTACTTGGCTCATAATTATTCTACAAATATCTTTTTAAAAAAAAGAGCTTGGTATAGCACACACATACACACTAAAATGCTGATCAGATACACACACAAGCACACGCATACACTATGTGTGTGGATCTGCACATGAGTGTGTATGCATGTACTAGTGTGCGCCTCTGATCAGCATATGGGTGTGTATATATGTGTTAGTGTGTGCATCTGATCAGCATGTGGGTGTGTATATATGTGTTAGTGTGTGCATCTGATCAGCATGTGGGTGTGTATATATGTGTTAGTGTTCTCATCTTGGACACATTTTATGACTAGAATATAAAAACACATTCATTAGCTGATCAGATACACACACACACACACACACACACACACACACACAGACACGCACACACACACACACTATTCACTGTTACTCTTGACAATGTCCCTTTAAGGCTTTTATCAGCCACAGAGTGTAAACTTCTGTAAGCAAGACGCTGGATCAGATCTGAACAAGGAAAGGTTACAGAACAAGGGAAAATACTTAAAAAAAAATAGCATGGCCTTTAGAAAAAAAAATAAAAAATTTGCTACGTTCAAAACCAATAACCAGGTGGGTCGGATTTTATTGCCGCACTTTTAAAGCAGTCGCGAGGATCTGAGGGACCTTCCTTTAATTGAAGAGCGCAAGAGGAAGTTCTCAGCAGATTTATGGAATGGTGAAGTCTCCAGCCTGCAGAAGATATTGATTTTGTGTTCCGGGCACAGAAGAATTTTATAATGAATTCTCCCTTCAGAAACCCCCCCCCCCCCACCAAGATCAGACTCTTATCTAATTACAATAAATCACGCAGTCATGAATCCTGGCCATTCATATATAACACTCAGCAAGCTTTCCTCTGCACTGACACATGGTATATTTATTGCATGCGTCTGCAAACATACCAGCATCGATTAGATTAAGAATTTAGTGCGTTCAGTTAATTATAAAGAGTAGTGTAGCTGTGCTCCTCAGTGTTTTATGCTACACGAATTGGCACCAAAGAGAAAAAGAAAAGGCTTGGACATTTTAATACTACATAAGTTAAGTTAACTTTCATTCATGTAACAATGATGAGTAATTAAAGGGAAATCCAGGATTTAGACTAAGTTTGATGCATCTAGTAGTGTTTCATCAGCGGAATGTTCAGGGTTTTTTGCTGCACGCATTCTGTAGAAATCTCTTTTTAGTTTATCAGAACCAGAAGTGCTTGAGTAACTTGTGGACATGTGCAGGAACCAGAGCATTTGAATTAGGAGGGGTTGGACTTCACCTACAACTGTGCAATATGTATCCCCAGGCATCACCATGGAAGACCTCTGACAACCTCTATTTTTTCCAAAGGGGTCCACAAGTTTACCTTCACAAGCAAAGTATTTTTTTATTTTATTAGCCTGCACATGGGGGAAGTGTATGATCGTCCTGGGGGCTTTGGGTGACCACCATCGTTCTGCGCAGATGGCTCAGCTCTACAGTCTGCCCAGAAGGTGGTGCTGTAAAGCCCTTTCATTGGTTCTCTGGAGAGCACTAAGCATAGTAGATTTAGAGGCCCTACAAAGCATACTGCTTCTCTATAATTCAAAGCAGATGTCAAACCCAGTGTGACCGGGTAAATCATATCTGCAAAACAGTACCCTCAGTCTTTAATAGGCATGTCTCCCAGATGTGAATAATACATTGGATCCCTTACTGGCACCCAAGGGGCTACGACATGGGGGAAATGAGGGGCAATTAGCAAAATAAAACATACACAAAAGATAGGATGCTCAAAATGATTTCTGAACGTAATCTTGAAGTTGATACAATTGCTAAATGATTTTAGAATACCTCATAAATGCCACCGTTTTACACCAAATATTTTGTATGTTATTTTATTTAAATTAGCAAACGTTTTATAGTGCTGTGTTGTTAGTTTACAGCCAGTTTTGCTGGTGATTGCGGTTACGAGACAGGAAATTAGGTTTAAAGGGTTTGGTAACTCCTGGGTATGACTTACTCTGTTTGTGTTCCATGGTAACTCTTTATTCTTGTAATTTCCTGTTTTGTATTTTTATTATTATATTGTATCCCCCTGTAATAATGCAATACTCATGGACTCAGGACATACTTGTGAAACGAGAGAAATCTCAATGTATCCTTCCTGGTAAAATACGTTATAAATAAATAAATAAATATTTCCACATTCCCAATACTTCCCCTTCTTCTGGCAACAGTACTAGAGTAAAACTACTCTCAGACTCTATAACTACTCCCAGAATCTATAACTACTCCCAGACACTATAACTACTCCCAGAATCTATAACTACTCCCCGACTCTATAACTACTCCCCGACTCTATAACTACTCCCCGACTCTATAACTACTCCCAGAATCTATAACTACTCCCAGACTCTATAACTACTCCCAGAATCTATAACTACTCCCAGACTCTATAACTACTCCCCGACTCTATAACTACTCCCAGACTCTATAACTACTCCCAGACTCTATAACTACTCTCAGACTCTATAACTTCTCCCAGACTCTATAACTACTCCCAGACTCTATAACTACTCCCCGACTCTATAACTACTCCCAGACTCTATAACTACTCCCAGACTCTATAACTACTCCCCGACTCTATAACTACTCCCAGACACTATAACTACTCCCAGACTCTGTAACTACTCCCAGACTCTATAACTACAACTACTCCCAGACTCTATAACTACTCCCAGACTCTATAACTACAACTACTCCAAGACTCTGTAACTACTCCCAGACTCTATAACTACAACTACTCCCAGACTCTATAACTACTCCCAGACTCTATAACTACAACTACTCCCAGACTCTATAACTACTCCCAGACTCTATAACTACTCCCAGACTCTATAACTACTCCCAGACTCTATCTACTGTCTAAAGTACCTGCCTGTCTAATCTCCAACTAGGGCCAACCCAGTAAAGGTTAAAGCATCTTAACATGTATAGTTTGGAGGAAATAGGTATAAGGCTATCCTAGATATAAGATAAGGTCAGGGACTAATGAAAGTATTACTTTACTGAGAGGGTAGTGGATGTATGGAATAGTCTTCCAGTAGAAGTGGTAGAGGTTAATACAGTGAAGGAGTTTAAGCATGCGTGGGATAGGAATAAGGCTATCCTAGATATAAGATAAGGCCAGGGACTAATGAAAGTATTACTTTACTAAGGGGGGAAGTGGGTGTATGGAATAGTCTTCCAGTAGAAGTGGTAGAGGTTAATACAGTGAAGGAGTTTAAGCATGCGTGGGATAGGTATAAGGCTATCCTAGATATAAGATAAGGCCAGGGACTAATGAAAGTATTACTTTACTGAGAGGGTAGTGGATGTATGGAATAGTCTTCCAGTAGAAGTGGTTGAGGTTAATACAGTGAAGGAGTTTAAGCATGAATGGGATAGGTATGAGGCTATCCTAGATATAAGATAAGACTAGGGACTAATGAAAGTATTACATTACTGAGAGGGTATTGGATGTATGGAATAGCCTTCCAGTAGAAGTGGTAGAGGTTAATACAGTGAAGGAGTTTAAGCATGCATGGGATAGGCACAAGGCTATCCTAGCTATAAGATAGGGAACTGGGGACTAATAAATGTATTTAGAACATTGGGCAGACTAGATGGACCGAATGGTTCTTATCTGCCAACACATTATATGTTTCTATAAATGAAAAATAACGTTTAGTGTCCCTTTTTTTGCAATCTTTTCATTCAATATAACATAATTTTTTTGGCCAAAAAAATACCCTTTAAGGGTCTAAAAAACACATTAATTTTTACACCTTCTATATCCAATTTTCCTACGCATTTTACGGATATTGAAGCTGTTGTGGCACTATGTGATCCCCACCAGCTCTGCGGATTAGTAAACATGGTTGAATCTTCTTTCGTTCCCTGCCCAGCGATGATCTGCAGATAAAGCAAGCGATTTCCCATTGAAAGCGGAGCCCAGCTATAGCCAGGGGGTAGTCAAACTGATTGCATGTGATGATGTAATTCACTTTGTCTTGGCACAGACTTGATTAAAGTGTTATCTTTAAGGGCATCTGCCATTGACATTCAGTTATTTACCTTGAAAGAAATGTGGGGCTGTGTTTCTGTATTTTATACTGATTAGAACATACTTTTACATAATAAAATTATTGAACGTCTGTCTTCTGGATTTATTTCTGTATAAAATCATCCATATTATCCCAGTCTGCCATTCAAAAACTTGTTTTTAATCATTTTATACAGAACTCTAAAGTTACTAGGCTGGCTCTTCACAGGAACAAACAGGAGCTCACTTCAAAAAGGCATAATAAATCCCAAATGTATTTAAAAATCTCCATAATTACATTATAACAGGGCCTTTTGAGTAGCCCTTTCTGTTAACTGTTGATACAATTAATGCTTTGTAATATTCCAATTTTTTACAATAAATACAGAAAATATTAAGGATATAAGAATGGGAAACACTTGTCTTGCTTGAAATAGCAAATTATTGGAATGATTAAATGCAGGAACGTTTGATAATAATTAGGTAACATTAAGGTGCATTAAGACTGCACTGTCTGAGAAGAGTTAGGAAAGAGAATTAATTAATACTTGGGACTAATTTGATTCACTTTTGTCTCTGTGCAGAGAAAAGTATTAATACGCTAGTCTGGAGTTTGCTCTTCATCCAAGACAGTCTGAATATTATTATTTTTTTCAGTTTCTGCTATTTTTAGATCTCTGGGACATTATTAAATAAACACATCTAATAAATATAACTACTGTTTGGCACTAACAAAAACGATTTTCAGATTTAGAAAACCAAATATTTTAGAATGTAAGTGTACATTATGTCCAGATTCTAGTTACAAACTAAAATTAGATTGCTGGGAACAGAGATGGGAAATTTAAACTTTTAGGCCAATGTAGCCGAGTTAGAAAAATTCCCAAAGCAGCTACTTTGGTCTTAAGCTTTGAAAATTCCCGGTATGTATCACAATAGTATATATACATTAATATTTGCATGTTTTTACATTTTATTACATTTTTTATATATTAATTTATTTTATTTTTATTTATTTTGCTGATGTATTATATTATTTTTACTAAATTATTATCTTTTATATATTGGGAGAAGTTTTCCAACTCAGCTACTTTGGCCTTCATTTTTGAACATCTCATTATATACTATAATAGTATATATACATAAATATAACTTTTTATTAGAATTTTATATTCATTTACTTTTTTAACATTTATTTTAGTGATGTATTATATTCTTTGTACTAAATTATAATTTAATTTTTTTTTTTTTAAATTACATTTTGGCCCATATTGGGAGAACGTCGATGGGAGGAGTTTAAAATGGAAATGGCCATTTCCATTATAGCCAGGGCCTCCCGAAATAGTCCTGAGTTAAAACCGAGTCTACCATTTCAGTGAGTCAAAATGCCCCCTTACCAGTCTCAAACACAGTGGGCGCTTAAAGATGATGTCATATTCCTACAGTCACACTCCTATGTCCTCATTTACTAACAGACTGGATCTATACATGGGGGCAAGTAAGAGGAACATGTCCCATCAAATGACATCTATTCGACCATATTCACTAAAAAGTGAGTTGCAGGTGCGTTCAGTGATGTATCTTGGTTTTGTGCTCCCCCCACCCACGTTGCACATGCTCGACATGCCCCATAACCCACATCACCCCATTACATAACCCCATCACATACCTCCATCACCCCATTACAAGCCCCATAACCCCCATTACATGCCCCCATCACCCCATTACATGCCCCCTTCACCCCATTACATGCAATATCATCCCCATTATATGTCTCCATTACCCTCATCACCCCCTTATATGCCTCCATTATCCCCATTATATGCCTCCATTACCCCCATTACATGCCCCCTCACCCCAGGACTTACCCTGATCCCTGGTGGCTAGTGGCAGGGAGCATGGTGTCCTTCAGCTCCCCGCGGTGAGTGTGGATAGGTCAATTGACCCGGCGTGCGTCTGAGTGCCGGGTCACGTGACCTGTCATCACTCCGCCCCACTCGTCGCGATTAGGCTGCCAGTGCATTTTTTTCTTAGGGTTTTTTTTTCAGCGTTGGGGGGCGCCCCCCGAAATTTGCTGCCTAGGGGGATGCCTCGCATAAAGTACCGCACTGGGTGAGTTCAGGTGAGATGAACATGTACTCTCACCAATTTAGGTACACATTGTGCAGTAGCAAACCCGGGACAATTCTGGCAAGCTTGCTTAGTAGTGTAACTCAGCAGGTTTGCCCCTGCACAATGTATATTTAAAATGGTGAGATGAAATGTTCATCTCAGCTCAGCTCACCTCATCTCACCTGCAACTCCTCTTTTAGTGAATAACCCCGATCGTCTGTTATCACATGCATTGCACTAGCTAATGTTTACATTTTAATACATATGATATACTGCATTCCGATTTTAATAGATGCAGCAATTAAAGGAATAAATAATTCATGGCCCATGAGACTCTAACCTAGATTTTTTTATGTGTGTTTTTTTTTTGTTAAGGAGAATCTTGATCTTTGCTGTTGATATAATAGCTTTTTAAAATGTATAGTGCCCACAGGGGATTTGTTCCCCAGTGTAAATGGGGCTGATAGCACACAGTAGCAGTTGTCAGGCTAGACGACAGGATGATATACTCTGCTCGGCAGGAACACTACAGCAGTCTCAAAAGTATTGTGTAAATAAATAAAACATAACATAATGTAAGGATCTGGACAGAATGCTTTAATTTAATACAATGGGTGAATTTATAAATCATTATAAAAAAAAAGGGAAGAAAGGTGCAATCACATCAATCATATCTATAATAGCAATGGCACACTTTTATGCATCCTGACACTTTTTGCACCTGATTGCTCGTCCACCACCTCTGAGTTTTTCAGCACAGTTTTGGACACACGTCGGTGCCTATTGTGCAATGATTGGATTTTGCTGGTGTAAATAACACTGCAGCATTATAGGAATTGGGAATGGTACAGATATAGACAGCTCACAAGCTTTATCAGGAGTTAGTGCACCATGCATTGACACATGCAGTGCCTATGTGGAAGTCTGCCCCTGCCTCTGCCCCATGGACCACGAGAATCTTCCCATTAGAGCCGATAGTAGTCTGACCCTTCGCAAACGATTTATTCATGAAATAATCAAGGGGATACAGCCCTAGGAACTGCACCACCCAAACTCTGGGGCATGCACAGGGAGTCCCACTTCTGGTAACTACTGGAACAGGATTTCTCAGAAATGATAAAGAGAGGTTTTTTTTTATTTTTGCTTTACACCTGTAATCTGTCAGGAGACTTCTAACTTAATGCAAACCGACGTAATAGTGATATATAGAGTGACACAAATTACACTGATAATCAGGTAAACTAGAGATCTGAACTCTGAGAATATGATTCCTTATTACTTGTATTGATGTATATATTGCCTCAGCACAGTGCAAGTTAATTCACACATGCTACATGGGTGTTTGTCACAGATATACACTTCCTACAAAAAACTGCACACGTATACATATACACATTTATACATATATACACACATTTATACATATACACATACACATTTATATATATATATACACATTTATACAGATACACATATACATTTATACATATACACATACACATTTATATATATATACACATTTATACATATATACACACATTTATACATATACACATACACATTTATATATATATACACATTTATACAAATATACACACATTTATACATATACACATACACATTTATACAGATACACATATACATTTATACATATATACACACATTTATACATATACACATACACATTTATATATATATATACACATTTATACAGATACACATATACATTTATACATATACACATATACATTTAAACATATATACCTTTATACATATACATATACACATACATATGTATACATATACACATATACATTTAAACATATATACATATACCTTTATAAATATACACATTTATACATATACACATATACATAAACACATATACTTTTATACATATACACTTATACTTTTATACATATACATATATACCTTTATACATATACACATATACCTTTATACATATACATATGTACCTTTATACAAATACACATATACATTTATACATATACATATATACATTTATACATACACACAAATACATTTATAAATATATACCTTTATACATATACACATATACTTTTATACATATACACATGTACCTTTATACAAATACACATATACATTTATACATATACATATATACCTTTATACATATACACATATACATTTATACATATTCACATTTAGACATATACACATATACCTTTATACATATACACATATACCTTTATACATATACACATTTATACATATACACATATACCTTTATACATATACACATATACCTTTATACATATACACATTTATACATATACACATATACCTTTATACAAATACACAATTACATTTATACATATACACATATACCTTTATACATATACACATTTATACATATACACATATACCTTTATACATATACACATATACCTTTATACAAATACACATATACATTTATACATATACACATATACATTTATACATATACACATATACCTTTATACATATACACATATACCTTTATACAAATACACATATACATTTATACATATACACATATACATTTATACATATACACATATACATTTATACATATACATTGTGATAAGGTGAATGGGGTGATTTGGGAGGAGTTTATATTTCCACTACATTGCTTAGAGATGCATATGATATTTATCCCCAGGGGGAGTATGTGTGTGTGTACATAATTTAAATTAATGTTTAGTTAAGGGCCCCTGGGGTGGAGCATTTTGAGAGCAGGGTGGGCCAGTGCTCCTCTCCACTGTTTATTGTTTTCTTGGGAGACATAGGTCCAGGCCAGGGTTTTGGACTGTCTCCAACCCACTGCTCAGCTGCAGGAAATCAGCTGCAGTCGTGGGAATAAAACCCCTCCCTGCTAGGCAGGTAAAGGAGAGAGATTTTTTTTGTTTGTTTTCTCTCTTGGAGGGCTGAAAGCAACACGCTGACTGAGAACTGGAGTGCAGAGGGTTGATAAGACACTAGGTTGGTGAAACCAGTATTGTTTTGTTATAGTTTAACCCTTGAGAGATAGGAATTTGATGTTAGTAAGTTCTCAGACGAGCTAGGTTTTTGTTTACAGGGATTTGTGTTATGTTATGGTTTCTTTCATTTTTCTGCTGTCTCCTTGGTGAAGTACAACTATAAAGTGCCTGGATTTACAATACTTCAACCGACTGTGCATGTTTTTACCCCAGAGGACCATGCTAATTATATACACATATGGATTTATACATTTATACATGTACTTATACACATATACATTTATATATAGACACATATACCTTTATACACTTATACATATACACATATACCTTTATACATATACACATATACCTTTATACTTATACACATATATCAGTAGTTATCATTTTAGATGCTTTGCTATTTGCTTCTGCCAAAACTAAATTAAAGAGTAAACAATCAACACAACTTCTACCAACAGTCAACCAAGGACTAAATAACCCATCCAACTCAAACCAATAGAAAACCAAAGAATAAACACTCAACTTCTACCAGCAACTAACCAAAGATTAACCATTCAACTTCTACCAGCAGCTAACCAAATAATAAACGCTCAACTTCTACCAGCGGCTAACCAAATAATAAACACTCAACTTCTACCAGCAGCTAACCAAATAATAAACACTCAACTTCTACCAGCAGCTAACCAAATAATAAACGCTCAACTTCTACCAGCGGCTAACCAAATAATAAACACTCAACTTCTACCAGCAGCTAACCAAATAATAAACACTCAACTTCTACCAGCAACTAACCAAAGATTAACCATTCAACTTCTACCAGCAGCTAACCAAATAATAAACACTCAACTTCTACCAGCAGCTAACCAAATAATAAACACTCAACTTCTACCAGCAGCTAACCAAATAATAAACACTCAACTTCTACCAGCAGCTAACCAAATACTTAACACTCAATTTCTACCAGCAGCTACACAAATATTAAACATTCAATTTCTACCAGCAGCTAACCAAAGAATAAATACTCAACTTCTAACTGCAGCTAACTATGCTAACTACCATGCTTCTACCAGCAGCTAACCATGCTAACCAAAGACTACACACACAACTTCTACCAGCAGCTAACCAAAGAGTAAACATTCAACTTCTCCCAGCAGCTAACCAAAGACTACACACACAACTTCAACCAGCAGCTAACCAAAGACTACACACACAACTTCAACCAGCAGCTAACCAAAGACTACACACACAACTTCTCCCAGCAGCTAACCAAAGACTACACACACAACTTCTCCCAGCAGCTAACCAAAGACTACACACACAACTTCAACCAGCAGCTAACCAAAGACTACACACACAACTTCAACCAGCAGCTAACCAAAGACTACACACACAACTTCAACCAGCAGCTAACCAAAGACAAACATTCATCTTGACAGGGTCCGCATTGTTGACTATCCGGAATGACCCTTTGAGGATCTCCTTGACGTAGCCCTTGGATAGTGATAGTTTTCCAACTTTTCACCACAGTCATTCATCTCCAAATTTGATCTCTCCATTTATTAAAGAGTGCTTGCTATGTGCCAGTACCTGAAAGGTTCCACCTTCCACAGCCAACAATCCATCACATTGAGTACTTACTGGGTGGTGGAAGTCTTGGAGGAGGTGGTGGAGGAGGTGGAGGTGGGAGCAGAGGAGGGAGTCTGCACTGGCACACGTGTGGGCATCCGCCTGGCTGACTTTCAGCTCCGGACCTTGAGCATGTCTTTTGGAGTTCGGCCTGAGCAATCTAGAATGCAGATAAGGAGATGGTCACTGTGTCCTGATAACCATAATCAAATCAAACACCTAATTTATTCAAGATACAAATACAAAGCTGGCCATTAAAGGGCTTTATTAATGTTTGGCATAAAACCAGCAATATTGGCACAAGTATAAACAGGCAGACAGGAGGAAGAAGGTCATTGATATCAGTCACCAGCAAATCGATGATCCACCTAGTTTGGATATCGACCGCTCCTAAGACATAGTAATTTAGGATGCAATAGAAAGAGTAACCACTATGTGAGATAATGTTTTAAAAGGAAAGACACATGTTGCAGTTTGACCAATAATGAGCAATATATATAGAAGAATTCAATAAACCCCCATATTTACATGAAAAACTGTCTTTTGCAATGTGGGAATCCCTGTAACTAGTTTAAATGCAATAATTATATCTCGAATACATTACACAGTGAATTACCACATTCATTTAAAAAAAAAATCCCATTTCTTAAACATAATTGACTTAAATAAATAGAAATACCACAGTATTAGCTTGATTACCCTAGCAATGTCTGTATTACAGGCCCAGACATAGTCTCTTCCTAATTCACAGACAGTCTATCTTTTTTAAAGGGCAGTCTTCAGTGGACTGGCTGCTGTTTCAATGTAATTAATTTGAATTTAATTGGACCGTAGACTGCTGTACCATTTATGGTCTGGGCCCCAAAAAAGCCTTGCCTCGGTCATTAAAATGACACACAGTTAAAAATAGCTGCATTTCATTCAAGCTTAAACACACAAATTAAGATCAGTTGTACCCTTCATTTTAAAAATAGATGGCATTTCACTGAACCGAACAAATGTTTCGCCAGTGAAGCAGCAAAAAAAAAAAAAAATGTCCCAGACGGGAGTAAGGAACTGTTGTCCCACCTCTTTCTAAACATATGTTACCCAGGTGGAAAAAGGAGTGTAAAACCCCAGTTTTTTTCTTGCAGTGGTCAATAAGACAGATGGCCAAATAAAGCAGGGCTCGAGAAATATTAGTAGAGTTTAGGAACTATATATAACAATGCACCTTTTTTTTTTTAGGACCCAGGGTAATGGATCTTCCATGTCAATCAGAGACATTAGGAGCCAGGCTTAATGATTGTAGAGGGATTACTACATTGACTGCTTCTTCCTCCTTCAAGGAGTTTGGGTTTGGGAGAGAGCAAGATATTGGGAGCTTGCACAAACATGTTAACCCCCCCCCCCCCCCCCCCCCCAGTTATCTATGGCACCAGGTTAAACAGTGAGACCTTGAGGCCATCTGTCCAAAGCAGCCTTGGAAGAGAGGTTATTTTGCAACAGCATAAAAAAGAAAGACAATTACCCTAGTAAATAATAAGTAAATAATTTCTGCTTTTACTGTTCCTTTAACAAAAAAAAGTCATGGGCCCTTGAGTTCCCATCTGGAGATATTGATGAGATGACTGGTACTGCTCCAAGTGCAAAACGCGGCAGGGACGCTGTCTCGCTCACTACACTGCATTGATAGAAGGCAGGACTCCAAATCCATCTCTAATTTGCCAGAAAGCACTTGACTGTGATTGAGCGCAGAGCCCAGATTCCACAAGAGATGAACAAGGCAGATACCTGTATCTGTATTGGAGTGTCCACTTTTAAAAGGCAGGGAAGACTACCGAGGGACGTTTTACAGAAGAAGTAGTAGATACAGGGAATAGCCTTCCAGTGGAAGTAGTAACTGCTAACACTCTGTCTAGCAATTGGAGAATACCTAGGTATGCTTTGGCTTTCAGTTGAAACATAATTCAAATATTAAATGTACAAGACATAAAAAAAAAGTTTAAGCTCTGCAGACCATTTTAAGAACATGATTCTAACCCTGATCTTTGGTGATAATCTCTCACTTTCGGCCCCTTTTTGGACTCATTACAGATCATATTTACTAAACACTTCTTGCCCTAGCTTCCAGGGTCTTTCAGTGCTCCTTATTTAGCATCTCTAATACACCTTGTGTCTTGTCACAGAGCATACTCATTAAGAAAAAAAAAAAAACTCTTCCAAAAGATGATAATGACCTATATACAGCCAAATCTCCAGAAACTTACTTTATTTAGCTCCTTCTGGAATTCCCCAGTGCTTCTGACTAGTTCCCCTCCCCCCCCACCCGTTCTTCTCTTTTCTAATATGTCAAGCACTTGTCCCCTACGAGTTCTCCTCCGATCTGATGCCTTGGTCTTTTCCCGAGCCTGGTTAACCCCTCTTGCTTTGAATGTCAGGGAGCTTGTAGTGCACTATTGTTTGGCAAGCTAGATTGTGTAGAATAAAATGTATTCCTATACAGAAAATGGATACAATGTATACGTACAACAGATGCCAATACTCGTTGCACTTCAACCATCGATGTGGATCTTTCGGAATGTTGCACCTTGAACATTCATTGGTAAATGGTCCGCATATTAATGTGCGCATAGCAGGCATGACGCTAGCCAATTCAGTTGGGTTAACCCCAGCAGCCATTCAGTTTTAATAACAAGCCTCCCATGATAATTTAATAATCATATTGACATTGATCTTATATCCCATTGTTCAACCTGTAGAATCTGAAGGGAGCCCATACACTTAATCTGTCTCTTCTTCTTTGCACCCCATTTGTGGCCCAATATTTGTAATAGTGCAAGAGTCCTCTGTGGACCTTCCAGCTCCCTTGCCATTCAGATTGAACCCACATGAAGCCTGTTTATCCGAATAAGAAAGAGGCTTCTGAAAACCAATATTATTTATAAATGTAAACGTACTCCTTGAGGACGAAAAGCTTTCTCGGCCTTAATCCTAACCTGGAATTTCAAATCTTTGCAGCATGTTTCCTTCCTTTTGGGACAACTATTACTATTTATGATAATACCTTGAATAATACAAACATTCAAACAAGCACACGAAAAAGAAGAAGAAATGAACTAATAAACTGTAAGTAATGTATTTAGAGTGCCAGATGAATGTACAACAATCTCACCTTCAAAACACGGTAACAACAATTTGGGGTTTCTGGGGAAAGGACTTGTCCCAATCATGTATCCCATATAGTTTGTTATTTAACCCATAGAGTTTGCATAGTTGCCAACATCGGCCATGTTTCCAGGGACACATATTTGTTCCACATGCTGCAGAAAGAGCATGCAAAGTGCAGCCCGGCAGAATGTAGGATGGATATACGCACAGACACAATCCAATTAATTAATCAGGGTGGAGATCTCATAGGACCTGCCATGATTAATTAATTGGATTGTGTCTGTGTGTATATCCATCCTCCATACTGCCGGGCTGCACTTTGCATGCTCTTTCTGCCACAAGTAGAACAAATATGTGTCCCTGGAAACATGGCCGATGTTGGCAACTATGAGTTTGCCAATTCCTTGTTAACAAGCAGAACCTTATGACTTTTCCTATCAGGGTGTTTATACTAATCATTTTACAAGTCTCCAACTCTTACAGAAACTACCGCCTATGTTGGCAGGCTTGTCCATGCATTCACAAACTCTTATATTACTTATATACTCTTATATGCATCAAAAAAACTGTATCGTTTACGATTCACAAGATTTAATAACACTGCAACTGTTGTGTTATGGTTTACCTTAAGTATTCCTTTAAAAGGCAGTAAGGGCTTTGCTTATACTGCTATAACTTTTGTTTGCCTGGGAAAGGGTTAAAAAAAACTGTAGGTCAGATGGGGCTTTGAGTTTCTGGTCCACATAGATAAGGGAAACATGAACTAAGTACACAAGCCTGTAAGCAGGGATAGGGACTTTCCTGCACCTCTGCTGCTGTGACAGTTCCCATCATACTCAGCCAGCCAGCGGCAATATAGAGCTAAAGCAGCTGCAGTGCCTTGTAGAACTCCGACCCTGCTTAGAATGCAGAAACTTTCAATTTAAATAATGCAATGTGTTCAACAAGAGAAGCCTGAACCCATTTATACAAAAGCAAACATTACAAATGCATAATTCATCCCCCTCTACCATCCAGCACTACACATCTGCATCTTACCTGGATGAGACCAAGGAGAGGTAAAGCAAGACAATGAATCAGAAGAGAGGGGAAAAAGGAAGAAGGGGAGACAATCCCCCTGATCTTCATCACGTCCCCTAGCCCTGCTCAAAAGCCTGGATAACTGAATAGAGAAAGAGAAAAAACAAAAATAACAAACAAACAGAAACCATTACTTAGTAATCAGGAGAGAAACATACTATAACAATAAAGAGCATCCTGTCGTGAACACAGGGCTGTATGGACATGCAAAGGAGGTGCCTGTCTAATATATACAGTTATGGTGGGGGGTAAAGGTGATGGGAAAACCCTTCCACTTAAATATCAGGCATTATTAATCACAAAACTACACAGATCTGACTTGTCATCTGAATGTATATTATGTGTATATGTGCATGTATATGTAGTGTATGTTAACTATAGATACCCTGCATATCTATATATTTTTATATACACACAAGCCACACGCATTTCTATAGATACAAATGCACCGAGAATTATCTGATTTTGTATGCCAAATTCTGTAGTATACTATGTATCCATGAGATTTTATACACGTATAGTATCTACCCATCTATAATATACTAAGTGCAAACAACTTGTATTGACATCATTAATTACTTACAAACATTTCACGTATATATATGTATTTATTTATTTTTTCTATTTTCATATTGTATAAGACAGTGAGATCTGCTCAAAGGCATGCATAATACACAGGCGTGAATTAAAAGTTTGCCAATATCTTGTACCTGATGCCACCCTGGATGGGTAAGGAATCTGCAGATAAAATTATTATTTCACTCAGCGTCTCTCTCTCTCTCTTGCTCTCTTTCGTCTTCCCCACCCTCTGAAGGGACTTGTTTAAGATGATGCTGCAGAATGGTTTGCAAATTGCACTGGTAAATACTGTGTGAGAGCATTCCCCTCACAGCGAGAGACCCAGAGCATGTAAACAGTATCCTCCCTAGGGCAGAGACAGCACGTTGTGGCACAGAGTGACACCAGCCTTGTACAATCCCCATCGCTGACACCAAGATGAACACTTTAAACCCAGATATACCAAATGCCATGTGCAGAGCATGCTAGAAGTAACATAGAAACATAGAAACATAGAATGTGTCGGCAGATAAGAACCATTCGGTCCATCTAGTCTGCCCAATTTTTTTTTTTTGAGTACTTTTATTAGTCCCCCTTTCCCGGTCTTATAGCTAGGACAGCCTTGTGTCTATCCCACGCATGCTTAAAATCCTTGACTGTGTTTACCTCTACCACTTCTGTAGGCAGGCTATTCCATACATCCACTACCCTCTCAGTAAAGTAATACTTCCTGATATTACTTTTAAATCGTTGCCCCTCTAATTTAAGACTATGTCCTCTAGTTGTGGTAGTTTTTCTTCTTTTAAATATACTCTCTTCCTTTACTGTGTTGATTCCCTTTATGTACATAGTTGCAAAGTAAGCACAACAAGTTCAACCCTTGTTTCTATCCTTCCTTCTGCACTTGATTCAAAAGAAGGCAAAAAATATTTAGAATTTTGATGCTTAGAGGGTTAATTCCTTCTTGCCTCTAGAAAGACAATCAGATCACTCCGTGGATCAGCAAATATTTATAGCAGTGTATGTTCTGCTTTTCTCTGTTGCCTATTAAACCTTAGCTCTCTGTGTCTCAGGGGGTGACCTCTTGCTCTTTGTACATTTCTGTTAATGAACAGGTCACTGGAGAGTTCTTTACATTGGCCCTACATATAATGTTACAATATCCACGCTAAGATGCAATTTTTCTCATGTACCCTTAATGCAACTTTTCTAGTCTAGATGATAACTAAGATCTTCCATTCCACTTACTAATGTTGTAGTCCTCCTCTGGATTTTCTCTAGTTCCCTAAGGTCCTTTTTAAGGACTGGTGCCCAGAATGACACTGCATAATCAAGATGATATCCTCCTCCAGTGAATCAAAAGCCCTTGTTATACATGCCATTATCTTATATATATATATGTACAGACAAAAAGGTTAGTACAAAGCACTTGGTAAGACACAAGACAAGAAATTGAATTTTTTTTTTTTGGGGGGGGGAAGCTGTGAGTGAATTTTTTTTAAAACTCATTAGTCAGTTCCCCCGACTCACCCAGGTCAGAATAATGGCAATTACTTCTGATCAGCCCCTGCGGAACCTCTTTGGACACATTCCTGCAACATCTTTAATGTCAATGCAAAGTACCCCAGTAAAGAGGTTGTGCAGCAGCTAGGGTCTTAGATGGCAGGGCACAGCCACAATAATATTGTATTTACATATTGAATATTTATAGACCATAGGAGCCAAACAGACCGACTGAGGAGCCAGTCTAGCTATATTTAGGAGCCAGGGTTTTGGTTCTACCATAAAGTTCTATAGAAAACAATCAAAAAGAATAGGGATTTTGGCTCCTAAGTTTTGCCAATGGCTACATATATTATAAAGCCCTACTTGTACACATCACCTTTGTACCTATACATACATAAGACAGTGAAACAAATAATGTGCTGTACTAATACAATGCAGACATAACATATTTACCAAACAAGGAT
Source organism: Pelodytes ibericus (assembly GCA_036172795.1). Classification (NCBI taxonomy): domain Eukaryota; kingdom Metazoa; phylum Chordata; class Amphibia; order Anura; family Pelodytidae; genus Pelodytes; species Pelodytes ibericus. The sequence continues at coordinate 5,708,820 of CM069868.1, read as the reverse complement.
GTAAATTATAATATACTGTATTACACTAACAATTCCTTGCTTAAGCAGAGGCTGTCTGAGAGTGATGAGAGCTGTAAACCCCAGCTCACATTCCTATTGTGTACATAGTGCTCCTGCCATACTGTATTTGTGGTTCGAGAAGGTGCTGCTAGCTGATAGATGGTGCTGCTAGCTGAGGAGCCAAAAATACATGCCAGACTGTAAGTACTGTGTCCAGTAGGGGTGGGTACTGCTGCCAGTGTGATACAGTGAAAGTGTGCAGCACTGCCAAGGGCAGCTTGCTATAAGGTGAATGAAATTAGCACAGCTGGGGTCATGGTACTGAACAACAAGATTTGAATTGTATTTGTAATATTTTACTCATATAGCTATAAATTGGGGGCTTACTTTCAATGGCTGCTTGCAATGGGGGAGGGGAGGGGGGGTTACCCCTCAAGAAAAGTCACAGGGGCAGCTAACAGATTTGCAGCTTTCATCCAAGGGCATCAAAGTGTCAACCAAGGACACTTCTAGGAGAACTAAATTACTGCCCACTAATGGTACTTACTGATGGATTATTACTGTCTATCCCTATTGTGTTTTATCTCTGTGCAAGATCTTTCTCCTCCAGATGAGGCTAGAGAAGAAGGATGCATCTCTGCTCCTGGTCCAGCTCATGTTTCGCCAGGGATCAAAGGCTCTGGGAATCAAAGAGTTAAAGAAGTTTGGAATGGAGGGCTAGCAATCCTTCATTTCATTCGAGTCTGTATAAATTGTTTGCATGGGTGATACTCCTGATCACTGCCCAAAATGTCACTCTCAGCATGCCAATGAAGTTAATATGTCCTTATAACCATGTTTCCCCATGACCTCCCCTCTATTACCCCACAATAAAACAATCCCCACTAGCAATTAAAAGGCCACCAGAACCAAATTCTTGAATCAAGCCACCTTAGCAAACTTCTAGATTTGTCTAAATCTTTCTAGAATCCCCACACCATAAACCTCAGTCACCAAAAAATCCTTAACCATACCATTCCCAAACAGCAAATCAGGAATCACACCAGGAAATCAAGTTTGTGTTAATTAATTCTGTACAAAATAGTTTTACAGTCACCCAGGATGGGATGTGCTTTATGGGACATACAATAAAGGGGGGGAGTGCACCCATATAGATATAGTAATGAAGCATAGTCTTAACAATTTATGTACCATACTGTTACTTCCTCTGTTACTATCAAGGTTGCTGTTATTCATAAATAAAACAAAAACTAGTAATGTTGATCAATATTCTGAAACAGCTCCAATGATAGAATGTCCATTCTGGCAGCAGGAACATTAGTTTGCAACAGGATTTTGCTCTACTTGCATTCTCTATAGAACTCATTTTGCTCTTACCCTTGGAGATGTGTTCAGTAATGCCCTGGGGTATCTTCATGTACTCCAAGTCCCCTCAGTCTCATCAGGGGAAAGTTGGCAGCCAGAGAGGAGACTCTGTGTGAGCTCCTGAGAACAGTTCCTTCTGATACACTGATTAACCCCCCCATAGCTTCCCTGTGATGGGCTGCATTGTATGACAGTTCTTGAAACCTTGGGAAAGACTCTCCTGTGGCTGAAAAGTCACTGTCCAAAGCACAGCCTGGGTGGGATTCCTCCAAGCAAGGCAATCAAGTGCATGCTTCAGTCCTACAAACTCTCCTTCTTCTCCCCATTAAAAAAAAAAAAAAAGAAAAAGAAAGGAAACTAGTGAAGTGAGCAGATCCTCAACAGTAAAGAGAGAAAAAAGCAGAATTAGAGCGAGACAGATGCATGATGTCGCCTCTCTGCCTCCAATCTACCCAGAGCATGCTGCAGTGATTTCGCAGCCAGTCCATTGTGCTATTGGCACACAATGTGATTTTATTGTTCCATTTCTATAATGCCACATGATCCTGGGGAGGTGGAGGGAGGGGAAGGAGGGGTTTCTTGCTACCCAGAGGAAGCTTGACTTGGAGGAAGGAGGGGGTTACACTATGGCAGTGGTATAGACAGTTCTGGGGGGGATCCTGTGCCAGGGAGAAGAGGATTTGTCCATTTTTTCCAATGTATTAAGATTAGCAAACAGACTCAGGGCTGAGGCAGTACTGTGTATCAAACAGCTGACTCAATAGATTAGATACAGATTGTGCTACACTTTGATATAGTTTAGGTGTTTTGCTCTAGTTTGTAACAACGTCTCACTCTGGGGAGTTTAACCCTTTGGCAGGGAAGGGCAGCAAGCGTCAGCAGCTAACCCAACCAATGTTCCAGCATTGCCAATCATATCTTTATTTTCCCTGCCATTTGCATTTGAGAGATGCATCGACATGGTTCATGAATACTGAATTGAAGAGTGAACAAATAATCAGCCAGTGAAAACTTTGTTTAATTAAAAGTTTTGGCTGTGGCATTAAAGGAAATACAGGGGTAGTGAGGGGCAGAAATATGGACAGGAACAAACTGATAACTAGGAGTAATCCATATCTACACCCGAACAGATCCTTGGCTTAGCTCACTTGGGGTTCAAAGATGCTGACCCCAGGGATATGACTGAACATCCATCTCTATTCATTATATTCCCACACAAAAGAAAGGTTTGTAGTTCTGGTAACCAAAGTTAAAAGTCAAGCACTGCAGCTGACCACCTGATACCAAAAAAATAAACAAGACTGGACAATGTTTTCCCCCCTCTCTGTACCCTTTATTTGTACCCATCTCATACCCACTTAATAAGCTGAACTTTACTTTTCCCGGTGCCCACTTTTCTTACAAGGTCGATATGAGAGATTGGTGCCAAATTCAAAAATGGAGCAATCGCTGGGCACTTTTTGTTGGTTTCCCTGGTGACTGCTCCACTTTTAAAACTTGGCCCCAGAATTTGTCTTTATAACTAGGGTCCACATTGTATAAATTCCCAGGGAATAAAGCCAGTCTTAGTGTCTGTCTCTTTTCAACTTTAATCACACAATGGAGTCTTGTTCTTGCTCAAACCCAAATCTGCAGAGCCAAACACAGTGACACTGCTTTTAGTCTAGGGTTGTGGCCCATATTAGGTTTGTGATAGTTTAAACAGCCACCATAACCTTCAAATAGACTGCCAGATATAGGACCTAAGGCCACACAGCCAGCTGTAACTCACACTACATCTCAAGGTCAGGTCCTGTACAGCTGTTCACAGTTTGACCTCTCCATGACCAACTACAGTGCAAGCGTTGGCCAAGATTCAAATACTGCAAGCTGTGCCAATAAAAAAACGAAAAACAAGAGTCTAGGAAATGGGGAATATTACCTTCGGCGGTGATGGATTGAGATGTAAGAGAGAGCAATCACAGTATGCCACAGTAAACTATTTTCAAACCAGACAGTCAATCCTAACACCAATACAAGAAGATAAATAGACTGAATATCGGGAGAGTAGGTTGGGATGATGGAAATAAAAGTGATACAGGATGGAGAAATAAGAGGGATACAGGATGGAGAAATAAGAGGGATACAGGATGGAGAAATAAGAGGGATACAGGATGGAGAAATAAGAGGGATACAGGATGGAGAAATAAGAGGGATACAGGATGGAGAAATAAGAGGGATACAGGATGGAGAAATAAGAGGGATACAGGATGGGGAAATAAGAGGGATACAGGATGGAGAAATAAGAGGGATACAGGATGGAGAAATAAGAGGGATACAGGATGGAGAAATAAGAGGGATACAGGATGGAGAAATAAGAGGGATACAGGATGAAGAAATAAGAGGGATACAGGATGGGGAAATAAGAGGGATACAGGATGGAGAAATAAGAGGGATACAGGATGGAGAAATAAGAGGGATACAGGATGGAGAAATAAGAGGGATACAGGATGGAGAAATAAGAGGGATACAGGATGGAGAAATAAGAGGGATACAGGATGGGGAAATAAGAGGGATACAGGATGGAGAAATAAGAGGGATACAGGATGGGGAAATAAGAGGGATACAGGATGGAGAAATAAGAGGGATACAGGATGGAGAAATAAGAGGGATACAGGATGGAGAAATAAGAGGGATACAGGATGGAGAAATAAGAGGGATACAGGATGGGGAAATAAGAGGGATACAGGATGGAGAAATAAGAGGGATACAGGATGGAGAAATAAGAGGGATACAGGATGGGGAAATAAGAGGGATACAGGATGGAGAAATAAGAGGGATACAGGATGGGGAAATAAGAGGGATACAGGATGGGGAAATAAGAGGGATACAGGATGGGGAAATAAGAGGGATACAGGATGGAGAAATAAGAGGGATACAGGATGGAGAAATAAGAGGGATACAGGATGGAGAAATAAGAGGGATACAGGATGGAGAAATAAGAGGGATACAGGATGGAGAAATAAGAGAGATACAGGATGGAGAAATAAGAGGGATACAGGATGGAGAAATAAGAGGGATACAGGATGGAGAAATAAGAGGGATACAGGATGGAGAAATAAGAGGGATACAGGATGGAGAAATAAGAGGGATACAGGATGGAGAAATAAGAGGGATACAGGATGGAGAAATAAGAGAGATACAGGATGGAGAAATAAGAGGGATACAGGATGGAGAAATAAGAGGGACACAGGATGGAGAAATAAGAGGGATACAGGATGGAGAAATAAGAGGGATACAGGATGGGGAAATAAGAGGGATACAGGATGGGGAAATAAGAGGGATACAGGATGGGGAAATAAGAGGGAAACAGGATGGAGAAATAAGAGGGATACAGGATGGAGAAATAAGAGGGATACAGGATGGGGAAATAAGAGGGATACAGGATGGGGAAATAAGAGGGATACAGGATGGAGAAATAAGAGGGATACAGGATGGAGAAATAAGAGGGATACAGGATGGAGAAATAAGAGGGATACAGGATGGGGAAATAAGAGGGATACAGGATGGAGAAATAAGAGGGATACAGGATGGGGAAATAAGAGGGATACAGGATGGAGAAATAAGAGGGATACAGGATGGAGAAATAAGAGGGATACAGGATGGGGAAATAAGAGGGATACAGGATGGAGAAATAAGAGAGATACAGGATGGAGAAATAAGAGAGATACAGGTAGAGAAAAATAAGGGGGATGTAAGCTGGTGTGCACAAAAAATGGGGTAGTGTAAAATCGAGCAAGGCTAAAGAAGGATAGAGGGTGAGGTGAAGATGTAAACGTTGACGAGGGTTTAATATTATGTTAGCCTGATTGCATATAGGGGAAAGTAGTTAATATGCATATGATAAACATGACCCCATAGATGCTTTTCAAACTAATTTTTTTTCGTAATTTAGATATTTGTATTCGTATTTTGCTTCAGAAACGGCGTCTTAGAGGGGATATGATAACGTTATATAAATATGTACAGGGCCCATACAGAGGGCTTTCCAAAGACCTGCTCATTAACAGAGCAAAGTACAAGAGGTCACCTGCTAAGACTGGAAGAACGGAGATTCAGTCTAAGACAGCGGAAGGGACTCTTTACGGTAAGGACAATAAAGGTTTGGAATTCACTGCCTGAAGAGGTGGCGCTTTAAAAAGGAGCCTGGATACTATTTTGTTAAAGAAGCAGACGATAGAGGGCTATGTATGTCAGTAAAGACATTCATATTTATTTAGTGCTTGTTGATCCAAAGAGAAATCCATTTGGAGATAGCGGTAAACCCGGAAAAAGGAAAAGGGTTTGAACTTGGTGGACATAAGTCTTTTTTCCAACCTAAACCATTATGTAACAATGTATAGATCATTTTGATCATATTTTATCCTTTACATTTATGGACAGTTTAAATAATACTTAGATAACAAAATCCCAGCTAGAAGGCCCATAATATGTCTTTATTCCCAGAGGCTCCAGCCATTATAAATGCAAGAGATATTAATTACTAAAATGAAAAGAAAACTATAAACCGTAACTATATAAACTGTCTTTCCTTTAGACAGCTGCCTTAATGAACTGGTGTCATTAAATAAATTAGACATTGCATCCCAGGTAGCCTTGTGTCTTGAGGATTTTGTGCTTGTTGTATCTTGATAGCTCAGTTACATAGTCATTTATTAAGGGACAGAGAAGGCTTCTATGCCAGCTGCTTCATTTCCTACAAGCCTTTCAGCGCTTGCTCGTAACACTGATAATAATGCACGGACCCTCCTAAATCCATGGCTGGATGAGAAAGGATAAAATGGGACTCGAGGGCAGGTTAGGCATCAAGCACCACTTCCCATGCGAGAGACAGACAGTGACCCATGGGCACAGCACTTACGCTAATTAATCTGCAGCATAGAGATGCAAGGTCCGTGTGTCAGCTAGCAACATTGTAATTATTTCTTTACGTTTTACGTCACGCCATTCACAAGGTTTCGATAGTCGTATTCCCGAAATAAAAACACAGGGGGCGATTCCCTGGGTCAGTTGACCCATTGGCCACCAAATAATTGAGCAATGGGTTTTGCCATAGTTGTGGGGGGGGGGGGGGGGGGGGAGTAACTTAGGTCTTTGAAAAAAAGGGAATTTAGTTTAAAATCAAAGGGGTTTTTAACGGGGTCCTCTCTCTATGGAAATAGTTAGAGAGAAGAGACATGTTCGATTTCCAGGGGGTGATAGGGTTTGTGACACGGCTTGCCCAGCATTTATCTTGTTTTTAATCTGGTCAGGGTGGCTCCTAAAACTTGTTCATCGGCTTCTTAAAAATAGGGACTGTCCGGTGCCCAAAATGTATCTTCCAAATGTTAATGCATATTACAAAGTACTTTAAAATGCATGTTTTACATTTTGCATTGCTTAAAATGTAAAAAATGAACAGTTAGATGAATTTGTAAAATTACTGCAGTTTTCAAGAAACCAGGACTGCCCACACTAGCTTCTTTTTTTTTTGGCCGCAGGAACCAATGAGAATTAATTTCATTCAAATGAATGGAATATCCTGTCTCTCTAGTGATGTCATTGGACTATTTGCTGCACTGTTAAGAGATCCAACTGTGTACAAGAGCAAGGTCACTTAGAAGCCACACAATGTATTGTATTCCTGCAGCACAGGAAGTTACTAAATGAAACCAGACTTTATAATATCAGTGTCTATATAATATGTGCAACAGCAGGGCTTGAGGCTGGGGAGGGCTTGAGTCAAAAAATAAAAATGCGATTTATGCAGAATGCCTGCATCAAATCACACTGGGATAAAAAGCCTGTGAACTACACAAACAGTGATCTTCATCTTGCACCAAAGTGTTTAGGGAATGCTGGGAGCAGGCATCTTGGTTGAGGAAATGCCAGGTGCTTCTAATAATGGATATGACATATCTCAATTTTTTTTTTTACCCATTTAACCTGAGAGTGGACTGGTCAAAAATGAACTGAACTGAATTCATCTATTAGATCTCTTTATCACCAGTTACTTTACTGGAAAAAAAACATCAGTACTACTGTGTTTATTTAGCCTTTTGGTTTGAAGCTGTGCTCTGTGCTTTATAATTAGGAAAGTGTGTGTATGCACACTGCCATGCTGAGTAATAGTACATACATACAGTATCACACACCCCCTCCCTGCACCTCCCTGCACCCTGCATTGTAACTCTGGGCATGTTGGCAGGTATGCCAGTGTATAATATGTATAAAGGTCAATTAATCTATTTTTTTAACCGTTGCTTCCTTAGAGTACATAATATATGGCTCAATCAATAAAGCATTACCCGGGCTGGTCCACTCTGCTGGTGGCATTCAAAAACGAAGGTCTCTCCGCTAGCAGAGAGAGACTAACGACGACAGAAGCTCTGCTGTTTCCTATGAGTTCTCGTAGCTTGCAGTCCGAGTACCTTAAAAATCTGAAAAAGATTACTGTCCCTTTAATAAGTTTGCACTGTCCCCTTTCTCTGATGCCCTTTTCCCCCCAGCAGCACGACGAATAGCCGCTAATAGGGCAGTTGTTTTAGTATTTTTCTAGCCTTGTTTTGCCATTCACGGTGCACGATTTCTGAAGAATAATTCCCGGAATGTATACATTATCGTGGTTCTTTTTCATTCATGAAGCATATAGAGGCCACTAGGACAGTGAGGTGACGCCTCCAAGGTCACTTTACAGACGCCATCTTTTCTACACATCCGTCACTCTATCCACTTCAGCCCTTTCCGTGCCAGAAAGATGAGCCTTGCTTTTGTAAAAGCAATGGACTCTGTCAAACTGAAGCCAAGGACTAGATTTGGAGTCATCGGCGGCCACATTTATTGGTTATTATGGTGATTGTTCCAGATTTCACACAATTTTTTGTTGTTGCGAACCCCATATTGTTTGTGTAAAACTCTCCACGTACTAATAGGGTTAAGTTAACTCAATTTACCATTGTCTTCTCTACAAATATTACTGGCTATTTCATATAACACAGACTTCATTTAGTTTGTGACTACTGCAGTGGTCCAGTGGTGTCTATTCAGTAAAAAAAAAAAAAAAAGTTGGCTGGTCAAGATGGGGGGCTCATCTTGACCATCATCCCTTGACCACACTCAACACCGCTCTCCGGGCCCCTTCTCGACCTTCGAAGACGACTATTCCCGTACATTCACTAGCATTTATCTGAGGTTGAGATGTGGTGAAGGTAGTTGAGATGGAGGGAGGTCGGGTTGTGTTGGGAGGCCAAGCAGGTGGAGGAGGTTGAGTTGGGAAGTTGAGTTGGGAAGTTGAGTTGAACTTTGGTGAGGGGAGTCGGAAGTTTAGTGAATTGTGGTCGAGGTCGGAGGTCGAGTTCACTGTGGAGTCGGACCTTGTTTGAAACATTTTTTTAAGAATAGACCCCAATATGTTTTTATTTAGGATTTCTGCAAATGGTTGTGTGCAGTTAGATCCACAGAATCACTGTGTGCTCGAAATGGCAGAAACGTTTAAACTCCAATTGGCTTTTTAATCACCTCATAATATAATTTTAATACTAACATTTAATCGAGATTCCCTTTTTAATTGAATATGCCTACATTCATAAATACTTGTAATGCCTAAATCAACATTACACAGCTATGGTTTTATGAGGTCTGTGTTTTTTCCAATTATAGCAGAACTTTAATCATATTAATTTTTGGATAAAGTTCTTATTCCCACCTGGGACCAGGCAGCCGAAAGCACAGCAGTTCTGGTGCAATGTACCATAGTGGGGGCAAAGGCTTATGCATTAATGCTTATGACTCTCCACTTTTTTTTTGGGTGAAGATAGCTGTATTCATTAAGTTATACTGAAAATAATATACAGTAAGCAGTGCATGCACATTTGTCATATCTGTAAGTTGTGTTTGAACGTGCTCAGTTTGCATACATCCCTACATGGTCCAACAGTGGCCTGGGGGGTCTGGTGTAGACTGAGTACAAAAGGCATCTCAAAAGCCAGTCAGTTGTGAGAGCATGAGTGCATCCTCATCACTCTCAGCACTCAGGAGAGAGTCTTCTAGTGCGTGACTATGCATACATTGTAAGGAACCTATCTGTTCTCTATGTAGGATGGTGACAAAAGCCTGGAAAGGAAGCTTCAAAAAAAGTTATGTTTGATGTCTAAGTATTGCAGCAGTAAAAACAAATTGTTCATTCACAATTCGTTTCTAAATGTCAGCTTTAATATGCATGAATAAGTAAGTGTTGTCAAGCCTGGAGTGTCTTTAATATAAATAAAGGGCTTGTTAGATTTGCCATTTAATTCTTTATTTCTATTTTATCCCTAAAAATAAACTGCACCCAGATAGCTTGTGTACAAATCTCTGACGCAAGGCGTATTTAACTTGGGAGGATGGAGTTTATTTGATTTTCAGAATGAATTTTCTCATTTAGAGATTTAATCCTTTCTCTGTCTCTCTCTCTCTCTCTCTCTGTGTGTCTTCGAATCAATTTCTCGGCAACAGATTGTCATGTCAGAGAGAGAAGATTACCAGCCGGGCTTGTGGATAAACACTAATATGGGGTACCAGACAAAACAAATAAAGCACCCACAGAAAGATATTTAAGAACAGTTTACACATAAACAGATTGTGGGTCCCTTGAAAGCCGGTCTCTGTATCTTACCAAAGCTGCTCGGAGAGCCAACAGTGACAAATCTCCGCTAAATAGGGCTTATACAGATACTTGTCAGACATCAGTGACAAATGTTGTAAGACTCTAAGCCATTGGGAATGCGAGAGATAAATAAAATGGGATTTGGACGCCAGTGATAAGTTTTGCTAAGCTTTCCTGTACTTGCAAAACATTGCGGTTATAACCTTGAAACTTGTGATCTTCAATCAATGGAGTATTAAAGGGACAGTATCACCTAAACACGGGGGGTTATGTATATGGACAGAGCATGCGCCAAATGGGGAACTATATCCAGTGGTGTATCTTGATTTTGCCCTAGGCAGACAAAATCCGGGCACCCCCCTACCCAAGCTGCACACCCACGTTACACACCTAAGACATGCCCCATCATTCAGACTCACATCAAGCTCACACTCCCATCACACTCAGTCACACACTCCTACTCCCATCACACTCAGTCACACACTCCTACTCCCATCACGCACACTCTGACTCCCATCACACTCAGTCACACACACTGTCTCCCATCACACACACTCTGACTCCCATCACACTCAGTCACACACACTGTCTCCTATCACACACACTCTGACTCCCATCACACACACACTCTGACTCCCATCACACTCAGTCACACACTCTGACTCCCATCACACACACTCTGACTCCCATCACACACTGTCTCCCATCACACACACTCTGACTCCCATCACACTCAGTCACACACTGTCTCCCATCACACACACTCTGACTCCCATCACACTCAGTCACACACAGTCTCCCATCACACACACTCTGACTCCCATCACACTAAGTCACACACAGTCTCCCATCACACACACTCTGACTCCCATCACACTCAGTCACACACAGTCTCCCATCACACACTCTGACTCCCATCACACTCAGTCACACAGTCTCCCATCACACACACTCTGACTCCCATCACACTCAGTCACACACTGTCTCCCATCACACACACTCTGACTCCCATCACACTCAGTCACACACTGTCTCCCATCACACACACTCTGATTCCCATCACACTCAGTCACACACTGTCTCCCATCACACACACTCTGATTCCCATCACACTCAGTCACACACAGTCTCCCAGCACACACACTCTGACTCCCATCACACTCAGTCACACACTGTCTCCCATCACACACACTCTGATTCCCATCACACTCAGTCTCACACACACACACACACACACACACTGTCTCCCATCACACACACTCTGACTCCCATCACACACACTCTGACTCCCATTACACACACACTCTGACTCCCATCACACTCAGTCACACACTCTGACTCCCATCACACACACTCTGACTCCCATCACACACTGTCTCCCATCACACACACTCTGACTCCCATCACACTCAGTCACACACTGTCTCCCATCACACACACTCTGACTCCCATCACACTCAGTCACACACACTGTCTCCCATCACACACACTCTGACTCCCATCACACTCAGTCACTCACACACACACACACAGTCTCCCATCAGCACTTACCTTTCCCTGGCAGGCAGGCAGCATGGTCCCTCCATGCTGCCTGTTCGGCTTCCCGGCGATTGTGCCGACAGGTCACGTGACCGGGCGTGCGTATGACGTCAGCGCGCCCGTCACGTGACTGTCCGCACTTCCGTGTCGGCAGTGGTGTATCTTGGGTTTGTGCTGCCCCAGGCAGACAAAATTCAGGCACCCCCCCACCAACATTGCTCACCTACTACATGTCCCACATCACACACGTTGCACACCCACGACATGCCCCATCACCCACATTGCACACACATTAAACGCCCCATCACCCCCATTACATACCCCCACCACGTCCATTACATGCCCCCTTCACCCCGATTAATTGGAAGGAGCTAAAGCTTGCTGAACAGTGGGGGAGGGAGCGAAAATGTGTGAAGCATCAGAATTGTGCTTTAACACCCTCTGGCAAAGTGCCACCCTAGGCGAGTGCCTTGTTTGCCTTGTGGAAGATAGACTACTGCGTGTCGGCACACTGCACGGGGAGCCGAACAGTCAGCACGGAGGTTTCTCTGTGCTGCCTCTTCGGCTCCCCGTGCAGCCTGGCAGGCAGAGCGATGGTGAGGGGGGATCTTCCGATCCCCTGTCACCTCCGTCTCTGCCTGCAAGCGCGGTGGGGTTTTTTTTTTTTTAAAGGGCCGGATTTTTTTTTTTCCAGTGCTGGGGGGCGCTGCCGCCCCCCAAAATTTGCCGCCATAGTCATCCGCCTAGGATGCCTCGCGGTAAATACAGCACTGACTATATCGATCTGTGCGCCTACGTAAAAAGAAGACTCCCGACAAATTTCAGGAGTCGCCAACCGCTACGCCACAAAGGCGCTTCCAGGTTGCGATGGTGCTGAAGGTGCCGTCGCAGCCAATGTAAAAAAAAAACAAAAAAACAGGCACGATTCATTTCGGAGAAACTCTGCCAAACTGCTCCCGCACTGTAAAGTGTTGGGAGTTATAATAAAGGTGCAATAGCCATTATTTTTTATAAAACTCCTGACACTTTGCAGTGTGGCAGTTTTTATACATGACAAGTATTTTCACTCTCAATGTAGAGGATACGAATTGATTGTAAAATGATCTATACATCGTGTTAGCAAAATGACAAGCAAATGAATAAAGAAGAAATCTGGGGAGTCTCCTGCTTATGACATCACCTGTGTCTTAATATGCAAATTACACATTGAAAAGCAGTCCATTTGCATACCGTGCCACAGGGGATGTCATAAGCAGGAGACTGCCACAGACACATTTAAAAACACATTTTTCTCGATCCAATTGTGGAGAATCCTCACCCCTATAATGAGCATGGTTATTAGTGAGAATACGGGTAGTTAGGTCAGTTGGGTCGCGTCTTGTCGTCGGAGGGACTGCCATTGGCCCACGGTGCAGCTTGTCGGACACACCTGGTCCAGTGTAATCTTTCCACAGTTACTATATACCTATAAATATATGCACATCAGCTAATGAGACACTGAGGAGGATGTGTTAGGAAATTAATTGAAATCGGTACACACAACAATGATATGGTGCAATTGGTTTAAAATAGTCCCCAGCAGTCCCACTAGAAGCAGCCCACTCCAGACTCAATAGACACATGAACCATCATTAAATACATCCAAAAATAAAGGAAAATAATTATCCTTTGCAAAAAAAAAAAACCTCTTTACTGAGCTTCTGTTTTTTTGTAATAATGCAGGAAACGGTGGGAATCATGTGAATAATTAATGAAGGGACTTGAATAATTAATATGCATCATTATAAAAGCTCTGCTGAAATACAGTTGCTTTCGTAATGAATTAATTGGCATCACTAAGAGCAGGTGTATACCGTCCTGTGACCCCAATGTGTTTCAATAAAGAGGCATACACTTGCAATGAGAGCTTTCAGAGCAGGGCGGTCTACTGGACCACCAGAGAGTTATAGAGACCTATCACTATCGCTGCACATTCTGCCTGAGCTGGGCAAGAATTTAATGAGAATTAATTTGCTCATTAGCCGTCAGTTTACCGCGGTAAGCATCGGACCCCTTATAGCATATCTTTTATCCTGCTGGGCCTCTCTGCAGGGGATGCAAACCTGTCACCCTCACATACCCTGAACTACTGGCCTCCTAGAGGGCATTCAGCAGTAGTAAGCCATGCACTCGGTGGTGTATATTGGTTTTGTGCTGCCCTAGGCAAAAAGAATTCGCCCCCCCCCCCCCGACGTTGCACAACCATTACATGCCCCATCACCCAAATTGCACACACATTAATTGCCCAATCACCCCATTACATGCCCCCATCACCCACATTGCATACACACTAAATGCCCCATCACCCCCATTACATTCCACCATCACCCCGATTAATTGGAAGGAGTTAAAGCTAAAGGAGTTAAAGTTCACTGAGCCCCAGTGGCGTATCTTGGTTTTGTGCTGCCCTAGGCAGACAAAAATCGAGCACTCCCTCCCCCATCACCCACGTTGCACACCCACCACTTGCCCCATCATCCCATTATATGCTCTTTCACCAACATTGCACACACATTAAATGCCCAGTCACCCAATTACATGCCCCCATCACCCACATTGCATACACACTAAATGCCCTATCACCCCCATTACATGCCACCATCACCCACATTGCATACACACTAAATGCCCCATCACCCCCATTACATGCCCCATCACCCCCATTACATATCAGAAGAACAGAAAAGAGGTACCGGGCTCCACCGTATAAACCGTGTAGAAATAATCCCTCTGCGGCGGGTGAGGTGCAAGTCACTATCACCCTGATTAATTGGAAGGAGCTAAAGCTTGCTGAAAGGTGGGGCAGGGAGCGAATTGTTTGAAGCACCAGACGTGTGCTTTAACACCCTCTGGCAAAATGCCGCCCTCTGGCAAAGTCCCACCCTAGGCGAGTGCCTTGTTTGCCTTGTGGAAGATACACTACTGATGAGCCCATAGCAAATGAGGAATCAGTCAGTGGAGCCACCTGGAAGCAGCTCTATGTTGATGTTTTGTTAAAAAATGTAATTAGAAAAACTGCAGACTGGTCTTGTGTATATTTTTTCACAGGCATCTCTCTCCACTTGACTTCACGGCACCCTTACGCAGGCGCTGATTTTAGCGAAATCTGTTAGTCATAGTTTGGTCTTGAGTGCACCGTTCCACACAGTCCTCCCAATGTCACCCAGGAAGATAAAAGCATCTTGTTTAATGCAATATTAGGCAAAAAAACAACCCATTCATCTTACTCTATAAAACATCCGCCCTTTGAAGGTTATTTTTCAGTTGCAGAGTGACTCAGGGCTCTCACGGAAACCAAAATAATGCTTTAAATAATCCCTGGTACGTAAAGTACACGTATTGAGTCATATATACAACCCATTAACGGAGCACTAGGAATTTTATACACACAGAGTCATCCAAACGGAAATTGATTATATTTTTGTTACGGTTTATGTTTGTTTTTACATTTTAGTTTTGTGATATATAAAAGTTTTTTTGTTTTTTTTAAATTCCACAACATAATTACTCCACCCGGAAATTAATTTCTGCACAATATTAGGCCTTTTTTTTTGTTTTCTAATTGCTTTGCATCAACCCAGAGGTTCGGGATTGGCGCAGGTAGTGCAAGCAATGCTGGAGTTAACTGGGTCCAATTAGAGATTACAGCTACACAAGATGCAAAATCTACATATGTTTCCTCATCTTTATCCCTATTAAAAGGGCACTGTCGCTTTAAATGTGTTTTTTGTTGCTGTTGTTGTTCATATGATAGTGAGTGTTGTGTCCTTTGTGCTGTCCACTCAAACTCATGTAGGTTTAGAATCTTTCAGCATAAAAGAAAAAAATAGGATTTCAAAACTCAGCTCCGCCTACTCTCCAGGATTGAGCATTTCTCAGTGTACAGCTGTACACCCAGAAATCTGCATGGTAAGCACACCCCACCACATTAAAAACAAATGTAAATTGATGTGAAGAATCCGTGTAAAAGCCGTGAGCATGTTTCTGAAGAGGTATTTTAAGAATGACCATTGAACCCACATGGTGGACCCTCTGACTAAACTTCATCAATAAGAGTCAACAACTTTCAATTCTATAACTTTTGGTCTCTTCTTGTTCCATGATGTGCACTTCTTAATTGGAGGATTCTCAGCTGATATCACACATGACGTTGAGCGATCAGGATCCCAGCCTGCTGATTTCAGCGCCGCTGAAGGTGTTTGCGATACATCACCATTAGTGTTTCAAGGGTATTCCCTCATCAGAACTGCGGAGAGAACGTATGCGTACATGATTGATACCGACGATGGGAAAAAAAACAAATAACCTTCGCTCGGCAGACACGTGTGCAGTGCATTGTGGGAAGACGTGTGTCTAGCGGGCAATTACTGCAACAAGAAATGAAATATTATAGGTATTTTTTTTTATTTTTTATTTGGTAATTGGTTCAGTATTGGAAGACTTGAGAGCACATGTTAAAATGCATTTGCCCAAATTTAACTTATAATGTGGGGTAAAATAGTCATGGTAAAGGTGTTCATTACCTGCCCTGTTATATTTAAAAGGAGAAAAACTACCACAAGAGGACATAATCTGAAATTAGATGGGCAAAGGTTTAAAAGTGATATCAGGAAGTATTACTTTACTGAGAGGGTAGTGGATGCATGGAAAATCCTTCCAGCGGAACTGTTAGAAGTGAATGTAGTGCCAATGATGAGTCCACCCTGCCAGTAACTGAACCTGCAACCCTGATTGTATAGATTCTGGACACTGCATCTCTCCAGCTATACTTGAGTAATTGGAGCGCTGCCCCAAGCATAATGAGGTCACTACACAATTAAATTACATGAGATGGCACACAAATGGCAAAATTCAGGCAAGAATACCACTGCTGAGGTGGAAAAGTTCGGAAATTTGGAGAATTGTTCCAACTTTGCTATTTTGGCGTGATGATTTTTGCAGTTCTAATTTCCAAATGATCTACTTTCTGTCAGGACTTTCGAAAAACACCTAGCTACGCTAGCATGCCCCCTGGTGTTAAGAAATGGTAGCTTGATTAAAGTTCTGTAAGGAGATGCTGGATCCTCTTTTTTTTTTTTTTGTTTGTTTAATATTTGTTTATTGAATTTTCATATGGAAAACAATATTAAGACGAGTGCCATAAGAAAACAGGTTTGTCACATGCTCATGTTCTATACCTTATAGGACATTGAATAGGTGTCCTATAGGTAGATAAAGCTGTAACCCAGGTACAAACCAGCAAACAGTAAAAAATGAAGAACCAATGAATATGTATATCGAGTACAATAAGTGATTGGGGACTTCTCGTCTAGATACTAGAAGACATTTTAGTACCTTAAAGGAGAAAACAGGGGGGGGGGGGGGGGATAACATGTGGCCAATATGCATACATATTAATAAGACGATTTCTAGATATACATTAGAACTTAAGATTCAGTATTCCTTGAGATTCTAAAAACTCAGAGTAAGGAGTGAGACAATCCCCGACCCAAATTCATCATGCATAGTTGTTCCGTGGCCTTGATGTCTTCGACCGAGGCAAACCATTCCCTCAACGTGGGGGTATGGGTACTTTTCCAGTGCCAAGGAATTAAAAGCTTTGCTGCGTTTCGTAGTCTGATGGATAAAGATTTCCTATATTTGTGAAGGTGGTGTGAGTTATGATGTAACAGATAGGCTTGTGGAGTGAACTCAATCAGGAGGTCTGAACATGCCTCCATTATTGATCTTACCTGCCTCCCATACAATTGAATGCCTGGGCATGTCCACCATATGTGTATAAAGGTACCTCTGTGGGCTAAGCATCTCCAACAGACCACAGGAGTCGAGGGGCACAGTTTGTGTAGTATTGAGGGAACTTCGTACCAACGTGTTAGGATTTTGTATGCATTCTCTTGGATTTTGGTTACAGGTGACCCATTGTGGGCCTGTGAACTCACATTGGAGATCCAGTTCGCAGCCTATTATGTAATGTGGCTTTTTTCGATTTGCCTGTAGGGAGATCAGATAAGTATGTATTGTAGATATTAATTTGAGTGGTTGTGTCTTTGTCACGCACAGCTTTTCAAACGGGGTCAAAGTGGGGTCCTCTGTCAGAGTTTTCGGAAGAGAGTTGAAAAAATGAGTAATTTGGGTGTAAGTCCAGACTGGGCCTCCATTCCTTTTCAAATCCTCCATGGATTTAATGGTCCCATTGTCTCTAACTAAGTGGCCCAGTCTGGTGAAGGGGTTCCAATCTTGAAAGAATATATCAAATGGTCTTCCTTCAAGACCTGGGGGGAAATCCGAGTTTGCAGAAAGGGATAATAGTGGCGATGGAGAGCCTATGAGCCCTGGTAATTTTCTAAGAGTTTTCCACATTAAAATGTGGGACCTACCGTCGGGTGGGAGTTGTCTATAGTTAAACTTTGTGTGGGAGAGACCCAGGCTGCCACAGGGATTGATACCCTCAGTGACTGATGCTCTATTGAAACACATAATTTGGGTGCTGGGCGTGTCCACTCACTGATCCTAGCTAACACAGTGGCCTTGTAATATAAGTCGAGGCTGGGAAGACCCAGACCTCCCAAAATCTTAGGTCTTGTTAGGTACTCGTACCGGAGTCTAGGAGTTGTTTTTCCCCAAATAAACTTTGTAAGTATCTTTTTAACTTCTTTAAAAAAGTATTTCGGTGTGAAAATGGGCAACATTTGTATGATATATAAAAACCTTGGTAGGATATTCATTTTTACAGTGGCTATTCGGCCGAACCAAGAAATGTTTTTATCAGTCCATTTCTGTATATCGGCTTGTATTTAATGAAGGGGTCCATTTGAAAGGCAGGGCTTGTTTGAGGTGTATGACGTTGGAGGCAGGTACTGAGATATTAAGTATTACTGATATGGACATATTTACCTTAAAAAAGGAGACCCTTCTGTATTGCTCTAACTTGTGCACGATGTTGGGAAGTGATATGTGCGATAGTGTGACTGAAAGTAGTATATCATCCGCAAAGGCGGATATTTTATGATGATGGGGCCCTATCTGAAGACCCTGTATAGAATCGTTTGATCTAATGGCGGCGAGGAGGGGTTCTAGTGTTAAAATAAAGAGGAGGGGGGATAGTGGGCAACCCTGACGTGTGCCGTTCGACAGGGTGAGCTGGTCCGACAAAGTGCCATTGATGCATACGCGGGCTGTGGGTGCATGGTACAGTGAGCAGATCCAACTGTACATGCCATCTCCCATACCTATGAATCTGAGAGGTTCCCTCAGGAAGTGCCAG
This sequence comes from Pelodytes ibericus, assembly GCA_036172795.1. Lineage (NCBI taxonomy): Eukaryota > Metazoa > Chordata > Amphibia > Anura > Pelodytidae > Pelodytes > Pelodytes ibericus. The sequence continues at coordinate 5,689,951 of CM069868.1, read as the reverse complement.
CTCATCCTGTCGAACGCTTTTTCTGCGTCTATGGATAGGAATACCGTTGGCTTCTGTAGTGTCCGGGCATGGCGGATTAGGTTAATAACCTTCACGGTGTTGTCTCGGGCCTCTCAACATGGCATAAAGCCTACCTGGTCTTTGTGTATAAGGGCTGGGAGTATCTAAATTTGAATTTTAAACTAAGTTTAAGCTTTACATTTTTCACTTGTTACAAGGCCGGGCTCGCCCCCGTAGAAAGGGATAAAGTAAAAAGCCACTGGCACTCCTGGATCTGATCGTAATGAAAAATGTATTCAAAGATGAGGGTTCATCATATGCAGAAAAAATGTAGCAGACACCTTACGCGTTTCACGTCTCGGCCACTACCTGCTCGGTCAAAAAGTTGTAGAAAAATGTATTTATAGAGATGTTTTAGGTCAAATAAACAAGTGCAAAAATGAGTTACAGCAAGAGAATTTTCTGTGTCTATATATTGCAATTGTTTAAGACGTACAGAGGGAATCTTAGCTAGTTTGAAAATGTTACCATACAGCTTTCAATTAACGCTGATACACGCATGCACATGTCACACTTAACAGGTAAAAGTCTTGACATCGCCCAAAAGAGCAGCAAGTATTCGTACGGCAAAATCCACATTCCCAAGGTATCGCCCAGTGCACTCAGCGTTGCTTATTTTAGCATTTAAGAGTATAAAATTGGAAAGGTGTATCAATATTTAATCATCTCAGATAAAATTACTTCGAGCTATTTCTATTTTTTGATGCCTGACCTGTTCATGTCCACAATCTTTCTACAGACAGATCTATATTTAGTACCGTGCTATGGATTTTAAGGGTCCACTTATGCAAGTAAACCTGAAAAATGTCTACCGGGACCTGCCATGAATCATAGTGTTTGCTTAGTTGGATGAAGAATCTTTGAAGGGCTGGTTGAGTGGAGATGTGCGTCCAAACTTGGCGCCAAGCCAATGAGTAAAGGTCCTGTAATGGGATATTAACAAATACATGTTTGAAAAGAATTATGAAAATATAACTTAAGGGGTCTAGGACACTTCAGCGCGGCGGCTTCATCGCTGACAGTTCAGCGCGGCAGTTAGAACGCTGAACTGTCAGCAAGGAAGAATATTGCGGCCGCTTTGTCGCGGACGCGGCTATGTAAGAGCTGACAGTTCAGCGCTGAACTGTCAGCTCTTACAAACGTACAAGTTAAAATAAAATATCCCCCCCCTAATAAATGAATCCCCCCCAAAGTGCCCCCCCCAAACCCTAATACTAAAATGAACCCCAATACTAAAATTAACCCCAAAACCCAATACTAAAATTAACCCCCGAACCCTAATACTAACCCCCTAAACCCTAATACTAACCCCCGAACCCTAATACTAACCCCTAAACCGTAATACTAACCCCCGAACCCTAATACTAACCCTCTAAACCCTAATACTAACCCCCGAACCCTAATACTAACCCCCTAAACCCTAATACGAACCCCTGAACCCTAATTCTAATCCCCTAAACCCTAATACTAACCCCCGAACCCTAATACTAACCCTCTAAACCCTAATACTAACCCTCGAACCCTAATACTAAAATGAACCCCTAAACCCTAATACTAAAATGAACCCCGAACCCTAAAAACTAATTCTAACCCCCTAAACCCTAATTCTAACCACCCTAAACCCCAATACTAAAATTCTAATTCTAACACTCTATCTTCTAACTGTAACACATTAAAACTCACCTTTAGCGATGAAATGTCCTGCAATGAAATGTCCCGCGACGAGCTCTCGCGTGGTGAAGAGATGGTGGTGAAGCGGCTGTGCGGATGCGCGGATGCAGCCGCGATGAAGTGTCCCATCCCCTAAATTAAGTGCTTTACTGAGTTGTCTTTGCTCTACATAGTGCTATCAGGAGGCGGACATGTTGTTTGGAATCTTGAGCTTAAACGATCGAAGATGAAGGATGATCTGACCCAAGATTCCAAACATGTCCGCTCCCCTGATAGAGCTATATGGAGCAAAGAGGGCTCAATACGGTACTTTATTTGTATTCTTTCCCTAAAGCATTTCTATTTGAAACCTCTACTACACTTCATCTCAAACACAAGTTCATTTTTTTGCCGACAGTTGTCCTTACAATTGAATTACATCGATGCATACACAAGGTCCTCAAGGACATGGTACACCAAGGTACACAAGGACATGGTATAAAAACTCTGATATTTTTTGTTTTAGTCCAATTGCTTCCGAAAACAATATAACAAAATCCTACCAGGTGGGAGAGTTTTAATTAAAAAGGGTTGTTTTTTTGAACCAGTTTTCTATAACGGAAATCTAAATTGACTTCTTTTAAGGTAGGGCATTATTCTTTCCATAGCTCTAAACTGTGATTTATTAGCATGGTCCTTTGTAATCCTTTTCAATCTCCTTTCGTCACCCCTCCCACCCTTTTGCAAATATTACCCCTTAATTACACAGTGATTTATTTATTGGTCAAGAAGGTTATTCTCATATCAATCAGTATGTTCCAGAGAAAGACCAAACAATCCGACATGAGCAGGTGCTCAAGGTCATTTATCACCAGGCCAAGCCACAATGGACATAAAAATGGTCTTTTTGGGACCATTTCTGCTATTTACCCTGGATAAAAATTCTGTGTGAAAATGGAATATTTCATACAACATAGAACCATTCGGTCCATCTAGTCTGCTCAGTTTTCTAAATAGATATCAGCACTTAAACATTCAGTCTATTATTCTGAGATACTCAGTGGTATTGGCTGTAACAGGTTTTTAGATACATTATCCCGCTGACAGCTGGGTTTGATCTTATTGAATAGAGCCTGGTCGTAAAAAAAAAAAAAAAGTCAAAATCTGCCCTTTTATCAACGCTTTTAGCTATTCCCATGGTATAAAGTGCAATTTATTGCCCAGCAGTATATTTTCAGAAACACAATCTGTGACTCTTCTAACTAGTCAGTAAGAAAACACTAACAAAGCAGTGAAAAAACCCTGAATCTAAGAGATGTTTGGCAAAATAAATAATATATTGACATCTATAAATAAATATATATATTCTCCACAGACGAATTTAAAACACATTTCTTTCCTAATTTAGTCATTTAGTTTCAAGTCTGCTAACACAATGTATAGATCGTTTAATAAAAACAAAAAAAAATGATTCTCTACAATCATCTTGGGATAGTAGAAAAAAGTCGTAATCGCCGAGATTGTATCAATAACAAGTATTGAATCTGTTTTATGCCTATCAAGACTTTCTCCCCCCAACATTGTGTTTCATAGAACAGTTTAAGGTATATGTGTGCCTTTTTGCCCCAGCAAGCAGTGCCAGATAAACCCAGACATTTGGAACCATCATACCCCACACCTAGGTGCAATTAATGTGTTTGCCACCTTTGTAAATGTCTCCCAATGTGTTTTAATTATGTTTTGGTGTCTCATGTGTGCCACGTCACCTTGGAATTTGTGACCTGATATGCAAATTCCCCATTCCTCTGCGAAAGCAGTTCATTTGCATATAAAGACACAAGGGATTATGTGCTCACGTGTATGTAACTGTCTCTTCGTGTTTGCATTTGTCTGCCACGTATAGATCATTTTTGACATTTTTATTTTATTCTTTACCTTCACAGTATAAATAATATTTAAGGTCCTGCTTGCCTAGCGTTTTACAAACTCGCATCTCAAAAAAACAACACAACAAACAACTGTGCAATATATGGAACCGATCTCCTGCAGAAAGATTAGAGAAGCGTGAATCGATATAAAAATGTTACTTTTATTGGCAAATGGAACTGATTGGAACCAGGAGCTGAGAAAGGGCTAAAAACGTAGATCTAATAAAGATATGTGGAAGAAGTTATTTTATATACTGACTAGTGTTGTTCGAACCCGAACCGCACTGTTCGGGTTTGTATCGAACTTAACGGTTTTTGAACCCCGGACCTGAACACGGACATTTCACTGTATGTTCGGGTTGGAGTTCGGGGTTCGGCGATTACATTCAGGGACTCTATTTCGGTTAATAGAAAGCCAATAGCATTACATGTATTCCATAAGCCGAAAGTCTATAAACCGAACAACATTCTGTTTATAGACTTTCTTTTTATACAATAGCAATAATAGCATTACATGGATTCTATAAAACGAAAGTCTATAAACCGAATGTCTTTCGGTTTATAGACATTCGGTTTATGGAATACATGAAATGCTATTGCTATTCTATAAACCGAAATAGAGTCCCCATTCATACGAATAGGTCAATTGACCTATTCCTATGAATGGGGACACTCACCCACATTTTACTTCATTTTGCAGCCCTCTAGCCCTTTCCAGGACTTTTTTAGAGGCATTTTAGTGGCCAAAAGTTCGGGTCCCCATTGACTTCAATGGGGTTTGGGTTCGGGGTCAAGTTCGGGGTCAAGTTTGACCCCGAACCCATACCTTTTTCCGAAGTTCGGCCGAACCCGAACACCCAGGTGTCCGCTCAACTCTAATACTGACCATTGAAATGTAACTTGGAACAGTTTGACACTTCTCCTATTCATTCTAAAACTCCCTGTATTCGATGCTTTGCAACTCTAGTACAGTCATTACAGAAGTGCAAAGCCTTGATGTGCAGACTGGAAAGCCTTAAAATCACTGCCTTTCTCTCCCTTTTGCTTTATTCTAATGAACATATTTGAATCTTATCTCCCTGTTTAGGATTCCATAGGGCACAGTTCTGTCCTGGTAAAATTACAAGGCCTATTATCTAGATCCGATGTTCTTTTGGTTTCAGTTTTAGAAAACATTGAGTCTAGACCAGGGGAAGGCAAACCTTCGGCACTCCAGATGTTGTGGACTACATCTCCCATAATGCTCCGGCAGCCATAATGCTTCATTCATTAGGCTAGGTAAACTGATCAAAGACCGAAAAGGAAAAAAAACATGGATTCCACGCCAGATTATAATTACCAGGTCACTGCATCCGCTGGAAGTAGTCGCATCCCGGGAGTTTATATGTTAAAATAGAAACCTTTCTGACAGCAAGTGAATCTTTATTTATAATCCCTCTTGGATGGGGAAGGGGCAACTGGCGAAAAAACAATCCCTGTTTCTGATCCATGGCTCTGGCATTATAAATCAGAACATATGGCACCTCCAGGCTCCAAGTAATAAGACAAGCAGTATTGGTCTGCTTCTAATGATTAATCGCTTCTCGCAAGGAATAACCCTGCCTGTAAATTACAGACAGAATGACGGAAAGAAGGTTTATACGTCAGGTTTGTTTACTGTAAGACAAACAGCTTCAGTAATATTCTGACCTTAAAAGAAGACACAAAAAAAACCACAATCATTTAAAGCAATCCCCTTCACACAACAGTATGATAGTCGTAAGATTGAGAGTAAAAGGATTACTTGGCTTGGTTCACCACGGAGAGAGAATAGAGAGAGAGAAAAATCATATAGTATAGCGGCAGATTATGAGACCGAAAGTGGAGCAGTCGCCATGGCGACCGATGGAAGGTTCCTGACGATTGTTCCATTTTTAGAATGTTTCCCCATAATTTACTTGTAGACATAATCCCACATACGTGACTGTGGTACTAGGGTGCAGGGGGGCGCTGAATTAAAGGGACGGTATCACTGTTAAGGCAGGGAATAAAAAAACGATTGTAACTGATCTACACATTGTGGCCGAAACGTACGTCTGTGGTTGCCAGCCATCGGAACTGTCCTTATCGGTGCAACCAGTCTGATATGCTAATGGAGAGGTTTCCTCTGTAATGGTGATTCCTCTCCCGAGTAGGTTACATCCTATAGGTGGGAATGTCCCAAGGTGGGATATTTTGGATCTTGTGAGCTACCATACAGCTACTCACCTGGAAGTTTCTGATCAGCCCAGAGAAGCTCAGTTCTGGAAAGGCAGCACCCTTAAAGACATTTTTTTAAAAAGCTAACCTCTACCACTTCTACTGGAAGACTATTCCATGCATCCACTACCCTCTCAGTAAAGTAATACTTTCATTAGTCCCTGGCCTTATCTTATATCTAGGATAGCCTTATACCTATCCCATGCATGCTTAAACTCCTTCACTGTATTAACCTCTACCACTTCTACTGGAAGACTATTTCATACATCCACTACCCTCTCAGTAATGTAATACTTTCATTAGTCCCTGGCCTTATCTTATATCTAGGATAGCCTTATACCCATCCCACGCATGCTTAAACTCCTTCACTGTATTAACCTCTACCACTTCTACTGGAAGACTATTCCATACATCCACTACCCTCTCAGTAATGTAATACTTTCATTAGTCCCTGGCCTTATCTTATATCTAGGATAGCCTTATACCTATCCCACGCATGCTTAAACTCCTTCACTGTATTAACCTCTACCACTTCTACTGGGAGACTATTCAATGCATCCACTAACCTCTCAGTAATGTAATACTTTCATTAGTCCTTGGCCTTATCTTATATCTAGGATAGCCTTATACCTATCCCACGCATGCTTAAACTCCTTCACTGTATTAACCTCTGCCACTTCTACTGGAAGACTATTCCATACATCCACTACCCTCTCAGTAATGTAATAATTTCATTAGTCCCTGGCCTTATCTTATATCTAGGATAGCCTTATACCTATCCCATGCATGCTTAAACTCCTTCACTGTATTAACCTCTACCACTTCTACTGGAAGACTATTCCATACATCCACTACCCTCTCAGTAATGTAATACTTTCATTAGTCCCTGGCCTTATCTTATATCTAGGATAGCTCTTATACATATCCCATGCATGCTTAAACTCCTTCACTGTATTAACCTCTACCACTCCTACTGGAAGACTATTCCATACATCCACTACCCTCTCAGTAATGTAATACTTTCATTAATCCCTGGCCTTATCTTATATCTAGGATAGCTCTTATACTTATCCCATGCATGCTTAAACTCCTTCACTGTATTAACCTCTACCACTTCTACTGGAAGACTATTCCATGCATCCACTACCCTCTCAGTAAAGTAATACTTTCATTAGTCCCTGACCTTATCTTCTATCTAGGATAGCCTTATACCTATCCCATGCATGCTTAAACTCCTTCACTGTATTAACCTCTACCACTTCTACTGGAAGACTATTCCATGCAACCACTACCCTCTCAGTAATATAATACTTTGATTAGTCCCTGGCCTTATCTTATATCTAGGATAGCCTTATACCTATCCCACGCATGCTTAAACTCCTTCACTGTATTAACCTCTACCACTTCTACTGGAAGACTATTCCATGCAACCACTACCCTCTCAGTAATGTAATACTTTCATTAGTCCCTAGTCTTATCTTATATCTAGGATAGCCTTATACCTATCTCACGCATGCTTAAACTCCTTCACTGTATTAACCTCTACCACTTCTACTGGAAGACTATTCCATACATCCACTACCCTCTCAGTAATGTAATACTTTCATTAGTCCCTGGCCTTATCTTATATCTAGGATAGCCTTATACCTATCCCATGCATGCTTAAACTCCTTCACTGTATTAACCTCTACCACCTCTCCTGGAAGACTATTCCATGCATCCACTACCCTCTCAGTAATGTACTACTTCCTGATCGGGACAAAAGAATGACTCAGGAATTTGGCTTTCCCTGCTAAATAGGGTCTCTTGGGAGCTGCGACACTGACAATCAGCGTCTTTCGTAGCTAGTAGTAGAACTCCTTAGGCCTAGAGAGGGGTCTGAGCAGCAACCAAAGGGTTAAAAGCAACAGAAAATTAGAGACTAATTAAGAACTAAGTTTGTTTCCAAGAAATCCATATTTTACGGCGGGCTTATGTGTGTTGCCTTAAATGGGAAGCATAATATAATTAGTGCTATATTAAAAACACAACCAGCCTGACATTAGCAAGAGAAATTCATTTATTGTACCCGTCCTGACACTTTCCAGCTTGCTTTATTCATGGTAAATTAATTATTTCTCTACTTATTTTCCATGCAGCTAATTAGCAAGATAAACCCCGGAGGCTGCGCCACAGAGGCCGTAAGTTTCAAAATAGAATTAGTTTGAAACGAAAGCAAAACACACATGGGAACCGTGACATCTGCGGAGCCTCAAATAATGGTGAGCAATCAGTGTCACACTGAACCAAGAATATGTGGGGTTATGGTGCATGAAAAAGAGCATGGATGGAAAGACCGGCATGTTATGTAACTCTTATACATTGATCAGCCGTAACATTATGACCAGTGACAAGTGCAAGCCGGCGGAGGCAGTGTGCTGCGCTTTGACTGACAGGTGACAAGCCGGCAGAGGCAGTGTGATGCTTTGGCCTGACAGGTAGCAAGCCGGCGGAGGCAGTGTGACAGTGTGACAGGTGGCAAGCCGGCGGAGGCAGTGTGATGCTTTGGCCTGACAGGTAGCAAGCCGGCGGAGGCAGTGTGACAGTGTGACAGGTGGCAAGCCGGCAGAGCAGGGCTCTCTACCTCATGTATCAGTCTGTTCCATCTAGATTGTAAGCTCTGTGAGCAGGGCTCTCTACCTCATGTATCAGTCAGTTCCTATAGATTGTAAGCTCGGTGTGCAGGGCTCTATACCTAATGTACCCCATTCCCTCTAGATTGTAAGCTCTGTGAGCAGGGCTCTCTACCTCATGTATCAGTCTGTTCCTCTAGATTGTAAGCTCTGCGGACAGGGCTCTCTACCTCATGGATCAGTCAGTTCCTATAGATTGTAAGCTCTGCGAGCAGGGCTCTCTGCTTCATGCATCAGTCTGTTCCTCTAGATTGTAAGCTCTGTGAGTAGGGCTCTCTGCCTCATGTATCAGTCTGTCCCTCTAGATTGTAAGTTCTCCGAGCAGGGCTCTCTGCTTCATGTATCAGTCTGTCCCTCTAGATTGTAAGCTCTGAGAGCAGGGCTCTCTGCCTCATGTATCAGTCTGTTCCTCTAGATTGTAAGCTCTGTGAGCAGGGCTCTCTGCCTCATGTATCAGTCTGTTCCTCTAGATTGTAAGCTCTGCGAGCAGGGCTCTCTACCTCATGTATCAGTCTGTTCCTCTAGATTGTAAGCTCTGAGAGCAGGGCTCTCTATCTCATGTATCAGTCTGTTCCTCTAGATTGTAAGCTCTGTGAGCAGGGCTCTCTACCTCCTGTATCAGTCTGTTCCTCTAGATTGTAAGCTCTGTGAGCAGGGCTCTCTACCTCCTGTATCAGTCTGTTCCTCTAGATTGTAAGCTCAGCGAGCAGGGCTTTCTACCTCATGTATCAATTTGTTTTTGTTTGTCTAACTTTGTATGTGGTCCCTCTCTATGCTCTCTACCTAGCGCTACATTGTTGGCGCTGTATAAATAAATGTTAATGTAATGTGATTAAACACATGTATACCATGCAATATATAAGCTAGCTGGAACTGCTCATTTAAGGACATTTGCTCATGCAACAATGAACATGACTTTACCTTGCATGATAATGCACATATATATCTTCCCTGATACAGAGGCAAAAGCAAACATTTAATTGACATGAAAGCTGACATTTGGAAGGGGGGGGGGGGGGGGGGATTCACTGTATTACTTTGCATTTCAGAAAAGTAGTAGGAAGTAAAGTGGATTAAAGGAGCACTTGTCAAGGAGACTGTCTTGTTTACACCAAACCCGACGTGTTTGATGAAGTTCTGACAAGTGGTAAATACCCAGAGCCAGGAGTGATGGTAATTGTGGAGTTTGTTAGATTTTCAGTGAATGAAGAATCAGATTCATTCTAAAGTCTTATAAAAAAAATCTTCTGTCTAAGGTGGGAATGTCAGCATTTTCCAAACAATTCTTTGTATATTTTTCTCATTCATAAGTGGTTCGTACTGAATACCTAACAGGGAACAGAGGTTTTCCAGGCAGCGCGGTATTTAGCGCAAGGCAAACAAGGCAAGTGCCTAGGGCGGCACTTGCCTTCTATGCCCTTAAGGGTCGTCACAAAACCAAGATACAGCACTGGTTCCAGGCCCAAGCTTCTAAGCCTGAACTTGATGGAGGATTTCTTACCCCCCAGGCTAAAGATAGCATTCAGGTTTCTACAAGATTAGTTAATAATTCTGACAATATTTTTGCAAAGTGTTTCTTGATGGTCACAGCTGAAATCTCAACAGGCCTCTCCCAGATATTCCAAGGTTTACCGGCCAGTCGCCACGGAATGTTTCAACACAGCTAGAATTTAATTAGGTGGGCCTGTGGTGCAGTAGTGAAGCGCGACGGGTCACTGTTTTGTAAAATTCAGGAGCATGAAGTTCATGATCGACCCAGTCAAGAACAGTTTGGCACTGACATCGAGCAGTTGGATAGCGGGGCATGCCAACAGACCCCATTTGTGGAAATGTTGGGTTTGCAAAATGCGCCGGATCGACAGCTGTAAAAATACCAAGAGCCCAGAATGTGAAGCTCTCTAAAGCAAACAAGGTTTTGCAAATTACCCATCATTCCGCTTTCTTAGAACAGGCCATCCGAATTTCCCCTGAAGCCAGGAACATGCGAGCTCCAACGCATCGTGTTATCCAGCATGTGTGGTCACAGCCTGTTTCTTTGGGTTAGTAAAGTTAGAAATCCCCAGGTGAGACTCAAGAGTTCCCAACTATGAAGCCTGCTTGAATTCAGGCAAACTCTTTCAAAAGGGTTGGGTTTTCCCGGTGCCCTCCATAAAAGAGAAATATTTCAAATGTGCTCTTCTCAGGTATAAAGTTATTGTAAAAACTGGTATTTGCTCTATACGCACGCTAGATTTAGAAGATTACTAATAATATCTGTGGGGCATCAGCTCCCTCTGCTGGACTAGGGCTGAAAGAACCCAAATACCAATAACAAGTAATTGTTGATGCTGGAGGTTTAAATACTCATTCCAAAAAAAAAGTTTTTCAAGCAATCAAACAGACAGCTCTACATAAAGCCATGGTATGTCCTCACTCCCTCTCAGATGACATCATTCTTTCTGTGCCACTATATTTTGGAGCATTCCAAGGAGGAAGGGGAATAGGAGGTTTTTTTGCCTAGTTTGATGCTGGGCATGTGCCATAAGGTCCTAATTGTGAATCAAGTCACCATGGATACTAATGGCATCGTCCTGCTGATTGTTCCACTTTCATAAACCTGCCCCCAAGAGAGTTTTGGCGAAATGCGTCGTACTACAGAAAGCTGCAGGTCTATCACGAGTATGTGAACAATGGGCTTCTCATAAATCCTACAAAAGAACTAGATAATTAAACCATCGCAAATAATTAATTTACATTTTTTGTTTTTGTATTACTTGAAATGAAAGATTGCATCAAGTTTGGTATTAAAAATAAAAAATTATTTAATGAAAGAGTACAAATAAAGTAATTATTGAGCCAGCCCTCTCGGCTCTGTATAGCTCTATCAGCAGGCGGACATGTTGTTTAGAATCTTTGCTCTGTATAGCTCTATCAGGGGCTGACATGAGGTTTAGAATCTTTGCTCTGCATAGCTCTATCAGGGGGCGGACATGTTGTTTAGAATCTTTGCTCTGCATAGCTCTATCAGGGGGCGGACATGTTGTTTAGAATCTTTGCTCCGTATAGTTCTATCAGGGGGTGGATATGTTGTTTAGAATCTTTGCTCTGTATAGCGCTATCAGGGGGCGGACATGTTGTTTAGAATCTTTGCTCTATATAGCTCTATCAGGGGGCAGACATGTTGTTTGGAATATTTGCTCCACATAGCTCTATCAGGGGGCGGACATGATGTTTACAATCTTTGCTCTGCATAGCTCTATCAGGGGGCGGACATGTTGTTTAGAATTTTTGCTCTGCATAGCTCTATCAGGGGGCGGACATGTTGTTTAGTAATCTTTGCTCTGTATAGCTCTATCAGGGGACGGACATGTTGTTTAGTAATCTTTGCTCTGTATAGCGCTATCAGGGGGCGGACATGTTGTTTAGAATCTTTGCTCTGTATAGCTCTATCAGGGGCGGACATGTTGTTTAGAATCTTTGCTCAGTATAGCTCTATCAGGGGGCGGACATGTTGTTTAGTAATCTTTGCTCTGTATAGTTCTATCAGGGGACGGACATGTTGTTTAGAATCTTTGCTCTGTATAGTTCTAATAGGGGGCAGACATGTTGTTTAGAATCTTTGCTCTGTATAGTTCTATCAGGGGGCTGACATGTTTAGAATCTTTGCCCTGTATAGCTCTATCAGGGGACGGACATGTTGTTTCGAATCTTGGGTCAGATGTTTGAATATCTGACCAAAGGTGTCTGCCCCCCGACCAAGCCATTTAGAGCAAAGAAGGCTCAATCAGGAGCTTCATATGTATTCTTTCACTGAAGCATTTCTATTTGAAATGTCTATATTTGATGCAATGTTTCAATCAAACAGAACTTTTTTGCTGACAGATGTGCTTTAATTGATTTAATTGAGACATTATTTAGACATCCACTCCTAATAAAAAAACACATGCCTGCCTAATGCACCAGCAAGGCCCCCTATTTAAACAGGTCCCTCGATCTCTTTAATGCATATAGCATTCATTCACTGTCATCACATTTGTATCTCTATCACTATTATATTGCAGTGGAGGCAGCCATTCCTCGGGTTATCGCCCAGATAGGGGATTGAAATATCTGTCGGAATGTCGATTGGACAAAACGTCTGCCATGAGTGATCTTGCGCAGCCTCACTTATAGCCCACAAGTTTTTCTTGCTGTTGGACACCAGAAGTAGACTTGTCACTTGCCATTTTTTTATCAGCCACATGTAACATGCCTGCTGCCTTGCAGTGTGTAGAAGTCATATGTGACCAGTCTGAAAGCAATGAACTAAACAAGTAGTGGATCCCACAGAACTTTGTTGATTAGACGACATGCAAACGTTATACGAGTCCGGTAACAAATAGCCAAACAGATGATGGTGAACAGGTTCCATGTACAGTAACTTAGACAATGCACATTTTATTCGCACTTTTTATCACTGCTTAGTGAATATACCCCCAAAAAAGCCAACCCCCACTTAAAAAGTATTCACTTGCCTTAGTAATAGACGGTTCCTCCTGCATTTGGTGTTTATTTGCATGCAGATCGCCTGTTCTGTGTGAATATGGGATATGTTTGCTGGGAGTTCCTGGCAGTGTCCGCTTCTCATTCTCCCTTGTTATCACTGTGCAGATCTTGGTTTAATAAACTTTCACATGGCCCTGACCCCAGTCTTGCTGGAGGAGCCAAAACTTTAAAAAAAATAAGGCTAATTTTACTCTCTGTTCCAAAATTAAATTCCAAATAGTAAATACTTCAGTGCTTGTGCTTTGATCAAAGCCAATAAATAAAAACTTTTTCCCAAAACAATATAATTACGGATCCTTGGAAATTGGAAAATATTGTTTGGCGTTGTCTCAAGCAACTGATGAAGAGGTCCAGAGTATGACCTTACAGCTAGATTAGGATTATCTGTTGTTAACCTCTTCGTAACTAGACATGCACCATTGTAATTAAAGGACACCTCTGTATTGATAACTTTTTTCATGCATAGAAAAGTAAGAAACCAGACAGGAGCAGACTTTCTTCATTGTATATGGCAATGTAAGGTCATATGTCAGTTTCGGAATGTTATCCAGGGCTATGTGGAACAAACATTTGGTATTCGTTTGGTCAACACCCTAGAATTTGCCCTCTTCTAGCTGACCCATCAAACAAGCCCGCTTTACAAGAATCATCTCCGTTGTAACAAACAAAACCATTTTACAATTCTGGATAAGCAGGGATAAGCCGTCCAAAACAATCATCAAAGAAAAACTCTTTTATATCTTTTGGATGACTTGGCTCAACACCCAACAAGACTGGGGGAATAGAACGTTTTTTTAAAGATTGGAGCTTATACATCAACTCTCTGTCTCTGAACCTAAAAAGAAAAATTAAACAAGCCTTTCAGACCTCACCCTGGTACATGAACCAAATTCTGACAAACCAAGATCCAATCTGTTTACCATAACAACATACCGGAATGCCATTTGTTTATTGTGTGTCTAATATCTGATGTGTTATAGTGTAAATGGTATATATATAATACCAACCCACCTTTGAATATTATATACATAATAAATAAAGCAGCAACCCACGTTAAAAAAACAAAATATGAAGCCTGAGCCTGGGGGTCTTACAAGTCATGGATACTCCCAAAACTACATACTTAGAAACTGGATCCAGTTGTAGGTTAATTGATAAGTTAAAGTAGAGGTTACAAGTGGTTCTTTCATTGCTTGCATTAATAAATCTATGTAAATAAAAGAAAAAAGAAAAGTAAAATAATTCTGAAAATTAATACATTCATGAAAATTTGAATACATTTAATTTACTGACATGTCAGGTCTGCAGCTTCTACTGATCCCCCCACTCAGCTCTCAGCATTTGGCTGGAACCTGTGAGGGGAGAAAAAAAGCAACATTTTAAAGTAATATACAAAAAAGGGATACTATAGTTGCAATATGTGCACACACACATTGCACAGGAGGCTGTGCTGAGCACACATCTGCAGGTTTATACCAGCAGCATTTACCAGGGGTATAGAACAGGGGTAGGCAATCTTTGGCACTCTCCAGGTATTATGGACTACATCTCCCATAATGCTCTTACAGTAGTAATGCTAGTTATACATCAAGGAAAATGTAGTCCACAACATCTGGAGTGCCGCAGGTTGCCTACCCCTGATCTAGGATGACCAGATGGGCCAGTTTTTTTTTTGCTGTACACATAAAACATTTACATGCTACAATGCAGAAATTAGGATGCAAGTGTGTCCAGGAAGGGTTGGCCACCTTGCCCTTTTTTTTTTTTTACTAGCCACATATAACTTGTACATGCTGCCTTGCAGTGTGTTGAAGGCACATATGACCCAGAGGAAATCAATAAACGAATTAAGGGTCCAAAAGAACCACGTTAATTAGTTAATTGATTTCCATCTGGTCACATAACATTTAAATGGCCAAGGTGGCCGCCCTAGTGTCTAGGGCAGTCCTCAAGGGCCACACAACAGTCCAGGAATTAGGGATTGCCCAGGTGTGGGTGTTTTTAAATCCTGGACTACTGGGTGGGCCTCGAGGAACAGTGGTCTATGGCATGGGGCATGCAACTTGAGGCCCATGGGCCAAATTTGCCATGTTTGACAGCAAGGTGTGGCCCACCTGACAAAACAGCTCATATTCTCTTTATCACTATAAATATATACTTTGTATAAAGTTCATTTAAACTTGTTTTAAAAATTCTTTTGTATTACTGCTAAATAAGCAAACACATGCAATTAGGATTATGCGGCCCACTTAAAAAAAAAAAACTTGGACGCCCCCTAGTCTAGGGCAAACTGGCTAATTAATGAAGGTGGCGATCCCACATGAGCTACCTTGATTTATTAACTGGTTTCACTATGATCACTTCTAATTTACACATTCTGCAGATGCAGATCCTTACAAAAATGGCCGAGCATACATATGTATGTCTGGAAAGAAACAAGTGGGTGGAGCTAAAAAAAATATATATCCTTTTGGGTTAATTGCTGGAAAACATTAGCAATTCGGAAAGTGTGATTAAGAGTGATGGCTACCTTTGATACAAGTAACCGAACAGTGGGGGGAAAGTGTTTTTGCTTTGGCAAATCTGCCAAGCTTACCACACCTCTGGTGAAAAGCCAGTAATGTAAAATATTTTTTTTTTTGTAATAAAATGTCAGCTTTCCCGCAGCCATGACTCTTCCATCGGCCAGGTCCTTCATGTGAGCACTCATTGTAAAGTGCTGGGGAATATGGTGCTGTCTTATACATTAATGATGGCCGTAATGGCCTCTCGGATAGTGATAGCGGAGCAGCATTGTCCAGAGACTCCCAGCAGGGAGGCAGTTAAATAGGCAGCTGGATTGGGCATGCAGTCTGCATCACACAAGACCAGCACAGCCCTGAATTGTTAAGTTCTCGCCGTGAGACTGACACGGACTATTCAGAAAGCTCATTCCACCATCTGGCTGAGTGAGTCTCTCTTCCCACAAATACCTATCTCCTGCACTCCCATATCCCGGCTTCCAACGAGCTTTCCAAGCTTGGAAAGAAATCCTGCCTCCCACGACAATGCAGGATTGCAATAATTCTTATGAATGGGTTCATAGAAAGGCAATACTACTATACCTTTTCTATAAGCCGACAGTCTATAAACCGAAGCTCGTTCGGTTTATAGACTTTCGGTTTATTGAATACATAGAATTACATGTAATTCTATGTATTCTATAAACCGAAAATCTATAAACTGAACAACCTTCGGTTTATAGACTTTCGGCTTATAGAAAACGTGTAGTACTATTGCCTTTCTATGAACCGAACGAGAGCCCCATTCATAAGAATTTCTTATGAATGGGGCTCTCGTTCAGTTTATAGAAAGCCAATAGTATTACACGTATTCTATAAAACGAAAATAATGAACGAATTTCGTCTGAAACGAATGCAGTAATGAACGAAATTCGTTTTAGACTAAATAAATAACATTTTCGTCCGAATGGACGAAAACGAAACGAAAATGTTAGTTTTGCACATGTCTAGTGGCTAGTCCTAAAAAGCAGGTTGGATATCCCTCAAACTACTGGCTCTTGAGGAACCGTTAGGCAGACCATCCAATTATTAGTTTAGTTACCGTCACAGGCTTTGTGAGGCAAGGAATGGATGAGCGGGAATCCACAATGAGAAACTCTGTAGCACGTCTCGTTAAATGTCAAAGGCTACGGACAAGTCTCTGATGAAGACCGGCTGTCTGTAGGGTCGAAACGTTTGCTTGTTCAGCATGTTCCATTAAAAACGTCTTCCGATATGAAACTATGTGTCAAGTTACATATATTTTTTTCGCATGAACAGAAGACATACTAAAGATGGCTCTAAAGTTCAACTCGGCCACCAAATAAAACCGCTGGCCCCAGTGTCTGATTCAGTAAGGGGTCCCATTGCATATTTTAAGCTAATTCTGGAGTTTTGGTTTGTGAATTTTTGCCTGGTCGGATTGTAGCAAAAAGTTCTGGAATAGACTGCAGTAAAGAGCGTCCTTTGCGCAAATTCTGTTTCTGTATTTTCAGATTGGGGGGTTCCCACTGGACAAAATACAAGGGATGATTTTTTTTTACCTGATGGTACTCATTTTACCGACCTACAAAAGATGAAAGATGGGGTAGGATCCAGCTTGCAACTCTGGGGGATTGAACAGCTCCTGTAGCTGGTGTATTAAACCTGAACAAATTCTTTTTGAGTTATCATTTTTTTTTGCCAACAGTCTTGAATTTAGATGTCAAACAGACTACTGAGCCAGGTTAGAGAGCAGGCTTGGGGGGTAATTGCCCCCTTGACCCTTTGCCAGCCCTCCCGGAAGTTTTAAGGCATGATTTGGGGCAGACACATCCTATATCCTGCACTCAGACCACAAGATGGGGTCTGGAATATGGTACTTGAATTCTGGGAGGAGCATTCATTGTGTTCATTGTTTCTTTTATATGTACATTAGGAGGAACACAGTCAAAGCAGAGAGTGACAGTAGGAAGCTATACCTCTCAGAGACGCAATGAGTCTGACCTGGGGGTGAGGGGTGGAGGGAGCTGTACATTGAGTCTAGTAGCCCCACTGGCAGGCTAAGAAGAGGCTTATGAATGCAAGCTTCATTAATATTCAATGAATAATCTAATTATTTCACAGTAAGAAATTTAGCACAAGAATAAGCTATCTTATTTTTGTTTATTAATAATAGTGTTGATATATTCTCCTAAATAGTATGATCACTAGTCACTTAGAAGAATTCTGATTGCTCCTGGAGTACAACTCCCATAGTTCTCTGCTGGCCTCGAAGCAAGCAAATTGAAAATATGATGTGGCCTCTAAGTGTGGCCTCTAAGTGATCTTTCTCTTGTACGTAGTAGGATCAGTGCAACACATTTTCTGAAGACATCACTAGAGAGACAGGAAATTCCATGCATTTGAAGGATATTATTCTCATTGGTTCCTGCAGCAAATAAAAAAAAAGGACATGGACTTTTACTCAGCTAGTGTGGGCAGTCCTGGTTTCTTGAAAACTGCTGTAATTTCACAATGTCTGTATGTACTTTGAAAGCACATTAATATGTATTAATATTTAGAAGATGTATTTTGGGCATGAGACAGTCCTTTTAATCTCAAAAAGGTGATCTTTCCTGACTCGCTTTAACTAAACATTGCTGCCAAGACCAAACATTGGATGTCAATGTACCATCTTGGTTGCAGGATGGAAGGGGGAAAGAAAAGAATTATATATATATCAGAAGTTTCATATTTTGGGAGATCCACTTTTTTTTTTTTACACCTTTTTGTTTTCTTGCTTTCATTTTTGGGTGCCATGTTAATAGCTCACAGATTGTACAGGGTTAAAGGGATTGTCCTGGGTCTTCCCGAAGCCAGCGTTGGCAGGGTGACAGTAGTGGAGTGTGCAAACTTGTGCTATTGTGCCCAGTTCTTGGGAGTACCATGGAGATTGGGAAATATGACACAGGAAAATGTTTGCTGATGGCAATTCTATGGGTCTTTGTCTATGTATTCCTCCATCACGACGAGTCGATTTAAGACTCGAACTGTTTGACTACAATTGCAAGAGTGCTATCCAACTCAAGGCCTTTTGTCCGTGAGATTTGAATGGGTAATTCAGCTTTTGTCTGGTTCAATTGAGGGGGCAAATATAAAGACAAAATTCTTAAGCTCTCAAACTTCCTTTCCATGGATATAGGCACATCTCTTTAGGGATTTGTTGCTTTTTTTTTTTTTTTTTTGCTTTTTTTTTTGCTTTTTTTTTACCTTTCTGACATCACCCTTCATCCCCAAAAAAAGAGAAAGAAAGACAGAAAAGGGAGACAAAACAAAAGAAAGGCCTAACCAAATCAAAATAGGCCTGCCTGTTCACTAATGCTGGTATTGTCCTGTTCTACTGAGGCATGGACACTCCAAGCCTTCCAGACGAATTTACTTAATTTAAAAGAAGACTTCTTTTTTTTTTTTTTTTTAAAGTGTATGTCATCCTATCTTAAGTTATTATTATCAGCATATCACATTCTATTCTGCAGTTGGCATGTCAGGGAGAGAAAAAAAATGACAACACACACAACAAACAAATGCACAGAAATAATGGTGTTTATTAGTGATCTTTTTGTTAGGTTTCCACGGAGATATTTAGTATTGGAAAAGAATGCCAGGAACATAGAGGTTAAATCCTGATTGGGATTCTTTGTATTTGCAAAATGGATTCTGATTGGTCTACACGCCCCTAACTAGAAGTGGTTCATTTTATTTTTTTTTTTATTCAGTTTTCTACCAAACACTGCAAAACTACACTTGCATCTTTTGCAGGTTGGTAGTCTAACAAGATTAGACTGGGATGATATTTGAGCAAATAGACAGATTGGAGGACATCTGAAACATGTCAACAGTAAGTAGCAATGTATTTATCTAAAGGTCATTAAAGATCAGGGTTTATGTTACAAATAAATTGTATTTTATTTTTTATTTTTTTCATGGATAACCAATTATCAAGCTATTAAAAAATATATATATATATATATATATCTATAATTTAAAAACCTTAGAATCCAAGGAATTTTGTTTAAATCCAGTTTGGGTATTTAAAATAAAAATTGTTTCTTTTTTCATTTTGTTTTTAGATCATTTAACAGTGGTTACCTGTACCGATTGAGTTATTTATCTGATTTCATGGAAATTTGGTTTGAAAAAAACGAAATAAAAAAAGCCACCCCCCCAAAAAAAACAACAAATGGCATCTGACAGTGATGTAAAGACTCTATTGAATTTTGTTAATTTGGCATCTTGCGACATCAAAGCTGCTTTGGACAAATCTGCTCCATGTCGGAGATCTGTGGACCACAGGAAGTATCTGCAGAAGCAGCTGAAAAGGTTTTCTCAGAAATATTCCCGGTTACCGAGATGTCATTCGAGCAAAAGTATGGATGGGAGGAAGGGGCTGATGGATAGAAATGCTTATCTCAACAAAGGCTTGGGTGGCAAAGCTGCTGGACCATTAGAGGCTGGAGATAATATCATTGAGGACTTATGCTCCCAGGAGGACCGCATTGAGTCCAGTAGACCAGATCAGGTGCCCATGAGAAAAAGGCAGCTGCCTGCATCATTTTGGGAAGAGCCTAGACCTTCCTCCAGTCTCCTGGGAATGGACTATCCATCAAGACTAGATATTTTGTACAAGGATGGGCTTGATGTTTCATTTCCTTTACAGGAGACCAAGAGAGGAACGAATGTGGTCATCCACGAATGTTCCAATGGACTTTGTGGCCACCCTTCCGAGGAGAAGGGGTCTGGGAAACTGCAACCTATGGCTTCTATTGCGGAACGGGTTGACGTTTGTAGTTGCGGTCCCTTTCAGTACCACGGACAGGCATTACATCAGCCAAGCCATGGAATTCTGTCCCACCATCCGTTTACCGCCTTGGCCCTGTGGAGTAAAAACATTGTCCCAACTGTAGAAATCCAGCACTTGTGTAAAGACTCAGGACAGAGGATTTATAGGCATGTGGTGCTCAAACCTATCCCTACTAAGCCAGCCATTCCCTCCTCTGTGTTCAATGTGTTTGGATACATCTAACACTGGCTGGGGCAGCACAGGATCCATCCCAGGTCATTGTGCTTGCACACTGCACAGACTTAGAAGGCATTTTCGAAGACTATAACTCCCAAACTCTCAGTCAGTGACACATGAGCCAAAAATGTTGTCCTCCATAACTTCACCCACTGAACCACGCGCCACAACATCTGTGGCATGATGCCACAGAGGGAGACACTGACCTGTGGCAACATTTTTTTAACCCACTGAGTACCATGCAGAAGAGTAACATGTTGCAGAGCTGGCCTGTGGCATTTTCAAGGTTTCAATCCTTTAAGATTGTCTTGGTCTGAAATAATGTGTCACCATTTCTGTATTTTATTATTAGTTTATTTCCCATGATTGAAGGACAGTCGTTTGTACGTGTTTTGGTCTGTACACTTTACCTATAAAAGCAAAGTACAATAAATCCCATTTGTTATTTTAGTCTTTATTCATTTAAATGGATAGTATATGCATTTCTTTTTCATAACTGGTTTGGAATTTGGGGCTTTCAGACAAATATAACTGCTTAAACTGAGATTAAATGTAAGGAGAGATGTATATATACCTATAGAAAAGAAAAATCTCTAAGAGGGATCTTGGCCAATTATAACCTGTCCTTGTAAGTGACAGAATATTTCAATCCTAGTTAAAATAAATACTTTGTTATTATTTATTTTTTAGTTATAAATGTATTTATTTATAAAGTGTTTTACCAGGAAGAATATATTGAGATTTCTATCGTTTTCAAGTATGTCCTGGGGACCCAGACTAGAATGGAATTACACAGTTACACATTTAACTGTAGATTAAAAATAGATACATACATACATATATTAAACAAGCTGGAAGGAGAACATACAGGGTAAATCATTATTGATACAAAAAAGGAACAACATGTACAGTATAGGAAGGAGTTTGTAAACTAACAACATGTACAATCTGTTTTGAGGATTTGGGAGACACTTATTTTCAGGGATTTTAGACTAGATGATGATTTGGCAGAAACAGGAAGGCTGATTCCACATATGAGGAGCTCTGAAGGAGAACGCACCTCTACCTGCTTCCTTTTTGCAGTGAGGGATCGCTAGTGAAGGGTTGGTGCAGGATCTGAGATTGTAGGAAGTGCGGGGAGTAAGAACGAGCATGCCGCTCAGGTAGGGGGGGGGGAGTATCATGGTGAGAAATGACTAAACTACAGTAAGAGTAGTAGATACCTGGAATGACCTTGCAGCAGATCTAGGGAAGTCTAACAGTGTAAAAGAATCCAACACAGATTTTACACTATTCTTAGGAGAAATGTACTGTGCCTTGCAAAAAAAAAAAAAATCCTGGAATTTAAAGGGTTAATTATAAGAGCGTATGGTAATTCTATCATAAGATCATTTTAGAGGGTGTAAAATGGGCTGTAAGATGAAATTTGCAAAAATGTGGGTATTTTAATAGTAAAATAACATAAGTGGCATGTATGTAGTATTTTGGTTTCGGATGAGGATGATGATACAGTTTCTAATCATTTTAGAAATCTCCATTGTTTTGTTATTAAGAGATAAACAAATAAGGAGATTATCTGGGGTTTGTCAGTAAAAATGCTGAAAGTCTTAACTGCAGACAGATGAAAGAGCATTGGTCTTCTCCCCCTCGAAGGTATTTTTTGGAGAGGGAGGACAAGAGCTCTGTAAATGGCGTACTCTAGCTGAGTGCACTTGAATTTGAATTCACTTGCAGGGAGTTATTATAGAGGCAGATGCTCTAAAGAAAAAATCAAGAGGGCAAATTATTATCGACATATTTGAGCGGCACTGAGGAATACGTTAGCAGGATAATTAAAATGCACTTGTTACTAGAATAAAATACAAGTTTAATTTGCAATAGAGAAATGTTTGGTTGCACACATCCAGCAATTCATACAGTCATGATACAGATTAATAGAGCATAGGTCTGATTGGGTCTCTATATACCTCCAGAGAAATCTCCTCTCTAATGAGTACTGCACAGTTACGAAATATAAACAAATTAAAAAGAAAACAATGCTACAAAGTGAACTTGTTAGCTAGCACTAGTATAAAGTGAAATTGTTAGCTAGCACTAGTATAAAGTGAACTTGTTAGCTAGAGCTAGTATAAAGTGAAATTGTTAGCTAGCACTAGTATAAAGTGAACTTGTTAGCTAGCGCTAGTATAAAGTGAACTTGTTAGCTAGAGCTAGTATAAAGTGAACTTGTTAGCTAGCGCTAGTATAAAGTGAACTTGTTAGCTAGCGCTAGTATAAAGTGAACTTGCTAGCTAGCGCTAGTATAAAGTGAACTTGTTAGCTAGCGCCTGTATGAAGTGAACTTGTTAGCTAGAACTAGTATGAAGTGAACTTGTTAGCTAGAGCTAGTATAAAGTGAACTTGTTAGCTAGCGCTAGTATAAAGTAAACTTGTTAGCTAGCGCTAGTATAAAGTGAACTTGTTAGCTAGCGCTAGTATAAAGTGAACTTGTTAGCTAGCGCCTGTATGAAGTGAACTTGTTAGCTAGAACTAGTATGAAGTGAACTTGTTGGCTAGCGCTAGTATGAAGTGAAGTTGTTAGCTAGAGCTAGTATGAAGTGAACTTGTTGGCTAGCGCTAGTATGAAGTGAACTTGTTAGCTAGAGCTAGTATGAAGTGAACTTGTTGGCTAGCGCTAGTATGAAGTGAACTTGTTAGCTTGTGCTAGTATGAAGTGAACTTGTTAGCTAGAGCTAGTATGAAGTGAACTTGTTAGCTAGCGCTAGTATAAAGTGAACTTGTTAGCTAGCCCTAGTATGAACTGAACTTGTTAGCTAGAACTAGTATAAAGTGAACTTGTTAGCTAGAGCTAGTATAAAGTGAACTTGTTAGCTAGCGCTAGTATAAAGTGAACTTGTTAGCTAGCCCTAGTATAAACTGAACTTGTTAGCTAGAGCTAGTATAAAGTGCACTTGTTAGCTAGAGCTAGTATAAAGTGAACTTGTTAGCTAGCGCTAGTATAAAGTGAACTTGTTAGCTTAGCTAGCGCTAGTATAAAGTGAACTTGTTAGCTAGAGCTAGTATAAAGTGAACTTGTTAGCTAGAGCTAGTATAAAGTGAACTTGTTAGCTAGAGCTAGTATAAAGTGAACTTGTAAGCTAGAGCTAGTATAAAGGGAACTTGTTAGCTCACGCCTGTATAAAGTGAACTTGTTAGCTAGCGCCTGTATAAAGTGAACTTGTTAGCTAGAGCTAGTATAAAGTGAACTTGTTAGCTAGCGCCTGTATAAAGTGAACTTGTTAGCTAGTGCTAGTATAAAGTGAACTTGTTAGCTAGGTCCTGTATAAAGTGAACTTGTTAGCTAGAGCTAGTATAAAGTGAACTTGTTAGCTAGAGCTAGTATAAAGTGAACTTGTTAGCTAGAGCTAGTATAAAGTGAACTTGTTAGCTAGCGCTCCGGTCTTTTAAGTATAAAGTGAACTGCATCTAACTGCTGCAGAGCTATTTAGTGTGAATTTTAAAAAGTTTCAACTCATCATATGGAAAACTCATTCCATTAACTGAATCATCTACTAAATAAATAAAAGGATTATATTATTAATTAAAATGTTATTTTTAAAAAATTGCAAAGCTCTATTCAATTACTGATCAAAAGTATTTTTTTTTCCTTTGTCACTAAAAAGCTTTTATGAGATGAATTCAGTGCACTTATAGCTGATATGTTCACCCCCCAATGTGTTCATGACATTCGTATAGGAAATCTGTTGTCTAAGCAGCAGTATTTGTCCAGGGAACGCAAAATCTAATCTACACTTTGTTTATCAGGATTGGAGAGATTAAGAGAAAAACATGTTTAAAAATGTGTCTGTTGTGTCATCGATTTGTGGCCCGATATGCAAATTAGGAATTGTGTTATCTGCATATTAGACTTCAAGGTGATGTCTTAAAAAGGAGACACCACAGACAGACTTAAAGGATCTGTATCACCTAAATGTTGTGTTTATTGTGAATGTAGAGAGTAAAAAAATGATTGTAAATACATTGGATTAGAAAACTGTCTAATTTAGGGAAAAATGTGGTTTAAATGTGTCTGCGGATCTCCTGCTTATGACATCACATGTGGCCTGATATGCAAATGATTGGTTTTCAGTCGGAAATGTGTAATTTGCATACCGGGCCACAGGTGATGTCATAAGTAGGCGACTCCTCAGACACATTCAAAACACATTTCAATATTTTTTTTTATTCTCTACATGAACCCTAAAATACATTTTTAGGTGATCCAGTCCCATTAAGGAATGCTTATAAAACGGTAAAAATTCAAGGCTGCAGACTTGTTATATACAATTTACTGAGTCTTGGTTAATACTTTTTTAAATTTGTTTTGAAGCATCCATAAACAAAATGTAAATTCCCCCGGTTACTGATCAGCTATAACAGTATGACCACTGATAGGTGGCAAGTCGGCGGGGGTAGTGTGATGCTTTGGACTGACAGGTGACAAGCCGGCGGAGGCAGTGTGATGCTTTGGACTGATAGGTAGCAAGCTGGCGGAGGCAGTGTGATGCTTTGGACTGACAGGTGACAAGCCGGACGGAGGCAGTGTGATGCTTTGGACTGGCAGGTGACAAGCCGGCGGAGGCAGTGTGATGCTTTGGACTTACTGGTGGCAAGCCTGGCGGAGGCAGTGTGATGCTTTGGGCTGACAGGTAGCAAGCTGGCGGAGGCAGTGTGATGCTTTGGGCAATGTACTGCTGGGAAACCTGGGATCCTGCCATTCATGTGGATGTTACTTTGACACGTACCACCTACCTAAGCATTGTTACTGACCATGTACACCCTTTCATGGAAACGGTATTCCCTGATGGCATTGGCCTCTTTCAGCATGATAATGCTCCCTGCCACAAAGCAAACATGGTTCAGGAATGGTTTGAGGAACACAACAACGAGTTCAAGGTGTTGACTTGGCTTCCAAATTCCCCAGATCTCAATCCAATCGTGCATCTGTGGGATGTGCTGGACAAACAAGTCCGATCCATGGAGGCCCCAGCTCACAACTTACAGGACTTAAAGGATCTGCTGCTAACGTCTTGGTGCCAGTTACCCCAGCACACCTTCAGAGGTCTAGTGGAGTCCAGGCCTTGAGGGGTCAGGGTTGTTTTGGCATCAAAAGGGATCTACACAATATTAAGTAGGTGGTCATAATGTTATGGCTGCTTGGCGTAAATGTAGTTTTCTTAAGGCAATAAGTTCACAAATATAGCAGTTTTATTTTTATTATGGCAAATCCAACATGTTTTGCAACAAGATTTGTATTTGTTTTCTTATGTTTAATACACTTCTCCTCTGTTTCTTTCGCAATTTTGCTGCCCTTATCACCGCCGACACCAATGGTTATTAAGAAACATCTCACAATTGTTGTACATAGTAAACATTTATTGAAATTCACATTCGTAAACCAACAATACAAAAAAACAAAACGGTAAAAAAAAAAGAAAAGTCATTATACAAATACTAAATTCACACAAAGTTCTCATAGCAAAAGAAGCAAACTGCACAGTTTGTAAAATCAAAAGTTCAAAAAAACAGAAGTTTCTCATTCACAGAAAAATGTGGGAAAAATTAATACTGAACAGTAGAAACCAACACTAGTCCTCCGGGACATCAACCGATGGAGTTTAACAGGTAATCATGTGACTGCATTGATTTTATTTTTATCATTTTTATAAAACAAATATGATTAAAAGAACACAGTAGTAAATGAGAAGACTATGCATCGTAAGACCTGAGTACGAAAGTCTGTATCAGTAAATCAATGTTCTAAAATAGAACCTCAATATAAGTGATTACATTGCTATACCTACAATGGGAGTCTCAGTGCATTCCACTTAGGTGAGAACCACTAGATTCTTTATTGTTATAGGCAAACTATACACATCACTCATCAGCCTTACGCAGCCGCACATGAGAAGGGGAAACTAGCTAATTTGATTTAACTGATCCCCTCAATTTCTGCTGATATTCTGTCCCAGAGGCACTAGTAGTATCCTACAAGCCAATGGAATAAAAGCCGGATGGATAGTCCATCTGTGGTTGGTTCTAGTGATTTAATGTATTGGGGTCTATTCCGTAATAGGGGAGTTGAGATACATACTATTCTTGATCACAAATCAGGCAGACTCCCTTTTACAGATGTTTTTGGCGTACCACTCCCATGATACTCAGCCAGCCCCCCCACACTGATTGTGTGCACACGAGTAGATACGTAGTTACACACAGGTGGAAAAATACCACCTCCAATGATAAACAAGCGACGGGGCTGACGGGGTTTTGCATTAAAACCTTTGACTCCTGATCTGTGCATAATATGTGTCAGGGAGAACCACTCACAGAACAAATAAAAACATATAAAATAAAATAGGTTATCCCAAGGTGTGCAAAATATATCAGTGTAAATATACATACAACATATATTATCTTATTGCAAAACTGTACAATACAGCTGTTATGTAATGGAAGGATGTAGTGTGGGAACCTGTACGGACTGATCCACCAGTCAGCATTTATTTATGATAAGGGGCACAGCTATGGCCTGAATTCTGTACAAATGAGCAAGAGATTTGAATTAATTCCTGCGCAATAAGAAAATTCTATATTTTCAAAAGGGGTCAACCAGAGGGGATCTCGACAAGGTCCCAGCAGAGCGAGTGACACGGTCACCGACCAGACCGGGCTTAAAAACATGGCAGCTGACGGTCCTCGGATCAACAGGACCATCAAAAGTATATGGCAGTTTATCCTTATAGTAGGGGCACTCAATGCTTCCCAAGTGCTTCTACATTAGGGGGACAAATAACCAGATAGCCATTGGCTGCTCCCCTTTCATATGAATGCTAGAACCAAGTGTCTCTATTTTTCACCCAAGTCCCTATTTTCCATGTCCTCGGATCACAGAAATCCACAGCAATAAGACTTTCCATAGAATATTTTCAAACTGCAGTAAATGTGTTTTATATATTATTTTTTTAAAATAAAACGTTGTATTCTAATTCTAAATGCCTTATATATAAATAGCTATATGCCCCACCCACAGCTACATCGTAAAAGTGTCCCTCTTTGGCCATTTGTAATGTTGGGGGGAGTAAGTACCAGTATGCTCAAGGGACCCCGTGCCATTGACACAGTTTGATGACCATAAGAATTCTGAATACATATTATAATGGAAAAAATAATATTTTACCAATGTAGGTCTATGGGGAAAATACTTAGCCAGATCTTAATAAGTCTTTACTTATTATCACAGCAATCGGAAATATCACAATGAGGTGGTGCTGGGGGTCATCAAATCATCTAAATATAGTGTAAAAAATAAAATAAATATGTATAAATAAACACACATCCTAGCACACTGTCGTTCATTCACATCTCCTTAGGATGGTTAATTGACTCCATTTATAAATAGTCTACATATTACAATTTACAAATAAAAGTGAATGGGCACAAGAGAAAATTATAAACTGCAAAATTATTCAAATGAGAAATGCCAACAGCCAATAGGATGTGAGGTGCGTGAGTTATAAGCGAGATGTATATAATGGTTTGATTAGCAGATTAGAGCTATTGAGCATCATACGTAACACCAAAACTAAAACCAAAGATTTAATAGACATGGAAAAGGTGTTAAAATTGCTGTTTTTCTATGGTGGCAACGAATTCATCTTCGAATAACAGCATATCCATCAACTGTCCTTTTTTCAGTGGAATAAAGTTTAAATGCCCATGAATGGATCAACAGAGAATTAATGATGCGAACACACAGTCCCATGCCCCTTCCCCTCCCAAGCCACACCCACATTGCAGGGGGGTGAGGGGATTTTGGGAGGTATGTAACAGTGAACAATCAAATGCAATAGTTTGAGCAGCCCCCCCAAAAAAATGTTTGGGAAATCATTTTTTATAGTAGTGATTTTCCAAAAATAAATAACTTAAAAGAAAATGACAGAAAAAGTATAAATCCACCCAATGTGGACCAATTCACAGTGTAGTGCTGGATTGTGTTCCGTCCTTACCATTTTACATAGCAAGGTGACTTCTGACTGTAGTCAAATAACTCCAACTGGCAGAGCCAGGGAGCCAGATTAAATCATTTAGTTTGCTTTACAAACCCTTAAGCCGTTGTGGGCAGGGCATAGGTTAAAAGAAGGTGGTACCATGCATCCAAAACAAGCATTTTATTATTAAGTAGGGTGGGATTTACCCAAAATGAACTTGACTACTGCTAAGCCACACCCATGTGATTTCCTAAGCCTTCCCTGATAGACTTTAGGCAACTGCTAAACGTAAAATGCAGCCCTCGAGAGTACCAGCCTTGTGACGGGGACATGCTATTCAATCCCAAAATGAACTATGTCTTCGAAAAAAAATATCACTATAAATAATTTGATTCTGTAAAATCCCCACTGTTTATTTGTTACTCCCACAAGTCAGTTGGGAAGTAAATAAAACTATTTTTCAAACAAAAAAAAATTATATTTAATAAAATGTGTTATATATTAAAAAAAACTTTGTGGCAGAGCATATCATAGCAATATTAGTATACACAAATATACTTATAATAAACCATATAAATGTATTTATCAAAGCTCTTTACCAGCTTCTCAAAACTTCACATGTTAGACAACCTGCTTTGGCTTCATTATTAATTAGTGAACCATGGCATTAGCAGGTAAATCAAATAGAGGACCATAGTGAGTATGATACGTAGGTAGTTTGTTTTTGTATTTTAGCACAGGAACGTGGCATAGATTGTCCACTGATATATCTCTTCTCGTCGGGATATAAAGGGGATAGTAATCGGTGACAAGAGGTGGAGCAGGCTTTAATAATGGATGGAGATGAGGGGCAGGGCTTCAAAAGCAGGGTGCTTCTACTTGAAAGGCATGGATTGGCTTACAAAAAGGATCAGACCCATATAGGTAATGGGTGGTAAAATGCACTCAGTCTACGTATAGTAGGCATGTTAAGGATGCAGCAAAAAGTGGTTGACGGATCCATATTCCTTCTTGATCTCCATCCTTCGAGTAATGCCTGTAATATATCAGTTTGGCCTGGTTTGGGATGATATATAGACCAATATCAAATCTAAAAACATAATAGGCTTCTATTACTACAAATATTTTGAAACATATCCTCATAACTTGAAGTTTGCCTGCCGGGACTCACGGCAGGGGGGCAGTGTCTAGCTACACCTACTTCCTGACCAAAACGGGACTGCCCATACGCAAGGATCCACCCACTTTTGGTGGGTGTTCCAGATCACCTGGACATACCTGTGTAGAAAGGATTGTTTCAATGCAAATATACACATATTTCTACATCTATTTATATTCTGAGATATTCTAGCATTATCATCATTTCTTTGGTGGGTGGGGTCGGAGGTCACCCATAAAATTTGGGTGTGGAAGCAAAGCTAATTGAGGTCTGGTCTGCCACTGGATTTCTTTTTACATTTGAACATTGCACCGGAATGGAAAAGGAATTTGCCTGCTGTATACCCCCAGAATGATATGCAAAGAGTGTGATGTGTACCACTCACTCCTGAATCCCAGACTAACACATCTAAACCAAAAATTAGTTCAACCCCTCCAATGCCAGCATGGCCTGGAATGCATTGAACAGAAATGGGTGTGATGGCTTCTCGGAGATCCAAAATGTCTGTTTCTCTGACCTTAACCCCTTGTAATCCAGAAGGGTATCCCTTCCCCCTGTCTGGCACTCAATTGGTTACGCACTGAGCAAGCTGATTCTTCATGCAAAAATCCTAAATACACCATGTGACCCTGAAAACCAGAGATATCTGGGAAAGAAAAAACCCATCTGGAAATAATCCTTACAAAATCCCTATGTTGAAACATGATTCTCATCAGTGACAATCTAACAAACGTTAGTCTTCTTCACTTTTGACATATCTTTTTCTTTCTCTTAAACCTCTTCACACCTGACTGGCGCTGCAAATGAAACATCAGACCCAATGAAAGAATTCACACTTCCTGTCTTGACCATATACCTTTAGCCAACTGCGGGAGAGAATGGCTTCTCGCCCCCACTCTCAGCCACTTGATACATGACCTAACAGTCATTGGAGAGATCGTAATTCAGGTAGCGAATCAGCCTCCCCGGGAGAGGTAATGTGTTTAACAGCCTGAGACGGTTCAGTCCCACCATTCTCCGCACTTTTAAACGGCAAAGATGAGTCAACGGCCGAGGAGGTTCTGTAGGGAGAAAACACGGTCATTCAGCTGTGCCTGGGTGGACATTTATTAGGGTCTATGGTGGAACAATTTAATGATATTCTGTGGTTCTTTAAAAATCTTACCGTGGACATTTTCCCTATCCCTGACCACGCCTCAACACAATTAGTAATCTAATGCCTTGTCGGACAAACTGGAGGTTTTGTTCCCGAACATTCCAAGAACAAAGACCAAAATCCGCCTTCATAAATAATCCCCAATGGCCCTGATAGAGTGTATCAGGTTTAAACTCTGCACAAACCAAATCATTAAAAAGAAAATGGCTTATAATGTGTCGTGGGTACCCCTATCTAAAATGCTCACCTGCTTTCGCCTTGATACAGGCCCAGTCTTCAAAGCTGTCTAAATGCTCTTGTAACCGAGAGCAGAGAGTGACGTTACCAACATAATCCAGCAGCACATCGATGATGGGTCCAGCCCAACGACTTAGATCTGGTGTTGAGATTATTTCACAAAACTGGAAGGAGAAATTAAACATCAGTTGAGCTTGAGCACCTTACAGAGGGACTAAACAGCCAGACACCCTTATAATTACATTGGATTCAAAAGGCTTTTGCAAGGTGCCTCTAGGGAGCACTGTTTATCCGCAATTACAATGTATTTCTGCTAAAAGTTTTACAGAGAGCTTTGATTGGTCACTGCATCAGCATGGGAGGTGCCACCATGTACCACCCTTTAGTAAACAATTTGGTTACTAAGAGTGATCACATCAGTATATTGTGTGTGGAGTCCAGGGATCTCCTACATCTCAGAAGGAAGTGGTTGCATCTACCCAAAAACGTTTCCATTTTAATTATATGGCTTACGATACTCCTCTAGAAGGTTTTTTTAAAATCCCATTATCATCAAAGTAAGAGGACTACTAATACTTCCAAATGGCTTGGATCGTGGGAGTCCTGCTCCCATGAGTGGCCACCTTAGTATTGAATCAAGTGAAAGATGATGAATCCAGTTGAACTACGTGTCGTAGAAGCTAGGCAAGATACCTGAACAATCTTTGGTTGCTTCTGTTCAGGTTCCTCTCGACTTCGAATCTCTATCGGAGGATGTGGTCCATTTCCAAAATCACATTTGAAACAGGATTCGGCGTCGCAACCAAGATCCAGGATAAATTTCAGCAGGCCCAGATACTTGGTGGCAAACATAATCGTGGCCGGGAAGGAGGTCGGATGAGTAGAAATGTAGGCGTTGATATTGGCTCCATGATCTAGAAGGAGTTTCATTGTCTTGCAGCACCCATGGCGGATGGAGATGAGGAGAGGGTTGAGGATGTCCACATTGGGATTGGCTCCAGCTTCAAGCAACATCTGAGTCGCGATGATGTTATTGTTCATGACGGCAAAGTAGAGGGCGGTGCTGCGCCTGTCCTCGTAAAGCCGGGCCCGGTCGTAAGAAAGGGTGAAGTTGACATCGTAGCCCGCGTTGATGAGCTCTTCTAAGATGTCATCATTGTTGCGTTCGGCAGCTATATGGAGAGGGCTGATTCCACTACGTTTCACTCTGACCCGACTGGTCACGGGGATAAGCATGGACACGATACTACAAAGACGAAAAATTGGATAAAAAAGACATCCATTGTAATACATACTCGCTGAACATCAATTTGGGTGTGAAAAAAAAATCCACATTTACGGGGTTGAAAGTTTCAGTTTGGGTAACACTCAAACACAGATAAATTCAACAGCCTAGGAACATGCTCTGGTACACAATCTTAAAAAAAAAAAAAAAAAACATTACAACGTCTTGAATGAAGTACTAAAAGTGGTCTAAATACCATTGGTTTCCACTGTGACTGCACCCCTTTTAGAACATTGCCCCAAAATTGACCTTGGTGATAAGACTGTCACTAACTTTAAAACATACCTCTATATATCCTCTATTAAAGTGGGCTGAATAGTATATCCCAGACCCCCCGACTTCCCTTCTTCTCTAAGTACCTGCATGTGTTTTTATTATTCTGTAAGAGAGCAAAACAAACTACATCATTTCCAATTTTGCTTCAAAGTGGGGTATTACAAATCCTTCATCAGCTTCAAAGGGCAATCGCCTTTTTCTCTAAATCAGTATCACCTGGGCTTTAATTTCACCATGAAAAAAAAAAAACGGATTCTGCTTTGACTTCTGCAATTTTTGGTTAAAAAAAAACAAAATTATCCAAGCCTTTTCTGACGGCATCGCGGTTTGATTACCTTAGGGACGCTTAGGGCTTTACTCGTGTTTAAAATGGACTAAGAGGCAAAAGGGGATCATTGCTGAACAGATTTGCCCATGCCTACCCAGAATCCCTTGCAGTGGCGGTAGCACTGTGAGTTTGTGGTTTCTGTGGGAAAAGCAGGCCCTCTGGTTTGTTCGGTGTGTAGATTTGTGTTTGGTAATTGCCTCTGCCTCCTACTTTATTCAGGAAACAGGGAATTGACAAGGGAATTTCAAACTTATGGCCAAATCATACCTGCCAAGTGTCCCCCTATTTTGCGTTCAAGTCCCTCTTTCCTGCTCTTTTTTGGGGATCAGAATGTTTAGTTTGGATGAGTGGATCACAGATTCCACAGCAATACAATAACGTGAGCTTAAGCTGCTGTAAACGACTTTAAATTCGATTTGTGTAAATAAAACACTTAATTCTTGTTCTAAATGACTTATCAAATGACATAAATAGTCACTAATTGGCCGTAAAATCACTGAATGTTGTTTGGTGAAAGCCCCACCCATGGCCGCACACTTTAGCCAGTCCCCCCAAAAATAAAAGTGTCGCTCTTTGGACATTGGAAATGTTGGGAGGTATTTCCCCAGTTTGTGGTATAGCTGAATTGAAGAATTTCTCCTACTCGGCTACTTTGGTCTTAAGTTTGAACTTCATTTCTCAGTTCCCTGTAGTTCTTCCTTTGGTGAGTATAGCGCTCAGCGTTTTGGTTTAGTGACATCATTGGCGCCATGCTGGGGATTATCCCCTCTCCTTCCCCATTCTCACCTCTCCCTTCCTCTCGGTTGTTATTCTGCAGTTTACACCCTGCCTGGTTTGATTGTTTGGAAGTCTCGCTGTGTACTTTGTTATTCACAGACGTGTGAGCTCGTGGAAGTAATAATGCCCCCTGTGTGCTGAAATGTTCAGATAGACCCTCTGCCCTGCCTGGGGATTACATGAGCACGCGGCATGTGTACATGATGGGGATACAGTTACATGTCAGCATTCCTGGAGTATGACATAAGACCCCCGCATGACTGGAGGACGGAGGACGCTGTTAGTGTTATGAGAGCCAGAAGCATTACTCATTATTTGCACATTTCAGGAACTGTCAGTTTAATCACTACTACTCCACATTGGGAACATGTGCAGTATATGTGTGAGCTGTGCAGTGTATCTGTAAGCCATGCAGTGTGTATAGTTTGCAGTGTATCTGTAAGCCATGCAGTGTATCTGTAAGCTGTGCAGTGTGTATAGTTTGCAGTGTATCTGTAAGCCATGCAGTGTGTCTGTAAGCTGTGCAGTGTGTATAGTTTGCAGTGTATCTGTAAGCCATGCAGTGTGTATAGTTTGCAGTGTATCTGTAAGCCATGCAGTGTGTATAGTTTGCAGTGTATCTGTAAGCCATGCAGTGTGTATAGTTTGCAGTGTATCTGTAAGCCATGCAGTGTGTATAGTTTGCAGTGTATCTGTAAGCCATGCAGTGTATCTGTAAGCTGTGCAGTGTGTATAGTTTGCAGTGTATCTGTAAGCTGTGCAGTGTGTATAGTTTGCAGGGTATCTGTAAGCCATGCAGTGTGTATAGTTTGCAGTGTATCTGTAAGCCATGCAGTGTGTATAGTTTGCAGGGTATCTGTAAGCTGTGCAGTGTGTATAGTTTGCAGTGTATCTGTAAGCTGTGCAGTGTGTATAGTTTGCAGTGTATCTGTAAGCTGTGCAGCGTGTATAGTTTGCAGTGTATCTGTAAGCTGTGCAGTGTGTATAGTTTGCAGTGTATCTGTAAGCTGTGCAGTGTGTATAGTTTGCAGTATGTATATCTGTGAGCTGTCGGTGACTGTGCAGTGTGTATAGTTTGCAGTATGTATATCTGTGAGCTGTCGGTGACAGTGCAGTGTGTATAGTTTGCAGTATGTATATCTGTGAGCTGTCGGTGACAGTGCAGTGTGTATAGTTTGCAGTATGTATATCTGTGAGCTGTCGGTGACTGTGCAGTGTGTATAGTTTGCAGTATGTATATCTGTGAGCTGTCGGTGACTGTGCAGTGTGTATAGTTTGCAGTATGTATATCTGTGAGCTGTCGGTGACAGTGCAGTGTGTATAGTTTGCAGTATGTATATCTGTGAGCTGTCGGTGACTGTGCAGTGTGTATAGTTTGCAGTATGTATATCTGTGAGCTGTCAGTGACTGTGCAGTGTGTATAGTTTGCAGTATGTATATCTGTGAGCTGTTGGTGACTGTGCAGTGTGTATAGTTTGCAGTATGTATATCTGTGAGCTGTTGGTGACTGTGCAGTGTGTATAGTTTGCAGTATGTATATCTGTGAGCTGTCGGTGACAGTGCAGTGTGTATAGTTTGCAGTATGTATATCTGTGAGCTGTCGGTGACTGTGCAGTGTGTATAGTTTGCAGTATGTATATCTGTGAGCTGTCGGTGACTGTGCAGTGTGTATAGTTTGCAGTATGTATATCTGTGAGCTGTCGGTGACTGTGCAGTGTGTATAGTTTGCAGTATGTATATCTGTGAGCTGTCGGTGACTGTGCAGTGTGTATAGTTTGCAGTATGTATATCTGTGAGCTGTCGGTGACAGTGCAGTGTGTATAGTTTGCAGTATGTATATCTGTGAGCTGTCGGTGACTGTGCAGTGTGTATAGTTTGCAGTATGTATATCTGTGAGCTGTCGGTGACTGTGCAGTGTGTATAGTTTGCAGTATGTATATCTGTGAGCTGTCGGTGACTGTGCAGTGTGTATAGTTTGCAGTATGTATATCTGTGAGCTGTCGGTGACAGTGCAGTGTGTATAGTTTGCAGTATGTATATCTGTGAGCTGTCGGGGACTGTGCAGTGTGTATAGTTTGCAGTATGTATATCTGTGAGCTGTCAGTGACTGTGCAGTGTGTATAGTTTGCAGTATGTATATCTGTGAGCTGTTGGTGACTGTGCAGTGTGTATAGTTTGCAGTATGTATATCTGTGAGCTGTTGGTGACTGTGCAGTGTGTTTGGATATACAGTGCACCCATGAGCTTTAAAGTAAAGGGTAAATGGGAACATACTCATCATTGTCTCGTTTTTTGGCCGCAATGTGAATAGGTAAGAAGCCATCTTTGTTTTGCTTGTTGGCGTCGGCTCCTTGTGCCAGCAGGAACTCCACTATATCTTCATGACCGTTCTTACAGGCTTCGTATAGAGCCGAGGCGTTATCATTGGCCTGGGTATTAATATCAGCACCTAAAAGAAACACAGACATAGCGTGAGAATTATATACTAATGAAAATCTTACCCTACTGATCGGACTGTCCAAGGTTGGAAAGGATTCCGTCTTACAGTCTAGCTCTACACACATCCCTTACATCTTTCAGTTCCTTAACTTGCTCCTACCTCCTCTACCAGGAGTCAGTACCAGGCATGTGCAACACTTTTTCCTTCTGCTGAGCTCAGGACCGGCCTGGATGGGGTAAAGTAAACTTCTGATCACAGCTGCTAAGATCCAATATTGCACTAATCTGGGTGTTGTTCCAGTTTGAGCAGTGGAAGAGGCAAAGCAATGGTAACCCTTTGAGTCCCCGCAGTGTTTTTGTAGTTGAAAAAATACAAACATTCAAGACTTCTACACACAGTCCATAGGCGAGTATGTTATAGAAATGCAAAGCTATATTAAAATGCAAACTAGAAAATCACAATAAAACATTCTGCATTCTTTAACTGAAACATACAAAGTGGCCACTCAACCACCGGGGTACTCACAGGATGGAACGGAAAGATGCCCCTCGTCTCAGAGAATACAAACCTTTGAACACAGACTCCTGACCAAGTTTATAGGGTCTACTCAATAAAGTTTGTAATTCCCTGCAGTTTGCATTTTATTGAGTCAGACACCTGTGGGGTATTATCCGGTACGTGAGGAGTCACTTTTTATGTTTTAATAAAAGGCTACACTATAGGGGTCACTCAATAAAGTATGTGGAATTGAGAAGGGACCATTATGTTTTTATTGCTTTTGTCTTTTAGATTCACATACAAATGAAGAGCTTACAGACACCACTGCAACAGACACCAGAGGACATTTCTCCACATTTTTATACATCTTATAAACCATATTGTTTGGTTTTTTTTTGTGCTCTTTTTATTTGTTTTATGTTTCTAAAATGCAAATTATTTCCTGGTTCAAATTGGGCAATATCCATTTAAATGGTACATGGTACCCACCACACTTAGCCAGGTATCGTAGTGCGTCTAGCTGTCCGCTCTGGGCGGCAACAAACAGAGGCGTAATGCCGTAGCAATTCTTGGCTTCGATTTTGGCCCCGGCCTTCTCTAGGATCTCGATCACGTCCAGGTCATTTCTGGCCACAGCTTCATGCAGAGCTGTCCAGCCTCGGTTACATCGATGATTAACATCAGCCTTGTATTCCACCAGCAGCTTCACGGCCTCTACGTTTCTCTTTTCGGAGGCTGTTGGGTCAAAGAAACTTGCGTCAACTGAACACACCCATCAAGAGCAGGATAAAAGATGTGGTTCATGCCTAACAGCACTTAATTATTCTACGACTAATCGTCGATCAGTGTGAAATTTGTAAGGGGGCTGGCCTGTTTGTCTATACTGTTCTATGCGAAATGCGTAGGAAGGCTAGCATGTTTTCGCCCTCCACTCCCATGTCTGTTAATGCATGCCAATATATTTTTGAACTCTTGTCTCTCTGCCTTCTGCTTTTATCATTTGTTTCTGAGAAAAATTGATAGAACGTGGCTACTCTCCTTTCTACGACACATTTCTGTACCCTTGGCGGACACCAAATGATGCAACGTTTGAAACCTGGCTCCTTAAATAGCCTTCACGGGAAACCGGACAGGAAACAGATCGGAAAATAACGTTTACAGAACCTTTAGAATGTCGGCAACAAATAGGAGAGGGAATCCCTGTGTTGCTTATATCCCATTGGCTGCCCAGGGTTCTAATTCAGAACACGGATATAAAAATTCCATAGTCCTTCAAAGGAGCCTCTTTTTTTTTTCAAGCTGTTAGATTACCTCTGTAAAGTGGAGTTTCTCTGGCTTTGTTCGCTATGTCTGGCTCAGCACCAGACTTCAGCAGAAAGTGTAAACAATCCAGATGTCCCCTTATAGTTGCAATGTAGGTAGGGGTCTCCTCCTTTAGAGTGCGCTGGTCGATAGTACTAGGAAAGGCTGCAACGAAATAGAACATCATTAGGAATAGTATCATATCACTCTACCTGGGGGGATCATGTACTAAACAAGTGCAGTGGGGCAAAAACTAGGTAAAACCTGAGTAAGGAGCAGTTTGCGACTATTTGGAACATTCTGCGTTTTTTTCCCTGATTTGCGCCTCTTCCGGTGGCGTTA
The DNA here is from genome assembly GCA_036172795.1 of Pelodytes ibericus. Taxonomy (NCBI): domain Eukaryota; kingdom Metazoa; phylum Chordata; class Amphibia; order Anura; family Pelodytidae; genus Pelodytes; species Pelodytes ibericus. The sequence goes on along the minus strand of CM069868.1, from coordinate 5,651,471 downwards.
ATAAATTGTGATTAGGTTTGCACACGCTAAAGAGTTTTGCGATTATTTTGTGAAAAATAATTCTTATTTGCGTGTGAAAATTACACCAGCTTTTAGCGAGCGCTATCAAAAGAGGTAAAAAAAATATACCCAAAATTGCCTGTTTGCTCTCTAACCTAACACAATGGGTTAGACATACACTACAATTCTCCAGTGCATAGCTATCTAATTATCTTGTTTCAACATATCTGTTTTACTTGTGTATTTCTGATGATAACAGATGGGCCGGTGAAATTGCATTATGGGCCACTAAATAGATTTTAGTCCCCTGGCCCTGCCCGCTGCCATTTTTCCCTGTACAGTAAAGTCTGGAGGTGATACCACTGTGGTAAGAGCCCAGAGACCCACCTGGCACCCCTTCTCACCATACAATGACAACAAATATTAGAGAGATGTCATATTATCTTTACATCCAGGTGTCTATTGCCCATCTACCAACCTTTCAGCAGGATCTTCAGGCACCCCAGGGACCCGTAATATGCTGCCTCGTGTATGGGGAGCCACCCATCTTTGTTGGGTTCGTACAGTAGCTCTCCTGCTTTGATCATATTGGTTAAAGTCTCTTCAGAGTTATTCACGATGGCCTCCTCGAGTGGAGTGTTCTCACTGGGAAAGGAAGAAACGATATCATGGTTACGGATATTTTATTATGTTAGTTTTCAGGCGGTAAAACACATTGGATGTACATCAATACTGGGAGCAAGGGACTAAGCAGGGAAAACCAGACTTAGCAGCTTAGTAATCAAGTAAGGACTAAACAGTGTGAGGGGTTTTTATAGGGTTGTCATTACCAGCTTCTCCCCACAGCTCCAGTGGTCCTCTCCCCCTCTCACAGGACCCCTATGGGGCCTTCAGAGAGCTTTCCACCTCTGTCCCCATCTCCCCCCGCATCCTCCAATGCTGGAGCAACACCCTGCCGAGTGCAACACGGAAGTGTGCACTTAATGCGGCGCCCGTGCTACTCGAGGCCGGGTATACGGCCTACCATGCAACGGAGCCCCAGCGAGGTGGGACACGGGAACAATAAGGGAGGGAGGATAGCATCCTGACAATAAAACTCATGTGTGCGCTGGTTATAGATATAATAAAGACACATCCACTACCCTCTCAGTAATGTAATACTATCATTAGTCCCTGGCCTTATCTTATATCTAGGATAGCCTTATACCTATCCCACGCATGCTTAAACTCCTTCACTGTATTAACCTCTACCACTTCTACTGGAAGACTATTCCATACATCCACTACCCTCTCAGTAATGTAATACTTTCATTAGTCCCTGACCTTATCTTATATCTAGGATAGCCTTATACCTATCCCATGCATGCTTAAACTCCTTCACTGTATTAACCTCTACCACTTCTACTGGAAGACTATTCCATACATCCACTACCCTCTCAGTAAAGTAATACTTTCATTAGTCCCTGGCCTTATCTTATATCTAGGATAGCCTTATACCTATCCCATGCATGCTTAAACTCCTTCACTGTATTAACCTCTACCACTTCTACTGGAAGACTATTCCATACATCCACTACCCTCTCAGTAATGTAATACTTTCATTAGTCCCTGGCCTTATCTTATATCTAGGATAGCCTTATACCTATCCCATGCATGCTTAAACTCCTTCACTGTATTAACCTCTACCACTTCTACTGGAAGGCTATTCCATACATCCACTACCCTCTCAGTAATGTAATACTTTCATTAGTCCCTGGCCTTATCTTATATCTAGGATAGCCTTATACCTATCCCACGCATGCTTAAACTCCTTCACTGTATTAACCTCTACCACTTCTACTGGAAGACTATTCCATACATCCACTACCCTCTCAGTAATGTAATACTTTCATTAGTCACTGGCCTTATCTTATATCTAGGATAGCCTTATACCTATCCCATGCATGCTTAAACTCCTTCACTGTATTAACCTCTACCACTTCTACTGGAAGACTATTCCATACATCCACTACCCTCTCAGTAAAGTAATACTTTCATTAGTCCCTGGCCTTATCTTATATCTAGGATAGCCTTATACCTATCCCATGCATGCTTAAACTCCTTCACTGTATTAACCTCTACCACTTCTACTGGAAGACTATTCCATACATCCACTACCCTCTCAGTAATGTAATACTTTCATTAGTCACTGGCCTTATCTTATATCTAGGATAGCCTTATACCTATCCCATGCATGCTTAAACTCCTTCACTGTATTAACCTCTACCACTTCTACTGGAAGACTATTCCATACATCCACTACCCTCTCAGTAAAGTAATACTTTCATTAGTCCCTGGCCTTATCTTATATCTAGGATAGCCTTATACCTATCCCACGCATGCTTAAACTCCTTCACTGTATTAACCTCTACCACTTCTACTGGAAGACTATTCCATACATACACTACCCTCTCAGTAAAGTAATACTTTCATTAGTCCCTGGCCTTATCTTATATCTAGGATAGCCTTATACCTATCCCATGCATGCTTAAACTCCTTCACTGTATTAACCTCTACCACTTCTACTGGAAGACTATTCCATGCATCCACTACCCTCTCAGTAATGTAATACTTTCATTAGTCCCTGGCCTTATCTTATATCTAGGATAGCCTTATACCTATCCCATGCATGCTTAAACTCCTTCACTGTATTAACCTCTACCACTTCTACTGGAAGACTATTCCATACATCCACTACCCTCTCAGTAAAGTAATACTTTCATTAGTCCCTGGCCTTATCTTATATCTAGGATAGCCTTATACCTATCCCATGCATGCTTAAACTCCTTCACTGTATTAACCTCTACCACTTCTACTGGAAGACTATTCCATACATCCACTACCCTCTCAGTAATGTAATACTTTCATTAGTCACTGGCCTTTTCTTATATCTAGGATAGCCTTATACCTATCCCATGCATGCTTAAACTCCTTCACTGTATTAACCTCTACCACTTCTACTGGAAGACTATTCCATACATCCACTACCCTCTCAGTAAAGTAATACTTTCATTAGTCCCTGGCCTTATCTTATATCTAGGATAGCCTTATACCTATCCCACGCATGCTTAAACTCCTTCACTGTATTAACCTCTACCACTTCTACTGGAAGACTATTCCATACATCCACTACCCTCTCAGTAAAGTAATACTTTCATTAGTCCCTGGCCTTATCTTATATCTAGGATAGCCTTATACCTATCCCATGCATGCTTAAACTCCTTCACTGTATTAACCTCTACCACTTCTACTGGAAGACTATTCCATACATCCACTACCCTCTCAGTAATGTAATACTTTCATTAGTCCCTGGCCTTATCTTATATCTAGGATAGCCTTATACCTATCCCATGCATGCTTAAACTCCTTCACTGTATTAACCTCTACCACTTCTACTGGAAGGCTATTCCATACATCCACTACCCTCTCAGTAATGTAATACTTTCATTAGTCCCTGGCCTTATCTTATATCTAGGATAGCCTTATACCTATCCCACGCATGCTTAAACTCCTTCACTGTATTAACCTCTACCACTTCTACTGGAAGACTATTCCATACATCCACTACCCTCTCAGTAATGTAATACTTTCATTAGTCACTGGCCTTATCTTATATCTAGGATAGCCTTATACCTATCCCATGCATGCTTAAACTCCTTCACTGTATTAACCTCTACCACTTCTACTGGAAGACTATTCCATACATCCACTACCCTCTCAGTAAAGTAATACTTTCATTAGTCCCTGGCCTTATCTTATATCTAGGATAGCCTTATACCTATCCCATGCATGCTTAAACTCCTTCACTGTATTAACCTCTACCACTTCTACTGGAAGACTATTCCATACATCCACTACCCTCTCAGTAATGTAATACTTTCATTAGTCCCTGGCCTTATCTTATATCTAGGATAGCCTTATACCTATCCCATGCATGCTTAAACTCCTTCACTGTATTAACCTCTACCACTTCTACTGGAAGACTATTCCATACATCCACTACCCTCTCAGTAAAGTAATACTTTCATTAGTCCCTGGCCTTATCTTATATCTAGGATAGCCTTATACCTATCCCATGCATGCTTAAACTCCTTCACTGTATTAACCTCTACCACTTCTACTGGAAGACTATTCCATACATCCACTACCCTCTCAGTAATGTAATACTTTCATTAGTCACTGGCCTTTTCTTATATCTAGGATAGCCTTATACCTATCCCATGCATGCTTAAACTCCTTCACTGTATTAACCTCTACCACTTCTACTGGAAGACTATTCCATACATCCACTACCCTCTCAGTAAAGTAATACTTTCATTAGTCCCTGGCCTTATCTTATATCTAGGATAGCCTTATACCTATCCCACGCATGCTTAAACTCCTTCACTGTATTAACCTCTACCACTTCTACTGGAAGACTATTCCATACATCCACTACCCTCTCAGTAAAGTAATACTTTCATTAGTCCCTGGCCTTATCTTATATCTAGGATAGCCTTATACCTATCCCACGCATGCTTAAACTCCTTCACTGTATTAACCTCTACCACTTCTACTGGAAGACTATTCCATACATCCACTACCCTCTCAGTAAAGTAATACTTTCATTAGTCCCTGGCCTTATCTTATATCTAGGATAGCCTTATACCTATCCCACGCATGCTTAAACTCCTTCACTGTATTAATCTCTACCACTTCTACTGGAAGTCTATTCCATACATCCACTACCCTCTCAGTAAAGTAATACTTTCATTAGTCCCTGGCCTTATCTTATATCTAGGATAGCTCTTATACTTATCCCATGAATGCTAAACTCCTTCACTGTATTAACCTCTACCACTTCTATTGTACTGTTTGGAAAAGTTCCATGTAGGTTTCTAATGTGGCAATCTAGCTACTTTTGGTCAACCCTTACCAAGTCTAGCCGAGGATTATTTTTTATAATGTAGAATAGACAGGGCGCTTGAAGTGCATCCTCTAAAATATTAATGCAAAAAGCTGTCACAGTACCGTGCTACTGGACAGAGAGCAGAGCATGATGCCCAATATACAGAACATTTATTGTCAGTCCCGTGCTACTGGGCAGAGAGCAGAGCATGATGCCCAATATACAGAACATTTATTGTCAGTCCTGTGCTACTGGACAGAGAGCAGAGCATGATGCCCAATATACAGAACATTTATTGTCAGTCCTGTGCTACTGGGCAGAGCGCAGAGCATGATGCCCAATATACAGAACATTTATTGTCAGACCTGTGCTACTGGGCAGAGCGCTGAGCATGATGCCCAATATACAGAACATTTATTGTCAGTCCTGTGCTACTGGGCAGAGCGCAGAGCATGATGCCCAATATACAGAACATTTATTGTCAGACCTGTGCTACTGGACAGAGAGCAGAGCATGATGCCCAATGTACAGAACATTTTATTGTCAGTCCCGTGCTACTGGGCAGAGAGCAGAGCATGATGCCCAATATACAGAACATTTATTGTCAGTCCTGTGCTACTGGACAGAGAGCAGAGCATGATGCCCAATATACAGAACATTTATTGTCAGTCCTGTGCTACTGGGCAGAGCGCAGAGCATGATGCCCAATATACAGAACATTTATTGTCAGACCTGTGCTACTGGACAGAGAGCAGAGCATGATGCCCAATGTACAGAACATTTTATTGTCAGTCCCGTGCTACTGGGCAGAGAGCAGAGCATGATGCCCAATATACAGAACATTTATTGTCAGTCCTGTGCTACTGGGCAGAGAGCAGAGCATGATGCCCAATATACAGAACATTTATTGTCAGTCCTGTGCTACTGAGCAGAGAGCAGAGCGTGATGCCCAATATACAGAACATTTATTGTCAGTCCCGTGCTACTGGGCAGAGAGCAGAGCGTGATGCCCAATATACAGAACATTTATTGTCAGTCCCGTGCTACTGGGCAGAGAGCAGAGCATGATGCCCAATATACAGAACATTTATTGTCAGTCCTGTGCTACTGGGCAGAGAGCAGAGCATGATGCCCAATATACAGAACATTTATTGTCAGTCCTGTGCTACTGGGCAGAGAGCAGAGCATGATGCCCAATATACAGAACATTTATTGTCAGTCCTGTGCTACTGGGCAGAGAGCAGAGCATGATGCCCAATAAACAGAACATTTATTGTCAGTCCTGTGCTACTGGGCAGAGAGCAGAGCATGATGCCCAATAAACAGAACATTTATTGTCAGTCCTGTGCTACTGGACAGAGAGCAGAGCATGATGCCCAATATACAGAACATTTATTGTCAGTCCCGTGCTACTGGGCAGAGAGCAGAGCATGATGCCCAATATACAGAACATTTATTGTCAGACCTGTGCTACTGGGCAGAGAGCAGAGCATGATGCCCAATATACAGAACATTTGTTGTCAGTCCTGTGCAACTGGGCAGAGAGCAGAGCATGATGCCCAATATACAGAACATTTGTTGTCAGTCCTGTGCTACTGGGCAGAGAGCAGAGCATGATGCCCAATATACAGAACATTTATTTTCAGTCCTGTGCTACTGGGCAGAGAGCAGAGCATGATGCCCAATATACAGAACATTTATTGTCAGTCCTGTGCTACTGGGCAGAGAGAAGAGCATGATGCCCAATATACAGAACATTTATTGTCAGTCCTGTGCTACTGGGCAGAGAGCAGAGCATGATGCCCAATATACAGAACATTTATTGTCAGTCCCGTGCTACTGGGCAGAGAGCAGAGCATGATGCCCAATATACAGAACATTTATTGTCAGTCCCGTGCTACTGGGCAGAGAGCAGAGCATGATGCCCAATATACAGAACATTTATTGTCAGTCCTGTGCTACTGGGCAGAGAGCAGAGCATGATGCCCAATATACAGAACATTTATTGTCAGTCCCGTGCTACTGGGCAGAGAGCAGAGCATGATGCCCAATATACAGAACATTTATTGTCAGTCCTGTGCTACTGGGCAGAGAGAAGAGCATGATGCCCAATATACAGAACATTTATTGTCAGTCCCGTGCTACTGGGCAGAGAGCAGAGCGTGATGCCCAATATACAGAACATTTATTGTCAGTCCCGTGCTACTGGGCAGAGAGCAGAGCATGATGCCCAATATACAGAACATTTATTGTCAGTCCCGTGCTACTGGGCAGAGAGCAGAGCGTGATGCCCAATATACAGAACATTTGTTGTCAGTCCTGTGCTACTGGACAGAGAGCAGAGCGTGATGCCCAATATACAGAACATTTGTTGTCAGTCCTGTGCTACTGGGCAGAGAGCAGAGCATGATGCCCAATATACAGAACATTTATTGTCAGTCCCGTGCTACTGGGCAGAGAGCAGAGCATGATGCCCAATATACAGAACATTTGTTGTCAGTCCCGTGCTACTGGGCAGAGAGCAGAGCATGATGCCCAATATACAGAACATTTATTGTCAGTCCCGTGCTACTGGGCAGAGAGCAGAGCATGATGCCCAATATACAGAACATTTATTGTCAGTCCCGTGCTACTGGGCAGAGAGCAGAGCATGATGCCCAATATACAGAACATTTATTGTCAGTCCTGTGCTACTGGGCAGAGAGCAGAGCATGATGCCCAATATACAGAACATTTGTTGTCAGTCCCGTGCTACTGGGCAGAGAGCAGAGCATGATGCCCAATATACAGAACATTTATTGTCAGTCCCGTGCTACTGGGCAGAGAGCAGAGCGTGATGCCCAATATACAGAACATTTATTGTCAGTCCTGTGCTACTGGGCAGAGAGCAGAGCATGATGCCCAATATACAGAACATTTATTGTCAGTCCTGTGCTACTGGGCAGAGAGCAGAGCATGATGCCCAATAAACAGAACATTTATTGTCAGTCCTGTGCTACTGGGCAGAGAGCAGAGCATGATGCCCAATAAACAGAACATTTATTGTCAGTCCTGTGCTACTGGACAGAGAGCAGAGCATGATGCCCAATATACAGAACATTTATTGTCAGTCCCGTGCTACTGGGCAGAGAGCAGAGCATGATGCCCAATATACAGAACATTTATTGTCAGACCTGTGCTACTGGGCAGAGAGCAGAGCATGATGCCCAATATACAGAACATTTATTTTCAGTCCTGTGCTACTGGGCAGAGAGCAGAGCATGATGCCCAATATACAGAACATTTATTGTCAGTCCTGTGCTACTGGGCAGAGAGCAGAGCATGATGCCCAATATACAGAACATTTATTGTCAGTCCTGTGCTACTGGGCAGAGAGCAGAGCATGATGCCCAATATACAGAACATTTATTGTCAGTCCCGTGCTACTGGGCAGAGAGCAGAGCATGATGCCCAATATACAGAACATTTATTGTCAGTCCCGTGCTACTGGGCAGAGAGCAGAGCATGATGCCCAATATACAGAACATTTATTGTCAGTCCTGTGCTACTGGGCAGAGAGCAGAGCATGATGCCCAATATACAGAACATTTATTGTCAGTCCCGTGCTACTGGGCAGAGAGCAGAGCGTGATGCCCAATATACAGAACATTTATTGTCAGTCCCGTGCTACTGGGCAGAGAGCAGAGCGTGATGCCCAATATACAGAACATTTGTTGTCAGTCCTGTGCTACTGGACAGAGAGCAGAGCGTGATGCCCAATATACAGAACATTTGTTGTCAGTCCTGTGCTACTGGGCAGAGAGCAGAGCATGATGCCCAATATACAGAACATTTATTGTCAGTCCCGTGCTACTGGGCAGAGAGCAGAGCATGATGCCCAATATACAGAACATTTGTTGTCAGTCCCGTGCTACTGGGCAGAGAGCAGAGCATGATGCCCAATATACAGAACATTTATTGTCAGTCCCGTGCTACTGGGCAGAGAGCAGAGCATGATGCCCAATATACAGAACATTTATTGTCAGTCCCGTGCTACTGGGCAGAGAGCAGAGCATGATGCCCAATATACAGAACATTTATTGTCAGTCCTGTGCTACTGGGCAGAGAGCAGAGCATGATGCCCAATATACAGAACATTTGTTGTCAGTCCCGTGCTACTGGGCAGAGAGCAGAGCATGATGCCCAATATACAGAACATTTATTGTCAGTCCCGTGCTACTGGGCAGAGAGCAGAGCGTGATGCCCAATATACAGAACATTTATTGTCAGTCCTGTGCTACTGGGCAGAGAGCAGAGCATGATGCCCAATATACAGAACATTTATTGTCAGTCCTGTGCTACTGGGCAGAGAGCAGAGCATGATGCCCAATATACAGAACATTTATTGTCAGTCCTGTAATACTGGACAGAGAGCAGAGCGTGATGCCCAATATACAGAACATTTATTGTCAGTCCTGTGCTACTGGGCAGAGAGCAGAGCATGATGCCCAATATACAGAACATTTATTGTCAGTCCTGTGCTACTGGGCAGAGAGCAGAGCATGATGCCCAATATACAGAACATTTATTGTCAGTCCTGTGCTACTGGGCAGAGAGCAGAGCATGATGCCCAATTTTTCAGAACATTTATTGTCAGTCCTGTGCTACTGGGCAGAGAGCAGAGCATGATGCCCAATATACAGAACATTTATTGTCAGTCCTGTGCTACTGGGCAGAGAGCAGAGCATGATGCCCAATATATAGAACATTTATTGTCAGTCCTGTGCTACTGGACAGAGAGCAGAGCATGATGCCCAATATACAGAACATTTATTGTCAGACCTGTGCTACTGGGCAGAGAGCAGAGCGTGATGCCCAATATACAGAACATTTATTGTCAGTCCCGTGCTACTGGGCAGAGAGCAGAGCATGATGCCCAATATACAGAACATTTATTGTCAGTCCTGTGCTACTGGGCAGAGAGCAGAGCGTGATGCCCAATATACAGAACATTTATTGTCAGTCCCGTGCTACTGGGCAGAGAGCAGAGCATGATGCCCAATATACAGAACATTTATTGTCAGTCCTGTGCTACTGGGCAGAGAGCAGAGCATGATGCCCAATATACAGAACATTTATTGTCAGTCCTGTGCTACTGGGCAGAGAGCAGAGCGTGATGCCCAATATACAGAACATTTGTTGTCAGTCCTGTGCTACTGGGCAGAGAGCAGAGCATGATGCCCAATATACAGAACATTTATTGTCAGTCCTGTGCTACTGGGCAGAGAGCAGAGCGTGATGCCCAATATACAGAACATTTATTGTCAGACCTGTGCTACTGGGCAGAGAGCAGAGCATGATGCCCAATATACAGAACATTTATTGTCAGACCTGTGCTACTGGACAGAGAGCAGAGCATGATGCCCAATATACAGAACATTTATTGTCAGTCCTGTGCTACTGGGCAGAGAGCAGAGCGTGATGCCCAATATACAGAACATTTATTGTCAGTCCTGTGCTACTGGGCAGAGAGCAGAGCGTGATGCCCAATATACAGAACATTTATTGTCACTTCTTATTCTCCACGTTATTGGCACCAAACTCCTCAATTTCATATTAACTCTTTGAGTGTCAGCAAAATGATCAGTATATCTCAGTATATCTCTGAACACCCGTGTGGGGCTCGAACGATTCATCTTAAATCTCCCAGAAAAAGCAAGAGGACAATCAGTGTTATCTGTGACTGTGATACTGGAGAGAGTGTCTGTCATGGGCTTCCTTAAAGGGACAGGCCTGGGTGCAGGGTACTCGCTGTGCCACCTAGTTACCTGCCCCTTCTCCCATGATCCTGTCACATGACAAAGAAACTATGGATCAGGGACACACGTTACATGTAAAATCATGAAATGTCACTGTCCCAGTAGCATTTCTCTCTCTCTCTATATATATATTCATTAAGGTGTAAAAACCTATTGTTGGTAAAAATAGGAATTCTGGAGGAGGATGGGAGGAATGTAAGACAATATTGCTTTTGCAGAAAAAGTAGTAGATACCTGGAAGAGCCTCCCAGTGAATGTAAAGTAACTCTGTAAAGGAACTGTAAAATGCCTGGAGCGTGCATAAGACTAGCGCCCATCTCAAGGGCAGACAGTGAGGCCAGAGGAAGCAGCAAAGCTAGCAGGGCAGCAGTAGAAAGAAGGACAGGGTAATAACATAGCAAGCAAATTTAAAAAATAAAAAGGAACACACAGTAGGAACATGAATGATAAATGGTGATTCCAGCGGAATGAATGTTTTCCATGGGGATTGCCAAAGAGTAGTAGATACATGGAATAACTTTCTAGTGGAAGTAGTAAGGGCCAGCATAGTGTGGATTGGCCTCTTGGATTTTATCTGTCATCACAATCGAGGTTACGATACTTTACAAACAAATAAAAATAAGGGTATTTATTCTGAGGCCTCGTAGTCATGGATGTCCTATCACCATGCTATGTGTAAGGGGGTCGCCTGCGAGTCACAGGATTGTGGCCACTTCTCAGTGTTGATATTTTGAAAGCTGATCCCATGTGGATTTATTCGATGGTCCTATATATAGGAATTTAACAGGTCACACAGGTCAGTTCCGGGAATGTACAGGATCCATAGGGAAAACAGACGGAGCTGGAATGGTGTTAAAAAAAACCAATGTAACTCTGGTACCCAGGAAGAAAAAGACACCCTAACATCTGAGATGACCTTTATATATAGGTACCTGATAATAAATGATAGATCACCCAGTTAATTTTTTTTTTTTTAACACCCCACATTTTGGGCTGTGTTCATGAGATGCAGGGAATTGACAAGGGAATTTAAAACGGACGGCCAAAGTAGCCAAGCTGTAAAAATTCAGTTAAATTAATTACCTCTTTATTGAATAAAACCCTTAAATAAAAAAAATCACTTTGATACACATATAGCAAAAAAAAAGGAAAATGTTCAAATTACAGATATACAAATTGACAGTGACATAGAGACAGAGAGAGATGGTGACGGGGGAGGGGGGGGGGGAATAACTTTGATCCTTTCTGCACATGATATTTGCACCAAAAGCCCCAATTTTCAAATTAACTCTTTGAGCGTCAGCAAGGTGATCAGTATATCTCAGTGAAATTCTGAACCCCCTTGGAGGGCTGCTTTGATTACATCAATTATTGTAAAATTTTCCATTAAAACAAAAAATATATACTACGCTGATTTGTTTTAATTTTTTTTTTTACGACAAATGGGTCATATTTACAAATGTGATTTATTAACTGTCCCAATAATGGCATTAATTCCCCTACCCCGCTGGCTGCTCAAAAGCGTTAAGATGATATCAGGTGGCAGGCAAGACATGATCTGCAGTAGAAGATGTCACTTACATGACCTGGGGGGTGCTGTAGTAGGAACCATCATACCTCTTTTTCGCCGCCTGGTTTGACCCCGGGTTGTGTGACGGAGCAGCGCTGGGCTGGACAGACCTGGATTTGTGGCGGGATGCATGAAACAAAGAGAAATACTCGGAATAAGAGAAGCAGATCATTATCCACTGCACGGAGAAGAAGCCAGAGATAGAGCGAGGCAGAGCGAGCGTTTGCTGCTGCCTTCCAGATAAAGACTCTCGCAGCCTGAATAGAAGCAGATGGTAAAGGCTCTGGATTCAGCTGCTCGCAGGACTTGATTATTTTTGGCCCTGGGAGGAAACGTCAAGGGATTTGAATGACCATATAAGACAACAATGAAGTAAAACACATACACACTCTCAAGATCCATAGGTCTTAGGGCCAGGGTTCACCTCCTGGAAAGCTCCGATATTGGGAGCTCTGTGCTGGGGACCGGTTTCCGGGTGGAAAAAGAAACGTTTTTTTGTTGTTGTTTTTTTTTACCTGCTTCAGCTGAACCTTTAGGACATTGATGTTTACAAATGGAGACGGTTCTATGGATTCCACCATCAGGACTTCAGGGGATCCATAGAAGCCCAATTTAAAGGACAATTAAGTTCTGTTCAATTGAAAGATTTCTTAAGGTTTGGACATATGAAATAAAAATGCTTTAATGATGGAATAAAAATAAAGTATCTTATTGAGCCCTCTCTGCTCCGTATAGCTCTATCAGGGGTCAGACATGTTGTTTAGACTCTTTGCTCTGTATAGCTCTATCAGGGGGCAGACATGTTGTTTAGAATCTTTGCTCTGTATAGCTCTATCAGGGGGCGGACATGTTGTTTAGACTCTTTGCTCTGTATAGCTCTATCAGGGGGCGGACATGTTGTTTAGAATCTTTGCTCTGTATAGCTCTATCAGGGGGCAGACATGTTGTTTAGAATCTTTGCTCTGTATAGCTCTATCAGGGGTCAGACATGTTGTTTAGAATCTTTGCTCTGCATAGCTCTATCAGGGGGCAGGCATGTTGGTTAGAATCTTTGCTCCGTATAGCTCTATCAGGGGCAGACATGTTTATTAGAATCTTTGCTCTGTATAGCTCTATCAGGGAACAGACATGTTGTTTAGAATCTTTGCTCCATATAGCTCTATCAGGGGTCAGACATGTTGTTTAGAATCTTTGCTCTCTATAGCTCTATCAGCGGGCAGACATGTTGTTTAGAATCTTTGCTCTGTATAGCTCTATCAGGGAACAGACATGTTGTTTAGAATCTTTGCTCCGTATAGCTCTATCAGGGGCAGACATGTTTATTAGAATCTTTGCTCTGTATAGCTCTGTATATTACCGGGTGGAAGCGCAGGGGGGCAGCCATTAAATACAAGCTTCTTGCAAATACAAAGAAAGCTAATAATTCTCATTGTGCGTAACACCTTACTACATCCAAGATGTCATGCAGATTTACAAGAGAAATACCCCCAACTGCTTAAATCCTGGATCTTTTTTTATTTTTTTAAATCCCTTCCCTGATAATCAGGAGTTGTGCAAACTCTATGATAAGCAATACTATATACACCTGTCCTCAAGCAGAATGTGACTAGCCAGTGGCAAAGTGTGTCTGGAATGTAACAAACTGTAGACTGGATCGTGCTAAACACAGAGTAACAGCAGCCCAAACCATCATACTGATACATGTCAGGCTGTCTGACAGCAGTGCACCAAACAGCTGATTACTGTGTTTTGGAAAGTGCTGGGGAGGGGAAGGACAAAGAGGGGGCGTGAGTGATCCTGGCGGGGTCCACTAGACAAATCTCAGCAGCCATAACTAACACAAGATCATACACCAGTGGGGAATATCACTGGGGCACTACACAACCTACTGTCACATGACCAGATGTCCCATTTATAGGGGCCACTTATAAATCCAGAATGCACTGGATTATAAGGTCTCCTTTAAATGATAATGTAGAGAGACTGCTGTAGACCCCTAGAAGCCCTATAAGTGCACTCTTGGCAGTAGCTGATTATGCGTGGGGGAGGAGAAGATGGCTTGGTATGTATAAATGGCACAGGTGCTTGGGGGGGGTGTATAAGGGCTGATTTTACTCTGGAGACAATGGGGTCTTTGGTGAACTAGCAAAGGGAACTGCAAATATCAGGCATGAAAGAGGCACAAAAATGGATTCAAAATGCATATATTTATAAAATAAAGAGTCATAATTATCATGAAGTTACATTGTATCATTAACAGCTTTGTTGTTAGATCCCTTCCAGCAGGGGTTACTCAGGCCTCTCTCCCTATGCATGGTCTCTCACCTGTTACCAGGCTGTGGTGGGTGTCTGGGGGTCTGCCTGTAGTTCCTCACAGCAGCTGTTGCCCCCTCATTGCAGCTGGCCGCTTGTTTCTGTCGGCTGAGGGCAGTTGTTTGCCCGGGGTTACTTTCCACCAGACTTTGCTCAATAGCCATTTGTATGAGCTCGTCCTCAGACATACTGCTGTACAGACTGTACTCCTCTGACCCCAGCATGCTCCTTCTGGGCCCTGTGCTTGACACCTGGGTCGCCATCTTGGAAGCTGGCCACTGCAAAAGCAAAAAAAAAATATATATCATTACCTAATACAGGAAAAATGACAATATATTTTAATAAGTCTTAATGCAAAACTATCATCTAATATTTCAATTTTCTGAGGTAAATGCACCAAGGTTTTGGAGAATATATATATATATATATATATATATATATATATATATATATAATCTATAACTTAACAATAAACATGATATATCATCAGGATTGCATAAAAATCAAAGCAAGAAGCATATAGAGGAACTACATACTAAGTTAGACGAACAAGAAGAGGCTGAAACATACAGAAAGCTGCAGTCTATATTGACTTCTGAAGGTGACCTGATGCGTTTCGCCAGTTATGGCTTCCTCAGAGGTCCATGCCAGTCTTCCAAGTTCCTTTTTAACTTTCAGTCCTGAAAAATAATTTTTCCCTGGGCGTGCTTAGCTTATGTCAGTGTTGAGAAATGCACAGGAAGAGACTTTTTTCGGGGAGGTGGGGTTCGGCAACATTTGGGGACAGACCTGTTTGTCAGCCCTGTTTCCTTAGTATCGCGTTCCTGAAGACCCACCAAGCTCTTCCTCTGACAAAGGTAAAGCTTGGTGGGACAGCGCAATAGATCCTCCAAATCAGGACTGTCCTGCACAAAGTGGGACATTGCATTCATTATATATATATATATATATATATATATATATATATATATATATATCTATATGTGTGTGCCAAAAATGTATGTAGCACTCGGTACAAAGCATAGAGGGTTGGGATGCAAGTTATCATACCTTAGAAAAATTCAAGGGGCCAAAAATGATGAATTACACCTGTCGTGCTTTGTGTATGTTTTACATGTGTTTATTATGATTGAAAAACACTTATTTTTACTTAAAAAAATACTTTACAGTTCTACTTTAGTTTTATACTAAGAATTACTTCACTTCTAAATTCAGTGACATTTAATAGGGAAGGGGGTTGGGGAGGGTTTCCGAGATTGGAGATATTTATTCATCTAAAGCCCAAATCATGCTGAGGAGACAGAGTCCCATTCAGTCGAAGAGTATTTTATGATACAGCGGCTGATCCAGGCAACGAGTTTATCAGTCAAAGCACTAGGTGGCACTATGTACCCAGACCACTTCCCAATAGATAAAGCAAGATCTTGGACCAAGAATGGAATGGGTCTGATCCAGGAGTGTGCTGACCACATGCTGAGCCCTGTGACATAATGAGGCTCATTTATAAAAGTCATTTCTATGGTGGGCAATGTTCTAAAGATGGAGCAGTCACCATGGAAAACAGTCAAATGTTCCATGATGTTTAGACCATCTTTAGAACGTTGCCTCAGAATTGAATTTTTAAAATAGCGAAATTCCCCAATAATTTTCTGGCTTCTTTATGGATTAATACAGATTTTGTGTAAAACACAACACATCATTTATGTACTTTTTAGATTCATTTGTAATATAATTGTCAAGGTTTAATTGGGAAGATTGCATCAAATGTAGGATGCTTTAATGAAAAATTACAAAAAGGACCTTTTTTGTCCCTCTTTCCTTGTATAGTTGTATAAGGGGGCCGACATCTTGGGTCAGCTGATGGAAGATCTGACCCAAGATTCTAAACATGTCCGCCCTTTGATAGAGCTATACAGAGCAAAGATTCTAAACAACATGTCCGGCCCGATAGAACTATACAGAACAAAGATTCTAAACAACATGTCCGCTCCTGATAGAGCTATAAAGAGCAAAGATTCTAAACAACATGTCCGCCCCCTGATAGAGCTAAACAGAGCAAAGAGGGATCAATAAGGTTGTTTGTTTTCTTTCAAATAAGCTTAATAGATTTTTTGCTGACAGCTGTCCTTTAAACCCTTTTAGTAGTAAAGCCTATGTAGTGTTTCGTTGTCCATTTTAATTCTGTGTTGGGGTCCTCCAAGTCATCGGTGGTTTGTATTTGAGGGGATTATTCATGTTACTGGACAGCGGTAGATTCAGTTACGTTGATGTGAAACATGATCAGTCCATCTTTTCTGTAGTTTGTTTGACGCGTTATGGCTTGCCATTTAGTTACCATGATTAGACCCTCAAATCGAGAATAGCGAGCTGACAATCACTCATCACCTGGCATTATGGCAAGTAAATCCTGGCTGAATTACTACTAGAAATGGGCTGATAGGTCAAATCTATCAAGAAACCCTTCCATGTCCAAACATTGGGGCATCTTGATTGCACGTCTGCTCTGTGTTCACTTTGATCCCTTGTAACAAGCCCTTTTACTGAAATTCTGCATATTTTTTCATCATCGCATTTTTATTTCCTTTTGATTTATCTCCTGTGTGTGGTGTGACACTGCTGTGTTTTATTATATCATTTTATATATATATATTTGGAGAGCAGGCACAGATCTCCGGTACTCCCCATTGAAGAGGGAGAGAAGTTAGATCTCTTTTTCTCACCGTCTAGATCTCCAGGTATAATTGGGATCTCAGAGGATGACTGGATCTGATGTATCGTCTCAGAGGGGGATAGCCTTGGAAATATAATTCGTGGGCCAAATATCATGAGTTCCAATGGAGAAACAGATCTAACCTTCCAAGTAAGTAAACAAGTTTCTCCAGCACCATCTGTCAATCCAACCAGGGAATCACTTCATCTGAGGCTATTATGACTCTGCAGAACAAGTCTTGGATAGAGAGGTGCATGCTTCTGGGAAACTGAATATGAAAACAGGATGGTAAACATCCCAGTGCTTTCTTCCAAACATCCCTTCTTCCTGTTGATTGCATGAGGGATGTACATTGATAAATACGCCTCTCTGCCCATTCAACTAGTTAGTGATCCAGCGAGTCACCTGTGGTCAAGTAGCTCAATAGAATAGCTTGCTTGGGATTTTAAAATT
Organism: Pelodytes ibericus; assembly: GCA_036172795.1. Lineage (NCBI taxonomy): Eukaryota > Metazoa > Chordata > Amphibia > Anura > Pelodytidae > Pelodytes > Pelodytes ibericus. Next base: position 5,633,700 of record CM069868.1, on the reverse strand, counting down.
CTGTCTATTGGGTGAAATGAAGAAGGTGGAGGACCCCATACTGGAGGGAGGGAGGTGAGGTACAAAATAATCATTCAATTTAAAGGAGGCCATGTTCTGTGAATAAACTGTGCTGTTACTGGGCCATAGTGCTCCCACCACATCCCCCTAACCCTGGAACATGGCAGCCCTGTGTAAAGGTGCAATAGACGTGTGTGCATTAAAAAGAAAATCTGCCCCGTCAAACTTTTTGTTGCATTCAGCTGGGCAGATCCATTTTTATGACAAAATCGTAATCATGGCATATGTAGTTTCCAAATATCTGCAGTGCCAAGGTTAGGCATCGCTGCCCTAGGGAGTGATGCAGTCCAAGTCAGCAACGACCAGGGAGCTGAGAGGATTTCTAATGTTACCATAAGCTTTGCTAAAAGTAAGTGAGCAGCTAAGTCAGGTCAGGTGGAGTTAATCATAAAATGCAATTATTGCTCCAATCTCTAAAAGTGGAACATTTCATTGGTTTCCATGGAAACTGCTCTACTTTTACAACTTTGCCCAAGAATTGACTTGTATAATTTAATCTCCATTGAATGCTGGTTAAATGGTAACCAGAGAAAGTAGTATAATAACCATATAATCTCCATTTCTACAATGCGCAACACACAGCAAGATTATGGTGGGGGTCAAGGTGATGGGGAAACCCCTCCACTTAAAATTAAGGCGGTAGCAGAGGCATTATAAAGCACAAATCTACACAGACCAGACAAACCACACATAAATCCTAAACATCCTGTGCTACCCCCGCCACTGCAAGGGATTCTGGGTAGGCATGTGCAAAGAAGGTTAAGAATTCTCATATTTCTACAATAAAGGATGCATTAGCTTGCAGGTAGAACTTTCTCAATCTTGTATGGTGTTTTGCCTGTCTCTAAATTATTATTATTATTATTAACTGGCAATTTAAATAATATGTTAAACCCTGTGAAAAATATTGTTGCTGTATAAATAAACTTTCATAATAATAATAATACTAATCATAACAGCATAATATACAAAGTAATGCAGTCAAATGTAGAATAGTTTTGCAGTAACAAATGAAATAAGGTGCATCTTTTTGTTGTGTATTTCGGAAAAAGAACTGTTTGTATTTTGTAAACTGTTACACCTTTGTGTTCTCCACTTTACAGTGTCAGTGTGCTTGTATCAATTGTACTCTATATATAAATGATAATAATAAATATTTATATATATATATATAAAAATCCGGTTACATATTTAGTAGCAGCCAAGAATTACAGAATGGGAAAAATGAACCTGTTCAGAGTTGTGGATTAAAGTTTGGCAGTTTCATGCTGTGTTAAATGACATCAGCATGTTGCATGCTTATTACAATTACCTTATGTATTTCAAACTATTCGAGTCTCCCCAACGCGCCTTTCTCTCCTTTCTCCAATAGAGCAGGTTGACTTCTGTTAAAAGGCAAGGGACCGGTGTTGTTGTATGTTAGTTTATTTCTGGTGGGTGCATGATCAGAAGTGACATGCCAAAACTCCTGCAGTCTATCTCGTATTTCATGTACAGAGATTACAGGAGCGGGACGTTGCCTGCTGAGTTAAAGGGATGGCAAGATCCATAAGAGAGTCTTGCAGAGGAGCCTGCTCCAAAAACCAATGCAGGGGTTAATGCTCGCATGGCATCATTGTTTAAAAATCCTGATTAATAGGCCTTATATGGACAAGTTAGAGGAATGAGAGTAGTGTATACTTCTTAAAGGAAAGAACCTGAACCAAGTCAGGATTTGTTTTAATTTGCAAACACCATGGCCTCTCTCCAAACCTCCTGGTATATTTTCTAAGACACCAGGGAAGCTGAGAAGGGAGCAGAATAGATTTGAGGTTAAAAGTGATTAAAAAGACATGGAGATTTGTAGTGAGATTTAAATGCCCCCTGGAAGGGACTCCCATGCTGTAGGAGGCCTTTATATAGGGCCCACAACGAATCCTGGGCGATGTCTGCATTGGATATCTACAGATTTCTATAGCTACAGCTCTCTCATTTATTAACAACCCACTTGTTAACGAATAAGAATCAGAGAGTCAGAGCAGTGATCTGTACGTGTCAATTACTAGGCCTTGTAAGCAGGTCAGGACACATTATTATAACTCCCACTTTGTCCGAGGTTTGGTTTTTTTTACCCTCCTTGAACAACCTTGTCTTTCCTTCAGCCTATCTACTTTGTGATGCCTTCTTTCCCCGCCCCTGCAGAACCGTGTGCTGCCTCCTCTGCTCTCCCCTGCAGAACCACATACTGCCTCCTCTCCCCTGCAGAACCATGTGCTGCCTCCTCTCACCTGCAGAACCGTGTGCTGCCTACCCACCCCTGCAGAACCGTGTGCTGCCTACCCACCCCTGCAGAACCATGTGCTGCCTCCTCTCCCCTGCAGAACCATGTGCTGCCTCCTCTCTTTTCCCCTTCCATGCAGAACATTCTGGTGCCTCCTCTCCCCACCACCCCTTCTCAGTAGAACATTGTGCTGCCTACTATTGCCCTCCCTCCGTGCAGTGCCATGGGCAGCCTCTCTTCCCTTGCACAAGCGTTTTCTGTCTCCTTTCCTCTCCCCTGCAGAACCCTGTTATATCATTATTTTTGCTCTTCCTTTTGCAAATAAGGTAAATACATTTTAGAAATATGAAGCTATTAGTATGTAATGTCTACATTAATTATACAATACTCATACCTCATTTACCAGTCAGTTCCTCTAGATTGTAAGCTCTGTGAGCAGGGCTCTCTACCTCATGTAACAGTCTGTTCCTCTCGATTGTAAGCTCTGTGAGCAGGGCTCTCTACCTCATGTATCAGTCTGTCCCTCTAGATTGTAAGCTCTGTAAGCAGGGCTCTCTACCTCATGTATCAGTCTGTTCCTCTAGATTGTAAGCTCTGCGAGCAGGGCTCTCTACCTCCTGTATCAGTCTGTCCCTCTAGATTATAAGCTCTGTGAGCAGGGCTCTCTACCTCATGTATCAGTCTGTTCCACTAGATTGTAAGCTCTGTGAGCAGGGCTCTCTACCTCATCTATCAGTCTGTCCCTCTAGATTGTAAGCTCTGTGAGCAGGGCTCTCTACCTCATGTATCAGTCTGCCCCTCTAGATTGTAAGCTCTGCGAGCAGGGCTCTCTACCTCATGTATCAGTCTGTTCCTCTAGATTGTAAGCTTGTGAGCAGGGCTCTCTACCTCATGGATCAGTCTGTTCCTCTAGATTGTAAGCTCTGTGAGCAGGGCTCTCTACCTCCTGTATGAGTCTGTTCCTCTAGATTGTAAGCTCTGTGAGCAGGGCTCTCTACCTCCTGTATGAGTCGGTTCCTCTAGATTGTAAGCTCTGCCAGCAGGGCTCTCTACCTCATGTATCAGTCTGTTCCTCTAGGTCAGGGGTCCTCAAACTTTTTAAACAGGGGGCCAGTTCACTGTCCCTCAGACCGTTGAAGGGCCGGACTATAGTAAAAATAAAAACTATGAAGAAATTCCTATGCACACTGCATATATCTTATTTTGAACAAAACGAGAACAAATACAATATTTAAAGTAAAGTTAAATCAACAAACTTACCAGTATTTCAATGGGAATAGTGTGCCAGTCAGAGCCCAGGAATATTATGCCAGTCAGATGCACCAGGAATATTATGCCAGTCAGATGCCCAGGAATATGATGCCAGTCAGATGCCCAGGAATATGATGCCATTCAGATGGCCAGGAATATGATGCCAGTCAGATGCCCAGGAATATTATGCCAGTCAGATGCCCAGGAATAATATGCCAGTCAGATGCCCAGGAATATTATGCCATTCAGATGCCCAGGAATATGATGCCAGTCAGATGGCCAGGAATATGATGCCAGTCAGATGGCCAGGAATATTATGCCATTCAGATGGCCAGGAATATGATGCCATTCAGATGGCCAGGAATATGATGCCATTCAGATGCCCAGGAATATGATGCCATTCAGATGCCCAGGAATATGATGCCAGTCAGATGGCCAGGAATATTATGCCATTCAGATGCCCAGGAATATGATGCCATTCAGATGCCCAGGAATATGATGCCATTCAGATGCCCAGGAATATGATGCCATTCAGATGCCCAGGAATATTATGCCAGTCAGATGGCCAGGAATATTATGCCAGTCAGATGCCCAGGAATATTATGCCAGTCAGATGCCCAGGAATAATATGCCAGTCAGATGCCCAGGAATAATATGCCAGTCAGATGCCCAGGAATATGATGCCAGTCAGATGCCCAGGAATATGATGCCAGTCAGATGCCCAGGAATATTATGCCAGTCAGATGCCCAGGAATATGATGCCAGTCAGATGCCCAGGAATAATATGCCAGTCAGATGCCCAGGAATATGATGCCAGTCAGATGCCCAGGAATATTATGCCATTCAGATGCCCTGGAATATGATGCCAGTCAGATGCCCAGGAATATTGTGCCAGTCAGATACCCAGGAATATTATGCCATTCAGATGCCATGGAATATTATGCCAGTCAGATGCCCAGGAATATTGTGCCAGTCAGATACCCAGGAATAGTGTGCCAGTCAGATGCCCAGGAATATTTTGCCAGTCAGATTCCCAGGAATATTGTGCCAGTCAGATGCCCAGGAATATTATGCCAGTCAGATGCCCAGGAATATTTTGCCAGTCAGATGCCCAGGAATATTTTGCCAGTCAGAGCCCAGGAATAGTGCTCGTTATCCCTCCCTCCTCCCCCGCTTCCCCATCACTTACCTCCAGCTGATGTGTCCCCGGACGTCTCGCGCGGTGTCCTCCTGTGGAGGAGGGAAACAGTTACCGGATCCAGATGTGACGTAACGTCACATCCGGTCGCGGTGAATTTTTTTATTTTATTTTCTTCCTGCAGCCGCATCCTTTGCGGCTGCCAGAAAGAAAAAAAAAAGTAAACGGGGTGGGTGCCGGCAGCACCCCCCGCGGGCCACATAAATGTCCTCGGCGGGCCGCATGTGGCCCGCGGGCCGTAGTTTGAGGACCCCTGCTCTAGATTGTAAGCTCTGTGAGCAGGGCTCTCTACCTCATGTATCAGTCTGTTTCTCTAGATTGTAATCTCTGTGAGCAGGGCTCTCTACCTCATGTATCAGTCTGTTCCTCTAGATTGTAAGCTCTGTGAGCAGGGCTCTCTACCTCTTGTATCAGTCTGTTCCTCTGGATTGTAAGCTCTGCGAGCAGGGCTCTCTACCTCATGTATCAGTCTGTTCCTCTAGATTGTAAGCTCTGTGAGCAGGGCTCTCTACATCATGTATCAGTCTGTTCCTCTAGATTGTAAGCTCTGCGAGCAGGGCTCTCTACCTCATGTATCAGACTGTTCCTCTAGATTGTAAGCTCTGCGAGGAGGACTCTCTACCTCATGTATCAGTCTGTTCCTCTAGATTGTAAGCTCTGTGAGCAGGGCTCTCTACCTCATGTATCAGACTGTTCCTCTAGATTGTAAGCTCTGTGAGCAGGGCTCTCTACCTTCTGTATCAGTCTGTCCCTCTAGATTGTAAGCTCTGTGAGCAGGGCTCTCTGCCTCATGTATCAGTCTGTTCCTCTAGACTGTAAGCTCTGTGAGCAGGGCTCTCTACCTCATGTATCAGTCTGTTCCTCTAGATTGTAAGCTCTGCGAGCAGGGCTCTCTGCCTCATGTATCAGTCTGTCCCTCTAGATTGTAAGCTCTGTGAGCAGGGCTCTCTACCTCATGTATCAGTCTGTTCCTCTAGATTGTAAGCTCTGTGAGCAGGGCTCTCTACCTCATGTATCAGTCTGTTCCTCTAGATTGTAAGCTCTGTGAGCAGGGCTCTCTACCTCATGTATCAGTCTGTTCCTCTAGATTGTAAGCTCTGAGAGCAGGGCTCTCTATCTCATGTATCAGTCTGTTCCTCTAGATTTGTAAGCTCTGTGAGCAGGGCTCTCTACCTCATGTACCAGTCTGTTCCTCTAGATTGTAAGCTCTGCGAGCAGGGCTCTCTACCTCATGTATCAGTCTGTTCCTCTAGATTGTAAGCTCTGTGAGCAGGGCTCTCTACCTCATGTATCAGTCTGTTCCTCTAGATTGTAAGCTCTGCCAGCAGGGCTCTCTACCTCATGTATCAGTCTGTCCCTCTAGATTGTAAGCTCTGTGAGCAGGGCTCTCTACCTCCTGTATCAGTCTGTTCCTCTAGACTGTAAGCTCTGCGAGCAGGGCTCTCTGCCTCATGTATCAGTCTGTCCCTCTAGATTGTAAGCTCTGTGAGCAGGGCTCTCTACCTCATGTATCAGTCTGTTCCTCTAGATTGTAAGCTCTGTGAGCAGGGCTCTCTACCTCATGTATCAGTCTGTTCCTCTAGATTGTAAGCTCTGTGAGCAGGGCTCTCTACCTCATGTATCAGTCTGTTCCTCTAGATTGTAAGCTCTGTGAGCAGGGCTCTCTACCTCATGTATCAGTCTGTTCCTCTAGATTGTAAGCTCTGCGAGCAGGGCTCTCTGCCTCATGTATCAGTCTGTCCCTCTAGATTGTAAGCTCTGTGAGCAGGGCTCTCTGCCTCATGTATCAGTCTGTTCCTCTAGATTGTAAGCTCTGCGAGCAGGGCTCTCTGCCTCATGTATCAGTCTGTTCCTCTAGATTGTAAGCTCTGTGAGCAGGGCTCTCTACCTCATGTATCAGTCTGTTCCTCTAGATTGTAAGCTCTGTGAGCAGGGCTCTCTACCTCATGTATCAGTCTGTTTCTCTAGATTGTAAGCTCTGTGAGCAGAGCTCTCTACCTCATGTATCAGTCTGTTCCTCTAGATTGTAAGCTCTGTGAGCAGGGCTCTCTACCTCATGTATCAGTCTGTTCCTCTAGATTGTAAGCTCTGCGAGCAGGGCTCTCTACCTCATGTATCAGTCTGTCCCTCTAGATTGTAAGCTCTGCGAGCAGGGCTCTCTACCTCATGTATCAGTCTGTCCCTCTAGATTGTAAGCTCTGCGAGCAGGGCTCTCTACCTCATGTATCAGTCTGTTCCTCTAGATTGTAAGCTCTGCGAGCAGGGCTCTCTGCCTCATGTATCAGTCTGTTCCTCTAGATTGTAAGCTCTGTGAGCAGGGCTCTCTGCCTCATGTATCAGTCTGTCCCTCTAGATTGTAAGCTCTGTGAGCAGGGCTCTCTGCCTCATGTATCAGTCTGTCCCTCTAGAGTGTAAGCTCTGTGAGCAGGGCTCTCTGCCTCATGTATCAGTCTGTCCCTCTAGATTGTAAGCTCTGCGAGCAGGGCTCTCTACCTCATGTACCAGTCTGTTCCTCTAGATTGTAAGCTCTGCGAGCAGGGCTCTCTACCTCATGTATCAGTCTGTCCCTCTAGATTGTAAGCTCTCCGAGCAGGGCTCTCTACCTCATGTATCAGTCTGTCCCTCTAGATTGTAAGCTCTGCGAGCAGGGCTCTCTACCTCATGTATCAGTCTGTTCCTCTAGATTGTAAGCTCTGTGAGCTGTGCTCTCTACCTCCTGTATCAGCCTGTTCTTGTTCATCTAACTTAGTACATAGTCCTGCTCTATGCACTGTACCTAGCGCTATATAAATAAATGGTAATGTAATATACTTGGAGTGCGAGTGTCACTTTAAATATTATTCTCTCCTCTCTATTAGAGAGATAATCAAACGTGGCATTCCTTAAAGATACAGTACCACGTGGCTGCTCAGAACGTGTCACTTTTTCCATTACAGTAGAGGACACCCTGCAGCCCGGCCAGTTAATTAAAGTTTGGATACGTTTGTGTCATAACAGACACAGGGCCCTGATCTGTTTCACGTGGCTGAGTGCTGGATAACAATAGCTATTGTCAGAGACATCTGACCCCACTGGAGACAACTAATCTACAGACAGCTGCTGTCAGGAAGGCAATAAAGACAGCTATTCATAGGGAACCCTAGCTGATTGTCACCCTGAGTACAGAGAGCAGAGACTGTCAGTATCATTCAGTCTTATAACAGGTTAGCAATCTGGGACACAGTTTGGTGGTGAAGACACACTATAAGAAAAGTTATAATGAAAGAATACAGATAAAGTACTATATCAAGCCCGCTCTGCTCCATATGGGTCTATCTGGGGGCGGACATGGTGTGTAGGCAAAAAAGAGAGAATTGCAGGGAATTAAGAAGAGAATTTCAAACTTGAGGCCAAAGCAGCCGAGTAGGAAACCTTCTCTAATGCACTTGAATGGGAGAATTCTTTCCAACTCGGCTACTTTGGTCTTAAGGTTTAAATTCCTGTCTCAGTTTCTTCCAATTCTCTCTTTATTGAGTAAACCCATTAGGTCCTTCATGTGACTGATCAGACCTCATCGCTAAATGGCATGACCCCTTCGCCTTCAAGGTCGCCTTCAAGGTCATGTGAGGTCACACATGACCAGAGCAGTGACAGATCCACCAATGTACAAGAGAAGAAGACAAAAGAAGTTTATTGGACTTCTCATTCTGCTACACTAGTGTTACACTATGTATATCTTCTCCTTCTTCCCATGTGTTCTCCCCCTGAGGTTTGCTACACTAGTGTTACACTATATATATCTTCTCCTTCTTCCCATGTCTCCTCCCCCTGAGGTTTGCTACACTAGTGTAACACTATGTATATCTTCTCCTTCTTCCCATGTGTCCTCCATCTGAGGTTTGCTACACTAGTGTTACACTATTTATATCTACTCCTTCTTTCCATGTCTCCTCCCCCTGGGTTTTACTACACTAGTGTTACACTATGTATATCTTCTCCTTCTTTCCATGTCTCCCCCCCCCCCCCCCCCCCCGGATTTTCCTGCACTAGTGTTACACTATGTATAACTTCTCCTTCTTTCCATGTGTCCTCCCCTGAGTTTTGCTACACTAGTGTTACACTAGGTATATCTTCTCCTTCTTTCCATGTGTCCTCCCCTGAGTTTTCCTACTCTAGTGTTACACTATGTATATCTTCTCCTTCTTCCCATGTCTCCTCCCCCTGGGTTTTGCTACACTAGTGTTACACTATGTATATCTTCTCCTTCTTCCCATGTGTCCTCCCCCTGAGGTTTGCTACACTAGTGTTACACTATGTATATCTTCTCCTTCTTCCCATGTCTCCTCCCCCTGTGTTTTGCTACACTAGTGTTACACTACGTATATATTCTCCTTCTTCCCATGTCTCCTCCCCCTGAGGTTTGCTACACTAGTGTTACACTATGTATATATTCTCCTTCTTTCCATGTGTCCTCCCCTGAGTTTTCCTACTCTAGTGTTACACTATGTATATCTTCTACTTCTTCCCATGTCTCCTCCCCCTGAGGTTTGCTACACTAGTGTTACACTATGTATATCTTCTCCTTCTTCCCATGTCTCCTCCCCCTGAGGTTTGCTACACTAGTGTTACACTATGTATATCTTCTCCTTCTTCCCATGTCTCCTCCCCCTGAGGTTTGCTACACTAGTGTTACACTATGTATATCTTCTCCTTCTTCCCATGTCTCCTCCCCCTGAGGTTTGCTACACTAGTGTTACACTATGTATATCTTCTCCTTCTTCCCATGTCTCCTCCCCCTGTGTTTTGCTACACTAGTGTTACACTATGTATATCTTCTCCTTCTTTCCATGTCTCCCCCCCCTCCCTCCCCAGGGTTTTGCTACACTTGTGTTACACTATGTATATATTCTCCTTCTTTCCATGTGTCCTCCCCTGAGTTTTCCTAGACTAATGTTACACTATGTATATCTTCTCCTTCTTCCCATGTGCCCCCCGCCCCCTGAGTTTTTGTGAAGCTGTTCAGTTTTAGCAACTCTGAATTATTAAGTTATCTCTCGCTCTTATACAAGTTTCTGTGGTGGGACAGGAGGAGTACCTGGAGAGAGCCTTTTATATTACGGGGAGTATCTTTTAGGTTTTCTGTTTCTGTACACTGGATGCATAAATAAACAAATTAGCCAGTTCAGTGCAATACGATATGATCCTCTCAGTGCTTCAAGAAGGATACACAGTCCATTCTAGCTTGGATCTCTGAGGATCGTGCCATCCCTATGACATTGTCCTTATTCCCTTACACTCCTCACCAGAGGTTAAAAGAGGTGCAGATTTGTGTGCATTATGTATCTGTGTCGGACACTCAGGCCTTGTACCAGGTCACACAGATGACATTTCACAATGTACGGTGACAGCAGGAGAAGCTAAACTAGGCACAAATGCAAAACCAGATCTGGGGCCATCAACGTTTATGTCTGTTATACAAGTCTTCCTGAAGGCAGTGTTGTGATAGACTAAAAATAGCTAAGTTTCTAAGCTGGGGTCAGCTGAATGGTGAGATAAAAACAAACAGAGAGAAGGACATGAGATATCTAAAAGAAAAGCTGGGACAAAAGCAATACTAATCCATTATCAGTAGAGTTAAAGGGACAGTCTAGTGCCTAAACTCACTTTGGTGCAAGATGAAGATTACTGTTTGTATATGGTCCAATGTGTTTTTTTCCAGTGTGATTTGATGCAGGCATTCTGCATAAATCACATTTTAATGATTTGACCCTCGCCCAGTGATTACTCTGTATGTATACTGCAGGTGCGGTAGCACTGATTATATAGACATTGAGGATATAAAGCTTTGTTTCATTAAGTCACCTTCTATGCTGCTGCAATATAATATATTGTGTGGACTCTAAGTGACCTTGCTCTTGTGCACAGTAGTATCTCTCAACAGTGCAACACATTGTCTGGTGATCACTAGAGAGAAAGGATATTCCATTCATTTGAATGGCATTATTCTCATTGGTTCCTGCAGCATAATAAAAAAGGAAAGGACTTTTACTCATCTAGTGTGGGCAGTACTGGTTTCTTGCAAACTGCTGTAATTTGACAATTTCATCTAGCTGTAAGTATTTTATATTTTTAAGACATGCAAAATGTAAAACATACATTTTAAAGTACTTTGACAGCACATTAATATGCATTAATATTTGGAATATAAATTTTGGGCACCAGACTGTCCCTTTAAGAAATAAAACATTTTAATGTGATAAGAAATATGGGAATTCATAAAGACCTGGGTCAATGTTTTGGGTGGATCCCCAAGTACAGGATTGGCACAGGTTGAAATAATAGTTATGTATGTAATTTGGTAATTCATTTAGAATGAAAATAAATAATATTACTGATAAAATGTACTGTAAAAAATTGTAAAAATAAACACACTGGGCCCAATTCAATGAAACAAAACAGCGTTATAGGGACTGATAGGGACTGTAGCTGCCGAATAAGGACACTTGGCAGGTATGCAGGTACCTAGTCTGCCTAATGTAGTATCCAGTAGGGGTGGTGGGATTTGGGTACCCTATCTATTACACTGTGGGGTCATTGAGTTATAATGACCTTCAAATACAATATATTTTCAATGTTTAAACAGATGCTAACAAATGGGAGTTGCACCAACTACACAGCCGATGTCACATCAGGGTATCTCAGGCTGTTTTTATTAATAATGTGTAAATACTTGAAACTATGATAATAATAATAATATATCTGCTTGGGTGTCATCCTCAGTATTATTATACTGCACTACAGTATATGTAGGGAATCTAGCAGGTACAGGATTCATGATCCTTTGTATTAGACCTTAATCTTAGTGCCCTGGCAGACACCCCATTCGTGAAAGAGAGAATTTCAAAACTAAGGTCGAGTTGGCAATATTCTCTCATCTAGCAGAATGGGATTTTTTTAATATTTTTTTTTTTACAACCCGGCATCTTTGGCCTGGTGTTTTAAGTTCCATTCTCTCTTTCACAGACACAGCCCCTAGTTATTCCTATAGCTGGCTTTGGGTCCAGGTTGGCCGTATACATTGCTTTGAGCTGTTAATGGACTCTAATTTCCATGATGCCAGTCTTTAGGGTCCCAACAGAAGACTTTTAGTTCCCTTATTATTACAGACCCTCTAATAAAACAATCGCTAATTTTCCACTGGGCAGGTCAGTGTTGCACACTTGATCCATAATGCTTTTTAAAACTGCATTTTTTTTTTATACAGCTTCTGTCTCTCCAGAGGGATTGGAAGTACTTTACTGAATCAGGAGGGCATATTCTGCAGCTTGGTGGTATTCATTTTGTTGACCTCACAAAGATGAAAGTCTGAGTTGATCATATCTGCAATTGAACCTGCAGCCCTGAGAAGAATATGGAGTTGGAATTATTTAAGTGACTTAATAGTTATTTGCTAATAATAATGGTTTTGCAGGATATTTTAACATGTATCTAAATGTTAAATATTTTAAAAGTGTTTCTTTTATGTCCTAAATAGCCCAGCTTCTAGAGTGTAAACAATGGAAAAATAAAAAACATTTTAAAAACACTTTGTGTGACCAGTCAGACAAGGGCACTGCACAGCAGACACGAAGGGGTTAAGGACTAACTTCTTTAGTCTAGGCTGTGGGAGGGTCAGGTGGTTCCCCAGGGCAACGAGACTGTGATTGGCGGAGTGTTGCTGTCCACGTTCCAGTTGCTATGGAAATAGAATGCTGACCCTGATCAGACAGGATATAGCTTTAATAGTCTCTGCAAGCGTTGCACAGACAGAGGGGCTCAGGAGTCTCCCCCATAGGGCCACAATGACTGAATGTGAACAGGTGCAGCCCAGCAGGGACAATCCCAAATATGAGCTGAACCTCAACATCAGGAAAAGAAATGTGTTTGTCACCCAGTTTGAGGAGGGCAGGTGGGTGACAATGCTGTGCTATTAACTGGATAATTGCTGGATAGAGATGTGCATGCATTATATAGTTCAAGGTGGTCCTATCATTAACGGGGAGGCAGAGTTTATATTTATTTATTTATTTTTATTAAAAAGAAAGCTAATAACTCAAAATTGGATTATTATCAAGTGTGAAATCCACTGAGACACTCACCCTATACAGCTTTCTTAACTGGCAGCCCCACTGTCCTATACAGTACTGAAATTAAAGGGACACTCCCACCCAGAAAAATTAAGGTTTATTATTTATTTTTATTTTGCACTGTTGAATTCAGATATGTGTTTTTTTTTTTGTATGTCAGTTTATTTACTAAAATATGTTATTAAACAAGTGTTTAATACAAAGCACTGCTCTATCCTCCGCTGGGCATGAGATTCCAGAACCTGTCACAAAGTAACACTCTATTGTGTTATAAAATGTATCGAATATGTTATAAAATGTCCTAATTAAAGGGTTAATAATAATTCAAATGTAATCAAAATGCTTGGGAGCTGAAGGGACTCTATCGCCTAAGCATTGATTTTACTGTGAATGTAGAGAATAGAAAATTATTGAAAATAATGTATACATTAGCAGAATTGCAATCAAAATGTCTAAATTAGTAGAAAAATGTCTATATGGCTCGATATGTAAATGAACCGGTTTTGTATAAGAAATGTGTAATTTGCATATCAAGTCGCAGGTGATGTCATAAGCAGCAGACTCCACACATTTGAACACAGTTTTCTCTTAATTTAGGAATTTACTTGCAATATGTGGCTGGGTCTGTGCCCTGCAGGTATCCTGGAAGAACACTGTTATGTGTGGCAATCAGATCTATCCCTGGGAAAAGACAAGGATATTATAATTTTATTATATGTGCATTCTGCATTGAGGGGCAATCTCCAAGAACAGCTAGGGCTCGATTTATGCAAGAAGGAATTGACAAGGGAATTTCAAATTGAAGTCCAAAGTAGCCAAGTTGGATCGTTTCTCCAGTTGAATTAGACAGTTTTGTCCAACTTGGCTACTTTGGCCTAACGTTTCAAATTCCTTTGTCAATTCCCTTTTTCTTTCATGAGTAAAGCTCATAGGTAGCATTTATATATATATATATATATATATATGCATTTGCAGCCACTGGGGACTTAACATTTTGTACTATTTTCCCCCATTGCTATATAGAAATGACTCAACGCCATAATGATTTATTTTGCAGAGATGAAGAGGAAGAAAGTATTACACAGATTCCCGTAATCAAGTCGGTACGTTTTTTATTTTTGCAAATGTTTGGACGAAAATCGGGAGATATCGCACCAAATTGGCATTATCATTTAGTGGAGGATGGCAGGTCTGACAATTCATCTCCAAAGTTCTGACAGTGGGACACTATTGCTCTGCTAGATAACAAATAACAAGAAAAAGTACAAATAGTGTACAAAATGTGTGATTTGGGTGTTAAGATACACACACATTCCAAAACAAAACTAATATATATTCCCAAGTGTAATGCTATCTCCCAAATTGGGTTCTTCTCCTAAGTACCAATACGGACCACATAACAGGGGAAATGGCGCTGGAATAATAGTGTAATACCATATAAAATTAATAGTAGTGCAAAACACACTCACAAAAGTTGTAGATGAATTTACCTTGAGTGTAATAGATGATCACCACCACTGGATGAATGGTCTTTTAATACAGGAAATAAAATGAGGTTAAAACACAGGATAGTGCAGTATCTTTCACTTGGAGGAGACTTACAAACAGTGGTGTATCTTGATTTTGTGCTGCCCTAGGCAGACAAAATCCGGGCACCCCCCTACCCAAGCTGTACACCCACGTTACACACCTAAGACATGCCCCATCATTCAGACTCACATCAAGCTCATACTCCCATCACACACACACTCCCATCACACTCAGTCACACACTCCGACTCCCATCACACTCCGTCACACACACTGTCTCCCATCACACACACTCTGACTCCCATCACACTCAGTCACACACACTGTCTCCCATCACACACACACTCTGACTCCCATCACACTCAGTCACACACACTGTCTCCCATCACACACACTCTTACTCCCATCACACTCAGTCACACACTCCTACTCCCATCACACACACACTGTCTCCCATCACACTCAGCCACACACACTGTCTCCCATCACACACACACTGTCTCCCATCACACTCAGCCACACACACTGTCTCCCATCACACACACACACTCTGACTCCCATCACACTCAGCCACACACACTGTCTCCCATCACACACACACACTGACTCCCATCACACTCAGCCACACACACTGTCTCCCATCACACACACTCTGACTCCCATCACACACACTCAGCCACACACACTGTCTCCCATCACACACACTCTGACTCCCATCACACTCAGTCACACACACTGTCTCCCATCACACACACACTCTGACTCCCATCACACTCAGTCACACACACTGTCTCCCATCACACACACACTGTCTCCCATCACACTCAGCCACACACACTGTCTCCCATCACACACACACTGTCTCCCATCACACTCAGCCACACACACTGTCTCCCATCACACACACACACTCTGACTCCCATCACACTCAGCCACACACACTGTCTCCCATCACACACACACACTGACTCCCATCACACTCAGCCACACACACTGTCTCCCATCACACACACTCTGACTCCCATCACACACACTCAGCCACACACACTGTCTCCCATCACACACACTCTGACTCCCATCACACTCAGTCTCTCACACACACACACACTCTCTCTCCCATCAGCACTTACCTTTCCCTGGCAGGCAGGCAGGCAGCATGGTCCCTCCATGCTGCCTGTTCGGCTTCCCGGCGATTGTGCCGACAGGCCACGTGACCGGGCGCGCGTATGACGTCAGCGCGCCCGTCACGTGACTGTCGGCACTTCCGTGTCGGCACACTGCACGGGGAGCCGAACAGGCAGCACGGAGGTTTCTCCGTGCTGCCTGTTCGGGTCCCCGTGCAGCCTGGCAGGCAGAGCGATGGTGAGGGGGGATCTTCCGATCCCCTCTCACCTCCGTCTCTGCCTGCAAGCGCGGTGGGGTTTTTTTTTTTAAAGGGCCGCGTTTTTTTTTTTTTTACCTTTTTTTTTTTTTCACATTTTTTTTCTTTTCAGTGCTGGGGGGCGCTGCCGCCCCCCAAAATTTGCCGCCCTAGGCATCCGCCTAGGATGCCTCGCGGTGAATACAGCACTGCTTACAAAATGTCTGGAAATGTAAGGGCACAACAAACAAATAATTTGGATCAGCCAAAATTGACGGGTTTCGGTGGAACACTGGTCTCAGCTGCATCAGGAAGCGGCCAGACCTTTCCAGCGAAACGCAGCAGGTTTGTCTCCCAGTGATAAAAACTACGGCTTGATCTCGTCTTACAGATCCTTCCATTTTATAGAATGTGTCGGCAGATAAGAACCATTCGGTCCATCTAGTTTGCCCAATTTTTTGGAGTACTTTTATTAGTCCCCCGTTCCCGGTCTTATAGCTAGGATAGCCTTGTGTCTATCCCACGCATGCTTAAAATCCTTGACTGTGTTTACCTCTACCACTTCTGCTGGAAGGCTATTCCATACATCCACTACCCTCTCAGTAAAGTAATACTTCCTGATATTACGTTTAAATCGTTGCCCCTCTAATTTAAGACTATGTCCTCTAGTTGTGGTAGTTTTTCTTCATATAAATATACTCTCCTCCGTTACTGTGTTGATTCCCTTTATGTATATAAATGTTTCTATCTTATCCCCCTGTTACGTCTTTCCTCCAAGCTATACATGTTAAGATGCTTTAACCTTTCCTGGTAAGTTTTATCCTTCAACCCATGAACCAGTTTAGTAGCCCTTCTCTGAACTCTCTCCAAAGTATCAATATCCTTCTGGAGATACGGTCTCCAGTACTGCGTACAATACTCCAAGTGAGGTCTCACCAGTGCTCTGTACAATGGCATGAGCTTAAAACTGCTGTCATAATCACAGTTTTGCATGGACAAATTTAGGATAATTCTGCAAAGTAATTTTTCTTAGCTATTACTCTGCTGAATATATCTTAGAGTTGATGGCTTTGTACACTACTGGCCAGTAACATATACTTTGACCAACATTCATACCGTTTGCATTAGTTCCAAACTTTGATTTAACCACTAAACTCCATTGTCCATCCCTTTAGGAAATGAAGGGTTAAAAACCCAACTCATTTTGCCTTTCATATAACAGTTAATCTGCTTTGTTTTTTTTGTTTTTCACCCAAGGCTGCTGGCAGGATTCTGGAAGCCAGCGCAAACACCTTACAGAAAACCTTGGTTTTGAAGAAGGAGGTTGAATATGACCAGGTCAGCCACGAACTCCAAAAAAAAAGGCAGGAATTTAAGGAACGGATGCAAGCATTGGACGTGAGAAAAGAGGGTTTTACAGAGAAGCAGTTGGAGGTAAGAATCAATCGTCCCGGTTCTGTAGAACTGCCGAAAAGAAAGAGTAACATCACTATTTGGCCCTGTCCAACTTTTACTGGAATCCCCTCTTACTCCTCAAATTCAAAATATCTTTAGAGCATGTTAGAGAGACCTACAACTCCAGAGTGATACCTGAGGACAGACTGGAGATGGAGTGCCATTCCTCAAGGCCCACCCAGCACATCCCCAGAAAACCTGTACTTAATGTGGGAACCAAAATAACAAACGGTGGGGAGTTGGCACTTGACGCGTTTCACGTCCAAAGACCAGTTGTGTCTACAGTGTTGTGTTTTTTAAACAAATTAAACACAATTGGGTAATCCCTGAACCCTGGACACTTATGTGGACCTTGAGGACGGGGTTAGAACCCAGTGCCATAGTTAACTCACATGTACTCTTCCAACTGGAAGTACTTTTTTAAATTACACAGTAGGGTAAATCCAGGGGTCTAAAAGTGGAAACCAATGGAAAGTTCTTGCTGATTGTTCCCCTTTAAGAACTCTGTCACTTAGTTATTTTGACATAAGCCCTTGCTGTGTCTCCTGAACAAATAGATGGAGTGTGTTCAGAATTAACATGTAACAAAATAAGGATTTTTTAAAACATCAATAATTTTTACCCCCCAAAAAAAGTGCTTTATACCCCCCTGCACCATGTTTTTTGGTGGAGGAGAAAGGCCCGGTCCAGCATAAAGAGCTTTTTAAAAGGATCCGTCTCATGCGTAGCTTTAAGATCCACTCAAAATGAGTAATGTAACTTAAAAAGGAATGCTGAAGTTTAGAGAAGAGATGGCAGGTACAGGTTCTGAGGTGTTATTTGGATGGGGGATACTTCTAAAACTCCTTCTGGGTCAAAGTTCCAAAAAAGTGGTCTGACCAGCAGTAGCATTCCATTGGTTTCTATGGTGACTGCTCCACTTTTAGAACTTTACCCCCATTTTGTCTTAAATATATATATATATGAACTTTGTTTTTCCCAGTGCTCAGATAAAGCCGCCAAGTTTGAGAAGTTTTTGAAGGACAGCGATGCCAAACGTCGACGAGCCATCGTGAAATGCCAGGCGGAGTCCAGGCAGAACGAGCTGCGGCTGGTAGAAATCGAGGAGCTGGCGAAGCAACTGGGGATCCAGAGAGACAGGTAAAGCTATGGGCGATGAACTGGATTCACTCTAATCCCCGGACCAACCCGGCGCCGCACTGGTTACACCCAACTGTGGGGCAAAGTTCTAAAAGTCCAGTCACCATGGCATGTGTCTGCGCTCCTGGAGGTAGTGTGGAGCTTTCCACGGAACTTCTACAGGGTCAAGAGAGTACATAAGAATCCAAAAAATATAAAAACATCACGGCAAAGGGAAAAAATAATACTCATGGCTGCCGGGCAGAGGACAAACTGGCATTAAAAAGAGTACTTACCAGTTCAATCTCATACTAGGTCCAATAGTTGTTTTTTTACTTGTGGCTGTTTAAAGGTTTACACCAAACCGTGGATAAAATCTAATGCAATTGAGGTTGCAATTGCACCTTTTACGTGTGCAGTTACAACAAGAATACATTTACTCCGGGTGTTTGTATAAAAATAATAACTAAATAGACACAAGAGATGCCACAAAACAGAAAAATAATCTGAAAACAAAGAGTGTGGTTATTCCAGATTGTTTGTAAATTCAATATAACAAAGTCACAAAAGTGCAAAGATTTCTGTAATCTGGAGCCACTCGAGGCCAAGGAAAGGCTGATTCATTTTTTTGGGAAAAAAGGGTGGTAATTTATCCATCGGTCCTGGCAGTGCTTGATTTTATGTCATATCCTGTGCTTCCTGTGACATCACTTCCTGGTAAAGGTGTAAAATGCAATTTTATCCGAGAGACAAAAATAATTAATATGTCTCTGTATTACGCAGGACAGGGAATAGGCTGGTTTGTTCTGACTTGTGGTCAGTGTCTTTTATTATGATGTTTAGACTTCTCTAACTCTATCCATTCTTATTGCTCGTAAACAGACAACAGAAGCTGCATGAAAAGGTGAAAAAAAATAAAATCTATGAAGATTTCTTACTGAAAATGGCTGATATTGTCCCAGAAAGTGAGTTACTGAGACGTAAAACCATGAAATAATGGATAAACACCAGCTTGTGCTGTAATCTGAAAGATACAGATCACCAATAGATTCACGTATTGAGTTTCATACAAACATCCATTATTTAGTGTTGTTTTTATAATATGAACAAGGCCAGAATAATATTTAATAAAAAGGCCCATAAAATGAGTGTTCTGCGGTTATCATTAAAAGTAAGACCTTAAAATAGGCATTGTTTCATACGGTAAATACATACCATTGATCTGAATGTCAAAGTATCCACATGAATGGCCGGACCCAAGGTTTCCCAGCAGAACATTGCCCAAAGCATCACACTGCCTCCGCCGGCTTGCCACCTGTCAGTCCAAAGCATCACACTGCCTCTGCCGGCTTGCTACCTGTCAGTCCAAAGCATCACACTGCCTCCGCCGGCTTGTCACCTGTCAGTCCAAAGCATGACACTGCCTCCACCAACTTGCTACCTGTCAGTCCAAAGCATCACACTGCCCCCGCCGGCTTGCCACCTGTCAGTCCAAAGCATCACACTGCCTCCGCCGGCTTGCCACATGTCAGCCCAAAGCATCACACTGCCTCCACCGGCTTGCTACCCGTCAGTCCAAAGCATCACAATGCCTCCGCCGGCTTGCCACCTGTCAGTCCAAAGCATCACACCGCCTCTGCCGGCTTGCCACCTGTCAGTCCAAAGCATCACATTGCCTCCGCCGGCTTGTCACCTGTCAGTGGTCATAAGGTTATGGCTGATCAGTGTATATATATATATATAAAGTACTTTAAGCTTCTGTCTAAACTCAATGTTCTCGGTTTCTTTTGTAGATTACCTAGAACATGGAGTTGAAGCACCAGTCAAAGCGATCATCCGACGCCATGAAACCCTCGCTCTCACCAATGAGAGTTTGGTAAACAACCTGACGGTCCTTGCCGATGAACAAGAGAATAAACAGCACATTCTGGAGATGTTACAGAGGAAGCACGACACCGCGAAGCTGGTAATTTCCTAATTTCCATTCCCATGCCACAATCAACTGCGCCCAGAGATCCTACCCAGAGGTTCTACCATAGAGATGCATGGGTATGCTCAGTGCAAAAGTGGGATTTGATCAATAAAGGGGGAAAATCAACTTCTGGGAAAAGGAAAATGTCGCTGCGCTAAGCTAGTCACAGGCTGAAATAAAATAAATGGATAAAATGATGGTTAGCAAACCGGTGTGAGCATGCTGCAAGTACAGTGTGATTGGCTGTACATTGTATAGAAAAAACAAAAACTGTCGGTGCTTCTCACTCTAATAGAGTTGGCCTTCCCCCACTAGGCCAATATTTATTGTGGAAGGGGGACACTTGCCTGGCTGAGTAAAATGGCTAATTGTTGCTTTTCTATCATATTTTATTTTTTATAGTAAATTTTCTGATATGATCAAAATAAAGAAAGCCCTTCTTATCCCCCCACTTGGAACCCCCCCCTCCCCCAATAAGAAAGAGGAAAATGGCAAACACCCAATAAGTGTTAAAACAGTCTCTTCTCACCAAGGGGTTAAGATATTTCTGTTGTATGCAGCATAGTTGTGCAATTAAGGGATTATGAGATGCTCGTTTGGCTCTGGGAGGTTGATGTTTCACATTTACAATAGGTTATTGTGCTCTGAATTCAGGAATTACAGTCGCAAAACTAAAAGGGGATACATTCTCGTAATTCATACTGCTCTAATCTCACAATTACTGGGGTAACATTGTGATGCATAAAACTCATGTTTCAAAGGATGTTCTTGTACTGTAACAATTTTCCTCTTCTCTGATTGCAAGATTTCTTCTAAAGGGCAACTGCCAGAGTAAAACGTGTTTAATTGAAAATGTGCATCAAATGAAGTCATTTTAAATAGAGAAATGATTTATTGAAATAATGCAAATAAAGCAAATTGACTGAGCCCTCACTGATGTATAGCTCTATCAGGGGGCAAACATCTTGGGTCAGGTATTCCTTCATCTGACTCAATTCTAAACAACACGTCTGCCCCCTGATAGAGCTATACAGAGGAAAGATTCTAAAAAACATGTCCGCCCCTGATAGAGCTATACAGAGCAAAGATTCTAAACAACATGTCCGCCCCTTGATAAAGCTATACAGAGCAAAAATTCTAAACAACATGTCCACCCCTGATAGAGCTATACAGAGCAAAGATTCTAAACAACATGTCTGCCCCCTGATAGAGCTATACAGAGCAAAGATTCTAAACAACATGCCTGCCCCCTGATAGAGCTACACAGAGCAAAGATTCTAAACAACATGTCAGTTCCCTGGTAGAGCTATACAGAGCAAAGATTCTAAACAACATGTCCACCCCTGATAGAGCTATACAGAGCAAAGATTCTAAACAACATGTCTGCCCCCTGATAGAGCTATACAGAGCAAAGATTCTAAACAACATGCCTGGCCCCTGATAGAGCTATACAGAGCAAAGATTCTAAACAACATGCCTGCCCCCTGATAGAGCTATACAGAGCAAAGATTCTAAACAACATGCCTGGCCCCTGATAGAGCTATACAGAGCAAAGATTCTAAACAACATGCCTGCCCCCTGATAGAGCTACACAGAGCAAAGATTCTAAACAACATGTCAGTTCCCTGGTAGAGCTATACAGAGCAAGGATTCTAAACAACACGTCTGCCTCCAGGTATTGCTATACGAGCAGAGAGGGCTCAAAAGGGTGCTTTTGTATTCTTCCATTAAAACATTTCTATATAAAATGCATATACCTGATGCAATATTTCAGTTAAATAGAACTTAATTTGTGCTGACAGTTGTTCCATACATCCACTACTGGCAGTGTTGAAAGTCCTTTTAAGATACCCCCCACTGAGAGGGGATGCACACTATGTACTGTAAGTCATACAGGGAGCATCTCCCCAGCGGTACCATGTCAAATGAATGTGTGAGATTCTCATTAGCTTCTCCGAGATCTGAGCCAATCAGAATGAAGCCAGAATTAAAATCATGCCAATGACCAGACATGGTAGAATCATCTAAGGGGATCCGTGTGTCTACTATGAAACATAAAAAAGGAGAAAATATATTTTTTTAACTCTTTCATTGGAAGCAGGGGAGAGCTGGCATGGGGTCCAAGGGGGGCAGTTTCTGGGACTGTAACACTTTTCACTTCTAAATGCTCCGCTGTCTGTCTATCCAGTTGTGTTATCCGTGAGTCTGTCTCTGTATCTTGTCTGTCTATCTGTGTCTATCTCTGATGATAAACGGAGGGCTGATGAAGTTCCCAGTCCCCCTCTAGTTGGAAGTCCTCTGCTGGCCATTGTCCTCTGTGGAAGGAAGACTAGAGCAAAACAAATAAAGTGATTTGTATAAAATGAACCTTGTGCAAGAATGATAAACAAATAAATTAATACTTGCGGTACCACACCCACTGCAGCCCTCTGGAGCACTCCGTAATGCTCAAATACAATAGCGAAAACAAAAAGCAGATTGGCGCAAAATCCTGTAAATAAAACACATAACACAATAGTGCAATAATGCCACACTATAAAAGTGTAATAGAAAATTATCAATAGATGCACTCACAAACATACGTGAGTGACAGTCACATCGGGTGAAGCTTGAAGATCCGTAATAACACCTTTAATAATATTAAAACAGTAGATGACAAAGTCATAAAAGTGCTCCCGAAGACGTCTTTTCCTCCTGATGAAGCCGTGTCGAGTACGGTGAAACGCGTAGAGGTGTCAACAGATCGCGTTCCAGCGCTGCATCTCCCACTACTTCTTTGGATTACAGCTCCGTTGATGTAAATGTCTTCGGGAGCACATTTATGACTTTGTCATCTACTGTTTTAATATTATTAAAGGTGATTTTACGGATATTCAAGCTTCGCCTGATGTGACTGTCACTCACGTATGTTTGTGAGTGCATCTATTGATCATTTTCTATTACACTTTTATAGTGTGGCATTATTGCACTATTGTGTTTTATTTAAAGGTACCCACTTTTTTGCGCCAATCTGTTTTCGCGGAGGTAGACTAGATCAAGCCGTAGTTTTTTTTTCCGCTGGGAGTAAGCGCGGGTCACTTAATAAGCGAGTATGTGAAAGAATGTAAAATAACAAACACTAAGTACTAAATCAGCCTGGTCTCTATTATGCAACATTTACATGAACAAGCATGTTTGTATTGTGCAGCCTGCGTGCGTTATCTATGGCTTAATCCTAATGCATTGACAAGAGCCGGTAATCTTACCTTGTATGTGCAACTCGCCCTGATCTCTAACTGTCAGCTATTGATTGCATGGATGGCTCTAGCCCAACTACTGCTCTTCCAAAATCATTGAGTTTGCTGCCCTCTAGTGGAAAAGTGTCGACGCTACATGCCTGTCTTTCCTGGAAACTGGCAAAGGCATGTAGATCTTGGTGTCTTCCACTAGAGGGCAGCAAATCCTGTATTGCCTCATCACTTGTCTCTTATTGCCCCAGTATTCTTGATCTATATCATCTGTAGCATGTTTTTCCTTCCCATGACCAGACTTCTCCCTTTTTGTTTATATAGACAATGAACAGCGAACTGTCTCAGCTCCAGCTGCAATACGACTGGATGGTCGAAAAAAACAAACAGCTGGAACTGACCTTCAACCTTGAGAAAGGTCAATTTAGGAATCAGGTAACCCTGGGAGCATGCTGAATCACCAGAGAAAGAACAACTGTATCTAGTATTTATATAGTAACTAACTAGACAGGGCTGTAAAACTCACAGGGGCTGGATCACCCGAACAATGTGTTTACTGGGCGTGTAGAGCATGGGAAATGATTGCAAATGATCTATACATTGTATTAGCAAAACTGCAAGAAAATGTCTAAATTAGGAGAACAATGTGTTTTAAATGTGTCTGTGGAGTCTCCTACTTATGACATCATCTGGGGCACGGTATGCAAATGAACTGATTTTCTTTTTTTTTTTCTTAAAGGTTGCAAAGAGCTTTATTGGAGTTATACATTCTTACATAGGTATTGAAACAATTTACAGAACATATAAGTATTGATCAAAGATAAGGATGAATAAACTGAGGGTGGAAAAAAGGGGGGGGGGTACATAGGGTAAAGGGAAATGACATTAGGGGAGGGTTGAACTGCTTTTCAATGGGTAATGTGTAATTTGCATACCAGGCCACAGGTGATGTCATAAGCAGGAGACTCCACCCTGATTAATTGATTGGATTATGTCTGTGCGGATATCCATCCTACGTACTGCCGGGCTGCACTTTGCATGCTCTTTCTGCAGCATGTGGAACAGATATGTGTCCCTGGAAACATGGCCGATGTTGGCATTTATGGGAACGTATGAAAGTGTAATACTGAAGTATCTTTTTAAAAAATCACTAATACAAAGTCAGTCTTATTCACGAAAGAGGGAATTGACAAGGGAGTTTCAAACCGAAGGCCTAAATAGCCGAATTTGAAGTACAGCTGCACCAGAGAAATGTTTTCCAACTCGGCTACTTTGGCCTTATGTTTGACATTCCCTTCTGAATTCCCTGCAGTTCTCATGACTAAAGCTGTGTTGATTAATGTAGCACAATTCTATTTCCTAATGAATCATTAGATTCTGTGGCCGATAACTCTGTTTGTTTTTGGATGTCTATACTGGATGTTAACCTGTGACCCCTGCTGACCCTTTTCTTCCTGCCCTGACCTTTTGTCTGGTTGTAGAGCATTGATATGAGCAGCTTGCTGCTGGCGATCACTAACCTGGCAGATCAGTGTCACATGAAGCATTACGGGGCAATCGCTGAGGTGGAATTATTGCTAAAACTGGACATGATTAAGGTAAATAATAATCACTCTGTGCAATATTTCTATGGACAATGCCTTACCTGGGGCTAGCCTGGGGTGCTAAAATGCTAACAAAATGGATTGAGGTTTCCTTATTCCTACATGTCAATCTCACCTTACTCCTGCATGTAAATCTCACCTTACTCCTGCGTGTAAATCTTGTCTTACTCCTGCGTGTAAATCTTGTCTTACTCCTGCGTGTAAATCTCACCTTACTCCTGCGTGTAAATCTTGTCTTACTCCTGCGTGTAAATCTTGTCTTACTCCTGCATGTAAATCTCACCTTACTCCTGCGTGTAAATCTCACCTTACTCCTGCGTGTAAATCTCACCTTACTCCTGCGTGTAAATCTCGTCTTACTCCTGCGTGTAAATCTTGTCTTACTCCTGCGTGTAAATCTTGTCTTACTCCTGCGTGTAAATCTTGTCTTACTCCTGCGTGTAAATCTTGTCTTACTCCTGCGTGTAAATCTTGTCTTACTCCTGCGTGTAAATCTTGTCTTACTCCTGCGTGTAAATCTTGTCTTACTCCTGCGTGTAAATCTTGTCTTACTCCTGCGTGTAAATCTCACCTTACTCCTGCGTATAAATCTTGTCTTACTCGTGCGTGTAAATCTTGTCTTACTCGTGCGTGTAAATCTTGTCTTACTCGTGCGTGTAAATCTTGTCTTACTCGTGCGTGTAAATCTCACCTCACTCCTGCGTGTAAATCTTGTCTTACTCGTGCGTGTAAATCTTGTCTTACTCGTGCGTGTAAATCTTGTCTTACTTGTGCGTGTAAATCTCGTCTTACTCGTGCGTGTAAATCTTGTCTTACTCCTGCGTGTAAATCTTGTCTTACTCCTGCGTGTAAATCTTGTCTTACTCGTGCGTGTAAATCTTGTCTTACTCGTGCGTGTAAATCTCGTCTTACTCGTGCGTGTAAATCTCGTCTTACTCGTGCGTGTAAATCTCGCCTTACTCCTGCGTGTAAATCTCGCCTTACTCCTGCGTGTAAATCTCGCCTTACTCCTACGTGTAAATCTTGTCTTACTCCTGCGTGTAAATATCTTTGGTGCTTATTCTCCCTTGTAAATTTCAGGAGTATATTTTGGAAAAAATGCATATTGAAAAACTGGCACTGAACCCTTCGGAAGCGTTGCAGTTATTAGGAAGTCCCGATTACCAAACTGCAAAACAGAAAAAAACAACAAGGAAGGAACCAGCGAAAACCAAAGGTTCCCACCTCCAGCAGAACATATCCCTTGTGAACGGGAGCAAGAGGAGGGTGTCCAGCAGGGGCTCAAATATATAGGAGGAAGGGAAGGAGAGGAAAGCAAGAGATATGGTGACATAGTGTGATCCTGTATGAATGATAAATACACACACCTTCCATACTTCAATAGATACACATCCAGGAAGTCCACTGGGACCAGCTCAAGTGATAAAATCACTGTGTAATAAAATACTGGTGGTTTTAACAAACACCTCCCCGCACCCTACGTGTTTCATTGTGATATCTGCCTTCCTCAGGGGTATTTCAGAAGTGAATGTATCAAACTAACAGAACACTCTATAAAAACCCTCCCTCCTAACCTACTGTCCAATCCCCATCGAGCCCTGTCCAATCTCCATCGAGCCCTGTCCAATCCCCATCGAGCCCTGTCCAATCCCCATCGAGCAATGTCCAATCCCCATCGAGCAATGTCCAATCCCCATCGAGCAATAAAAAAATTGGGCAGACTAGATGGACCGAATGGTTCTTATCTGCCGACACATTCTATGTTTCTAAGCCCTGTCCAATCTCCATCGAGCCCTGTCCAATCCCCATCGAGCCCTGCCCAATCCCCATCGAGCACTGTCCAATCCCCATCGAGCCCTGTAACTGCCGCCAGCTGGATGAATCAGTCAAAGTTCCGTATTCACTTATATAGATTCCGGGATTTGAGGTCTTGGTTCCCAACACTCACAGAAGTGGGTGCTTAGCATCCTTTCAGATGGGAGAGCCACAGTAAAAGCACTTTAGATGGTCTCCGTAAATAGAGGGACAACAGAGGAGGAAAGAGGGACAAGGGGATTTGGGTGCAAAATAGGGACTGTCCCTCCTAAGTAGAGACACTTGGTAGGTTTGCACCACCATTACTATTTAAAATAAATAATATATAAACACACTCACTGTTTACATACTCTGTATTATTGCTCTGTGATCCACACACACACACATTAACTATTCTGTGCAGCTAGAAAAGTGGAACAACAAGGGGTTAAAATGTGGAACAGGGGGATTTGGGATAATATTAGTGATTGTGTCTAATAAAGTAAATACAATGTGTCTAGTTATCATTCATACAGTATCACACTATGTCCTCTCTTTTTTTCTCTGTCGAGTATGTCGTTGTTATATGTAACTTCTATCATGCAGTGCCCTTAATGCAGCCCTATTCCTGAACAATCCTCCAGCTAGCTTGTCCGATCACCCCGAATACTCTGGGAAAGGCCAGCGTGCCGTATAAAAGGTCTGTAGTATCCGTACATTCAGGACAATCGAATACCAGTAACACTTCTTATTAATGTGTCGCTTCCTCTTAACCCTTTAGAGGCCAGGATTTCATGTAAGCCTATTTTATTTTTAAAAACGGTCTCAAACGGGAGGCAGGATAAATCCGGTAGCTTCCTGGGATTTTATGGACTGACAAATTCTGATTAATTTTTTTTTTTTTTTGCTGGTCCTATAACATAATTTAATTTTTTATGCCTGTATTTTAAATGAAAAATATATTATAATATACATTTTTAAAATTTGGAAAGCTCCTGCAACGTATAGGTCTACGTATAGGTGTTGCAGGAGCTTTCCAAATTTTAAAAATGTATACGGAGCACCTGTGATGGGGAGGGGTGCTAACGTGAAGCTTGGTCAGAGCTATTTATATATGTATTTGATACGTCATAATCTGGTGACTACCATAAATATTTGATTATCTGTGGTGTAACCTTTTAATGTACATATTTTGGGGACTGTATAATTTATCAGAATTTCACTGTATTATAATGTTTTCTGTATGAGTTTTTTTTAAATAAAATAAAAAAATGAATGAAAATATGTGTTGCAGAGTATATCTGGCCTCTATATTGATATAGCTATTTTAGTATTAGTCCCTCCTTGACCAGACTGTTTTGAAAATGTATCCTTCGTGACAATGGCTGTTTTAATACTTCTGCAGTGTTTGTGTTTAGCTGTAATTTTCCTTTTTTTAAGTGCAAAGTCTCTCGACACCAAGGGCTTTATTTATGAAAAAAGGAACTGCAGGGAATTCACCTGTGGCCTGATATGCAAATTAACTGCTTTTCAGTGGGAAATGTGTCATTTGCATACCGTGCCACAGGTGATGTCATAAGCAGGAGACTGCCACAGACACGTTTATTTCACATTTTTCTCCTAATTTAGCCAATTGCTTGGACTTTTGCCAATACAATGTATAGATCATTTTTATGCTTTACATTCACAGTAAAACAATGTGTAGGTGATACAGTCCCTTTAAAACATTTCTATTTAAAATGCCTTCACTTGATACCATCTTTTAATTAAACATGGATGTGTCTTTTTGCAGACAATTGTATGAATGGCGCACGTCAGCAGTACCATAGCTGCCAACATCGACTATGTTTCCAGGGACACATATTTGTTGCAGAAAGAGCATGCAAAGTGCAGCCCGGCAGCATGTAGAATGGATATACGCACAGACACAATCCAATTAATTAATCATAGTAGGTACTATGAGATCTCCACCCTGATTAATTAATTGGATTGTGTCTGTGCGTATATCCATCCTACATACTGCCGCGCTGCACTTTGCGTGCTCTTTCTGCAGCATGTGGAACAAATATGTGTCCCTGGAACCATGGCCGATGTTGGCAACTATGCATTAGGGAGAACATACCTCCATACCTTCCAATATTTCAAATGGCCATTTATATTTTTGTGGGAGTGGCTGAAGGTGCCGCTGTGGGCGGAGCTTTGCCAGAACATTTTCAGTGACTTCATGGCCAATTGGTAACTATTTGATAAGTCATTTGATTGTGATTTGATCAGTCCTTTAGAATAATAATAATAATATATTTTATTTACACGTATTAATATAAAACACATTTACTGCAGTAGAAACTCTCTGTATTGTGAGTTTTTATTGTAGTGGAGTCTGTGATCCACTCATAAGAGGGACAATAGAGGAGGAAAGAGGGACAGGGGGATTTGGGTGCAAAATAGGGACTGTTCCTTCTAGATAGGGACACTTGGTAGGTATGCACCACTATTATCATTATTATTATTCTAAACAGCTAATATATAAACACACTCACTGTTTACACTCACTGTATTATTACTGGTGCTCTGTGATCCACACACATTATGCTGTGCTGCTAGAAAAGTGGAACATCAAAGGGTTAAAAAGAGGGACAGGGGTTTCAAAATAGTGACTGTCCCTCCCAATATGTATGCAGGGGGCTTTGCCAGCTGCAGAGGACTAATACTCCCATCATCCTCAGCAAGCCTATGTGGAATACAGGGGATTGTCCCCACCCATCCCTGGGCATTGTCCTGGCACAGAAAGGGTTACAGTCTAGCTGTGATGTCACCAGGCCCCGCCCACAGCTGTCATGCACACAACATGCAAACAGCACAAGGGGGCTGGAGTGAGAGGGGTGGTTAGCCTGGGAGGCGGGGTTTATATTGAGGGGCGTGGCTCAGGGTGGTGTCTGGTGTGCTGCTGGAGGAAGAGGAAGGATCAGTGTAGTTATGGTTAGTGTAGGGGGCACAGGAGGGGAGGGGGGGTTTAAATACCCTGCAGATTAACCCCTGCATTATTCCCATGTATAGGATCAGTTGGCCCATATTCCTGTATTTGATCTGGTTTAATGATTATTATTTTTATATGTCATTTTGTGTGACCCCCCCTCTCCCTGCAGTATAAGCTGGGTGCTGTACATTGGTAACAAGGTAGGGTGTGATTTGCATGGCACAGGATTGTTACAATGTAACACTGTATACTAATAGGGAGATAAACATTGACCCTGCACAATGCATGCTGAGAACTAGTAACTCTGCATTATCCATGGCCAGCTGAGCTCCTCTATATATATTATTATATACATTATCCATGGCCAGCTGATCTCCTCTATATATTATTATATACATTATCCATGGCCAGCTGATCTCCTCTATATATTATTATATACATTATCCATGGCCAGCTGATCTCCTCTATATATTATTATATACATTATCCATGGCCAGCTGAGCTCTTCGATATATTCTTCTATCCATTGTGCAGGGTCTGGTGAGTTTCTCCTGTTAGAAGAACAGAGTTGGCCCTGTATAATGCATTGTTATAAAGTGACAGTGTGTAAAGGTGTAACTCTGTATTATCCATGGCCAGCTGAGCTCTTCTATATATTATTCTATACATTGTGCAGGGTCTGGTGAGTTTCTCCTGCTAGAAGAACAGAGTTGGCCCTGTATAATGCATTGTTATAAAGTGACAGTGTGTAAAGATGTAACTCTGTATTATCCATGGCCAGCTGAGCTCTTCTATATATTCTTCTATACATTGTGCAGGGCCTGGTGAGTTTCTCCTGCTAGAAGAACAGAGTTGGTCCTGTATAATGCATTGTTATAAAGTGACAGTGTGTAAAGATGTAACTCTGCATTATCCATGGCTAGCTGAGCTCTTCTATATATTCTTCTATACATTGTGCAGGGTCTGATGAGTTTCTCCTGCTAGAAGAACAGAGTTGGCCCTGTATAATGCATTGTTATAAAGTGACAGTGTGTAAAGATGTAACTCTGCATTATCCATGGCCAGCTGAGCTCTTCTATATATTATTATATACATTATCCATGGCCAGCTGAGCTCCTCTATATATATTATTATATACATTATCTATGGCCAGCTGAGCTCTTCTATATATTATTACATACATTATCCATGGCCAGCTGAGCTCCTCTATATATATTATTATATACATTATCTATGGCCAGCTGAGCTCTTCTATATATTATTACATACATTATCCATGGCCAGCTGAGCTCCTCTATATATATTATTATATACATTATCCATGGCCAGCTGAGCTCCTCTATATATATTATTATATACATTATCCATGGCCAGCTGAGCTCCTCTATATATATTATTATATACATTATCCATGGCCAGCTGAGCTCTTCTATATATATTATTATATACATTATCCATGGCCAGCTGAGCTCTTCTATATATATATTATTATATACATTATCCATGGCCAGCTGAGCTCTTCTATATATATATTATTATATACATTATCCATGGCCAGCTGAGCTCTTCTATATATATATATTATTATATACATTATCCATGGCCAGCTGAGCTCTTCTATATATATATTATTATATACATTATCCATGGCCAGCTGAGCTCTTCTATATATATTATTATATACATTATCCATGGCCAGCTGAGCTCTTCTATATATATTATTATATACATTATCCATGGCCAGCTGAGCTCTTCTATATATATTATTATATACATTATCCACGTCCAGCTGAGCTCCTCTATATATATATTATTATATACATTATCCATGGCCAGCTGAGCTCTTCTATATATATTATTATATACATTATCCATGGCCAGCTGAGCTCTTCTATATATATTATTATATACATTATCCATGGCCAGCTGAGCTCCTCTATATATATATTATTATATACATTATCCATGGCCAGCTGAGCTCCTCTATATATATTATTATATACATTATCCATGGCCAGCTGAGCTCCTCTATATATATTATTATATACATTATCCATGGCCAGCTGAGCTCCTCTATATATATATTATTATATACATTATCCATGGCCAGCTGAGCTCCTCTATATATATTATTATATACATTATCCATGGCCAGCTGAGCTCCTCTATATATATTATTATATACATTATCCATGGCCAGCTGAGCTCCTCTATATATATTATTATATACATTGTGCAGGGCCTGGTGAGTTTCTCCTGCTAGAAGAACAGAGTTGGTCCTGTATAATGCATTGTTATAAAGTGACAGTGTGTAAAGATGTAACTCTGCATTATCCATGGCCAGCTGAGCTCTTCTATATATTCTTCTATACATTGTGCAGGGCCTGGTGAGTTTCTCCTGCTAGAAGAACAGAGTTGGTCCTGTATAATGCATTGTTATAAAGTGACAGTGTGTAAAGATGTAACTCTGCATTATCCATGGCCAGCTGAGCTCTTCTATATATTATTATATACATTATCCATGGCCAGCTGAGCTCCTCTATATATATTATTATATACATTATCTATGGCCAGCTGAGCTCTTCTATATATTATTACATACATTATCCATGGCCAGCTGAGCTCCTCTATATATATTATTATATACATTATCTATGGCCAGCTGAGCTCTTCTATATATTATTACATACATTATCCATGGCCAGCTGAGCTCCTCTATATATATTATTATATACATTATCCATGGCCAGCTGAGCTCCTCTATATATATTATTATATACATTATCCATGGCCAGCTGAGCTCCTCTATATATATTATTATATACATTATCCATGGCCAGCTGAGCTCTTCTATATATATTATTATATACATTATCCATGGCCAGCTGAGCTCTTCTATATATATATTATTATATACATTATCCATGGCCAGCTGAGCTCTTCTATATATATTATTATATACATTATCCATGGCCAGCTGAGCTCTTCTATATATATTATTATATACATTATCCATGGCCACCTGAGCTCTTCTATATATATTATTATATACATTATCCATGGCCAGCTGAGCTCTTCTATATATATTATTATATACATTATCCATGGCCAGCTGAGCTCCTCTATATATATTATTATATACATTATCCATGGCCAGCTGAGCTCCTCTATATATATATTATTATATACATTATCCATGGCCAGCTGAGCTCCTCTATATATATTATTATATACATTATCCATGGCCAGCTGAGCTCCTCTATATATATTATTATATACATTATCCATGGCCAGCTGAGCTCTTCTATATATATTATTACATACATTATCCATGGCCAGCTGAGCTCTTCTATATATATTATTATATACATTATCCATGGCCAGCTGAGCTCTTCTATATATATTATTATATACATTATCCATGGCCAGCTGAGCTCTTCTATATATATTATTATATACATTATCCATGGCCAGCTGAGCTCTTCTATATATATTATTATATACATTATCCATGGCCAGCTGAGCTCCTCTATATATAATATTATATACATTATCCATGGCCAGCTGAGCTCTTCTATATATATTATTATATACATTATCCATGGCCAGCTGAGCTCTTCTATATATTATTATATACATTATCCATGGCCAGCTGAGCTCCTCTATATATATTATTACATACATTATCCATGGCCAGCTGAGCTCTTCGATATATTATTATATACATTATCCATGGCCAGCTGAGCTCCTCTATATATATTATTACATACATTATCCATGGCCAGCTGAGCTCTTCTATATACATTATTATATACATTATCCATGGCCAGCTGAGCTCTTCTACATATATTATTATATACATTATCCATGGCCAGCTGAGCTCTTCTACATATATTATTATATACATTATCCATGGCCAGCTGAGCTCCTCTATATATATTATTATATACATTATCCATGGCCAGCTGAGCTCCTCTATATATATTATTATATACATTATCCATGGCCAGCTGAGCTCTTCTATATATATTATTATATACATTATCCATGGCCAGCTGAGCTCTTCTATATATATTATTATATACATTATCCATG
Organism: Pelodytes ibericus; assembly: GCA_036172795.1. Classification (NCBI taxonomy): domain Eukaryota; kingdom Metazoa; phylum Chordata; class Amphibia; order Anura; family Pelodytidae; genus Pelodytes; species Pelodytes ibericus. Next base: position 5,599,694 of record CM069868.1, on the reverse strand, counting down.
GCCAGCTGAGCTCCTCTATATATATTATTATATACATTATCCATGGCCAGCTGAGCTCCTCTATATATATTATTATATACATTATCCATGGCCAGCTGAGCTCCTCTATATATATTATTATATACATTATCCATGGCCAGCTGAGCTCCTCTATATATATATTATTATATACATTATCCATGGCCAGCTGAGCTCTTCTATATATATTATTATATACATTATCCATGGCCAGCTGAGCTCTTCTATATATATTATTATATACATTATCCATGGCCAGCTGAGCTCCTCTATATATATATTATTATATACATTATCCATGGCCAGCTGAGCTCTTCTATATATTATTATATACATTATCCATGGCCAGCTGAGCTCTTCTATATATTATTATATACATTATCCATGGCCAGCTGAACTCTTCTATATATATTATATACATTATCCATGGCCAGCTGAGCTCTTCTATATATTATTATATACATTATCCATGGCCAGCTGAGCTCCTCTATATATATTATTACATACATTATCCATGGCCAGCTGAGCTCTTCGATATATTATTATATACATTATCCATGGCCAGCTGAGCTCTTCTATATATTCTTCTATACATTGTGCAGGGTCTGGTGAGTTTCTCCTGCTAGAAGAACAGAGTTGGCCCTGTATAATGCACTGTTATATAGTGACAGTGTGTAAAGATGTAACTCTGCATTATCCATGGCCAGCTTAGCTCTTCTATATATTCTTCTATACATTGTGCAGGGTCTGGTGAGTTTCTCCTGCTAGAAGAACAGAGTTGGCCCTGTATAATGCATTGTTATAAAGTGACAGTGTGTAAAGATGTAACTCTGCATTATCCATGGCCAGCTGAGCTCTTCTATATATATTATTATATACATTATCCATGGCCAGCTGAGCTCCTCTATATATATTATTATATACATTATCCATGGCCAGCTGAGCTCCTCTATATATATTATTATATACATTATCCATGGCCAGCTGAGCTCTTCGATATATTCTTCTATCCATTGTGCAGGGTCTGGTGAGTTTCTCCTGTTAGAAGAACAGAGTTGGCCCTGTATAATGCATTGTTATAAAGTGACAGTGTGTAAAGATGTAACTCTGCATTATCCATGGCCAGCTGAGCTCCTCTATATTTTCTTCTATACATTGTGCAGGGCCTGGTGAGTTTCTCCTGCTAGAAGAACAGAGTTGGCCCTGTATAATGCATTGTTATAAAGTGACAGTGTGTAAAGATGTAACTCTGCATTATCCATGGCCAGCTGAGCTCTTCTATATATATTATTATATACATTATCCATGGCCAGCTGAGCTCTTCTATATATATTATTATATACATTATCCATGGCCAGCTGAGCTCTTCTATATATATTATTATATACATTATCCATGGCCAGCTGAGCTCTTCTATATATATTATTATATACATTATCCATGGCCAGCTGAGCTCCTCTATATATATATTATTACATACATTATCCATGGCCAGCTGAGCTCTTCGATATATTATTATATACATTATCCATGGCCAGCTGAGCTCTTCTATATATTCTTCTATACATTGTGCAGGGTCTGGTGAGTTTCTCCTGCTAGAAGAACAGAGTTGGCCCTGTATAATGCACTGTTATATAGTGACAGTGTGTAAAGATGTAACTCTGCATTATCCATGGCCAGCTTAGCTCTTCTATATATTCTTCTATACATTGTGCAGGGTCTGGTGAGTTTCTCCTGCTAGAAGAACAGAGTTGGCCCTGTATAATGCATTGTTATAAAGTGACAGTGTGTAAAGATGTAACTCTGCATTATCCATGGCCAGCTGAGCTCTTCTATATATTATTATATACATTATCCATGGCCAGCTGAGCTCTTCTATATATATTATTATATACATTATCCATGGCCAGCTGAGCTCCTCTATATATATTATTATATACATTATCCATGGCCAGCTGAGCTCCTCTATATATATTATTATATACATTATCCATGGCCAGCTGAGCTCTTCGATATATTCTTCTATCCATTGTGCAGGGTCTGGTGAGTTTCTCCTGTTAGAAGAACAGAGTTGGCCCTGTATAATGCATTGTTATAAAGTGACAGTGTGTAAAGATGTAACTCTGCATTATCCATGGCCAGCTGAGCTCCTCTATATTTTCTTCTATACATTGTGCAGGGCCTGGTGAGTTTCTCCTGCTAGAAGAACAGAGTTGGCCCTGTATAATGCATTGTTATAAAGTGACAGTGTGTAAAGATGTAACTCTGCATTATCCATGGCCAGCTGAGCTCTTCTATATATTATTATATACATTATCCATGGCCAGCTGAGCTCTTCTATATATATTATTATATACATTATCCATGGCCAGCTGAGCTCTTCTATATATATTATTATATACATTATTCATGGCCAGCTGAGCTCTTCTATATATATTATTATATACATTATCCATGGCCAGCTGAGCTCTTCTATATATATTATTATATACATTATCCATGGCCAGCTGAGCTCTTCTATATATATTATTATATACATTATCCATGGCCAGCTGAGCTCCTCTATATATATTATTATATACATTATCCATGGCCAGCTGAGCTCCTCTATATATATATTATTATATACATTATCCATGGCCAGCTGAGCTCCTCTATATATATATTATTATATACATTATCCATGGATAATGTATATAATAATGCATATAATAATATATATAGAAGAGCTCAGCTGGCCATGGATAATGTATATAATAATATATATAGAAGAGCTCAGCTGGCCATGGATAATGTATATAATAATATATATAGAGGAGCTCAGCTGGCCATGGATAATGTATATAATAATATATATAGAAGAGCTCAGCTGGCCATGGATAATGTATATAATAATATATATATAGAAGAGCTCAGCTGGCCATGGATAATGTATATAATAATGTATATAATAATATATATAGAGGAGCTCAGCTGGCCATGGATAATGTATATAATAATATATATAGAAGAGCTCAGCTGGCCATGGATAATGTATATAATAATATATATAGAAGAGCTCAGCTGGCCATGGATAATGTATATAATAATATATATAGAAGAGCTCAGCTGGCCATGGATAATGTATCATATTTGCAAGTCTGGTAACATAATGTATTGATATGTTGTTATGCACAGTAACTGAATGATGCCCATTTATGTGGGGGCTTAATGGTGACATCTTAGTGGGTTAGTGGATACGGCAGGTGGGCAGTTCCCATTATTGTTGTTTAATCCAATTTTCAGGTAACAAGTTTAATAGTTGTATTTAAACTGGATTATGGAATGTCATTTTTCAAACACCTCCATAGTTGAAAACAGCCCATTTTTAGGGGTAAAATAAATATATATATATATATATATTTTTTTTTTTTCTTTTTTTTTTTTTTTTTTTTATTGTTTCAGTAAAAAAAAAGTCTGCCAATTTGGGTTCAGATTCCAATATCCTCTAACCAAAAAACAAACAAACGCTTTTTGCTCCCTTGGGTCAGTTGATTTGTGTGTAATACCATCTTATACTCTAATATGAGACTAAATGAATTTGATCGAATTAGCCATCACTGACCAAGGTCTACTGGTGAGTGGACAAAGAGGATTTTTTTTTTGTCTCCAGCTATTCCATGGCTGCAACTCCCATGATCCTCAGGTATCCAGTAATCGGTACACTGGTTTCTGATTGCTATATATTTACGTGTGTGATAATAGAATAATATTGCGCTCGGTTTCTCAGCAGGGTGAAGCATCTCTAGATCTGATATCTGAGAAATATGACATTGGAATATTCGTCAATGACCACGGACAGGAACCCTTCTACCAAAGGAAACTGCAGGTACCTGACATCACAGTGCTATATGTATAATAATGTATATTACCTGTGTAAGGTACTCTGCATAGACCCATCAACAGAAATGACTAAATGCTCCACGTTTGGTTCATAGGGCCTCTGTCACTTAAACATAATGTATACTGTGAATATAGCGAATACAGGTGATATACACATTGTGTTAGCAGATTAACTCCCCCCCCCCAATTAATCCCTAGACAAGCTTCGACACCCCACATATTGTGGACTACATTTCCCTTGATGCTTTGCAAGCATTACAGCTGCATTATGAGAGATGGAGTCCACAATATGGTTGCATACCCCTGCCCTGCATGGTTCCATTATTGTGGCGGTCACTCTCCATCCAGTGATGCTAATAATACTGAGCTTTCTTTCCCTGGATGTAGGAGCCACCAAATAAATAACAAGAACAGAAGCCTGCTTACACCCTGCACCCAATCACAAACCCAACCCAGCCATGCACCAGAAGCAACCTGACATTTGACAAGCAATGTTCCTAAGGTGCTCATGCAACCACTTAGCTGGCTGAGCATCATGGGAACTGCTATTTGAGACTGTCTAACTGTAGATACTCTAAGCACCAGGATTATGTGGGACCCACACACTAGCAGAAAACATGTATCCCTAGCTATCGCCAGGGTTATGTAGATGGCAATACCCCGGGGTGCCAGGTCTCATTTCCTGGTCGCCATGATGACCCGTCACCCTGGATTTGGCGAGTTCGAGATTTGGTCCACAGCCACCGAAGTGCAGACATACGTTTGTCTCTTCCAGGCCTGTAGGGATATTATTAAAGAGTAGTATAGCCTGGAATATGTCGCTAACTAAAAATTGCATCCTCTCCCCCCCCCCCCCCCCCCCCAGGATCTTCAGAAATCGTACGGCGCTGTGAGAAAGACTCGAGCCGACGGGAGCTGTTTTTATAGAGCTTTTGGCTTTGCTTACTTGGAGTTCCTGCTCGGAAAGCAGCAGGAATTGATCAGGTGAGATTAATCTTTTTTATTTTTATTTCATTTTAATACTTAATATTTAGGGAATTGTTTGTTTGTAACTATTTTTTAAAGTTTTCATACGTTAATTTTTTTGGGGATAAATTGTGGATTGCTTGCCCTAATTCAGACAGTTTAATTTTACTAGCAGATTAGCAAACTAAGGGATATAAAATGAATCCTGACTTGAGGAGCTTGCACTTTTTTTTTTTTTCTCCGTTCTCCTCCAGGTTTAAAGAAGTTGTGATCCAGAGTAAGGATGAGCTCTTAACGGCCGGGTTTATGGAGCATATAATTAAACACTACTATGAAACTGTAAGTATAGATGGAATAAAATGGTCAAACATAAAACTGATTAGATGATCTAAGCCGCTCTTGCATCAAACACCTTTTTAAAAGGGACTCTGTCAACCCAAACATTACTTTAACTGTTAATGTAGAGGATGAAAAAAAAGGATGAAATATGATTTATACATTGTGTTCGCTAAATGGAATGCAAATACCTAAAATAAAACTAGTTTTTTTTTTTAAATGTCATAAGATGGAGACACCAGACGCATCACCTTGTGGCTTGATATGCAAATAAGTTAATTTGCATGTTAACACAAATGTGATGTCATAAGCAGGAGACTCCACAGACATGGATATATTTCTCTTATTTTATGCATCTGAATGCAAATTTGCTAACAATGTATAGATTATTTTTCATTTGGTTATTCTCTCTGTAAGCAATGTTTACGTGGACTGTACACGTGTTGGTTTTAAAGGAAGAGAGTATATTTAAAAGAAGAAAAACTACCACAACTAGAGGACATAGTCTGAAATTAGAGGGGCAACGATTTAAATGTAGTATCAGGAAGTATTACTTTACTGAGAGGGTAGTGGATGCATGGAATAGTCTTCCAGTAGAGGTGGTAAAGGTTAATACAGTGAAGGAGTTTAAGCATGCGTGGGATAGACACAAGGCTATCCTAGATATAAGACCGGGAACGGGTGACTAATAAAAGTACGCAATGCCCACACATTCTATGTTTCTATGGAAAATGTTTCTGCTTTAACTGAAAGGTTACATCAAGTGCAGGCATTTTATATAGAAATTCTTTCATGAGAAAATACAAATACAGCTCCTTATTGAGCCCTCTGTATCTCTATCAGGGGGCGGACATTTTGTTTAGAATTGTGGGTCAGATGAAGGAAGATGTGACCAGAAATTTTGGGGACCCCAGAACAAATGGTCTGAGCCCCTCTCACCACTCCCTTACGCCTGCAAACCTTTAATTATTACCCCCCCCTCCACCCCTTGCCGCAGTACCAACAGCTTTTGCCAGAGCACTTAGATTGCGCCCACAAGTCTTGCCAGCACCAACATTGCACACCCAGGTCTTCCCTGGTGTCTAGTGGTGGGAAGCTAGATGTCTGTGCGCTGTCCAGGTGGACAGACTTCCTCCCATGCTGCCTCTTACACGTATCTGGAGGCCGAGCGTTTGCATGTGAATGTAGGGGCACCTGGATGACTGCTAGTTAAACTATTAGGTGGAAATCCACAAACCTGATTATCGCTGGGTTTTAGACCAGAACAGGCATCTCAGTGTGTTTTTGATACTGGTGGCAGCAGTGGGTGTACAGCAAGTTTGAATTGGAATTCAGAAGGTGGTGGATTCCAAATATTCACCACTCTTACTGCACTGAATCCTTTCCACGGTCTCTTCGAACTGATCTGGTGTAACTGCTGTGCCAAGTCTCAATAAGCATAACCAGTTGGGGAACTGCATGATGGGAGTTGTAGTCCACAGCAGATTGCTCTGACTGTCTCTCAGTTTCTTGGTATTATAGAATTAGTGGAAAGAGATGGCACCATCGCAAAGCTGGTCAAGGCCTTCAACCACCAGTATTGCTCTGACAGCGCCGTGCAGTACCTGCGACTTGTGGCGTCCGCATTTCTCCGGAACCGAGCGGATTTCTACCAGCCTTTTATTGATGAATCGATGCATATTCTGGACTTCTGCACGCAGGTTACTTACCCTTACCTGTCACATGTAACGCTCGCGCAAATGTATAACACGGCGGGTTACTGTATAAAAGTCTGCCCCAGAACGAAGCACTGGTTTCCATGGTGACCGCTCCACTTTTGCCCCAGAACGGACTAATAATTAATAATCCCCATGACATGAGAGCTTTTGTCCATTCGTTTCACTTACTAAAATCTAGCAGGAGAGGTACAAATTGCTTTCCTCACTCCAACTGCTAAAAACATTTTTTTTTCTTTAATATTGTCTGTCTCCAGCATCCATTTTGAGAATTTTACCCATGATGCCACATTCTCAAGTCTTCCAGCAAGTCTCACTCTTCAACTGTGGCCAGAGCCTGCATGATGATGTCATAAGACTCCCCTGCTCTCTTACTGGCTCCTGTGTATCACTAGTGGGAAGTTGTATAAATGAATCCCATGCTCAAACATAGAAATACTTGAATGTGTTCTATTAATGTTATGTATATAGTGCCACAATACCTTGGTAACAAAATACTGTAATATTAATACCATTTTTTTTTTTTTTAACCTTTTGCAGAATGTGGAACCCATGGCCACGGAGTGTGACCACGTCCAAATTACTGCCTTGACTCAAGCGTTGGAGATTCCTCTGCAAGTGGAATACATGGATGATATGGACAGTGCAATAAACCACCATATATTCCCTGAAGGTGCCAGCCCTTCCATATTTATGTTATACAGACACAATCATTATTCTATATTGTACCGAGCAGAATGCCACGAGTCAGAGGATCTATAACGAAATCTTCAGTTCACCTGTTTTATGCAGACCCCCGGCTGGTCTGTGCGTTGCTTGTTAATACAGACCTGATTTTGTTTTGAAGGATTTTATACTTTTGTAAATTACAAAAAATAAAATGATACTTTTTTTCATGAATTTACCCTCCAAATGACTTATTCCGGGTGTCTGGGGTGTGATCTGTCACGTGGATAAGGGCAAAGATGCAGATCAGTGACCCTTCCTGGCCAACTTGTCAGTGTGATGTCACAGCTAACTATGGCTGCCAGCACTGATGGTACAGAAACCTATCATGCTGAGGCACCAATATCCTAGAATCAGAAGGAGCCAGGCTCTGACCTCTTTTTTTTTTTTTTTTTTTACATGCTAAACAAAAATGTATGGATCAAAATCTAATCCAGCAGCCATTCCAACAGAAATGTTTTTTTTTACTGGTGTGTAGTGGAGGTTGTCACTCTTATTTGGTCTATGTATGATCGTATTTTAATATTTTTTGAGCAGATCTCTGGAGGGAGGGAAAGAGTTGGCTGGGGAACATTTTTGTGATTTCCGGTTTAGTTTTGATCTTCCATCTCCAGGGTCTGAGATGCAGGGTATAAAATGATAGACATGGCCACTTCTGTTTATCTGCTGGCTAATCATTTGCCAAAACGCCAGCAGACCTCAGATTGAGGCAAGAACATTTTTATTTAAATGACGTAGGACGAGATACCAAAAATTAATTATTTTGTATTGGATTTCTACCAAATTTAAGCAGATTGTGTGGTGTCAGTAAAATCTGTCTTTTCCATGTAAGTGATCAGGCACAGCCTACGGGGTAATAGACATTTTATTATATACGTCCCTATTGGCTGCAAAACTGTGGATTGCTAGGAATTTTTAATTCAATACTGACCCCTACTTGAATCCTGGTTGAAAACCAGCTAGCATTCAAACTAAAAATTGAGAGGGGTAAAATTAAGCCCAAAAGATTTGGATAAATGGTTAGTCACTAGCTGTTCCATAATATGCACCGACTCTACCATCTTGAAATTGGTAATTTTAGTCTCAGATCTTGGTTCGTCCTTTACTCTCCTAGTGATAAGCGATCACACTATATATATTTGTTCACCTTCTTGTTTTTCGTGTAATCAAGTATGGTGCTTTAGAGGTGTTTGTATGTTGTCTTTAGCTTATATTTGCATGATATTTTTGTAATTGGCAGACACTTCTAAAGTCCATTAATTCGCAATCCTCTGATTGGCAACTGGCTCTCTGATGGCTGGGGACACCAGCATGGGAGATGGTACTTTTTTTTTTTTGCAGATCTGTACCGGATTGTTATGTACTCCAACTTACATATGTGGCTGATTTGTTTTGTATGATGCACCTTTTATCATTTATCCAAATCTTCCCTCACATCTTATGTGGCAGAGATCAATTCTCTCCTGCTCGCTGATGGGACTTGCCGTTATATACAATGTGTGGACAGCACAGGGATTCTTGAGAATGGCCACGATTACCCTTCCGCTGGCAGTAGTAATGGCTATTCCAGATATTGCTCTAAAATATTATGGAAAGAATAAAATAAACTGGTTTATTTCCTCCCCCCCTTTTCAAGCAAATGAATGTTTACGGCTCTTGGTCATGTTTAGGAAGTAAAATAACTGTATTATAAAGCAGAACATTAATCGTTCAGATTTTATATGAAGTCGATACAAATGGAAACCACTAGACTGCCATTTTGGCTTTCTTCTTGCGCTGTCGCTTGGCGTTCTTTTTGGAGACTGTCTGCAGAGCGCTTTCTCCCTTGCTTGTAAGCAGTGTGGGTAAGCACAGCTTGCCGCTTTGGGTAGGGTACTTTGTCTTTAAAACATTCTTGAAGACAGGTTGGGATAACAATCCCTTTAACTGCTTCTTCATCACCTTTAGCATCTTCAGCTTCTCCCGCTCTTCCTGTTCACTCTGCTTCCCCCCTACAAATGAATGCAGACATTGGTTACCAACTTTTAATAACTTACGTCAGTGCTGTACAACAAAGGAGTCCTGTCCCTTTAATTGTAACTGCATGTCATCTGTACAATTCATTAGCCAGCGACCCTTTCCTTTTACCCAGTCATGCCAAAATAATGTAATTGGAGTCGCACGTTACCTTCGTCTGACCCTATCTATAGGTCATTCCCTCAGCACCAGCACATACCCCATATTGATGAGTACAGCACCTAGTCATACCCCTGCCCATGTTACTCTTGAACCCAATATGCACCTTCCAGATCTATAGATCTATTCCTGCTTATCCAAAGTCCCCCAGTGTTACTTGGGACTGCGATCAGTGGTGTATCTTGATTTTGTGCTGCCCTAGGCAGACAAAATCCGTGCACCCCCCTACCCAAGCTGCACACCCACGTTACACACCTAAGACATGCCCCATCATTCAGACTCACATCAAGCTCACACTCCCATCACACACAGTCAAACACTCCTACTCCCATCACACTCAGTCACACACACTGACTCCCATCAGCACTTACCTTTCCCTGGTGGCTAGTGGCAGGCAGCATGGTCCCTCCATGCTGTTCGGCTTCCCGGCGATTGTGCCGACAGGTCACGTGACCGGGCGCGCGTATGACGTCAGCGCGCCCGTCACGTGACTGTCGGCACTTCCGTGTCGGCACACTGCACGGGGAGCCGAACAGGCAGCACGGAGGTTTCTCTGTGTTGCCTGTTCGGCTCCCCGTGCAGCCTGGCAGGTAGAGCGATGGTGATGGGGGATCTTCCGATCCCCTCTCACCTCAGTCTCTGCCTGCAAGCACGGTCTTTTTTATTTTTAAAAAAAAAAAAAATTTCAGTGCTGGGGGACGCTGCTGCCCCCCAAAATTTGCCGCCATAGGCATCCGCCTAGGATGTCTCGCGGTAAATACAGCACTGACTGCGATACCTTTTAACACTGATCGCTCTCCTATATGTCCAGATTGTGTATTGCAAGAAAAATACACTATATCCATGAAATCATTCGGTTAAAAAGATCTGCAACAGTTTCTCAACTTCAATTATCTCATCGAACAAGGGGAAAGCTGCCCACCCACCAAAACTTACCGATTAAATCATCGTCATCCAAGTCTAACTCCAGAGCATCCGCCGCCTGCTGGAGCCAAGAATTCTGGTGCTTCGCTTTACTGTTAAAATATTCAATTTTTTCAATCTGTCGGGCCAAATTGACACGCTCCTGTGGACAGACAGGACAAGGGATCAGAGTTAGTTACCCGTCTGCCATGCTTTCACTTCCTACAGATTGATCTGAAAGTAAACTCATGCTGATTGTGTATTACACATGTGTGTGGACACGCTGGCAGCTGTAAAACTAACTAAAAGGAGGTAGTTACTTGCTGTAAATATCCACTTCCTGCCCTATACCTTGTGGCAAATGGTTAGTTGGTTTCAGCAGGAAATCACCCGACATGTCTTCCCATACACACTTCAGACTGAAATCCCTTTGTATACAGCAGGGGCGTGCAAAGTGCTATTTGTTTGCTTTAACTGCCCATTGTGTCATTATCCCTATAAAAGCTATACTTCTGAACAAAGTACATTTGCAATAAAAAAATTCAATAGACCCGATGCATTTCGCCACTACACAAGCAGGAGGGCAAAATGCGTCTCGTCTCTCTAACCCACAGATGCCAAATGTCAGTTTTTGTTACTGAAGGTTTTTTTTCTTATTGTGATGTTTTGTGTTTAGACTATTGCTCAATATGCAAACATTTTCCCTGGCTCATCTATTCCTCACTATTAATGTAAATTCAAATAAAAACGAACGCGGCCTATTACAGAAACAAACGTGGATGCCCCAGGTGTAGGGTGACCATTTCATTTAGAAAGCTGCAAGTAAGTCACAATTTTTACCAGAGGTTGATGCAGGTATACGCCAACTTTTCATTGGTACTGTACGTGTAGCACTGAATTATGGGAAACAAGGCCCGGATAGTGTACTGTACGTGTAGCACTGAATTATGGGAAACAAAGCCGGATAGTGTACTGTACGTGTAGCACTGAATTATGGGAAACAAGGCCCGGATAGTGTACTGTACGTGTGGCACTGAATTATGGGAAACAAAGCCGGATAATGTACTGTACGTGTAGCACTGAATTATGGGAAACAAAGCCGGATAGTGTACTGTACGTGTAGCACTGAATTATGGGAAACAAAGCCGGATAGTGTACTGTACGTGTAGCACTGAATTATGGGAAACAAAGCCGGATAGTGTACTGTACGTGTAGAACTGAATTATGGGAAACAAAACCGGATAGTGTACTGTACGTGTAGCACTGAATTATGGGAAACAAAGCCCGGATAATGTACTGTACGTGTGGCACTGAATTATGGGAAACAAAGCCGGATAGTGTACTGTACGTGTAGCACTGAATTATGGGAAACAAAGCCGGATAGTGTACTGTACGTGTAGCACTGAATTATGGGAAACAAAGCCGGATAGTGTACTGTACGTGTAGAACTGAATTATGGGAAACAAAACCGGATAGTGTACTGTACGTGTAGCACTGAATTATGGGAAACAAAGCCCGGATAATGTACTGTACGTGTGGCACTGAATTATGGGAAACAAAGCCGGATAGTGTACTGTACGTGTAGCACTGAATTATGGGAAACAAAGCCGGATAGTGTACTGTACGTGTAGCACTGAATTATGGGAAACAAAGCCGGATAGTGTACTGTACGTGTAGCACTGAATTATGGGAAACAAAGCCGGATAGTGTACTGTACGTGTAGCACTGAATTATGGGAAACAAAGCCGGATAGTGTACTGTACGTGTAGCACTGAATTATGGGAAACAAAGCCGGATAGTGTACTGTACGTGTAGCACTGAATTATGGGAAACAAAGCCCGGATAGTGTACTGTACGTGTAGCACTGAATTATGGGAAACAAAGCCGGATAGTGTACTGTACGTGTGGCACTGAATTATGGGAAACAAAGCCCGGATAGTGTACTGTACGTGTGGCACTGAATTATGGGAAACAAGGCCCGGATAGTGTACTGTACGTGTGGCACTGAATTATGGGAAACAAGGCCCGGATAGTGTACTGTACGTGTGGCACTGAATTATGGGAAACAAAGCCGGATAGTGTACTGTACGTGTAGCACTGAATTATGGGAAACAAAGCCGGATAGTGTACTGGACGTGTAGCACTGAATTATGTGAAACAAAGCCGGATAGTGTACTGTACGTGTAGCACTGAATTATGGGAAACAAAGCCGGATAGTGTACTGTACGTGTGGCACTGAATTATGGGAAACAAAGCCGGATAGTGTACTGTACGTGTGGCACTGAATTATGGGAAACAAAGCCGGATAGTGTACTGTATGTGTAGCACTGAATTATGGGAAACAAAGCCAGATAATGTACTGTACGTGTAGCACTGAATTATGGGAAACAAAGCCAGATAATGTACTGTACGTGTAGCACTGAATTATGGGAAACAAAGCCGGATAGTGTACTGTACGTGTAGCACTGAATTATGGGAAACAAAGCCGGATAGTGTACTGTACGTGTAGCACTGAATTATGGGAAACAAAGCCGGATAGTGTACTGTACGTGTGGCACTGAAATATGGGAAACAAAGCCGGATAGTGTACTGTAAGTGTGGCACTGAATTATGGGAAACAAAGCCCGGATAGTGTACTGTATGTGTAGCACTGAATTATGGGAAACAAAGCCAGATAATGTACTGTACGTGTAGCACTGAATTATGGGAAACAAAGCCGGATAGTGTACTGTACGTGTAGCACTGAATTATGGGAAACAAAGCCGGATAGTGTACTGTACGTGTAGCACTGAATTATGGGAAACAAAGCCGGATAGTGTACTGTACGTGTGGCACTGAATTATGGGAAACAAAGCCGGATAGTGTACTGTACGTGTGGCACTGAATTATGGGAAACAAAGCCCGGATAGTGTACTGTATGTGTGGCACTGAATTATGGGAAACAAAGCCCGGATAGTGTACTGTACGTGTGGCACTGAATTATGGGAAACAAAGCCGGATAGTGTACTGTACGTGTAGCACTGAATTATGGGAAACAAAGCCGGATAGTGTACTGTACGTGTAGCACTGAATTATGGGAAACAAAGCCGGATAATGTACTGTACGTGTGGCACTGAATTATGGGAAACAAAGCCCGGATAGTGTACTGTACGTGTAGCACTGAATTATGGGAAACAAAGCCGGATAGTGTACTGTACGTGTAGCACTGAATTATGGGAAACAAAGCCGGATAGTGTCATGTGGTGGAAGAGTTACCTTTATTCCACTCATGCATCTCGATTCCACTGGGAAGAAGGGGAGGTCCTCGTTCTTATCCAAGGTCCTGCAGATCTTCTTAAAGTTGATCACGTCATCTGGTCCAATCAGCAGCAAGCTGAGACCATCACTGGAAGCACGCGCCGTTCTGCCGCTCCTGTGAACATAGGTTTCGGATGTCCGCGGGACCTAAAATGCCAGACGGGACAATTTCAGACTACGGTATTGGACAAGGAACAAAACCCTGAATCCCATGATATCCATAAACTCTGCAATATGATTAAAATAGGCTGCTTACCTAGGCTTAAACCATAAAAGCATTAAAGTAGGCCATAATATTTTGGCGATCAAGAACCCAAAATATAAAAAGTGACTGTTGGAATTTAAAAAAAAAAAACCTTTCTTAATAAAAATTTACAATATGAAATAAAACATTAATACAGGCCTGACGCATTTCGCCACCACACATGTCTGAGTGTCAATGCGTCTGCTCTCATTGGATGTTTTATTTCTTATTATGAATTTGTATTGTGTGTTTTATATTGAGCAGATGTTTTCTCATTTCCAAATGTGCGTTGGGGGGCTTTCTACCTGGTAATGGAGGACGTGCTGCACATTTGGGATATCCAGTCCCCTCGCCGCTACGTCAGTGGTGAGCAGGATGCAGCTGCAAGAAAAGGCAAAAACAAACATTTCTATTAATGCCGATAATGGCAGCTCGTGGTCTTCAAGGCAGTGAGAAAAACCATAAAATGTGTTGAATTAAAAAATTGCATCAAGTGTAAGGCATATCAAGCCACAGGTGATGTCATAAGCAGGAGACTGTATGTTTTCAAGTTAAACAGTTTTCTGTCTCTCTAGTGATGTCATCAGACAATGTGTTGAACGGTTAAGAGATCCTACTGTGAACAAGAGAAAGGCCACTTAGATTCCACACAATGTATTCTATTCCCGCAGCACTGAAAATGCCTAAATGAAACAAAACTTTATATTATCAGTGCTCGCAACAAAGCAGTGATCTTCATCTTGCACCAAAGTGAGTTTGACGACTAGACTGTCCATTTAAGTATTGCAATATGTAAAAACCCAAGAAAACAAAGGCCTATCTATTTTCAAAGGTCAGGTTTATTTGCCCAGGTCAATAGGACAGGATTACCTCTCTCGTTCTGCAAAGCGCTCCAGGTTCTTCAACCTCTGTTTCTGGTGCATGTTGGCATGCAGAGTAAGCGGGTTACAGTCCAGAATGGTAAGCAGAGAGCACAGCCGCTTAATGCAGTCAATGCTGTTTGCAAACACCATGGTTCTCCCCGAATACTGGAGGAGGAAGTAATACAGGTAAAAGTCCTTGTCGTCTGTGGTGCAGTGGATCTTGGTTTCGGTGAGTGTCTGCACGGTCGCTTGCTTCCTGGTTAAATCGATTATTTTGGGCTTGGATTTCATGCCGATCTTGTGCATTAGAGACTCCAACTTGCTATCTTTGTCCATTACCTTGAACCTTTTCTTCTGCAGCATCCTGGTTGGGGCCTGATGGATCAGAGTCAGAGTAGCGGAGAACACAAAGGTTTGTCTCTTGGAATTAAAGTGAACGTCTGTCAACATCTCCAAGAGCTGTGACAGCTCAGCATAGTGACCTTTCTCAACCATTCGGTCGGCTTCATCAATAACCAGACACCTGTTATACAGAGAGAATAATCCACTTTATACGCCAGCATTTCTTCAGTTCCAAAATACAGACTGTAAACGGTAATTGGAGCACGCAATTTAATATGTATTTAAACAGGGACTAAATTCCCCCAAATATTTTTCTATGAGACAGTAGGCCACTTCTGCCTCGTTAAAGGGATTCTGTCAGTCTGATCATTGCTGATACTGTGAATGTAGAGGGGAAAAAATGATCTATACATTGTGTTAGCAGAACAAAATGTGTCTGTCCAGTCTCCTGTTTATGACATCACCTTGTGGCATGATGTGCAAATTACACATTTCCCATTGAAAATGTGTTAATTTGCATACCAAGCCACAGGTGATGTCATAAGTACCAGACACCACTGACGTGGGGAAGAGTTATGATCCTGTTAATCTACTCGCTCTTCCAGAAAGATGTACTTTTTGAGTTGGAAGGCAGGTAAAAAAAAAAAAGATGTCCACAGCCACCTAATCCTGCCCACTAGTGATACACTGGAGCCAGTAAGAGCGCAGGGGAGTGTCTTATGACATCCTTATGCAGGCTCTGCCCATAGTTGTAAAGTGAGACTTGGTGGAAAGTTTTGGAGAAGGTTGCATCATGGGTAAAATTCTCAAAATGGATGCTGGAGATAGACACCTAATTTTATTTTCACTTTTATATGCAATTAATTCAAACATAGAAAAAAAAAACAGTGGCAAATATCATATATAAGTGTTTGTTTTAAATGCACAGGTAATCTAGTTACATCTTATGTAAGTGGTAGTGTCACTTTAAAGCACATTTTTTCTCTTTTTTTTAAGCATTTACTTGCAATTCTGCTCACACAATGTACAGATCATTTTTCATTATTTACATTTTGCACCATTCACAAGATTTTACAGAAGTGAAAAATAAGGTGGTGCCATTCGACGGATTGGTGCTACGACGCAGCCAAGTGGCATCAATGGGTCACTATCATTGGTGCACACATGTGCGCGTGCTAGGGGGCAAGTAGGCACGTCATTGGTGCAATATGGGAGCCTCGAAGGTTTTAGGCTGAAAATCACTAGTCTACGATGGAGATTGTGCAAAGATTAACAAATAGCTCGGCACTCCTTGGAGATGAAGAAAATCCAGTGCATTTATTCCAAAATATTCTGACATTATAGTACATGTTTTCGCATAAATACTTGCGGTTAAGCTTTGGTTCCCAAGCGAAACGCGTTGTGTTTTCTGCTTCCCACTCGCATGTCAGAATATTTTGGAATAGCTACACCGTGGTTTCGAATAGCGAGTGCCACGCTATTTTCCAGAAGTGGAGCCCAGCTCCTGTGTGTGTTGTTCCTATCACAGAGCTCTATACTAAACAAAATAAACTGCCCCCTTTACCTGAGCTGTCGGAGGTTGGACAGGTGCGGGTGCCTCTCTCTGATAAGTTCCCATAACCGGCCTGGCGTGGCAATTAAAATTTCTGGCCTTTGATTCAGCACACGCTCCTGTTTCTGCGGAGCCATTCCACCAACAACAATCGCAGTCTTGATACCTAATGTAAGGGGCATGGTTGAAAGCAAGAGTTCAGGTTACTTTTCTGATGTTACTACAAAGGGGCATTAAGACTGAATTTACTGCTATTTTAGCAAACAAAATGAGCAAGCATGAATCTGTACTGCAAAAAAACTCATTACCAATGGAAAGTAGATGGACATTTTAGACTGATTTGGAGCGCGCCGATCTCTTGTATGCGAGTAAAAAAAAAAAAAAACTAGCTCCACCTACTGGCCAGGATGTGGAATTTCTGAATGTACAGCTGCACACTCAGCATGTCTCACAGTGAAAATAATAAGGGAAGCATCTGGCAGGCAGCTCCATTATTGCACCTTAACTATCTCAACTGTACTCAACCTGTAAAGCAGTATTTATCCAACAATTACAAACTGGTATCATCAAATAACAAGCGGGTGTAAACATTTTAGGGTAGTGGTGTCAAAGGTCACCATGCCTGACCTATTTGTTTGGTAATAAAGTTTCCCTGAAGCGGGGGTGTCAAGCTGTGGCTGTCTCACCTGTGAACCTGGCTACTGCGTCTATGTGATGTCTGACCTGCACAGCCAACTCTCTCGTGGGAGTCACTACAAGTCCGAGTAACGGTTTTGATTTGTCCCAATTCTGAGTGATACTAGGAGGCGCTGGATTGAAATCAATATCCACGTCTTTCACAACTTTCACACAGCCTACGGAAACAGACTCCTCCTCCTCCTCTTCCTCCGCCTCCATGTCATCGCCATCTTCCTCCTCATTTTCGACGCGTCCGTCTTCCTCCTCGTTAACTGAACCACCATCCTCTTCAGCCTCTTCTTGTGTATCGCCATCTGTGGCACTCGTCTCAGCCTCACCTTCTGTGTCTTTGTTTTCGCTCCATTCCAGAATCGAATGAATCATTGGAATAGCGAAAGCGAGAGTTTTACCGCTTCCTGTGAACAAAGAAGGACAAACCATTTCAGTATTGGTGGGGATAAAGGTGTTGTAGTAAATCCCTCCACTTGAAATGTAGTGGGTAGCAGAGGCATTATGATAGGATGTTTGTGTGCCTGGGGCATGTCCTGTGGGTGCAAAATGTGTACTGGCTGGGACAAGTCCTGGGTGTGCAATGTGGATGCTGGGGCATGCCCTTGGTGTGCAAGGTGGTGCCATGGCAAGGGATGTGGGTGCAATAACGAAAGGAGAAATGGAGTGGGGGAGGTATTTAGTCTGTAAGGGGGACCACAATTTCTGATGATGGTCCTTTTCCGTGTTTATATTTGTAATAAATAGAAGGGTCTCTAGCTAGTCACTACAGATTACACTTAAAAACAAGGATATCTCAGGACTGACAGACCAGTCACATGACCAAAGCAAGTGTTCACTGTGTTTGGCTGAGAGTTGAGAGCCAGAGCTTGTAGTAAACCTATATGTATTATATGTAAAGATACAGGTCTAGTTTATTTAAGACTAATGTAGCAATTGTTTAAAATAAGTTAGTGCAACTTTCATCGAACATAAAACAAATCACCTTCACTGATTTTAAAATGTACATATAATTACAGTCTTTTTAAGAGATTTCTGTCGCATTCATACTTATTTAGGAGATGAAGTGTTTGTTTTAATAATACCTGTTTCCGCAGCCCCTAGAATATCCATCTTGTCTCGGATTGCCGAAGGCAGAGCTAACGCTTGAATAGGGGTTGGAGCGGAAAATCCCAAATGGCTCAGAGCTTTCAGGACCAAACTGGGAACAAAGAGATTTTTCCACGCAGACACATCAGCATTTTTCCCAGACGAATCAGCCACATCCCCAGCAGCCCAATTCTTTGACTTCTTTGGAGATTTCTTTGGTCCTTTAGAACCCGGCAGATTTTCTGGTGGCGTAGCTGTTTTTTTCTTTGCCTTCCTTTTTTTCTTTTTAGCTTTTGGTTGCTGTTTGGGGTTTACAGTTTCTTCTCCAGCCTCACCTGACTTGACCTGCTCCTCATTTTTCTCTAGTGGATCCTCCTCCTCGAGAAGCAAATCATCACACTCATCCTCGGCTTGCTCATCCCTCAGTAGTTGGGATTCAGACCTCGCTTTCAGTTTCTTTCTTTTTTTAGACTTTGTAAAGCGGTCCTGTTCTCCACCTTCCTCTAAATCTTCTCCTTCACCGTGTTTTCGTTTCATCTCCTTTGCCGTTAACTCTTTGGACGACTTTACCAGTTTATAATCCGTCAATTCCTCAAAGCATATTATTTCATCTAATTTCTCATCAGCAAACAGGCTTGGATCGAGCGAGACAGGCTTCCACGCGCCGATAATTTTAATTCCTTTCTTCTGCCCTCTAGAGCGAAATCCGGTAGTTTTTTTCTGTGTCGCCATGTTAGATATCTACAAAAAATACAAAATCCATGATGAAGCATAGCCCTGTCTACATGTGCAGTTTGTTCAGGTGCCAAATCTAAAACAAATTTTCCAAAAATCAACAAGAATAATGGAGAACTGCTCTTTTTATGCGAACACCTACATATTGACGCTAATTTGGTGCAAATAAAGTTGTCATTTGAGGATTTTAAATCTACCAGGCAAATAATTAAATCACATGTGCTGTCAAATAACAGGCTTACCTATACCTGCAGACTCCCACATGTATACTGTGCAACGTAGAGAGGAGGCACCCTGCAATGTTGCTTAATATAAAAGACGATTATGTCTCCAATCTAAATCACATCTAATTGAAGGAATACCGTATGTTAGATCATTTAGTGTACCGGTAAATTAGTTTTTTGAATTGTTTTATTGCAGCCACAGATTAAACATGCATACAATAAATCATCCAATAGTTGTGGATAAAAAAAAAAAAAAAACCCTTTACAATAGTTATGAATCAAAAAAAAAAAACCTCCAAGGGGCATCGTTTTTTTTCTATGAGATATATATATATATATACTTACAATTTGCTCCAATGACTAACAATGTGTAATATTTTGTTGCATTTATAGTAGTTTAGGAGTTAGATCATTCTCCCCAGATTAGCTATGGGATTATTACATGGTGCTCATGTGGAGTGCACATGTGAAGCATTAGATCACACATGGCAGGCATTGCCAGCTCGCATATTCGCATATATTCGTCTCTGCGCCACTTACCAGGCTGTCTTGCTGTTGTTTTTCGGTTTCTGTTGATTTACACACGCAGCTAACCACGGACCATGCACTTCCTAATCAGCCGCATGCACCCACTCACATGGCCACCATGACTGCCCTGACGTCATCAGCGTGCGACAACAACAAAACTTTATTAACAACGAAGGAAGAGCTCCCCCTGGTGGCGTGCACTCTCATGTCCTGTGCATCCCAGAGACTGAAGTCACTGATGGCACTGCAGGTGTTTGGGGACTAGACTACCTATGCCATCATGCGCAGACAGACATCTGACTGAGCATGTATCATGTCATTTCCAAATATCTGCAGTGCCATAGTTTGCCATCAGTGATTTCAGTCTTCATGGTATAGATCATGTTTTATTTTAATATCTAGAAATATAATTCCTACATGTATGTGCATTCTACATGCACATATATGTATGACTGTGTAGTCACTGCATCATTAAAATAGAAACGCGAGAGCCCACCAATGGGAATGGTTGCGCTGTAACAACATTGAGTGCCCTCAAAGGGACGGTATCACCTAAACATTGCTTTTATTGTGCGTGTAGAGAATAAAAAATGATCTATACATTGCATTACCAAAACTGTAAGCAAATGCCTTAATTAGGAGAAAAAATGTGTTTTAAATATGTCTGTGGAGTCTGCTGCTTATGACATCACCTGTGGCACGGTATGCAAATGAACTGATTTTCAATTGGAAATGTGTAATTTGCATACCGTGCCACAAATGATGTCATAAGCAGGGGACTCCGCAGACACATTTAAAACACATTTCTGTCCTAATTTAGACATGTGCTTGCAGTTTTGCTAATTCAATCACTTTTTATGCTCTACGTGCGCAGTAAAATCATTATTCAGGTGATACCGTCCCTTTAAAGCAGCGTATGCCTGTATATTATAAAAAAAATGAAATAACACTAGCACAGATATTCGCTTATACCTGCATCAAAACCCAAAAAAACTGGATGGGAATCGAAGTTCAAAAGCAGATGGAGAACCAAAAAAAACACCCAACTCTGCAGGCAAGCACCAACAGTGACACCTAGATCATATACGTTACAGCACTTTCAAATAGACAGCACAGTAACCTAATCTTAACATCCTAGTAATGAATATGTCTTAAGCACAGCAGACAGGCAGTGAAAGTACAGAGGGGTCATTAAAAATATATCAGATCCTGTTAAATAGTTTTAAAATCATGTTTCTCATAGGACGATCCCTCAGGTAGAGTGTCATTCATGTCCCCACACCAAGCAAATTATTATTTTAGCACTGTTTTATTACTTGAAACCCCTCAATGACGCATGGTGCTTGCGTCCAAGACGACGCAAGCACTAAAACTCCATTTTATGTTCCTGGCCAAAAGGGTGATCTGTAGCCAGGTTACACAGTTGCAGAGACCGGATCAGGGTCTTAATAGACCCTGTGGATCCCTGCCCAAAAATCGTGATGCCTCCTGACGTTCTATGCCACACTAGCATCTTTTGGGACCAGAACAATAGGACGTTCGTACCGAACTTTGCGGTTTTTGGACCCCGGACCCGAACACGGACATTTCACTGTTTGTCCGTGTTGGAGTTCGGCGATTACATTGTATGTAATGCTATGGGCTTTCTATAAACCGAAATAGAGTCCCCATTCATAAGAAATTCTTATGAATGGGGACTCTAGTTCGGTTTATAGAAAGCCAATAGCATTACATGTATTCCATAAGCCGAAAGTCTATAAACCGAACGACATTCGGTTTATAGACTTTCTTTTTATAGAACAGCAATAGCATTACATGTATTCCATAAAACCAAAGTCTATAAACCGAATGTCTTTCGGTTTATAGACATTCGGTTTATGGAATACATGTAATGCTATTGCTATTCTATAAACCGAAATAGAGTCCCCATTCATAAGAATGGGTCAATTGACCTGTTCGTATGAATGGGGACACTCATCCACATTTTACTTCATTTTGCAGCCCTCTAGCCCTTTCCAAGACTTTTTTAGAGGCATTTTAGTGGCCAAAAGTTCGGGTCCCCATTGACCCGCCAAACCCGAACATTCAGGTGTCCGCTCAACTCTAGTCATGGAGCATCCGAGCATCACGAAAGGGTTCAGCATCCACTTTCTTGACCCTGAACAGATCTTACCTGTACGCCTCCTACTTCTGATTCCCATGTATGTTTGGCCATTTTTTTAGGGACACATATAATGTTATATACTGCCCTTCAGAATGTATAATCCATGTGTGTTCAGAGAGAAATCCCTTAATTAATCAAAATAGGTTCTACTGGATCCCTTCCTGTCCCTTGGACACACTTGCAATCAACCTTTTGCAGGGGATCATGTTAAACTTATATGTGCCCCCCCCCCCCCCAAATAATAGCTGACAAGGCAACAATAGTTGCAGACCCCCACCCCCCCAAGCTCTCCCGACTTGGTGGGGTCTATCTGGCCAACTTTTTTTGTCTTTGCCCTGGCTTGTGCCCCCCTAACCCCACCCCCAGCTCCATTTAAATACTGAGAACTGATTAGGAGAGTCAAAATAATCTGCAAGCCTGATATTTATGAAACATATTTAGAATATGCATAAACAATTTATTATTAAGTGACAGTTTTCATTTAAAATGTGAAAAATGGCCAGTTCCAATGCATTGGAACCAGGACAACTCAGCCCTGGTTCCAATACATTTATTGGTGTTGGTAATATATTTGGCTTGGTCCCTAACAAATGTTTGCAACATTCACCTTGAAAAGATTGGGCTAAAAATAACATCTCAGACTGCAGAGCTAAACCTAGATTTTATACAAGACAGACATGGATCGTAGTATCATTTGGCCGAAGTAAGACACATTAAAACGATGATCTGCATAATACAAACCAGGCCCCATGCAGACAAAACAGCCGTGTTTATCCTACACACAGACATGTTATCGGTGTCTTCTCACTATTTTACAGAAGCCCACAAGATTTGAGGTTCGGGGGTTATTGGCAGAGAACCAGTTACTTACATTCGATTTAGAAGTAGTTGCAATGCATGGAAACGTTTTGTATTTTAAAACAGTTTTAGCTGTTTGTTTCCTGCTCACCTATAAAATGATTTGTAATGTTACACTTGACACCAAGACAAAATCAACAAATCCCTTCCTTTGACATTACATTTTTAACTATTATTATAAAGTTTGTGAAATGGTAAAATAAGCATTATGCTTCATCCCCTCCCCACCTTTTAGCTTTTATTTTAGGGGATACCAGCCATTAATTGGCCTGTGCCATCTGAACATAGTTTATATTGTGAGAATTGTAGACAATAAAAAAAATTGTGTCTATACCTTGTATTACCAAAATGACATGAAAATTAGAAGAAAAGGGTGTTGGAAATGTGCCTACCTGTGTCTCCTGCTTATGACATCACCTGTGCCTACCTGTGTCTCCTGCTTATGACATCACCAGTGCCTACTTGTGTCTCCTGTTTATGACATCCCCTGTGCCTACATGTGTCTCCTGTTTATGACATCACCTGTGCCTACTTCTGTCTCCTGTTTATGACATCACCTGTGCCTACTTGTGTCTCCTGCTTATGACATCACCTGTGCCTACTTGTGTCTCCTGCTTATGACATCACCTTTGCCTACTTGTGTCTCCTGCTTATGACATCACCTGTGCCTACTTGTGTCTCCTGCTTATGACATCACCTGTGCCTACTTGTGTCTCCTGTTTATGACATCACCTGTGCCTACCTGTGTCTCCTGCTTATGACATCACCTGTGCCTACTTGTGTCTCCTGTTTATGACATCACCAGTGCCTACTTGTCTCCTGTTTATGACATCACCTGTGCCTACTTGTGTCTCCTGTTTATGACATCACCTGTGCCTACTTGTGTCTCCTGCTTATGACATCACCTGTGCCTACTTGTGTCTCCTGCTTATGACATCACCTGTGCCTACTTGTGTCTCCTGCTTATGACATCACCTGTGCCTACTTTTGTCTCCTGTTTATGACATCACCTGTGCCTACTTTTTTCTCCTGTTTATGACATCACCTGTGCCTACTTGTGTCTCCTGTTTATGACATCACCTGTCCCTACTTTTGTCTCCTGTTTATGACATCACCTTTGCCTACTTGTGTCTCCTGTTTATGACATCACCTTTGCCTACTTGTGTCTCCTGTTTATGACATCACCTGTGCCTACTTGTGTCTCCTGTTTATGACATCCCCTGTGCCTACTTGTGTCTCCTGTTTATGACATCACCTGTGCCTACTTGTGTCTCCTGCTTATGACATCCCGTGCCTACTTTTGTCTCCTGTTTATGACATCCCCTGTGCCTACTTTTGTCTCCTGTTTATGACATCACCTGTGCCTACTTGTGTCTCCTGTTTATGACATCCCATGTGCCTACTTTTGTCTCCTGTTTATGACATCCCCTGTGCCTACTTTTGTCTCCTGTTTATGACATCACCTGTGCCTACTGTTTATGACATCACCTGTGCCTACTTTTGTCTCCTGTTTATGACATCCCCTGTGCCTACTTTTGTCTCCTGTTTATGACATCACCTGTGCCTACTGTTTATGACATCACCTGTGCCTACTTTTGTCTCTTTTTTTTATGACATCACCTGTGCCTACTGTTTATGACATCACCTGTGGCTTGATATACAGTCAAAAGGACTCTATCACCTAAACATTGTGTATACTGCGCATGTAGAGAATAAAATGATTGAACATGATCTATACATTGTGTGAGCAAAACTGCAGCAAATGGCTAAATTAGGAGAACAATGTGTGTTAAATGTGTCTGCGGAGTCTCCTGCTTATGACATCACTTGTAGCTTGATATCCAAATTAACTAGGAATGTGTAATTTGCATACCGTGCCACAGGTGATGTCATAAGCAGAGGACTCCACAGACACATTTAACACACATTGTTCTCCTATATTAGGCATGTGCTTGCAGTTTTGCTAATACAATGATATAGATTTGTATTCTCTACATTCACAGTAAAACCAATGTTTACGTGATCCAGTCCATTTAAATTACTTTCTTACCGGGAGACAAGTAATTTGCATCCCATGCCACCGGGTGAAGTCACATAGGAATCACCACTCACACATTTAAAGCATATTTTGCATAGTGACCCATGTACTCTTTTATCATCATACCCTCCGGATTGGTCACCCTAGTTTACCAACAACAAAATAATAATAATTACAGAGAACGGGATACTTTGCTGTCTGAAGGATCAGAGATAAGGACTCAGCCCTACCTAATCTGGGGCCAGGTGGATCCTTTAGATTAAGGTCTGGTAATAACTCGGCAACGGACACACAGAAGGATTAACATCAAAGATCAGAGAAGCCACAGCTCAGTTCAAAACAACCATTTCTAAACATGGGGAACAATTAAATTGTGCTAAATAGTGGCCCAATCCCAGTGTGCACCAATGAAAAGCACTAATTCCAGATAAAAAGAAGTAGATTGCGCTACCTGCGCCAGTTCTGAAGTTTCTCTGCCGTTATTTCAAGTATTTACTGAAAATAAGGGAGCAGAGGTTTGCTCCTGATATCCTCACTCAACTGAGTGTCAGCTCCTGATATCCTCACTCAACTGAGTGTCAGCTCCTGATATCCTCACTCAACTGAGTGTCAGCTCCTGATATCCTCACTCAACTGAGTGTCAGCTCCTGATATCCTCACTCAACTGAGTGTCAGCTCCTGATATCCTCACTCAACTGAGTGTCAGCTCCTGATATCCTCACTCAACTGAGTGTCAGCTCCTGATAGTCTCACTCCCCCGAGTGTCAGCTCCTGATAGTCTCACTCCCCCGAGTGTCGGCTCCTGATATCCTCACTCAACTGAGTGTCAGCTCCTGATATCCTCACTCAACTGAGTGTCAGCTCCTGATAGTCTCACTCCCCGGAGTGTCAGCTCCTGATAGTCTCACTCCCCCCGAGTGTCAGCTCCTGATAGACTCACTCCCCCGAGTGTCAGCTCCTGATAGTCTCACTCCCCCGAGTGTCAGCTCCTGATAGTCTCAGCTCCTGATAGTCTCACTCCCCGGAGTGTCAGCTCCTGATAGTCTCACTCCCCCGAGTGTCAGCTCCTGATAGTCTCACTCCCCCGAGTGTCAGCTCCTGATAGTCTCACTCCCCCGAGTGTCAGCTCCTGATAGTCTCACTCCCCCGAGTGTCAGCTCCTGATAGTCTCACTCCCCC
Organism: Pelodytes ibericus; assembly: GCA_036172795.1. Taxonomy (NCBI): domain Eukaryota; kingdom Metazoa; phylum Chordata; class Amphibia; order Anura; family Pelodytidae; genus Pelodytes; species Pelodytes ibericus. The sequence goes on along the minus strand of CM069868.1, from coordinate 5,573,173 downwards.
GAGTGTCAGCTCCTGATAGTCTCACTCCCCCGAGTGTCAGCTCCTGATAAGTCTCACTCCCCCGAGTGTCAGCTCCTGATAGTCTCACTCCCCCGAGTGTCAGCTCCTGATAGTCTCACTCCCCGGAGTGTCAGCTCCTGATAGTCTCACTCCCCCGAGTGTCAGCTCCTGATATCCTCACTCCCCCGAGTGTCAGCTCCTGATAGTCTCATTCCCCGGAGTGTCAGCTCCTGATAGTCTCACTCCCCCGAGTGTCAGCTCCTGATAGTCTCACTCCCCCGAGTGTCAGCTCCTGATAGTCTCACTCCCCCGAGTGTCAGCTCCTGATAGTCTCACTCCCCCGAGTGTCAGCTCCTGATAGTCTCACTCCCCCGAGTGTCAGCTCCTGATAGTCTCACTCCCCGGAGTGTCAGCTCCTGATAGTCTCACTCCCCCGAGTGTCAGCTCCTGATAGTCTCACTCCCCGGAGTGTCAGCTCCTGATAGTCTCACTCCCCCGAGTGTCAGCTCCTGATAGTCTCACTCCCCCCGAGTGTCAGCTCCTGATAGTCTCACTCCCCCGAGTGTCAGCTCCTGATAGTCTCACTCCCCGGAGTGTCAGCTCCTGATAGTCTCACTCCCCGGAGTGTCAGCTCCTGATAGTCTCACTCCCCGGAGTGTCAGCTCCTGATAGTCTCACTCCCCGGAGTGTCGGCTCCTGATAGTCTCACTCCCCGGAGTGTCGGCTCCTGATAGTCTCACTCCCCGGAGTGTCGGCTCCTGATAGTCTCACTCCCCGGAGTGTCGGCTCCTGATAGTCTCACTCCCCGGAGTGTCGGCTCCTGATAGTCTCACTCCCCGGAGTGTCGGCTCCTGATAGTCTCACTCCCCGGAGTGTCAGCTCCTGATAGTCTCACTCCCCCGAGTGTCAGCTCCTGATAGTCTCACTCCCCCGAGTGTCGGCTCCTGATAGTCTCACTCCCCCGAGTGTCAGCTCCTGATAGTCTCACTCCCCGGAGTGTCAGCTCCTGATAGTCTCACTCCCCCGAGTGTCAGCTCCTGATAGTCTCACTCCCCGGAGTGTCAGCTCCTGATAGTCTCACTCCCCGGAGTGTCGGCTCCTGATAGTCTCACTCCCCCGAGTGTCGGCTCCTGATAGTCTCACTCCCCGGAGTGTCGGCTCCTGATAGTCTCACTCCCCGGAGTGTCGGCTCCTGATAGTCTCACTCCCCGGAGTGTCGGCTCCTGATAGTCTCACTCCCCGGAGTGTCGGCTCCTGATAGTCTCACTCCCCGGAGTGTCGGCTCCTGATAGTCTCACTCCCCGGAGTGTCGGCTCCTGATAGTCTCACTCCCCGGAGTGTCAGCTCCTGATAGTCTCACTCCCCGGAGTGTCAGCTCCTGATAGTCTCACTCCCCGGAGTGTCAGCTCCTGATAGTCTCACTCCCCGGAGTGTCAGCTCCTGATAGTCTCACTCCCCGGAGTGTCGGCTCCTGATAGTCTCACTCCCCGGAGTGTCAGTACAGGGGGGATGTTTCCATGGTAACACGTGACACCCCGGGTGGGCCCGGTATGTTCAGGGGGGATGGTGGGAGACGCGTTGTGAGTACTGACGTCACGGGCAGAGTTAGTTTGCGCCGTGCGGCCGGCTGTAGCGCTGCGTTACCATGGAGACCGGGAGCCTCACAGTCCGCCTCCTCCTCCTCCTCCTGCCTGTGACACACACCATCCTCTCCGCTACCTGCCGCCGGGGCCACACACAGAGCCGCGGCCTGACACAGACTGCGCCACAGGTACCTGATAACCCCAGCTAGACCCCCTGACTACCTGCCCCCCAACAGCCAGACCCCCCTCACTACCTGCCCCTCCAACAGCCAGACCCCCCTCACTACCTGCCCCCAACAGCCAGACCCCCCTCACTACCTGCCCCCCAACAGCCAGACCCCCCTCACTACCTGCCCCTCCAACAGCCAGACCCCCCTCACTACCTGCCCCCCAACAGCCAGACCCCCCTCACTACCTGCCCCCAACAGCCAGACCCCCCTCACTACCTGCCCCCCAACAGCCAGACCCCCCTCACTACCTGCCCCTCCAACAGCCAGACCCCCTCACTACCTGCCCCCAACAGCCAGACCCCCCTCACTACCTGCCCCTCCAACAGCCAGACCCCCCTCACTACCTGCCCCCCAACAGCCAGACCCCCCTCACTACCTGCCCCCAACAGCCAGACCCCCTCACTACCTGCCCCCAACAGCCAGACCCCCCTCACTACCTGCCCCCCAACAGCCAGACCCCCTCACTACCTGCCCCCAACAGCCAGACCCCCCTCACTACCTGCCCCCCAACAGCCAGACCCCCCTCACTACCTGCCCCTCCAACAGCCAGACCCCCCTCACTACCTGCCCCCCAACAGCCAGACCCCCCTCACTACCTGCCAACCAACAGCCAGACCCCCCTCACTACCTGCCAACCAACAGCCAGACCCCCCTCACTACCTGCCCCCAACAGCCAGACCCCCCTCACTACCTGCCCCCAACAGCCAGACCCCCCTCACTACCTGCCCCCCAACAGCCAGACCCCCTCACTACCTGCCAACCAACAGCCAGACCCCCCTCACTACCTGCCCCCAACAGCCAGACCCCCCTCACTACCTGCCCCCCAACAGCCAGACCCCCTCACTACCTGCCCCCAACAGCCAGACCGCCTCACTACCTGCCCCCAACAGCCAGACCCCCCTCACTACCTGCCCCCCCAACAGCCAGACCCCCCTCACTACCTGCCCCCCCAACAGCCAGACCCCCCTCACTACCTGCCCCCCCAACAGCCAGACCCCCCTCACTACCTGCCCCCAACAGCCAGACCCCCCTCACTACCTGACCCCCAACAGCCAGACCCCCCTCACTACCTGCCCCCCAACAGCCAGGCCCCCCCCTCACTACCTGCCCCCCAACAGCCAGACCCCCCTCACTACCTGCCCCCCAACAGCCAGACCCCCCTCACTACCTGCCCCCCAACAGCCATACCCCCCTCACTACCTGCCCCCCAACAGCCATACCCCCCTCACTACCTGCCCCCCAACAGCCAGACCCCCTCACTACCTGCCCCCCAACAGCCAGACCCCCCTCACTACCTGCCCCCCAACAGCCAGACCCCCCTCACTACCTGCCCCCCAACAGCCAGACCCCCCTCACTACCTGCCCCCCAACAGCCAGACCCCCTCACTACCTGCCCCCCAACAGCCAGACCCCCGTCACTACCTGCCCCCCAACAGCCACACACCTCTCTGTACCTTCCCCCCAACAGACACACACCACTCAATACTTGCCCCCCTAACAGCAACACACCCCTGACTACCTGCCCCCACCCCTCACTGCTTGCCCTCCATAGCCACACAACCCTCACTACTTGCCCCCCGAGTCACAATCTGCCTCCTAACAGAGAGACAGTCACTACCTGCCCCACAGCCAGGCAGGGGCAGACATCCTCTCCGGAATCACTACCTGTGACCCCCATAGCCAGACCATCTGCCCAGAGCTCAATCCAGCCAGGTATCCCCCCCCCCCCCCCCCTTCCCCCCGTGCTGTGCCCAGAGCTGGTGGGCATCACAGTGCACCTGGCTGCTGATCATCTCCTCCCCCGCCCCCTTCTGTCCTCCCCCGCCACCTCCTCTCAGGATTTCCCCCAAGCTCTCCTCCTCCTCCTCCCCCAGCTCTCCGTGTGACTATGCCCAGCCAGGCGCGGTGACTCTCCCATGCATCCCACCGGCTTCTTCAGGATGGACTTTAGCCAGGGCAGCTTGTTTGGCTACATCGAGGACCTGCATGAGCTGACCATCATCGAGAGGCCGGTCCGCAGGAGCCTCAAGGTACTTAGGAAGGGGGACCTCATGACGTCATGACATTGGAGGGAGGGGGGGGTTCGCTCTCCTTAAATCTAGGCGTTAGGGGTGCGGGAGCAGGGCTTGTCCATTAGCCCCCGGTAGGTAAAGGATGGACGTGCAGGAGAGGTTGGGTGTGATGCAATATATCTTAGAATATGACGTCACTTGGATCAGCTGCTCTTATATCTAGCTAATGCGATGTATGGGGCTTCTGAGATGATGGTCTTAAACGGGATCAAATAAAAAGCAATCTGATATGTCTATATGTGTCCTCTAATATCTATCTATGTATTGGTGTGCATCTCACTGGGCCCATGAGCATTTTGGGGTATGAGGTGGGAAGGTAGTCTTTTTGCAAATCTTTTATGCACTGAACATGTTTATTTTTTTTGTTGACATCTAACCATTTTCTTTAAAGTTTTATATCACAGAATAATTTCCCAATAGTATAAAAAAAAAACAGATTTCAATTTTTTTATTTTTTTTTTAATTTGACCTCCTTACCTGTTGTTTTTCTGGGTGCCAACCAGTAACAAACCATGCTACTAGTATCCAATAGAAGCACACAGGCTGAATAAAAGTGTCAACTTTCAGAAATCTGACACAAACACTTTAAATATATGTATTTTTGACTTATTTACATTTTTGGCACAATCTGTCATTTTTGAAGCATAAAATATTGTTATTCATGATCCGACAAGATAGTAACATAGAATGTGTAAGAACCATTTGGTCCATCTAGTATGCCAAATTTTCTAAATACTTCCATTTTCCCCTGGCCTTATCTTATATCTAGGATAGCCTTATACCTATCCCACGCCTGCTTAAACTCCTTCACTGTATTAACCTCTACCACTTCTACTGGAAGACTATTCCATGCATCCACTACCCTCTCAGTAAAGTAATACTTTCATTAGTCCCTGACCTTCTCTTATGCATAGGATAGCTTTATACCTATCCCATGCATGCTTAAACTCCTTCACTGTATTAACCTCTACCACTACCTCTGGAAGACTATTCCATGCATCCACTACCCTATCAGTAAACTAATACTTTCATTAGTCCCTGGCCTTATCTTATATCTAGGATAGCCTTATACCTATCCCACGCTTGCTTAAACTCCTTCACTGTATGAACCTATACCACTTCTACTTGAAGACAATTCCATGCATCCACTACCCTCTCAGTAAAGTAATACATTCATTAGTCCCTGGCCTTATCTTATATCTAGGATAGCCTTATACCTATCCCATGCATGCTTAAACTCCTTCACTGTATTACCCTCTGCCACTTCTCCTGGAAGAATATTCCATGCATCCACTACCCTCTCAGTAAATTAATCTTTCCTGATATTATGTTTAAAGATGGTTGCATAGTTCTGGATCCTTTCGATTTAACTATTTTGAGCCCTATATATAATTCTGACTGCTAATACTTCTATATTTTTATTTTCGATTCCATTTTGCAGACACCAGAGGAAATTGAAAGGCTGACAGTTGATGAAGGGCTTAATGATATCGAGAGAGCTGTGTACCTGCTCAGGTATTTCTTTTTGTTTCTATGTCCCGGAAGCTGAACCTGTCTTATTCATAATACAAATGTAACTGTTTGCTGCCTTCTGGCACTCGCTGATATCAATTGGTACTGCTTACTGACACTTTAACTAAGCAGGGATTTATTAGTTTTTGTTTTCTGTATTTTTCTGTTTTGTTATACCTACTCTTTAATTCTGGGCATCTTATCCCCTCTTGGTAACCAGTCAGAGGGTATGGGGGTATGCTCGCTGATCATAGTTCCCACGCTTTGGACAAAACACACGTGGACACACCTTTGCATGGCTCACGACATACTATTTAGTTTTTGCTTTTTCTGATTTGGTTCAGGGCCAGTGAAAAGCTGGTGTTTATTCTTTTCTGATGGTTTCTAAATAGAACTAGAACCTTAGAATCAATCATTTTTTCGAAGTCGTTTTAGGCTTAGATTTGATTCCGTGCAGATGAGATAATACTGTGTCAACTTCCAATAACCTTTTTTACCTTTTAAAAATGTCTATAAGCTGTTCTGCAGAATTCTGGGATTAAAAGCCAACAGGTGATCACGGTTAACCAGATTTGCATATGCCTACCCAGAATCCCTTGCAGTGGTGGTATCACTGTGAATGTGTGATTCCTGAGGGGGGGAAGCAAGGCCTTCTGGCTTGTTTGCTGTGTGTGTAGATTTGTCCAACTGTCTCTGCTACACAATGAATTAGTTGGGTGTTGTTTGTTAGAAAATAGGTCTGTGGCTTTCTTTTTGATAGATACAAGTGCATTTGTTTTGCCTGCTCTGCAATGTCACTGATGCCAGCAATGTACAGATCCATGCAGTCTGGCTATGATGTACTTGTGCTCTTAAATTGCACCTTGTAGTGAAAAAGCTAGAGAAAGTCTGGAACCCACAGAAATAGAGGCCTATCAAAATAAATGAAATTTGGGGGCACGCGATCCCCAGCTTTTATTTTCCTCTTATTTAGTAGCAGACTTCCAAAAATGCACGGTTGGGAAAAAAAATAGTGTACCCAACAATTTGATCTTTCAGTCAAGATATCTGCTCAATAATTGCTTCTCCTTAGTGATGTGTCATCAGTCTGTCGTTCTCAGACTTGTTCCATCCCACATTATGAAAACTCTGATTCTACTTTCCAGTTAGGCTTAGAAGTGTATGTTTGCTCACTCAGTCATACTCCTCCTTCTCAGCTTGCGGAATCGCAATGTGATAGAGTAGGGGCATCCAACAGGCTGTCCATCAGAGAGAAACTTGCTGCCCAACTGGCTTACCAACCCAAATGCTCCTACGCCCTTAGAAATGTGTGATTTTGCTTGAATACAATTCTTTTAAACATTTTGTTTTTGTGTTACTTGAAAATAAACACACATTTTCCCATAGATATCATAATAATAATATTATGGGATGCAGTGCTGTATATATAGCGTGAGGCACACAAGGCAAGTACCGAGGGCAGCACTTACCTTGTCCGCCTGGGAGGGCGGCAAAAAAATGCTGGCCCTTTAAAGAAAAAAAATTGTAACTTGTAGCGCTCAGTTGAATTGAGATGTTTACAATCAGGTCTACATACGTCTCTGGAATATTTTTATAGCGTGTGTGGTGGGCCAATATATATATTTTAAGTCTTACTTTATAGAATTTGTTGAGTGTCCAATGCTCGGCTGTATATGTCGGATTTGAAACCATTTTCACAGATAAGGATTTCTGCTTGCAATCATGGATAATGTATGAACCAGTGCTGGCATCCACCAAGATCTATTAAAAGAAAAAAATCTCACAATGCTACAGTGACAAACACTTGAGAAAATTTGGAATGTGTTCAGTCCTGGTGTTATTTTGATATGCGTGAAGAAAAGAATATATTAGAACATCTGCTCATTATTCGTTTAAGGTGAAAACAGAGCTAAAACACTTAATCCTGAATTTGTAAAGCAGGTAGAAGCCCAGTGCTGGACCTATAGAGAGGTACAGGGTTCAGTTTTACCCAATAGGTATTTACATTTCCTCCCAAGCCCTCTTATATCATCACTTTTAGACACATTAATTAAGAAAGTAAAACTGCAGTCAATTTAAAGGACAACTGGAGCAAAAAATGAAGTTGTGTTTAATGAAAGAATACAAATAAAGTACTTTATTGAGCCCTCTTTGCTCTGTGTAGCTCTATCAGGAGGCAGACATGTTTAGAATGTTTGGTCACATGGGTCAGATCTTTGTTCATCTGAACCAAGGTGAGTGAAGATCTGACCCAAGATTCTAAACAAGATGTCTGCCCCCTGAGAGAACTATATGGAGTAATGATTCTAACCAACATGTGTGCCCCCTGAGAGGACAATATGGAGTAAAGATTCTAACCAACATGTCCGCCCCCTGAGAGGACAATATGGAGTAAAGATTCTAACCAACATGTCTGCCCCCTGAGCGAACTATATGGAGTAAAGATTCTAACCAACATGTCTGCCCCCTGAGAGAACAATATGGAGTAAAGAGTCTAACCAACATGTCTGCCCCCTGAGAGGACGATATGGAGTAAAGATTCTAACCAACATGTCTGCCCCCGAGAGAACGATATGGAGTAAAGATTCTAACCAACATGTCTGCCCCCTGAGAGAACGATATGGAGTAAAGATTCTAACCAACATGTCTGCCCCCTGAGAGAACGATATGGAGTAAAGATTCTAACCAACATGTCTGCCCCCTGAGAGAACGATATGGAGTAAAGATTCTAACCAACATGTCTGCCCCCTGAGAGAACGATATGGAGTAAAGATTCTAACCAACATGTCTGCCCCCTGAGAGGTATGGAGCATAGAAGGCTTAATAAGGCACTTTATTTGTATTCGTTAATTAAATAATTTATTTCTAAATTATTTACGTTTGACACAATCTTTTAAGAGTGAAAGTACATTTTTTGCTACAGTTATCATTTAAAACGCCGTTGCCTTCTTTTTCCACAGCACAGAAGGGTCTTAAGCTCCTGGACAAACCCTATGTTGCCAATTTAAACTCGCGCAGGCTTGGCGGCCTGTTTCTGTACAGACGCTGCAGTGTTTTGACAGCAGTCTGGTAAAACTAATGGCTCGAAGCCAATGGTAAGCATGAGGATGCCATAACATGGACAGACATTTTTTTTTTTAAAGAAAAGTGGCATCTGTGTTTGGCAGGTTGGTAAATTAGATGTCCAGTTGGCGTAATGATCTTCTAGTGCGTGCATTTATTTAAATAAGGTCCTATGTTAGCTTGATGCACTTGAGTACATACACCTGTCTAGTGCAGTGATCAGACACCGTATGTGTACTTTGATTTGTATTCCTGCATACCTCCCAACATTTCAAATGGCAAATGAGCTGCCACTTATATTTATTCCAGGGGAGTGTGTGCTTGGTGAATAGCTATTTATGTAAGGTGAGAAGTCATTTATTATAAGAATAAATGTTGTTTATTTTCAAAAACTAAATATATAAACACATTTACTGTGTTTGTTTATATATTAGTGTTTATAAACATAGTAGTTTAATTGGGAATTTTGTTACTGGGGAGCTCTGTAATCCACTCAACAATGCCAAAATGTCTGAGCTTCTAGGAAAGAGGGAAATCGGAGGATTAAAGAGGGGAAGGGGGATTTGAGTCAAAATTAGTGACTGTCCCATTCTAAATAGAGACACTTGGGAAGTATGGATCTGTCTGTTGCAAACTTCTCTGTCAAGTATAAGTTCTGGGGAGAGTATATGATCTGTAAATGCTCAATAAGCTTATTTAATTATAATTTAACTGTTCCACCAAAGTAAGCGTGTTTAAAGAATAATTTTTCTTATGGATTTCATTCTACAGAGCTTTTCCATAGAAGGCAATGGTTGGAATTTCTCTCTTTAGACCCATTTCTGATAAGCAACTTGAGGGGACAAGTAGGGCTAAATACAAAAGGATGAATAAAATATTGAATAAGAAATGACATTTTTTTTCACATCTACCTTTTTATAGTGATCCTAAAACTGGATATCATTGAAATAGCTATGTTTAACACCGATTTAGCATACATATAATGACTGTGGTTAGATGAAGACTGGACAAAGATCCCAGAAGGCAGCCGGATATGTCTAATAATATTTTGCAGCAGCTTTTTTGAAGTATTTTGCATCAATATACATGGATTTTAAGCTGGTTCCCAATATTTATAACCTAGAGTGAAAAAGTATACGGCACTCCTCCAAAGATGCAGGTCAGCAATAGCCTATTTGTTCTTGGCTACACAAACTGGTGAAGAAATCCATTTGTGCATATATTTCGGCAGTGTTCATATCTTTACTTGTGGATTCAGCTGAGGAGGAGTGCTGCATACTTTTTTCGCTCTTATATATATATATATATATCTTATTTGGCACGTTCTAGATTTTCGTGAGCACCCGTGAATTATATAAAGCTTGCTGAACGGTGGGGGAGGGAGCAAAAATGTTTGAAGCACCAGAAGTGTGATTTAACACCCTCTGGCAAAGTGCCGCCCTCTGGCAAAGTGCCGCCCTAGGCGAGTGCCTTGTTTGCCTTGTGGAAGATACACTACTGGGCTTTCCTTTATACACAGACCCGTGGTATATACACAGGGTCGGGTAAAGGAATGACTTTATCCATTATTGTCTGGCAGGCTCTCCAACCCCGGTTATAAAGAATGGAGCATATATTCTGTATATACAGCACATGCATTTTACTGTATCTGGAAGATTTACATTACATAACAAGCCCTGTAGAAACAATTAGAGCCTGCAGGCAGAAGTGGATTTAATCAGCGCACAATGCTTCTTCTTTCGCCTGGTTCATTGTCCGTGTGTCTATCAGTGCTGTTAATCATTTCGTCTCTGGAGTCGGCCATAGTGATGAATTTATGATTCACTTGTAGTTTGGCTCTGTGACGGAAGTGTTAAGCACTCCAATTCTCCGTTGCATAGAAACTGAAATCCATTTTACATTTTTAGACTTATTGTATAAACGCTCTGAGCAAAATGTCATTGGAACTCCCTTGGTTTTTCATCTTGGATAAAATCTAAAAGGGAATCTGTCTTATCCTGTATACATTGCATGACTCCCGCTTTGCTTGGGCCAGTGCCGATTTTGGGAGGCAATCCCGCCCCGCCAAGCTCTACCTGTGCAGCAGCGCCCTGTGTGAGGGACAGAACCTACCGCGCATGTGCGGTTCTGCTGACACTCTACCCCGCCGCTCCCTGGTGTCCTTATTTGCCAGGGGCAAGAGTTGGGAGCTATGACATTGTGTTAGCAAAACTGCAAGCAACTGCATAAAATAAGAAAAATATATGTTTTAAACGTGTCTGTGCTGTGCGTCATAAACAAGAGACACACTGAATACACCACTTTCACTTAGCAGTATTGCATGCAAATGTCTTAAATGACACAATGTATAGATCATGTTTTATCAAGTTTTATTCTCAATATAAACACTGTTGAGATTGACAGATTCTTTTGAGGAATGATATCTGTTGTTAGGTAATCTACAGTTACATTGTGCTTTCTGTACATAGTCATTCTTTGTAATTAAAAGACAGTTTAGTCAAAATTTTTCCAATTTTTTTGTACATTCCGTGCTAATAAGATTTTTTCCGTTCATTTTCTTTACCTTGACCCTCTGTTTACACAACCCGGTGTTTCTGTGTAAAATCCGCATTATTGGAACACAGGCTTGGTAACTGGAACCTCGTTAGGTTGTGTCTGCTGTCAATCATGTAGTTAAATGTATGTTTGAACTACTGATCAGGATTGTGTTCTGCAGAAGGGTTTGGAGTTAGATGGATTTCTGACATCAGCATTTTGCACAGCTGTTTTTCTGTATATCTAGCATGTCTACCGACATTGAACGGGCCATTTTTGATTCTCGAAGGGAGAGCAAGTAAAACTAAAAGGATCAAGAACCTGTATTACGCTAACATGTCATTGGCACTTAATTACAATACAAATAATGACATAATGGCATTTATGGATCCAGGCTTAAGCAGGCTACAATTTACCAACTCTTTCACCTCCCACAGTCATCATCTAGTTATAAACCAAGACTAGCCAAGCCAGATCATCAACAGCTGTGACGAAAACCCAGGTGGCCACCTAGCCCAAATGTTACTGGCCACAAATAACTTTGACATGCTGCCTCAGGGCCGCCATCAGAAATTTCAGGGCCCCTTACTGAAAAAAAAATCTGCCCCCCCCCCCCCGATAGTTTATCCATTAATAGCCCACTGATAATTTGTCCATTAATAGCCCACTCATTATTTGTCCATTAATAGCCCACTCATTATTTGTCCATTAATAGCCCACTCATTATTTGTCCATTAATAGCCCACTGATAATTTGTCCATTAATAGCCCACTCATTATTTGTCCATTAATAGCCCACTCATTATTTGTCCATTAATAGCCCACTCATTATTTGTCCATTAATAGCCCACTGATAATTTGTCCATTAATAGCCCACTCATTATTTGTCCATTAATAGCCCACTCATTATTTGTCCATTAATAGCCCACTCATTATTTGTCCATTAATAGCCCACGCTTTATTTGTACATTAATAGCCCACTCTTTATTTGTCCATTAATAGCCCACTCATTATTTGTCCATTAATAGCCCACTCATTATTTGTCCACTAATAGCCCACTCATTATTTGTCCATTAATAGCCCACTCATTATTTGTCCATTAATAGCCCACTCATTATTTGTCCAATAATAGCCCACTCATTATTTGTACATTAATAGCCCACTGATAATTTGTCCATTAATAGCCCACTCATTATTTGTCCATTAATAGCCCACTGATAATTTGTCCATTAATAGCCCACTCATTATTTGTCCATTAATAGCCCACTGATAATTTGTCCATTAATAGCCCACTCATTATTTGTACATTAATAGCCCACTGATAATTTGTCCATTAATAGCCCACTCATTATTTGTCCATTAATAGCCCACTCATTATTTGTCCATTAATAGCCCACGCTTTATTTGTCCATTAATAGCCCACTCATTAGTTGTCCATTAATAGCCCACTCATTATTTGTCCATTAATAGCCCACTCATTATTTGTCCATTAATAGCCCACGCTTTATTTGTCCATTAATAGCCCACTCATTAGTTGTCCATTAATAGCCCACTCATTATTTGTCCATTAATAGCCCACTCATTATTTGTCCACTAATAGCCCACTCATTATTTGTCCATTAATAGCCCACTCATTATTTGTCCATTAATAGCCCACTGATAATTTGACCATTAATAGCCCACTCATTATTTGTCCATTAATAGCCCACTCATTATTTGTCCATTAATAGCCCACTCATTATTTGTCCATTAATAGCCCACTCATTATTTGTCCTTTAATAGCCCACGCTTTATTTGTACATTAATAGCCCACTCTTTATTTGTCCAATAATAGCCCACTCATTATTTGTCCATTAATAGCCCACTCATTATTTGTCCATTAATAGCCTTCAATCCCCCCCCCACCTTTCCCCAGTACTTACCTGGATGCTGCTCGTCCCCTCAGCAGCGTTTCTTCCTGCGCGCAAGCTGCAAGTTTTTTTTTAAAGGGCCGGTATCACCTGTCCCCCCCTGATGGTAGCCCAGTGCTGCCTTACAGTGTGTAGAAATCATATGTGACCAGAAGGTAATCAATTAACTAATCACGGAATGGATCCCATAGAAACCACATTGATTAGTTCATTTCATTCTATATTCTGCAAAGTTATATGTGACCTGTAACAAAATGGCTGTGCTGACCTCCCAAAATACGTAAAGACGGAAACATACTTAATTGTTTTAGTACTGAGGTAGGTGGAGAGTCACTAAATGGCAACCAAGGTAAAGTGTGTTTTCTAAAAGCTAAGTTTTCCTGAGTTCTCGTATGTCGAGTGTCGATGGTGAATTTTTTCAAGCAAACATTAGTACAGCCTTGTTTGAAGGAAGAGTTTCCCTTTGTTAATAACTAGGAGCTGAAATCAATGTTCCTAGCATGGCACTGTGCGGCACCCTGGTAGCCAATGTTCCCATTGGGCTTACATTTTAGTAAACAAGTCTTGGGTTTCAGCTAAGAATAACCACCAGTTGTGTTCAGCTTGTGGGTCATTAACTGTGACGTCTAAAGTTGGAAAATAAGACAGATGTGTAATTTCCCCTGTAAAAGGGCCTGTCTGGTGCCCAAAATGCATTATCCAAACATTAATGCATATTAATGTGCTTTCAAGGTACTGTAAAAATGCATGTTTTCCATTTTGCGTTGCTTAAAATAAAACAAACGCACAGCTAGATGAAATTGTGAAATTAAAGCAGTTTGCAAGAAACCCGGACTGCCCACACTAGCTGAGTAAAAGTCATTTCCTCTATTTTTTTTTTCTTTGCTGCAGGAACCAATGAGAATAATGTCATTCAAATGAATGGAATATCCTTTTTCTCTAGTGATGTCATCAAACATTATGTTGCACTGTTAAGAGATCCTACTGTGTACAAGAACAAGCCTATCACAGTCCACACTATGTATTCTATTCTAGCAACACAGGAAGTGACTAAATGAATCAAAACTTTATATCCTCAGTGTCTATATAATCAGTGCTGTAGCAAACATGCAGAGTGATCACTGAGGGAGGTCTTGAGTAAAATATAAAAATGGGATTTATGTAGAATGCCTTCATCAAATCACACTAGACAAAAACAAAACAGTGCACTAAAGCAGTAATCTTTAACATGCACCATAGTAAGTTGGGGACTAGACTGTCCCTTTAATTCTCCGTCTTTGAGGCATAGGTCTGCAAAAGATCATTTTCTGTGGATGTAACCTGGGAGAATTTCATTAAGATATTATTTGATATTATTTGGTACCTCCACTGTATGTTGGAATCTAGCTCAGAACATAAACATATTGAATACAGATTGTTACTTTCTGGCAGAGATTTTCCAGCCAGCATTAGACAGTAATGTCACACAAACCCCTCCACATATTCCATGCAATCTGTTACCCTACAAGCAGGAAAGTTCTTTTTCTAATGGCTGAACATTACGTACAAGGAAGCAAAAAAAGAATTAGGATTGTTTGATGAACAAAAACATTCACCTCAATGCCCTTTAAAAACATGTTTTTTTTGGAAGTGTTGATACTTGAATTTAAATAACTGGTGATGTTGATTTTTTTTCAGACATACTATTGCATTGCAGTTCAAATCTGCCTTTTTTGTTTGGTTTGAGTGTCGTAACATTTTTAATTAAAACGTGTTTTTTTTTCTCAATAGTTAAAATAAACAAAGCTTGTTCCACTGCAATGACTACACAGCCTTTTATCCTATCAGGCTCTCTCCTTCTGTCATGTGATTATAGATTAGAATTAATGTGGCCCAGACAAAATATAAATAGGGCAGCATTTGGCTTGACTAGTTTCTTTCTGAGCAGGAATGTTCTTGTAATTTGCTGTAAATGAGCTGTAGTCAACAGTACTTACAAGAGAAAAAACAAATTTGTAAAACAAGATAGATTGATCATTTTCTTCTATACAAAATAACACAGATTTGCAGATATATTGATCAAGTCATTGCAGATCATTTTTGTCTTAGTTAGTAGACTACTGTAATAATATACACTATTGTTCACAGATTTGGGGTTACTTAGACATTTCCTTGTTTTCCATGAAAACTTACATCAAACGAGTTTCGAAATGTGTAGGGAATACAGTCAAGACATTGACAAGGTTACAAATAGTGATTTGTATTCTAAAGACAGATAGTTTTATTGATTCTTTAAAGGGACACTCCCACCAAACAAATAAAAAGTTTTTTATTTTGCATTGTTGATTTCAGATATGTCTTTTGTTTTTGTTATGTGAGTTTATTTTATGAAATATTTTACTAAATAAGTGTGACTGGGCGCCGCTATTTTGTGAAATATAGTATTTTGGGTGCCACCCCCTAGTGACTTTACAGCACTAGTATCTCACTTTGGGGCTGGGGACACAAAATACAGTCTATAAGTCAGAATTCTGATCATAGACTTACATTGAATGGGTGGGTAATGTAACTATTACATCACATGCGGCAGAGTTATGATCCGGTTAATCTCATCTCATTGTGTTGGAAGGCAGGTAAAAAAAAAAGTTGTACACAGCCACCTTGTCCTGCCCACTAGTGATACAGAGGAGCCAGTAAGAGAGCAGGGGTGCATCTTGTGACAACATCATGCAGGCTCTAGCTACAGTTGTAAAGTGAATAAAGTGGAATATTTTGGAGAATGGATCATCATGGGTAAAATTCTCAAAATGGATGCTGGAGATAAACACCAAATTTTATTTATACTTTTCTATGCAATTAATTCAAACATAGAAGAAAAAACCCCCCAGTGGTATATGTCATATATATGTGTTTGTTTTAAATGCACGGGTAATCTAGTTAGATCTTATGTAAGTGGTAGTGTCCCTTTAATAATATGTCTTGTGTCTATCTGCAGTTGGTAACATGTGTGGTTGTAATGCCTCAATGTTGAGACATCCAACAGCACCAAAACTTGGCCTCACAGGGCTCTGCAGTAACTCTCCAGAGCATTTGCAGGGGCAATGTTGGAAGGTAGCATGTCCAATATGGCACTAACCTGTGGTCGACACGGGCTCCAGAAGTGATCAGAGCTGTCACCATAGGAAAATATGGTTAGGGGGAAAAAATCAGTTATTGCCCACACAAAGGATATTTATAAAGTCAGGTCAAATATTAGCATCTCTTTAGCAGATCATTTGTATATAAATAAGAGAGGACACTTACAGCTATACACAAACACTGCAGAAGTGTTAAAACAGCCTCTGGCGCCAACAGAGATCCACTCTTGAAAACAAACCACACCAAAACTATAGCATAAAATAGAAGAACCATACTGTGAAGATAATTGGTTGGTAACACTTGCCAAATGCTAGGTCCAAGGCCCCAAATTAGGTAATGTTCCTAGAAATCTAGGCTACTTTTGCTCTATACTGACATTTGTACAGCCGTCTTTCTTCTTTTGCAGCATTTTTTTAGTCCTGGATCAAGATCAGAATCTTTAGATCACATATTTGGAAATACTGCAATAAATGCTGAAATCATTTTCTATATTTTAATTCAAGTTTCCTGTGTATCTATTTCAGATTCACTTACATAGAAACCTTCTTAATATGTTTCTGACATTCCTTCCTTCACCTCCCCAATGCTGTAACACAGCCATTCTTTAGTAAAAACACATGACAACTATTGTTTGCATACACAATAGCCCAGTGCAGGCTATTGTTAATCTTGTTCTGTTAATTGTCAGTTGATTGCCCTCTAGTACTTACCCCCAAATCCATTAGCACCTGTCGTCTATTGTGAAACCCCAATCGGAATCCAAGTCTGAATTTACCTGTTGAAAGCCGGGTATTAAGTCTCGATTAAGAAATAGTTTTTATATTTTTTGCATCATTCGTTTCCCCTCCACAGCAGGTTATTTTAAAAAATGTTTTTTTTTTTTTTTTATTAATAAGAGTTAAAAACGTCAGCTCTTAATATCTAATTCGGTCTTTGCCGTTCACTTGTCAGTTCATTTCCAGGGAGTATCCCCTTCTGATTTTATTTACCACTGTTAATATTTTTGTTGAAAGAGTTCCCGAAATACACTGCTAGGCAGGGTTACAACAGTGTTTTTATTTGGAAATGTAATTACGGTAAAATCCGATCATATACATAGTTCGTCATATATGAACCATCACGGCTTCTTCAGGCTTGACGGTAATTTGTTTGACCTGGTATAGGAGTTTCCAACGCTCTTCATTATTAATTAGGAATTAAATATTGTGAACAAGCGATGAAAGGCTGGTGTATACTCAGATGTAAATGGTTACTGACTTTTCCTGTTTTTTTGGGAGCCCCTGTAGTAGGGAAGCACGTAGCTAGCTTTATTCCCCCAGCTTGTAGCAAGTTGTTTGAGGAACATGTCTGTTACCCAGGAGACCTTTTTTTTGTTTACACACACTGACCACTGCTGCAAGCACTATTGTTACACGGATAATAAGTCAGCTATTTTCAAACACATTTTGCAAGCGTTGACGGTGACTGGGGAAATGTGTGAAGGAGTCAGTTTGTTTGAATGAGCATCAAGTCCCTCTTTGAAAAGCTTTTGGGATAAAGCAAGTCCATGAATGTTAGAGACAGAATCGCTATGACAAATGATCCAAATGAACGCTGCTTTCTGAGACTTTCTTTTTGCAAATGACCCCAGCCACTGTTGACACTTGTAGACGCCAGCAGTCCGGAAGTTACTATAAATATACGGCAAAAACGGCTTTTATTCTGCAGTCTCCACAACCTATTTATTAATCTCCATTTTATTCTGTGAACCTGGGCTTTGTCTAGCAACTGGATGTTTAATGCAGATTGATAAATCTAAGCACATATGTGGGGTGACCCCTATAACCTCTGCACGGCCATTTTTTTCCCCATAGGTATAAAAACAAGTTGCTGCCTTGTGTATTCTAATCCTTGCGTCTTTCACCCTTCTCGAAGTAACAATTAATCGTATAAGATGTGTGCCTACGGATTTTCTGTCTTATTTAACGTTCGTTCCTCATATTTCCCTAATCCCTCAAAGACCATAATTGGGTCTGTATGAGACCTGATGCTAGCGTGGAAAGCACTTCTAGTGATCATTGTGAAATGAGTAGGGCTTCTGCTGTCACGAGTTCTTAAAGGATAAAATAATAATCATGCTTTAATCAGTCATTAGCTTAAGCAATTAACAACCAGCTTAATTGTGACTACCCTTTGTATACTGCAATCGCCAGCCTAACTGGAGAATTTTTTTACGACTCGGCTCCTTTGGCCTTAAGTTTGAAATTCCTTTCTCAATTCCCTGGATAAAGCTTAGAAATGCACACACTTGATCCGGACCAGTACACATACATTGGTAGGGAAGGGTTTGCACAGACCTCCCCACTCAGGGTTCATTCTACTTTTTACCTTAATTAAAGTATGTGCCTCTCAGCTGCCATGTTGAATTGCATGTGTGCTCACCCCTGGTTCTTCCAGCCAAGCCCCTAATTACTAGTGTTTTTAGTTAATTCGTCCAGTGCCAGCCATAATGTCTACATTGTAACTGAGAAGTGACCTTTACTTTGTGTTACGTTTTACATTACGCACTTAGTCTGAACTGGCACTAACCGGAAAATCACATCAAATCAAGCTTGACATCGGCCAGGTGGCAACCCTAATGGCAAATCAGCCTGTGGGCACAGTGCAAAGTCAGCTGGAGGGTGCAGTGACAAGTCAGCCGGTGGGCGCAGTGGCAAGTCAGCCTGTGGGCACAGTGGCAAGTCAGCCGGTGGGCGCAGTGCAAAGTCAGCCGGTGGGCGCAGTGGCAAGTCAGCTGGTGGGCGCAGTGGCAAGTCAGCCGGTGGGCACAGTGGCAAGTCAGCCGGTGGGCGCAGTGGCAAGTCAGCCGGTGGGCGCAGTGCAAAGTCAGCCTGTGGGCACAGTGGCAAGTCAGCTGGTGGGCACAGTGGCAAGTCAGCCGGTGGGCGCAGTGGCAAGTCAGCCGGTGGGCACAGTGGCAAGTCAGCCGGTGGGCACAGTGGCAAGTCAGCCGGTGGGCGCAGTGGCAAGTCAGCCGGTGGGCGCAGTGGCAAGTCAGCCGGTGGGCGCAGTGGCAAGTCAGCTGGTGGGCACAGTGGCAAGTCAGCCGGTGGGCGCAGTGCAAAGTCAGCCGGTGGGCGCAGTGGCAAGTCAGCTGGTGGGCGCAGTGGCAAGTCAGCCGGTGGGCGCAGTGCAAAGTCAGCCGGTGGGCGCAGTGGCAAGTCAGCTGGTGGGCACAGTGGCAACCCTACTTGCCACTGCACCCACCGGCTGACTTGCCACTTTAGCAAATCCATAAGTCCCAGATATATTCAGAAAAATGCTCAACCCCCTCCCCATTCATAAATCAGACACCCAGTGAAGTTACAGCCTGTAGTAAATAAATGACTGGTTTATTACGCAGGACAATAAGTGAGTCTTTACTGCAACAAAATGCTCAAAACATCTAGTAACTGGATCCAAGTCGGTAAAACCCCAGTGCATGATGGGTTAAAGAAAAGTCATTGCTGAAAGGAGATCTTTTCCCTGCATTTTGGGGGATTTTTTTGACCAGATATACCAGCTCCTGCTTTTCTCTTTCTATTAAAAAAACACTTACTGCACCCTGGATTCCCTGAAATGTTCACCTGTACCTCACCTGTACCGCACCTGTACCTCACTGCACCTCACTGCACCTCACCTGTACCTCACCTGTACCGCACCTGTACCTCACCTGTACCTCACCTGTACCTCACCTGTACCGCACCTGTACCTCGCCTGTACCTCGCTTTCCATATATAGGATGAGCAGGACAGGACTCGGCCAGTCCCTGTATACCTCCCAGAACAGGACTCGGCCAGTCCCTGTATACCTCCCAGGACAGGACTCGGCCAGTCGGTGTATACCTCCCAGGACAGGACTCAGCCAGTCCCTGTATACCTCCCAGGATAGGACTTGGCCAGTCCCTGTATACCTCCCCGGTCAGGACTCGGCCAGTCCCTGTATACCTCCCAGGTCAGGACTCGGCCAGTCCCTGTATACCTCCCAGGACAGGACTAGGCCAGTCCCTGTATACCTCCCAGGACAGGACTCGGCCAGTCGGTGTATACCTCCCAGGACAGGACTAGGCCAGTCCCTGTATACCTCCCAGGACAGGACTCGGCCAGTCCCTGTATACCTCCCAGGACAGGACTCGGCCAGTCCCTGTATACCTCCCAGGACAGGACTCGGCCAGTCCCTGTATACCTCCCAGGACAGGGCTCGGCCAGTCCCTGTATACCTCCCAGGACAGGACTCGGCCAGTCCCTGTATACCTCCCAGGACAGGACTCGGCCAGTCCCTGTATACCTCCCAGGACAGGACTCGGCCAGTCCCTGTATACCTCCCAGGACAGGACTCGGCCAGTCCCTGTATACCTCCCAGGACAGGACTCGGCCAGTCCCTGTATACCTCCCAGGACAGGACTCGGCCAGTCCCTGTATACCTCCCAGGACAGGACTCGGCCAGTCCCTGTATACCTCCCAGGACAGGACTCGGCCAGTCCCTGTATACCTCCCAGGACAGGACTCGGCCAGTCCCTGTATACCTCCCAGGACAGGACTCGGCCAGTCCCTGTATACCTCCCAGGACAGGACTCGGCCAGTCCCTGTATACCTCCCAGGACAGGACTCGGCCAGTCCCTGTATACCTCCCAGGACAGGACTCGGCCAGTCCCTGTATACCTCCCAGGACAGGACTCGGCCAGTCCCTGTATACCTCCCAGGACAGGACTCGGCCAGTCCCTGTATACCTCCCAGGACAGGACTCGGCCAGTCCCTGTATACCTCCCAGGACAGGACTCGGCCAGTCCCTGTATACCTCCCAGGACAGGACTCGGCCAGTCCCTGTATACCTCCCAGGACAGGACTCGGCCAGTCCCTGTATACCTCCCAGGACAGGACTCGGCCAGTCCCTGTATACCTCCCAGGACAGGACTCGGCCAGTCCCTGTATACCTCCCAGGACAGGACTCGGCCAGTCCCTGTATACCTCCCAGGACAGGACTCGGCCAGTCCCTGTATACCTCCCAGGACAGGACTCGGCCAGTCCCTGTATACCTCCCAGGACAGGACTCGGCCAGTCCCTGTATACCTCCCAGGACAGGACTCGGCCAGTCCCTGTATACCTCCCAGGACAGGACTCGGCCAGTCCCTGTATACCTCCCAGGACAGGACTCGGCCAGTCCCTGTATACCTCGCAGTACCTTGTGTGCAGTCTAATGTTAAACCCATTTATATCTATTTCATCAGAGAGTCGGATTTACTGCATTGCTCAGCCCTCTGGAGCTCACAGCATTCATTAATGGGATCATTTCTGGGAAGTCTTTGATGCCAGTATTATTGAGATGTTGAAGTTTGAGTGGTGCAAGGTTTGCCTTTGGCCATATCTTCTTCCCGCTGCTCCCTGGAGATGTATTGCCATCATGGCATGCGTTTGAAGATACAGTTTTCCACAATCCTCAATTCACAAGTCATTGAGAGGGACGACCCCACTGGCTTTATTATCAGTACGGCTCTTTAAAGAGATCGGGAAGAGGGAACACATTCCACATTTGAGCAGCCACTTAATGCTGTCATCTCCCCTAATAAAGGGATGTTATTGGCGTTACATGGTTATTAGTTGATTTTACATTTGGAAGAGCATTTTTTTTTAAGAACTGTCCAGCTATGTCACAGTAATACACAGAGTAGCAAAATGTAAGTAGCTTTGTCATTAGAAATTGGCTTTATACCACCATAAAGTACTTTATACATCTCCTGCTTAGTATTTTTTTTCACATTTTGACACCTGTATTATCTTTGGCCATTAGTCTCTTGTCCCTCGTACAGTGCTGCCATTATTTAACTTAACACAGAACATCTCACTCTATGATTGACTTTTGGTAGAATTATTTTTCTCTACTCAATTCGGATAGTATTTGAAAAAGGGTTTACCTGCCAATATGTGTGGAGGTGGTCAAGGGCAGAGTAAAAAGGAACAGGGTAATGTGAAATTGTGTGACCCCCACGGCATTGAGCTGCACCCTACCTAGTAAAGGTACAGGTTTTTGGGAATTCAGCTCTCATAGACATACAGAAGTGTAACTACAAAGCTGCCCCAGATTTGCCAAGATTTGCCAAGACAGGAACTCTAGAGTCAGTCAAGTAGCCCCCCCCAAGAAGCCTTTGCACACATCAGCGCCATATTTTAAAACGCATTATGCCTTTTAATTTGGTGCTTGTAATTTTGTTGGATTTTGTGTGTGACTGAATGCCTCAACATCTGAGCAAAGCCTATATTAAAATTAGCTTTTTAAGCTCATTTAAATACGGGAGGTCTCCGAGCAATTAAAGTGGCGTTGGGGTCCCTCTTCTTTACATGGCCGGTTCAATCTAACCCTTCAAGTGCCTAGCATATTCCAATGATAAGATTTAAGAGAAGTGGGGGAGTGCCTCCTTTCTCTTCTTCATATTACCTCTGACAATCCATCCCTACAGAAATACACAGCAGTCATGTTTGCTTACACATCTTAATCTACCTGCCCCCTTCACTGATTATCAGCAAGGGCAGCTAATCTGCTTTTGTCAAAGGTTTGGAAAAACTCCTTTTCAGCTGCATGCCCATGATGGCTTTGTACTCATAGTAACCTTATTTACCAAGATCCGCTTGGTTAATTGAAGCTTCAGATCTCTTTGTGTCCGTTCCTGTACATGAGCCAACAAGTCGAAATCCAATTCAGACAAATAGCCATTTTGTGACCCTGCCAGCAAAAAAAAAACAAAAACCTTCTTGATCATTCAGCCATGCTGAAATTCATTTGTTAAAATATTGTTCCACATGCAGTATAAATAAAATTACCTGATTACTGATTGAAAATGTTGGTTAATGTTCATATTGTTAGAACTGTTGTAGCATTTTGTTTATTTTTATTTTTTGTTTATGTACATTTTGTTCCATTCAATACTTACCTTCCTGTATTTTTTGGCACGTTATTTGTGTTAAATCAAACATGAACAGCGCTAAATAATAAATAGTCTAAAAAACACAAATAATAAAAAAAAACACTTGCTTATTAGGGAAAAATGTTTAATTTTAGATAATAAAGAATACACATAAAAGAAAATAGAGATAGGTGTAAAAGACAATATTAAAATATAAGCAGCTGCATAGTTTTGGTATATATCTGTAGATGACATTTCCCATTAGAAAGTCGTTCATTTGCATATCAGGCCATAGGTGATGTCATAAGCAGTAGACCCCACATACACATTTATAAGACATTGTGCTCCTAATTTAGGTATTTATTTGCAATTTGTATGTATAGATCATTTTGTATTCCCTACGTTCACAGTAAAAACAATGTTTAGGGGATACAGTCCCGTAAACCTAAGCGTAGATAAGTACAAAAATATAAAAATAATATCAGTGCTTTATCAGTAAGTAGAAAATAGAAAAAAAAGCGCTATCAAATAAAAATCAACTGACTATTCATCTGGAGGCACTCCAAACAGCGACGCGTTTCGCTAAACCTTCTTCCACGCTAGAGCTCCCTCATTTTTTATATATATTTGAATAGAAGTTGGGATATATAAAATCTCCTAACACTACTCTGGGACGTAGCAGAATATGCTGCTGATATTTATTGTGTTTTATTGGACTATTTCAGTAATCTAAATGCGGGTATGATTAAATGTTTTTATCACAGGGTGTTATATTTAGCTTTAAACGAGAAACATGCACATAACAAAAATTCCCCAAAAAGCTCTTGTCCTGAAGGGTGTTAATGTAACAATAATTAAAGCTTTTCTTAAATGAGTAAATTGGTATACCCTATACCAAATCAATTTGTCAAATATATGTTACATTATTTTTAAATGCAGTTAAAATATGCATTTGGTCCAGTATTGCTTTGTAAGTTAATGCCAAATTTGAAAGCTTCCCTTACACACGCTTTGTACCAGGCGCGTATTCTCTAGGTGTGCGCCACACGAAGCCATGCTGTACATGTAATACACAAAAATACATCCGAAAGGCCGACGGCAGCAGCTATTTCGGCCTCAGAGTCACTCACTCTGTTGCCAATTCCACCAGCATGAAAAGTATATGAATTTTCGTATACTTTTCGTGCTATTCGAATTCACAACAGAGTGAGAGACTCTGATGCCAAATTTGCCGTCGGCCTCTCGGATGGATCCTGTGCAGGTGTACTGTCAGTCCGGCGCACACCTTTCACTCAGGCAGGATACGCCCCTGCTTGGTACCCCAGAAATCTAGAAAGACGTAGTGGTGTCCTCGCTGCACATGTTTCATGTCATAATTTCACCTCAAACCCCACTCAAATCAACGTGAATGAGCTGATCTCTGCACATGCTCACAGGTTACCTGCTCTAGCCCTCCTGCTCTTTTTTTTTATGTTGCAAGTGGATCTGTTTGGATGGACTGTCCTCTTACAATGTAAACCACAGCAGAGGGGAAGAGTATATCAGGAAACAATGAAAGCAGTGGCTCCAACAAAATCCCATACAATATACAGGTTAAATACTACTAGAAACATCAAACCTAGTCTGGTGCCTGGAGTGTACCTTTTGAATGTTTATGCATACAATTTATGTCAGAATACCATGACATAAAAAACTGGCAAAAAAAAACAGCAACACATCTTAGTTACATTGATATGTAAGTCCAAACTTTGAAACATAGGCCAGGTATGTGCTTGTCCTGCACAAAGTACGAACACTCCACACGTCTCATACATCACAGTGCCTGCAACAGTTCAACCAGCGCTGCATGTGCTGTGTAAATTAAATTTGCCAAATTGACGGGACATTGGCATGATCTCTACATGATCCAGCGTGTGTAAAGCTGTTCAGTCTACGGATCATTGGGACCATCTGGCTACTGAAGGCTGGTAACAAATGGAATTATACAACTTAAATAACGAATTACTTGGCAACTGGCTGGCATTCATTACCAGGCTGCAGGCGCAAGAGGTTTGACATGACTGTGATGGTGGGATTTTAATATAACTGTGCTATACCTTCTATATTGCATACAGGTGAAGGGTGTGAAACTCTCGTGTATCACGTGTTGTGTTGCACAAAGACTATTCAGCACTGTTATACAATCCCAGCCATAAAAGTGATGTATAGCTTGCCACGCCATGCTGCTGTTACAGACACACTCATTTAGTTTAGATATAAGTGATTTACAGCACACTCGTCTGTCAGCTCCTATCATCAAATAAACATGGACTGGTAAACTCATCCAATGCTGCTGTAACAGGGGGTTTCTGTTTATACCTGCAGATTTTAGCTGCTCTACTCTTCAACTAAGTCTGAACATTAAACCTTTCCCTTCGAGTCGGGATGAACAAATACAGAGAGTTATGCATGTTTATGGAAGTATTATTAGCTTCTATTTTGGGGACGCTTAAAGGGACAGTCTAGTCCCCAAACTCACTTTGGTGCAAGATGAAGATTACTGATTGTATAGTGCACAGGCTTTTATCCCTGTGTGATTTGGTGCAGGCATTCTGTATAAATCACATTTGTAATATTTGACTCAAGCCCTCCCCCAGTGATTACTCTGCATGTTTAATGCAGGTGCAGCAGCATTGATTATATAGACACTGAGGATATAAAGTTGTACTTAATTTAGTCTCTTCCTGTGCTGCTGGAATATACTACATTGTGTAGAATCTGAGTAACCTTGCTCTTGTACACAGTAGGATATCTTTGCAATGCAACACATTGTCTGGTGACATCGCTAGAGAAACAGTAAATTCCATGTTTTTGAATGCCATTATTCTCACTGGTTCCTGCAGCAAAACAAAAAAAAAGGAAATTACTTTTACTCAGCTAGTGTGGGCAGTCCTGGCTTCTTGCAAACCGCAATTTCACAATTTCATCTAGCTGTAAGTATTTAAAATTTTAAGCAATACAAACGTACTTTGAAAGCACATTAATATGTATTAATATTTGGGCACCAGACAGCCTCTTGTACCTCAAAATTTGTGATCTGAATGCTGGATTGGCCACGTGGCCTTTAGTATGTAGATTTTTTGTTGATTTATTTTGGTCTTTGTATAATATATGCATACATATCAAATCTGCTTGTTTATTGTAATTCAGTTTATACATGTTTATAATCGTTTGTCTGAAGAGTCATTTATATTCTTATGTTCCAATGACTGCTACTTGATTTTAGCACAGTCTGCCTAGTTACACATTTGGACTTTTCTCTTTAACGGCGGTGCTCCAATGCAGTTTAATATCTAAAGACTAGCTGCCATTCCCCTTTCTATAATACCTGAGTTGTGCATCTCCCATGTGTGTTAATACGCAGATTATTGGGTGTGTATATATTCCTGGCGTGTGTGGAATAAACACCGACCTCACACATTCAGTGCTGAGCATTTTTATTATTCTGTACTATTTGGGGTCTTGGTGGAGCCCCGCTCGGGCACCAGCTCATTCAAGTGCTCCATGACTGCTTCTGTTGGTGTATATATTTACTGTGAATCGGTGGTGGGATAAAACCATTGACCAAAAGCGCTGTGTAATAACATATCTATCGTCTATCTTATTTTCAAGTAGCTAACTACTGTTGCAATCCTCATACCGGGACCATGGCGTTTAAAGCCCCCTTACTGCTGGCACTTACCGTTTTTATTGTTTTATACAGAACTTTATGGCAGTGCATGTCCATTAAACATTTTGTATCTTTCACTTGTGCATCAATATTTAAAGTGGAAAAAAAAGTTGTCTGTCCCGTTGAAGGGACACTCTTTCCAAAAACAATAGAAGAGTTTATTTTTTTTTATTTTGCATTGTTGATTTTAGATATGTCTTGTTTTTGTTATGTGAGTTTATTTTATGAAATATTTTACTAAACAAGTGTGACTGGGTACTTCAGTTTTGTATACAGTGTTATACAGTGTTTTTTGGGTGCCCCCCCCCCCAATGACTTTACAGCACTAGTATCTCACTTTGGTGCTGGGGACACAGAATGCAGTCTATAAGTCAGAATTCTGACCATAGACTTGCATTGTATGGGAGGGTAATGTAACCATGACATCACAACGGGGCGGAGTTATGATCCGGCTTGATCAGGTTAATCTCCTCTCGTTGTGTTGGAAGGCAGGTAAAAAAAAGTTGTACACAGCCACCTTGTCCTGCCCACTAGTGATACAGAGGAGCCAGTAAGAGAGCAGGGGTGCATCTTGTGACATTATCATGCAGGCTCTAGCTGCAGTTGTAAAGTGAGACTTGCTGGAGTATTTTGGATGTGTCATCATGGGTAAAATTCTCAAAATGGATGCTGGAGATAGACACCTAATTTTATTTTTACTTTTTATATGCAATTAATTCAAACTTAGGAGAAAAAAAGACCAGTGGCATATGTTTTATAAATGTGTTTGTTTTAAATGCACAGGTAATCTAGTACATCTTATGTAAGTGCTATTGTCCCTTTAAGTTTTAGTCAAGCCTTATTTCTGATCCATATTGTAATTCTTAATAAATTGCAGTCAAAAAAAGGAAAATCTGTTTCCAGTCCTGTTTTTATGTCTGGGGGGCAGAGCTCTTTTTTTTTTGTCAGTCCCCCTATTTTAATACATTTTAATCCACATGTACTTCATTATTTTCAGAATTAAAGTATGCAATTTTTCCGCAGAACCAATGAATCAGGGATTCAAATTCCGCCTACTGTTTTCCCAAAATTACCAGACTCACTTTCAAGCGCTCGACGTTTTTCCTTTTGAAAATACCATGGTAACTCACTGCTACGAGAGAAGATTAGGACAATGCAATCGCGGTCACAGAGGATCGTCATTATCATTTCTTAATTTAACAGAGTAATTGCCGGACAGGAGAGATACAGTAAAGTGTATGCATTTGAAACATATGATTTTGAGGAATATCGTATTATATGCGCATTCATTACAGCATTGCTTTCTTAGAAACACTGGATGAGAAATGTTCATTTTTGAACAAGTAAGTGGGCACCAGAACTTAAAGGACAATTGTGCCAACAAAATAACTTGTGTTTGGTTGAAAGATGGCATCAAGTGTTGGCATTTTGCATAGAAATGTTTTAATGAAAGAATACAAATAATGTACGTTATTGAGCACTCATTGCTTCATATAGCTCTAACAGGGGGCAGACATGTTGTATAGAATCTTGGGGCAGATCTTCATTCGTCTGCATGAAGGTTAATACAGATCTGACCCAAGATTTATACATGTCTGTCCCCTAGGGTTGCCACCTTTTCTTCAGAAAAATAGCACCCTTGCTACTGTCTCCATAGACTTAACATTGGCCTGATGTCAATTTTTTACCAGCCTGCCAGTAAAATACCTACTGGATGGCAACTCTACTGCCCCCTGTGAGAGCTATATGAAGGAATGGGTGCTAAATAAGATGCTTTCATTTATATTTTTAATTAAAGCATCTCTATACACGTAATCTTGATGTATTCGTTCAATTATTTGCCGACAGTTGTCCCTTTAAACCCTTCGCGACAATGGACGTGTCAGGCATGCCCAGCCTGCAATGGACGTGCCTGACACGTCCTGCAGTAGAATGAGCAGTTTTTCGCGATCAGCGATCGTGAACAACCGCTCTGACGGTGCTGCTCTATTGCCTCGACGTCGAGGCAATAGGCAGCACAGAAATCTCGGTTTTGGGGCACTGCAATATAGGTGTGCCCTCTTGTGGGTAATGCTTCGGAAATGAAAAAAAAAAAAAGAGTTAGCTAAAATCTTGGATTAGGGTTAGAATAGTTGTTAGGGTTACAAATAAATTAAGGTTAGCTAAAGGGATAGGGGTACAATTAAATTAAAATCAAAATATATTAAGGGTTAGCAAAAGGGTTAGAGTTGTTCAGTTTAGGGTTAGGGTTAAATTTAGGGTTCGGGTCAAAAGGTCACTGTAGAAAAAAACCCAAAAAACACTATTTTTGTTTTTTGCCCTATAACTCGCAAAAAACTGCATAAAACATGGAAACAAGTATATTTCTGAACTCGGGACAAAATGTAAAATCTATTTGGACGGGTCTTTTTTAATGGTCGTATTTGTGTCAATTATCTTTTTTTCGGTCAAATTTAGAAAAAGTGTTTTTTGTTTATTTTTGCATCATATTTTATGTAGTAAATTATAAGATATGATGAACATAATGGTATCTAATGAAAGCCCTTCTTACGATGATGAAAACAACATATAATTTGTGTGGGTACAGTATGTGAGAAAGAAGAAAATTACAGCTAAACACAAACACCCCAGAAATGTCAAAACAGCCCTCGTCACCTAGGGAAAGACAAGGTCAAAAGGTCTTGTCACTAAGGGGTTAAATTTACATGCAAAGCTAGCATTCTAAAAATATATTTATTATATAAATAAAGAATGGTACTTTTATCAAAACCTGCAGGTATTTCCGTACATTCCTACTAACACAAGGTATAGATCATGGTTAGATCAGGTTTTTATTCTCTACGTTCCCAGTATTGAAGTATAGAAGACTTTTCAGTGGCACACGCTATGTGAGAAGTTTATTTCTCTACCCAACTATTATCTAATCTTTCAAATAAGGCAGTAAAATTGTGGTAGAGGTCTTGGTTTATAGTCAGAAAATTGAATCATGGTAGAGGAACAAATGGATAGTCTTTAACCTGCTACAGAAATGGTTGGGACATCCCAATTTCTGTAATCTATGGAGTGGCATGACTGCACCCCTATCCATGCCGGCCTGCACTTTATACTATTACGGTGTACGCTAGAGGACAGGTCTGAAGGACTGTATTGCCAGTCACCATTTTTCTCCTCTGATCGCTTTACTAAATGAAGTGGTGGACTGGAATTTTTTTTTTATTAGAGGCTACCACCATACGATCTACTATTATACTTAACCCCCACTGTCAATAGACAATGACTTCGTGATGAGAGATTGGGTAATAGTGATCTTGTTCTGGTGTATGATATCCTGTTAGACAGGCCAAGATACCGACATTGTATACAATGTCACCCTATCAAAAGTTGCCAACAATTAAATAAACATATAACAATCAAAATGAGAGGATTTGGTTAGATGAATTGGCCAAAACATATTTCAGCTCTCCCACCACATCAAGGCAGATGCTCAATAGGGTGAGAACATAACCTACTGTAAGGTGGGCACAGAATGCAGTCTATACTGCTACCAAAACCCATTAATGTGTTTTAGCAGCATCCTGGAAAGGATGGCTGGGTGGTCTGGCTCACTGTTTCTTTAATACCCATAGTATATTGGGAATACACAGACAAACTAATATTAGCACTGTTTGTGGTGACATGCTGATAGTATTACTTTCGAAAGTGACTGGGGTGAGCTATACATGGAGGACTGCTGGTTTGAACATTTGCTCTCGTTACCAAGGAGAAGATTGCTATTGAATTTATTCCCTTCTGGATGCGATCGTATCATGTACAGAGCTGTAAACTTTTTCTTCTCACAGAGCTCACTGTAGCAAATCAAACCACATCTAAATATCCGCAGTCATTCACTGTTATAAAATGCATTATCTGTCCAGACTGACTGGCGTATGTGTTTTTTTTACAAGGCTTAGTCCCCCGCTGATGTCATCATCACCCGTCCGACGAACATAACGCTCATTAATAATTTAGTAAAATTCACATTTTGGGACACGCCGGCTCACATAATATTTGTGTACCGATCATCACTGAATAAGTAACGTTTATTGCATGATCAATAATTGCAGGAAGACTAAAATGTGGTGTATTGGGTGAATCATGGTGGTTGTCTGATGCTATGGTCCACATGAATGATCTGAAATGATTGCATACATTAGGGTTACACGTGCGTCCATTAGAGTACACGTGCATCCATTAGAGTACACGTGCATCCATTAGAGTACACGTGCGTCCATTAGAGTACACGTGCGTCCATTAGAGTACACGTGCGTCCATTAGGGTACACTTGCGTACATTAGAGTACACGTGCATCCATTAGAGTACACGTGCATACATTAGAGTACACGTGCATCCATTAGAGTACACGTGCATCCATTAGAGTACACGTGCATCCATTAGAGTACACGTGCGTACATTAGAGTACACGTGCGTACATTAGAGTACACGTGCATACATTAGAGTACACGTAGGGTTGCCACCTGGCTGGTATTTTACCGGCAGGCCGATAAAAAATTGGCATCAGGCCAATGTTAAGGCTATGGAGACAGTACCAAGGCCGGTATTTTTTTGAAGAAAAGGCAGGAACCCTAAGTAGACGTGCGTACATTAGAGTACACGTGCGGGTTTGTGTTTCTGACTTGCTAGCATATTCTATGGACATGATGGCAAATAGTCTGTTTTCATTCCTTACATACAGACCACACTGTTCTTTTTTGGTTTTGGGGTGACAGCTTTTCTCACCCTGCTGGCATTTAATAAAAGGTATACCTGGTATTCACATCATTGTATGAACTACTGGGATTTGGGGTAGACCGTTTGTTTTTCAGTGCACAACATGTTGGGTGTGGGAGTTAATTATAGTTTACGCTAATCATCTTGTAAAAGTTACAAATTTATGGCCATTATATTTATTAACTTTATATTTAATTAGTGTCTGAGAGTATTGAGGAAAAAAATGGCTGTAAATGTTGCGTTCACCGTATTCGGGAGTGAGCGCCTCCCTTTAGTAGCAATACAGGCATTAGGTGCACAAACTTTTAAAAACCCAGCTGTATCCACATGTTGATTGCTGAGCGATAGGGCAGCACACCAGCCACCATCTCTGCCTGCTGTATTTCCGCAGGTTGCACTTTCTTGCGACAGCTCCTATGAGGCAATAGAGTGCAATCTGCAGTTTGCCTGGGAGGTCTATACAGTCCAAATTAAAGACTTAAGGTTCCCAGAAGACAGGATGAAGCTGGGATGCATTTTTCCTCCAGTGCTCCTGGGTATAGGGACGGATATGTTCCAGCAGAAGATTGCATCAAGGCACCGAAGAGAATTAGATGTCACACAGAGATCGGAAACCTGCTTGGAAGTTTAAATAGAACTAAATCGGTCTCTGTAGCAAGTCCTTCATTCATAGAAAATGGATCCGCTTTGAATTATGATCTTACTAAGCTGTATGACCCAGAGCCCCACTAAGTGATCTTATTATCCCTTTTATTACTCGTTTTTTTTTTTTATGTCTGAGTGCGACCAGGAAAAGCCTGGCTTGGGGCACAGATTTTAGGAAAAACAAAACAAATATTGATCAGATGTGAGTGCCCACCATTATAATCCACCGCCTCCATGTTTCAGAATGCTCCATATTAGGTCACCTGGTCAGCGACCACAACATTCTAAACGGGATGTTCCACAAAATGGCCGGTGTGTGGATATTTTTTTTTAAACCGTTTTATATAGCAAAATAAACCATTCTGTGCATCTGGACGAAGATATAGCAATGGATTTTCTTAATAGCATTTATTTCGAGAGTTCGGTTTCACTGCTGCTCCTTACTGCACGCAGGCCATATCTACATAGAAAACGTCTTTATTACGAATCCGTCGGCCTCGCAAGGCCGTCTATATTCTTTTAATTGAAGCTATTATCTGTATGAGACCTTGTCGGTATGAAATCGTAACACCTTAATATGCTGTGGCTGACAGAGTAAGTGAAGATGACACCAAGGAACAGACATTGCCACCCCCTTCTTTAAGACAGATCTGTCTGCTGTTGTCACTTGTTTCTCCTCTTGGAAGAAGGAACATTTTCCTGGCAGGATTAAATGCACAAAGCCCAAGAAACCTTAGTATTAATTTTATGTTTGGCACAAAATGGTTTTGCATTATTCCCCTTTAAGTACATTTTACAGTTCAGCTCATATAGATCAATTACAGGTGAAAGGAAAATGGATTGCTTTGAGAAACAGGGCTATAGAAAAAGAAATGGTTGTAATTTCCTTATTATTGTCCCTTAGTAGATTCTCAAACTCCCTTTTTTTTTATTCCAACCGAGCCATGGAGCACGATAAGCTTTCTCTCTCCGTGTCTGTACAAAAGTTGTAAGCCTATGGGATTAATGTGCTTTGCAGAATAACCTTGGCTGCCAGGAGCACTTATCAGAAACCCATGTTGTCTTTCTTCAAGCCAGTGCTTAGTGGAATTTCAAACCTATACCCTCTGAAACTTATTGTGCTGTAGAGGAGAATAAACTGGAAGTTGAGGTCTAGACATCCTTTAATGGACAACTGTTGGCAATTTTTTGGAACATTGCATCAAGTGGAAGCATTTTTCAAGAATATAAATAAAGTACCTTATTCAGCCCTTATTGCTCTGTACAGCTGTATCTGGGGGCAGACATGTTATTTAGAATCTTGGGTCCGATGAAGGAGAATCTAAACCATCTGACCCAAGATGTCTACCCCTTGAATGATACAGAGCAAAGAGGGCTCAGTTAGGTACTTTATTTAAATTCTTTAATTAAAGTATTTCAATTTAAAATGTCTTCACTTGTTGCCATCTTTCCATTAAACATAGCTTAATGTTTTGCTGACAGTTGGCCTTTAAGACCCTCCGTAAAGGCGCTGCATACATTGTTGGTGGTATATAAATAAATCAAACGTAATGTAATCAAAGGTTTGAACCTTCATAGACTTCAGAGGAATCGATTTATCGAGTTCTGGAGAAATGATTGAAATGGTAGAAGCATTGTTATAGTTCGAGTGCTTTTTCCTGGGGAAGGGAATAGGTTTGCTGCAAGTGTAGGCATGTCTGACCTCACCAGGGAAATATTCCAGCCCTGCAAATCTACTCTTCCATGACATGTACTGTTAGATCCAGGGTTAAATCAATCCTGGCCAGGTAGCCAAAACTCTCTCACTCTGCACTAACAGAGCTATGGAAGACCCCTTGTTTGGCAAAGATTGGGGTACAAATCCTTGTGAATAGTGCACAGTTAGTTCACCATTCAAAGTTTTAGGGATCATTTTAGGTTTAGCATTAGGGTTAGGGGTTAGTTTTAGGGTTACTTTTAGGGTAAGTATTAGTGCTAGGTGTTACTCTTAGGGTTAGTATTAGAGCTAGGTGTTACTTTTAGAGTTAGTATTAGAGCTAGGTGTTACTTTTAGGGTTAGTATTAGAGCTAGGTGTTACTTTTAGGGTTAGTATTAGAGTTAGGTGTTTTAGGGTTAGTATTAGGGCTAGGTGTTACTTTTAGGGTTAGTATTAGAGCTAGGTGTTACTTTTAGGGTTAGTATTAGAGCTAGGTGTTACTTTTAGGGTTAGTATTAGGGCTAGGTGTTACTTTTAGGGTAAGTATTAGTGCTAGGTGTTACTTTTAGGGTTAGTATTAGAGTTAGGTGTTTTAGGGTTAGTATTAGTGCTAGGTGTTACTTTTAGGGTTAGTATTAGGGCTAGTATTAGAGCTAGGTGTTGCTTTTGGGGTTAGTATTAGAGTTAGGTGTTACTTTTAGGGTTAGTATTAGAGCTAGGTGTTACTTTTAGGGTTAGTATTAGAGTTAGGTGTTACTTTTAGGGTTAGTATTAGAGTTAGGTGTTACTTTTAGGGTTAGTATTAGAGTTAGGTGTTGCTTTTAGGGTTAGTATTAGAGTTAGGTGTTACTTTTAGGGTTAGTATTAGAGCTAGGTGTTACTTTTAGGGTTAGTATTAGAGTTAGGTGTTACTTATAGGGTTAGTATTAGAGTTAGGTGTTACTTTTAGGGTTAGTATTAGAGCTAGGTGTTACTTTTAGGGTTAGTATTAGAGTTAGGTGTTACTTTTAGGGTAAGTATTAGTGCTAGGTGTTACTTTTAGGGTTAGTATTTGGGCTCAGTGTTGGTTTTATGAACTGTCAGCGCTGTAATGTCCACAAGCCAAGTGCTGAGAGGGAAGTGTTGCGAAGAACCGTCCTTCACCCGAAGTGGACTCATTCACTGCAATATTACATGAAGTGTAATATGACAAAGAATAAGAATAAAGTACCTTATTGAGCCCGCTTTGCTTGGACAGCTCTACAGCGATGCATCATGTGTCAGATAAAGGAAGATCTGAGTCAAGATTCTAAACAACATGTCCGCCCCTGATTGTGACAGAGCGAGAGGACTCAATAGGGTACTTTTCTATTTAAAATGCCTACACTTGGTGCCATCTTTCAATTAAACTTAATGTTCTGTCGGAAGTTGCTCTTTAAAAAAAAAAAAAAAAATGGTTTCCTCACTCTTTAAATGCAAAGTCAAACTGCCTGCCTGGAACGTTACCCTCACATGCCAGGCCTTTCCTCAGCCAGCTGCCA
Organism: Pelodytes ibericus; assembly: GCA_036172795.1. Lineage (NCBI taxonomy): Eukaryota > Metazoa > Chordata > Amphibia > Anura > Pelodytidae > Pelodytes > Pelodytes ibericus. The sequence goes on along the minus strand of CM069868.1, from coordinate 5,537,898 downwards.
TCTTTCTCTTATTTTCCCAACAGATGTGCAGTTAGCAATATATCATAGAAACCCGGAGATTGACTGACTGATCCACCAAAGGCTGAAAGATGCTCTGAGCATTGAATATCTAGATTGGATCTTGAATCCATCTGGAAATCAAGTTGCAATACTTTTTGGTTTATTTCCAGGGATTGTCAAGGACAAACCCAACATCATATCTTCCAAATTCTGCCCCAGCGGACGGCGGGGAGGTCATATGTCGGAGCTACTTGTCCTGCTGTGCTCTTAGTATGAGAATGAAGTGGCATGTAAGTTTGATAATACATGCCAGGTTATCCTCATAATGGCAGCTGGGACGTAACCATCCCAGTCTGGTCAGCAACTGTGGTGCAGAGAGAGACCCTCATTTTTAAATGCACCAGCAGAGAGAGACCCCGATCAGACGAGGGAGGACGAGCCCCTGCTCTGATTGAGTTTAGTTTGAAAGTTTAGTTTGAAATCCCTTTAGTTCCCTGAAATCCTCTCTTTCAATAAAGCCCAAAGTGTTTGAAGAAGGTTAACACTATTTGCCGACGCACGTTTCCACCCAGGTTTTAGCTGTAGCTTTGTTGTCCAGGATCCTCACCTCGGGTATGCGCTAGCTTGGACACGGATGGCTCTGCCCATTGAGCTCCGCTTGATCCCTCAGCACCCTGGACAGCTCTATAAACTGTATTAAAACACAAACAGGCAGCTGTCTGCTTGCTTCCACATGCCTACTACACTGAACCCTGGTATAACCAAGGGGCCTCCGCACACACAGGGGCTTCTTGAACAATGAATCGTGTTCGAGTTGTATCTTAAAATCCCCAATTATTAACTAAAAATCCCTTTCGCTAACATCTGTGGTTTTTGGAATTGTTTTATTGGACAGGTCAGAGCTAAGGAAAACCAGCAGTAACGTTGTGCAATAAAACATTAAACCTCTTATTTTCTTCCTTTTTCAATGATTCACCTTTCCTCTTGTTCTTCCAGCTCGGGCCAAGATATCCAAGGAACAAGTGTAGTTGCCAACCTTCCCGTGCTGATCCGGCAGAGTCCTGCAGATGCACTGAGAAGGGTGGTGCCAAAAGTCAGAGTAAGTATGTTACTAGCGGTCAGAGCCACATGTCCTAACCTTCGGTCACTGCTACGGCTTGTAATACACTAAAAAAGATTACAGTAAAGCAGATTTAACTATACTTAAATGGCTTAAAGGGATACTCCAGCCAAAAATAGAAATATAGCAGAGAAGGTAACAATAATTGAGTATTTGTCAAAATGAAAATTGACTTCCAAAGTGGAATTTTAGTGAATAGACCCATTAGAGTCAATGTTGCATTGTGATGGCTGTGTAGGCGAAAGGCCATTATTTTTAGTTTTCCTCCTACAGGGACCTTCTTTTACTTCTAGTCCTGTATAATAACAGTGTGATCATTCTCCTTACTCTTTACACACCTGCGAAACGTCTGATGTTCATTACAATATTCCCTCGTTGACAGGAAGTTCTCCATGTTGCAGGAGTGGAGATGCAGCTCACAGCTGCTTATTCCTTCCTGACAATCCTGCAAGAAGAGTCCATATCAGTCCACTCGTACTGTCTGTCCTTCCTCCAAATCATCCTGCAGAATCTGGAGCACAGAGACGCGGGTAAGCATGTTCCACATGATCTGCATGTTCCACGTGATCTGCATGTTCCACATGATCTGCATGATCCACGTGATCTGCATGATCCACGTGATCTGCATGATCCACGTGATCTGCATGTTCCGCGTGATCTGCATGTTCCGCGTGATCTGCATGTTCCGCGCGATCTGCATGTTCCGCATGATCTGCATGTTCTGCATGTTCCATGTGATCTGCATGTTCCACGTGATCCACATGTTCTGCATGTTCCACGTGATCTGCATGTTCCGCATGATCTGCATGTTCCACATGACCAGCTGTCCGTCATAATAGACTGCCGTGTCGGGCAGCATGGAGGATGTCTGCACGTATAGTGTAGACATCCCCCGGCTGCCCCCACTAGCCACCAGGGATCGCGTTAAAGGTGAGGGGGAGGGAGGGGGCCGAGAGACAAGGGGAGGGGGTGGGACAGAGAAACAAGGGGAGGGAGGGGGGCAGAGACAGAGTCAAGGGGAGGGAGGGGGTTAAGAGACAGAGACAAGGGGAGGGAAGGGGTTAAGAGACAAGGGGAGGGAGGGGGTTAAGAGACAGACAAGGGGAGGGGGGAGAGAGAGAAAAATGGGGGCAAGGGAAAGAGAAAGGCAGCATTGGCACATAAAAAGAAATAAAAAATAGAAATACATTTTTTGATATCATAATTTTTTATTAAAAAAGCAATTTACATGTGAATATATACAAGTTGAACTTTTTTCCTATAGGGTAGTCTTATATTCAGGCTTTTAGTTTTTTTCCTAATGGAATATCCAAAGTTTGGGGGGTCGTCTTATAATCAGGGTCGTCTTATAATCGAGCAAATACGGTATATATAGTACTATACAAATATTTTTGGCAATTTAAAAAAAAATGCTGTGAAGTAAGAATGCTTTCCAAAGTAGAAATGTTAATAGTTTGTTTGTATCAATGAACACACTACAAAATGAGTGGCCAGAAGAAAAATGGAAACCAAATCAATATTTGATGTGATCACCCTTTTCCTTCAAAACAGTATCAGCAAGGTACACATTTTTAGTAGGCATATAGGTGTATGATTAACAAATATATGTTGGTTGAAACACAATCATTCACTGAAAGAGTAACAGCTGTGTAGGAGGAATAAAACTGGGTGAAGAACAGCCAAACTCTGATAACAAGGTGAGGTTGCTGAAGACCGTTTAAGGTCAAGTCATACGACACAGTGGTCGTCCAAGGAAACTTTGGGCAGCAGATAAAAGACACATCATTCTCACTCCCCTCTGCAATTAGAAGGTTTCCAGCAGTCCCATCGGACTACGCCCGTCTGCTGTCCTGAGAAGTCTGGTCAAAAATGGTCTTCATGGAAGACTTGCGGTCTGAAAGCCATACCTCTAAGCCAAGCGACCCAGGTATGCACGAAAACACAGTAACTGGGGTGTAGAAAAATGGAAACGGGTGCTCAGGACTGAAGTTAAAGTGTGAAATATTTAGCTGTAGGAGAAGGCAGATGGTTCATCAAAGCGCTGGAGAGTTGTAACACCACTGATCAGCAGTGAAGCATGATGGACCTTCCCTGCACGTTTGGGGCTGCATTACTGCAAACGTAGTTGGGGATTTGAGCAGAATAAATGGTTGTCTCAATGCTGAGAAGTATCCATCATATAATACACTCAGGGAGCCATCTGACTGGCCACAAATGTATTCTTTAGCATGACAGCGACCCCAAACATACAGACAGTCATTAAGAATTATCTTCAACGTAAGGAAGAGCGAGTAGAGGAAATGATGCTACACAGACCCCTGATCTCAACATCATCAAGTCTGTCTGAGATTACATGGAGAGAGAAGCAACTGAGGCTGCCCAAATCCACAGAAGAATTGTGCTTAGAACGCCAAGTTTGGAAAAACCTACCTGCCGAGTTCCTTAAAAAAAAAAATGGTTGCAAGTGTACCCAGAAGAATTGGTGCCTTTTTGAAGGCAAAAGGATATCCCAAATATTGATTTGATTTATATTTTGTTAATTGATAATTATAAACTATGCCTAAATCGTTTGCACAGTACAGTGTATACATAAAGGATATATACTGCTTTAATCCCCCATGGTGGGAAATAAAGGTAGCGATCTCGTCGGTGAGGGGAAGTGAGTGAATTCTACAATGACAAATCCATGTAATCGACTGGAGTTGTTAGATGGCTTTCACTTGGCAGTTTGATTTTCGTCTCGGTTTTTTTTTTTCTTGATATAAATTGCAGACCTCTGAATCACAGAACCGGCCAGATTCACAGCTGTCTGATTGATGCCAGGGCCCCCAAACTGCCAGTCTACGATATAATAATTGACTAGAAAGCTGGCTCGGAAATTCTCAGAGGAACGCAGAGACTGAAATATACACTCGTAATAGAGAGAGAAGAGGCCATTCCTCTTCCAGTCTCTAAAAAACCTCAGTAAATTACTGTTGCATGCCTCCTCTTTGATAAAGATCCATGTTCGACAGACGCTACACGTTTGATATATTTCAGAAGCATCCTCATTTATCGCTTAACGCTATCAGATTAGCAAAATTACACATCTCATAACATAACATATTACATAGCTAGACAAATTCCTGGCACAGGTTCTCACTCCTGTCTTGGCACCTCAGTTCACTGGCTATTTAACGTGGATTCATCTTAAACGAACTCAACACGCGACTGAGGGGGGAAGAAAAAAGCCGACATAGCTTCTAAAAATAGCGTTTTTTTTTTAAAAATGTTGCATCATCCCAAACCCTGGATATACATTTGGCTTGATCAGAGGTGCAATAACTCAGCACTGTTACTTGTCCCAATGTTTCTTCCCTAGAACCTGCTACAATAACCAGTTTAAAGGGGCTGTATCATCTAAATATTGTTTTTACTGCGTATGTAGAGCATGAAAAATGATTGAAAATGATCTATACATTGTATTAGCAGAACTGCAAGCGAAATGTCTAAATTAGGAGACAAATGTGTTTTAATTGTGTCTGTGGACTCTCCTGCTTATGACATCACCTGTGGCACGGTATGCAAATGAACTGCTTTTCAACGGGAAATGTGTAATTTGCATACCACGCCACAGATTATGTCAAGGAGACACATTTAAAACACACATTTTTAGGTGTTTGCTTACAGTTTTGCAAACTTTTATACAACGTATAGATCATTATCAATCATTTTGTATGCTCCACATGCACAATAAAAACAATGTTTAGGTGATACAGTCCTTTAACAATTTTTATGTTTTAAGCCAATCAGAATTCAGCAAGAAATGTAAAGGCTGGCCAGTAAACATTGTGAATCCACTTCCTTTACACGAGGGCTGAGTTCCATTAATATGAATCCGCCCCATTCCTTTACTAGGACGGCTTTTCCAAACCTATTCCTACTTGAACACAGGTTGAAACTGAAGATTTAAAAAACCAAAACATTCTTTAGTAAGGTGAAGCTCTTCAATGTATTTTGTTATAATGAAGGTGAGTGTACAGCAGAGCTGATGGTCTTTAATTTGTATGTTTTTTTTGACAGGTGTTTGTAATGCTTGGCTGGATACCCTTCTTGCTGTCATTGATGTTTTGCCAAAAGAAACTATCAGACAAGAGGTAAAGCCAGGGAGCATATTCATTTTTTAATTATTAATAATTTTATTCAATGCTCATCAAGACACCGAAAACTTCATTAAAAAGCTAACGTGGATATAATCTATCCAGCAATATATCGGTAAAGCAAGCTATCTTCTGCCGTTTTAATTAGACAGAATCACAGTACGGTTATCAGGATTCCTTTCAAGGCAGCAAATTATATTGGTAAATTGGCTAAAACTTACAATACAGACTGCTGCCTGGTAACCGAAGATTTCATCCAAATTCATCTGCATTGCAAATAAGGCAACATGAGACTTTATTCTCCTACTGTACTTAATTGAATTCATTCGTATAAGGGACTGTCGAGTTGCCAAGTGATTGAGTTTGTTCCGTATAAGAATTCTCATGCTTATTCCAACCTTTTTTTTTTTGCTAATGCCTTGAACCCACGGCGTGCCTTTGGTGGAGTGCAATTAATTTAACACCACTCCAGTCCGTAATGGTTCACAAATCCACTCCCATTGAGTTTTTTTTTATTTCCAAGTCATCGGTTTCTCTTGCCCAGAGTCTGGCATCCCAGCTGCTGATAGCCTACATCTAGGGCTGCCACATTTTCTTCAAAAATATACTGGCCATGCTACTACTTCCATAGACTTAACATTGGGGTCAAGACAATTTTTTTACCGGCCTGCCGGTAAAATACCGGCCAGGTGGCAACCCTACCTACATCCCCCACCATAAAGCTCAATGACGGGCAGGAGAAAATAAGAGATGTTATCCTCAAACAGCTGGAGGAGCTGGTGTTTGACACCCCTGCTCTAGCCCACCATTAGTAGGTTCAATGAACACCTGTGTGTTGGCAACGAGGAGTTTGGGCCCCTTCCACCTTCTGCTGAGAGATATAGGTATCAAGAATCACTTCTACATTGAGTGTCGCTTTCAGGGAGACCCAACTGGTGTTGGAGACACGGGCAATGCATAGGAAGTATAATATAGGCAAGAAAGAGAAGGCACTCTCAGGATGAAACATTATTTAATGAATATTTATTGCAGCAAAAGTAATAAGGGATAAAAATATAAAATGGTAGTTAGGAGACCAAATATGCCAGCTGCCTCACGCGTTTCGCACTCGAGCGCTTAATCATAGGCAGAGTATAATCTGGTGTACTTTATCATCCTGTGGAAAAAAAATAGTCATTAGTGCACTAGGAAAAAGAATAGTCATTAGTGCACTAGGAAAAAGAATAGTCATTGGTGCACTAGGAAAAAGAATAGTCATTGGTGCACTAGGAAAAAGAATAGTCATTGGTGCACTAGGAAAAAGAATAGTCATTGGTGCACTAGGAAAAAGAATAGTCATTAGTGCACTAGGAAAAAGAATAGTCATTAGTGCACTAGGAAAAAGAATAGTCATTAGTGCACTAGGAAAAAGAATAGTCATTAGTGCACTAGGAAAAAGAATAGTCATTAGTGCACTAGGAAAAAGAATAGTCATTAGTGCACTAGGAAAAAGAATAGTCATTGGTGCACTAGAAAAAAGAATAGTCATTGGTGCACTAGGAAAAAGAATAGTCATTGGTGCACTAGGAAAAAGAATAGTCATTAGTGCACTAGGAAAAAGAATAGTCATTAGTGCACTAGGAAAAAGAATAGTCATTAGTGCACTAGGAAAAAGAATAGTCATTAGTGCACTAGGAAAAAGAATAGTCATTGGTGCACTAGAAAAAAGAATAGTCATTGGTGCACTAGGAAAAAGAATAGTCATTGGTGCACTAGGAAAAAGAATAGTCATGGGTGCACTAGGAAAAAGAATAGTCATTGGTGCACTAGGAAAAAGAATAGTCATTGGTGCACTAGGAAAAAGAATAGTCATGGGTGCACTAGGAAAAAGAATAGTCATTAGTGCACTAGGAAAAAGAATAGTCATTGGTGCACTAGGAAAAAGAACAGTCATTAGTGCACTAGGAAAAAGAATAGTCATTGGTGCACTAGGAAAAAGAATAGTCATTGGTGCACTAGGAAAAAGAATAGTCATTGGTGCACTAGGAAAAAGAATAGTCATTAGTGCACTAGGAAAAAGAATAGTCATTGGTGCACTAGAAAAAAGAATAGTCATTGGTGCACTAGGAAAAAGAATAGTCATGGGTGCACTAGGAAAAAGAATAGTCATTAGTGCACTAGGAAAAAGAATAGTCATTGGTGCACTAGGAAAAAGAATAGTCATTGGTGCACTAGGAAAAAGAATAGTCATTAGTGCACTAGGAAAAAGAATAGTCATTAGTGCACTAGGAAACAGAATAGTCTATATTTCAATATGTAAGAATTCTGGCCATAGTTGTTCTAAAATGCACCAAAAAAATTGTATTTATTTTATAACCATCATTGGCAGTGCTTAATGAGCCCTATACAATATTAGGAGCCACCCTGACATTTTTTTAAGGAGCCAGGGCAGCTGTACATCCATAGAGTTGAATTTAAAATACAGTTTGTACCTCTTTCAAACCCTGTGATGTGGATTCCATTCTTTAATTATAATCATCCCAGAAGAGGTATTCAGAACACCCCTCTGACGCACACACCGATTATTTCTATATGTTACTGTTTTAGCGAGAAGAGTACTGTTTTCTAGAGTGTTTTTATATTTTATTATTTATTACATGTACTCACATCGATTTTTATATCTACTCTTTTTTTTTTCTTCAGATTTTAAATCCACTGGTGACAAAAGCTCAACTTTCCCAGACAATTCATTCCCGTCTCGCAAGCTGTAAGATTTTGGGAAAGCTCGCTAGCAAGTTTGAAGTTCACGTGTAAGTAGGATCATTAGGATGCTGTCTTCAGCACCCTGACTGTCCCACCCAGCAGGGGCTTTGCTAGGTCTTCGGATGATTTGGGGCTAGAGCCCAGATGAGCTCGGTCACACACAGGGGCGTACCTAGAGCATTTGGCACCCGGGGCGGACCCTGAGTGTTGCACCCCCCCCCCCCCATCCCATAATAAAAATGTAAGAAAACACCTACAAATTTTTCAGTGTTTGAAAATTGTACAGTTATAGAAACCAGGAATATTGTGCCACTCAGAACCCAGTAATATTGTGCCAGTCAGATACCAGTAATATTGTGCCTTTCAGATACCAGTAATATTGTGCCAGTCAGATACCAGGAATAGTGTGCCATTCAGAGCCCAGTAATATTGTGCCAGTAAGATACCAGTAATATTGTGCCACTCAGAGCCCAGTAATATTGTGCCAGTCAGATACCAGGAATATTGTGTCATTCAGAGCCCAGTAATAGTGTGCCAGTCAGATGCCTGTAATATTTTGCCAGTCAGAGCCCAGTAATAGTGTGCCAGTCAGAGCCCAGTAATATTGTGCCACTCAGAACCCAGTAATATTGTGCCAATCATAGCCCAAGAATATTGTGCCACTCAGAACCCAGTAATACCCACACACACCTAGACACCCTGACACACACACACACAGACACACACACACACACCTAGACACCCATACACAGTCACACTTTTTTTTTTTTTTACTTACCTTACACTTGGTCCGTCATCCAGGACCTTCTGCTGGATGTCCGTCCACCTGACATCCGGCAAGCAGCTGACACAGCGCGACGGGGCGGAGCTTGCACCCGTCGCGCTGTGATCTCTATGGCCAAGAGGAGAGGCTAGGGAGGGAGCTCCCTATAGCAGCCTCTCCTCAAGATCGGCCCTCACCCCCGCGTGAGGTTAATCCTCCGATTCTGGGACTATGTCCCAGACGGAGGAAAGCTCACCGGGGGATTTTTTTTTTTATAGCCCTGGAGTCTCGGGGCTAAAGAATACTTTAGCCCCAGAGTCTCCATTCGGGGCTATGAAGGGGGGACTCGGGGCTATAGCCCCAGTAGCCCACCCCTAGCGACGCCTCTGCCACTCAGTAAGGAATGCAGATGGAACAACCATTTGCTAGATAGGTTATAGGAAGAGATGACAGGCGTTGTAGTCTAACATATGGAGAGATATACATGGCTACATCATGAATTGTTGGATTACATTTTTTTTTCCCACAGGATAAAAAGGGATCTGCTGTCGCTGGTGAAATCTCTGTGTCAGGATGTTGATTATGAAGTGAGATCCTGTATGTGTCAGCAGCTGGAGTTTTTTGCACAAGCAGTAGGGTGAGTATGCAGCACTCTCATCCTCCCAATAATAATAGGTGCCCCTGCCATTACCTGCAAGCAATATATTGCAAGCAGCCATGTGTGAGCCACACTGCCCCAGAGCCCCCCACATACCCCTTCCCGCTCCCAGGCTGCGCTTTGATATCTCTCAATGGGCTGGGACTGCAATACTTTCAAATGCCCCAGGCTTTCTATCCTATTGTCTTGTCTGCTTATGAATCTCTTTACCTTAAATATTAGCAAACCCGTCTTGTGTAATATTAGGTGGGCTGATGAAATAGCACCAAGGGCAACTAAATAGTTTTTTTTTTTTAGTCTCCTTCCCCCCCAGGGCCCAACGGTTGCCAGCATTTGCCTAACAATAGATAACATCAGTGTTGTCCAGGTTATCACATGGTGAGAAATACAACTACATAGTAACATAGTAATTTAGGTTGAAAAAAGACACAAGTCCATCAAGTTCAACCCTTCTACCTATCATTCCAGCGTTTTGATCCAAAAGAAGGAAAAAAAACCCTAAGGAAGCTTTTTCGAATGTTGCCTCCTAGGGGGAAAAAAATTCCTTCTTGACTCCAAACGGGCAATCAGATTTCTCCTTGGATCAAAAAGCTCTATTATTAATGCTCATTCTATTATTAATACCCGTGTATGGTCTGCTTTTCTAAAAAAACATACAGACCATTTTTAAATGCCTCTATTGTGGTTGATAGCACTACCTCTCTTGGCAGAGATAGCAAACTAGATAGCAAACTTTTCTTGATACCATCCTCTAAATGAGAAAACAGTTAGGGAACAATTGTTCTTGGGATGAAATAATTATTTGATTAATGTTAATTATTAAAATTAAAATATTAGGCTGATTTACTATTTTTTAAATATATACTTTGTTCAATTTGTCTTTCCCACTTCTAATTGTCCTGCATCTAATACTTGGGCCCAGCTCTGACGGGTGTGAGTTGGTAAATACCCTGACTACAGAGCCTGTTCAAACCTCAAGGTCACAGGTTCAAATCCCAGCAGAGTCAACTCAGCCCTCCATCCTTCTAAGCGCAATAGATGATCCAGCTTAATATCTGTTATTCATCTATCAATTCACTTAATTCAAATGAATGGAATTTCCTGTCTCTCAAGTGATGTCATCAGACAAACTGTTGCACTGTTAAGAGATCCTGCTGTGTGCAAAAGCAAGGGTACTCAGATTCAACACAATGTAGTGTATTCCAGGAGCACAGGAAGTGACTAAATTAAATAAAACTTCATATCCTCAGTGTTTATATATTCACTGCTGCCGCACCTGCAGTAAACATGCAGAGTAATTTCTGGGCAGGGCTTGAGCCAAATATTAAAAATGTGATTTATACAGAATGCCTGCATCAAATCTCACAGGGATAAAAGCCTGTGCACTATACAAGCAGTGATCTTCATCTCGCACCAAAAGTCAGTTTGGGGTCTAGACTGTCCCTTTAATTGAGAGCAGTTATCAGCATGTACACATGGATTTGTCATGCATCCTTTCCCATACCTCCCAAGTGTCCCTATTTAGGAGGGACAGTCCCTATTGTGCACCCAAACCAGAATGTTTAGTTTGTATAAGTGGATCATAGAGCTTTATCTCACAATAAAGTGAGTTTAAACTGCATTAAATGTGATTTTATATTAATTTGTGTAACTAACACACTTATTTCTTGTTCTAAATTACTCATTACATGAATAGTTACCAAATGGCCATATAGTCATGGAGACAGTTCTGGCAATGCCCCAGCCACACCTTCTGCCACTCCCACAAAACTAAGTGTCCCTCTTTGGCCATTTCACATGTTGGGACCTATTCATTCCTGGAGTAGAAGATCAGTCGGCTTCCTTTCGCAGTTTGTAAAGTTATATGAAAGTTACCATCCTGAGGCACATGGTAGGCTGCACTTTATTAATTCATGTAATCTCTTGTGGAATGAATGTGCTTAAGTATTCATTACTGGACTAGATGTCTTTAGAAAGTGTTAGGCCCATCAGTCTCCTAATTAGGCCATACCCATAATGCAGCTGGGAAGGGGAAAAGACATCGCTAATTATTGCCAGAATCACAAAAATGGCTATTTTTACTCTTGATGCCTTAATATGGCTCACTCCTTGTTTAACCCTCTCTTCTCCAGCAAGGGGCGCTGCAGTCACCCTCCTGCGGGTTATCAGCGTTCTCTTTAGATTTCTAGCATACACTATTATCTTCAAGGAGGAGTGCCAAGGAAGGCTACGCTTGGTTTATTGTGGGTATATTATATCATTTTATTATTTATATTATACACTATTTAAGTGGCAAATTTTTTCATTCTCTTTAAATGTTTACCAGTTTTATAACTTATTATTATTTTTATTATTAGTGGTGTCTGTCTGTACTGTGTGATAAAGTACATTCTACCAGAGGAATTGCTAAGATCATTTATTTCAGTCCAAAAAGACAAACCAACCCTATCGTAACCTGTAGACCTTAGTTCAGACGGCTGAATCATGGGAATTTTTTTTTCATGCTTCTGCAGGATGATGGGAGTGGTAGTTCACCGAACCGGTGGCTTCTTGTCCCAGTATACCAGGCTGTGTATACCTGTAGTCTCACAGCTGAGTATGCTACTTGTATATATACAGGGGGTAGATACATATGAACAGTTGGAAACAGGTATTTTTTTCCTTATCTATTGTCATAGTAACAAGGCAGTACCACAGTGTGTGAAGACTTCCGTTGGTTCTGTGTTTAGTGACTGTGTATGGGGGGGTTTGACATATAGACAGAAAGAAATTATTTATATTTCTTTTTGCAGTAGATATAGATTATAGATTCCCCCCCCATCCTATATTATAGATCTGTGTTTTATTTCTGTCTAGAGACACTGCCCCTAAGAGTAAAATGAACACTGTAAAAAGAGAAATAGAATATCACTTGACAGTACAGTAAGACCTGTGTATCAGCTTGGGTATTGTTGCTGCTGTGTGAATGTAAGCAGGTAGCACCTTATAAAGTGTCCCTGTTTAGGCTGGATGCCCCTTCTCGCTTCTGTTGTCCATTTTTCTGGGATGTGCATCACAGACGTCCAGACTAGTAAAGCTCGCAGTACAGCGTGTTTATTCATATTCCAAGGAACTTTATTTATTAAAGAGGGAACTGACAAGAGAATTCCAAACTAAGAGCCAAAGTAGGAAACTCGGCAAATTACAAAAATAGCTGTGGATAGAAATCCCATGAAACCTATCCAAAAATTGGACAAAGGCGCCAGGGAGTCATAGCTCCTAAAATCCCTACTGCCTCACTTTTTAAATTGTTTTACCTAGAACTCTATGGGGGTACAATTTCCCTGGCTCCTTAAAAATAACTAGGCTGGCTCCTGAATTGGTCAGTTTGGCTCCTAAAGTCTACACATATTTTGGAGCTCTGCCATTTAAACTGTACTGAGGTATGGAATACTGCGTATACCATTACTATCCTTTAGGAGATAATACGTTAAAGAAAGACGAACCCCTAAAATAGCTTTTTTTTTAAATTTTGCATTGTGCACCTGTCACAGGTTATTCAGCCCTTGCGTTTTGCTCACACTGGTCGTGCCACTAGTCTCTCTGTCATCAGTTTGCAGGGGGACCATTTCCTTCCCTTCCAGAGGTGTCATGGACCCCGAACCAGCATTGCCTAGCTTAGTAACATGACGGCCTGGAAGTCCGAGTCAGACTTCCAAAAGAAATCTGAATCGCTTAACTGTGCTTCACATTTGATCCGCTTTATTCTTTGGCTTCACTACCAACCCCTAGAGGGCGCGCTTTGTGTTTACATCAGTGCCTTGTAGACTCTCCGCAATGGCGGCCATCGCTCTATCGCCTTCTGCTGACATTTGGCGACGATATAAACACATATTTGGCCTTATGAAAATGTAAAGAAGCATTTTTTGTTGTAGTTTAATAGCACGTTTGACGTCTCCTGTAACTTAATATAAATACAATCCCAAGCATGCTTTCCTGGCTGCAGTCTCTAACCCATGTGTGGCCACATGATTGAGCTATCGCAGGGCCTGGTTTGCAGCCCTGCTGAACAGAATGGTACACATTGCGATGTGTTGTGGGCGCTCACTGCGTTCCCACTCTGCAGGAAATGAGTGGGTTTATTTGTCTTCCCATCTTTCACAGATCAGTAAGAAGTCACCTTGGCCCACTAATGACAAAAAAGCAGCCACAACACGTGAACAATTAAATCCAAACGAGGCTGCAAAATTTCACCTTTAAAATATTTCACTTGGTCTTCTCCGCTGATGACTCACAGCTTCCAGTCTTGCAGTAAATGGCTTTTGAACAAATCATTGCTCTGGTGATGAGCAGGGGATTCATATAACGCACAATGTCACCCACAAATGTGTACCGTGCATTTCACGTGTAATTGCATGACTAAGTAATTCACCTTCATTTAGATAGACTGCCCTCTGTCACTTCCACAAACGCCTCATTACATTTTACAACCCGCAGTTTAGATGGATTTCTATTTCATTTTTTTTGCTGTTGTTTATTATATTATAAAGATATTATAAAGATCCACCGCAAATATTTTCCTCTGGTAATTGTAGTTGATGCAACGGTGTCAGTGTTTTATTTTACTTTAATATTATTAATGTTTCCAGAGATTGAGCTGGGGCCCCAATCGTAATTAGTTGGGTTTTTTTGCAAGCCCAGTTTTGTGGCCCTTGGTGGAATTAGCACCATAACTAATAGATTGAATTTGATGCGGTATTTACAGATTACAAACGGAAGTAAACTATATCAATTTGGTGCGAAAAATAGAAAAATTATGACTGCGTTCATGCAGATGCAGGTTTAACTTCGTCATTTTCCTAGTGATCACCCTGTTATTTACATAATATATATATAGCATTATGACTGCTGACAGGTGGTAAGCCAGCGGAGGCAGTGTGATGCTTTGGGCAATGTTTTGCTGGGAAACCTTGGGTCCTGCCATTCATGTGGATGTTACTTTGACATGTACCACCTACCTAAGCATTGTTACAGACCATGTACACCCTTTCATGGAAATGGTATTCCCTGATGGCATTGGCCTCTTTCAGCAGGATAATGCACCCTGCCACAAAGCAAAAATGGTTCAGGAATGGCTTGAGGGACACAACAACGAGTTCAAGGTGTTGACTTGGCCTCCAAATTCCCCAGATCTCAATCCAATCGAGCATCTGTGGGATGTGCTGGACAAACAAGTCCAATCCATGGAGGCCTCACCTCGCAACTTACAGGACTTAAAGGATCTGCTGCTAACGTCTTGGTGCCAGTTACCCCAGCACACCTTCAGAGGTCTAGTGGAGTCCATGCCTCGATGGGTCAGGGCTGTTTTGGTGTCAAAAGGGGATCTACACAATATTTGGCAGGAGGTCATAATGTTATGGCTGATCGGTGTATATGTATAAAAATAAATGCAAAAATGGCGTCTTTACCCCACAATAGACCGGTCCCTAGACCAAAATATCTAAAGAAAGCATTGGGGTTGACACAGTATCAATACACAAAAGACATCTTTAATTATACCATATTATTAAAAAAAAAACATGCAGCATCAAACAAAGGCATATTAATGTATAAGACTTAATACAAATATACAAGCAGAATGCACACATTATAGAGCAGAGGCGTCCATGTCTTTTTGTGAACCATGTCTGTTTGATGAAAACTGGTCCTGATTATACACTGCTCAAAAGATATCCACCTGAGACATCCATGGATGTCTGGGACTGTCTCTCTCTAGCCCTGGTGTGTGGACATATCCATCGCCCTGTACACAACCAATAGCTGTGGAGGAAAGCAGCATCTCCTTCCAGCTGGTGGTGCATTTGGCATGTTTCTGGCCATCATGGCAGTCTACCTTTAACACAAAACCTTTACCAAGAACACAACATTTCCACAGCGCTTACGTGGCCCAGAGTCCGGTAAATTTCTACCAATCCATTGGAAGTACAGTGTGAACTCACTATCGTTTTAACGGATTTGAAGATCACTGGGCTATTGAATTATTGTGTTTATAATTCTTTACCAATTACAATAATATTAAATTAAGTGGGTTTTTTTGTTGCAGGACAGAACTAACAAAGACCTCGATCCTCCCTGAACTCATCGAGCTTGCGCAGGATGAAGGCAGTACTGTTCGGCTGGCAGCGTTTGAAACTATGGTCAATATGCTGGTTATGTTTGATCACGGTAATTATCTGTCCTTCTTGTCACCGGTCCTCTCTGTTGTGTACAGTCCACTGCATGTCCTTGTACGCAATCTAGGAATCAATCTAAATAGAGTTTGGAGATCTTAATATAATACAAGATGTAATAAAAAAAACCTGTATGGTATTAAGTGCTCCAGATTATTTATTTTAAGTGTAGTAATTACCGTATTTATCGGCGTATAACACGCGCCGGCGTATAACACGCACCTAATTTTAAGAAGGAAATTTCAGGAAAAAAAACTTAAGAACTTAAATTAAGAACTTTGAAGCCCAATGTGCCATTTTAATATGCAGGATATTGCCCCCAATATGCCATTTAAAATGCAGGATATTGCCCCCAATATGCCATTTAATATGCAGGATATTGCCCCCAATATGCCATTTAATATGCCAGGATAGTGCCCCCAATATGCCATTTAATATGCAGGATATTGCCCCCAATATGCCATTTTAATATGCCAGGATATTGCCCCCAATATGCCATTTAATATGCAGGATATTGCCCCCAATATGCCATTTAATATGCAGGATATTGCCCCCAATATGCCATTTAATATGCAGGATATTGCCCCCAATATGCCATTTTAATATGCCAGATATTGCCCAAATATGCCATTTAATATGCAGGATATTGCCCCCAATATGCCATTTATTATGCCAGGATATTGCCCCCAATATGCCATTTATTATGCCAGGATATTGCCCCCAATATGCCATTTAATATGCCATGATATTGCCCCCAATATGCCAGGATATTGCCCCTTAGTATGCTTGTTATGCCACCCTCCTCCCCCCCCTTCCCCAGACCCCAGTACTTACCTCTTTGCTGCTCTGTCCCCCGGTGCTCTGAAGCTGCGTGGCTGTGAGGGAAGCATTGTGAGCTCCCCTTCAGCCGCGCGGTCAATAAAGTTTGTTTTTAAAAAAAAAAACAGACTTTATTGACCGCGCGGCTGGAGGGAAGCTCACAACGCTTCCCTCACAGCCATGGACCTTCAGAGCACCGGGGGACAGAGCAGGAACGAGGTAAGTTTTAGATTTTTTTTTTTTCGGCGTATAACACGCACACACCATTTTCTCCCTATTTTCAGGGAGAACAAGTGCGTGTTATACGCCGATAAATACGGTAGGTTGCCTTTTCTATCTGTTTTGAGCAGCTTTATTGTCATTATTAATTATCTTTAGTAGCATTGTCACCTATATCATTTTTTAATATGATTTAAGCATGGTAATATTGTAACCGTTAATACAGATATTGTAATGGAGAAGTTTTTAACTTCATTGTTCAGTTATATCCATTTTAGACTTTTGCTTCTCGTCAGCCTAATTGGGTGTAGTTTACATCTACATCTGGTCTTTCAGATGATATTGTGTGTTATACATTCAGTAGCTTTTTTCCATATAATATTGAATTGGTAGTAACCTCAGGTTTTTATTTGTGACCCTTTCCCAGGAATCTGTATTTTCTCACCCATTAGTGTAGTTGTAAAGGGGATCTCCGGGTGGAACTGTAGGATGCTCCTCGGAGTCCTGGAAAGATGGGCAGTTTCCCCCCCCCCCCCCCCCCACTTCGTTAGGTAGCCACTTTTTAAATTACTACCATTTATTTGCGATTAACCTGCACAGATCTTGCCCTAACCACACCCACTGTCTCTCTCTGAGAATTTGAGCAGTACAGCTGTACACCTAGTGGGCAGGCCTGCAGAAGAGTACTCTGAACATTCCCACAGCTTACACTGACAAACATTTGCTTTTGGCTTTTTCTTTTTGCAGATGATCGAAGTCAGATTATCCTTCCTTTAGTGAAGTCATTTTGTGAGAAATCTTTCAAGGCAGATGAATCGGTCCTGCCATCTCTCTCTCTCCATTTAGGAAAACTCTGCCATGGTCTGCAAGGTATAACCAAATGCACACTGATATAGGTAAAAAGAGTGTGTCTCGAGCAATAATAAAGGTCCTTTTCTAGTAATTTACATATCTCAGCCTTGTGGCCAATCAGTGCCCTGGCTGTATTTACACTGAATTTGTGTGAATGAGCCTTTCGGAGAGCGATGGAAAATCAAGTATGGTGAGTGATATCGACTTCCGAGTATGGTATATGATTGTGTGTATTTATTTGTTTAAAGCATAGGGCTTTATTCATTAAAGATTTAATTGAATTTCTCTTTTCAGACTAAAGTAATTTAGCCTTAAAGGGACTGTCTGGTACCCAAAATGCATCTTCCAAATATATAATGGATATTACTGTGCTTTCAAAGTACTTTAAAATGCATGTCTTACATTTTGCATTGCTTAAAATATAAAATACTCACAGCTAGATGAAATTGTGAAATTACAGCAGTTTGCAGGAAACAAGGACTGTTACACTAGCTGTGTAAAAGTCTTTGTTTTTTTTGCTGCAGGAACCAATGAGAATCATTCCGTTCAAATGAATGGAATATCCTGTCTCTCTAGTGATGTTATCAGACAATGTGTTGCACTGTTAAGAGATCCTACTGTGTACAAGAGCGAGGTCACTCATAGGCCACTCAATAGACTCAATTTGAGGATGACAGGAAATGACTATTTGAAACAAAACTTTATATGCTCAGTGTCTATATAATCAGTGCTGCTGCACCTGCAGTAAACATGCAGAGTAATCACTGGGGAGGGCTTGAGTCAAATATTAAAAATGTGATTTATGCAGAATACCTGTATCGAATCGCACAGGGATAAAAGCCTGTGCGTTATACAAACAGTGATCTTCATTTAGCACCAAAGTGAGTTTGGGGACTAGACTGTCCTTTTAAGTTTGAAATTGCCTTCTCAATTCCATGTAATTCAATCTTTTGTGAATAAATCCCCCAGAGTTTAGGTGACTGTGTAATAAAGGAAAGCCCCCTCTAAGCACTGCATGGGCTGGTGATGTTGTTCTATGCATACTACCTCCTGTTGTTTGCAGTGATACAAATCCAAAGCACTGCTGACACTTGTCCTTATTCCTGTGTCTTGCAAGGAATCTTTACTCAGGAGCAGCAGATCTGGTTCCTTGAATTTTACAAGAAGCTTTGCAGACTGGGTTTACATCAAGAGAATGGGCGCAATGACCATCAAATCCAGAACATGGAGCTGGAAAAGAAATACTTATCAGTGAGGAAAAACTGCGCATACAACTTCCCCGTGAGTGTGCGCACACAATCGGTTAATGCGTCGGGCTGCATGGGGCACCAGTCCCCTTTACATGCCCACCCAACTGTAAATGCGTCGGGTGCTTGGTTACTTGAAACTGATTTTTTTTTTTACCCCAACGCAGGCTATGATCGTCTTTGTCGGTTCTAAAAGCTTTCATATAGAACTCTACGCAACATTCTTTTGTCTTTGTCACGATCCAGATGTACTCGTGAGATACACTATGGCTGTTGGCTTCTATGAAGTGAGTACAGGTGTTCTCGCTAATTGTTTGCATTACAGAAGCTTTCACATGGTTACACTTCTTTTTTTTTTTCTTTTTCTTTCAACCAATTAAGGGAAATGAAGCGTTTGCTCTTGTGCGTTTGTTTAGCCTCACAAAGGATGGTATAGCAATTTAGCATGACTATGTCAGTCTGGTGACATCCTCCATTCTCAGATTGGCAGGAGCTATAATTACCTGACTTTAGACTTTTCAATTAAAACGCAGACCAAAAAAAAGATTTGTTTTTCTTCTTTTCAATAATGAATTGGGATGAATGGTTTTCTGTCGAGAAAATTCTAATTATAAATTATTATGTCCGATAATAAGATGTCTGCTTTTATCTATCTAAGTATACATTTTTTTATTCTGTTTTCTATTTCTTTCTTATTAATTTAGGGATTGGAATGTTCTGTCCCTTATCACCAGTCACAGTTCATCCCTCCCTTCTCATTATTTCAGCTTGCATTTCTACCTTGCATATCTTGCTTGTTGCTTATTACTATCTGTGTGTTATTGTAATGTCGTGAGTGATATTAGAATTTGTTTTCTGTTATTCTCATTCATTACATTGTGTTGTACTCTACATGTCAGGATATGGGATATCAAATGGTTAATACTTAAAGCCGGTGTTCTGACAAATTTCTGGAGCAAATTCTCCTGCGCAATCGCAGGAGAATTTGCTCACTGCGCATGCGCATAAAGTTACAGCTGATCACTCAGCTGTAACTTTGTGACCACCGCGCATGCGCCAGCTGCGCAACCCACCTCCCGCCCCCCCCGCACACCCCTTCTTACCAGATGATCGGACACAGCGGTACACAGCGCATGCACACGGCTATCCAGCCGTTTGTGAATGCGCGCGTCCGTTGAATTCAAAACGCTGGTAAGTAACACGGGGCGGGGGGGACATAAGGAGCCAACAGAGAGGTAAGCACCCTGGTGAGGGCTGCCTCATCTTCATGGGAGTTGTGATCCTCCTGCTGTATTATTGATGCAGCAGAGGGATCACAACTCCTATCAAGATGAGGCAGCCCCTCAGGTACTGCCTTAGTTTCATTGGCTCCTTATGTCCCCTCCGCCCCGTGTTACTTACCAGCGTTTTGAATCCAGCCACGGATGCGCGCATTCCCACACGGCTTGATAGCCGCGCGCATGCGCTGTGTACCGCTGTGTCCGATCATCTGGTAAGAAGGGGTGTGCGGGGGGCGGGAGGTGGGTTGCGCAGCTGGCGCATGCGCGGTGGTCACAAAGTTACAGCTGAGTGATCAGCTGTAACTTTATGCGCATGCGCAGTGAGCAAATTCTCCTGCGATTGCGCAGGAGAATTTGCTCCAGAAATTTGTCAGAACACCGGCAGTGGGAAGGAAGTCGGGAATTTCTAGGGTGTAGTTAAAGGGACTCTGAACCTTGTGTATACCGTGAATGTATAGAATAAATAAAGATCTATACATTGTGTTAGCAGAGTTGAAAGCGGCTATGGGGGCTCCTGCGTATGACATCACCTCTGGCTTCGTATGCAAATTAACTGTTTTTCAGTGGGAACTTTGTAATTTGCATATCCAGCCACAGGTGATGTCATAATCTGGAGACTACACAGACACATTTAAAACATAGTTTTTTGCCTCCTAATTTTGGCATTTGCTTGTAAGTCTGTTAACGTGATGTATAGACCGTTTTTAATAATTTTTTTAGTCTTTGTATTCACAGTGTAATCAATGTTTTACAGCGCCTTCAAGGCTGTCCTGAAGAATACAAAACATAAACAAAGTCTAAGGTTTCATTATGGACATATTAATCTGCGATCAGATCTGTTTGTTACTCACCTTTAACCATATACAGAAATCATTGCACCTTGATTTAACACAGCTTAGTTTAATTTAAGAAAATATATAATTTGTCTCCAAATTTTGATTTGTTGTTTTGACAGGTCTGTAAGCTCTTGGGGTCCAATGTGTATTTAATACACAAAGAGATGGTTGCCTTATTACAAGATGACTCATTAGAGGTAAGCTCTAAGTGTGTATCAGTATATGTCTGTCCACAGAAACATAGAATGTGTCAACCGCAGATAAGAACCATTCGATCCATCTAGCCTGCCTAATTTTCGAAATACTTTTATTAGTCCCCAGTCCCCTATCTTGTATCTAGTATAGCCCTGTGCCTATCCCATGCATGCTTAAACTCCTTCACTGTATTAACCTCTACCACTTCTACTGGAAGGCTATTCCATACATCCACTACCCTCTCAGTAAAGTAATACTTTCATTAGTCCCTGGCCTTATCTTGTATCTAGTATAGCCATATACCTATCCCATGCATGCTTAAACTCCTTCACTGTATTAACCTCTACCACTTCTACTGGAAGACTATTCCATACATCCACTACCCTCTCAAGAATGTAATACTATCATTAGTCCCTGGCCTTATCTTATATCTAGGATAGCCTTATGCCTATCCCACGCATGCTTAAACTCCCTCACTGTATTAACCTCTACCACTTCTACTGGAAGACTATTCCATACATCCACTACCCTCTCAGTAATGTAATACTTTCATTAGTCCCTGGCCTTATCTTATATCTAGGATAGCCTTATACCTATCCCATGCATGCTTAAACTCCTTCACTGTATTAACCTCTACCACTTCTACTGGAAGGCTATTCCATACATCCACTACCCTCTCAGTAAAGTAATACTTTCATTAGTCCCTGGCCTTATCTTGTATCTAGTATAGCCCTGTGCCTATCCCATGCATGCTTAAACTCCTTCACTGTATTAACCTCTACCACTTCTACTGGAAGACTATTCCATACATCCACTACCCTGTCAGTAAAGTAATACTTTCATTAGTCCCTGGCCTTATCTTATATCTAGGATAGCCTTATACCTATCCCATGCATGCTTAAACTCCTTCACTGTATTAACCGCTACCACTTCTACTGGAAGGCTATTCCATACATCCACTACCCTCTCAGTAAAGTAATACTTTCATTAGTCCCTGGCCTTATCTTGTATCTAGTATAGCCCTGTGCCTATCCCATGCATGCTTAAACTCCTTCACTGTATTAACCGCTACCACTTCTACTGGAAGGCTATTCCATACATCCACTACCCTCTCAGTAATGTAAAACTTTCATTAGTCCCTGACCTTATCTTATATCTAGGATAGCCTTATACCTATCCCATGCATGCTTAAACTCCTTCACTGTATTAACCTCTACCACTTCTGCTGGAAGACCATTCCACGCATCCACTACCCTCTCAGTAAAGTAATACTTTCATTAGTCCCTGGCCTTATATTATATCTGGGATAGCCTTATACCTATCCCATGCATGCTTAAACTCCTTCACTGTATTAACCTCTACCACTTCTACTGGAAGACTATTCCATGCATCCACTACCCTCTCAGTAAAGTAATACTTTCATTAGTCCCTGACCTTATCTTATATCTAGGAAAGCCTTATACCTATCCCATGCATGCTTAAACTCCTTCACTGTATTAACCTCTACCACTTCTACTGGAAGACTATTCCATGCATCCACTACCCTCTCAGTAAAGTAATACTTTCATTAGTCCCTGGCCTTATCTTATATCTAGGATAGCCTTATACCTATGCCATGCATGCTTAAACTCCTTCACTGTATTAACCTCTACCACTTCTGCTGGGAGACTATTCCACGCATCCACTACCCTCTCAGTAAAGTAATACTTTCATTAGTCCCTGGCCTTATATTATATCTGGGATAGCCTTATACCTATCCCACGCATGCTTAAACTCCTTCACTGTATTAATCTCTACCACTTCTACTGGAAGACTATTCCATGCATCCACTACCCTCTCAGTAAAGTAATACTTTCATTAGTCTCTGGCCTTATCTTATATCTAGGATAGCCATATACCTATCCCATGCATGCTTAAACTCCTTCACTGTATTAATCTCTACCACTTCTACTGGAAGACTATTCCATGCATCCACTACCCTCTCAGTAAAGTAATACTTTCATTAGTCCCTGGCCTTATCTTATATCTAGGATAGCCTTATACCTATGCCATGCATGCTTAAACTCCTTCACTGTATTAACCTCTACCACTTCTGCTGGGAGACTATTCCACGCATCCACTACCCTCTCAGTAAAGTAATACTTTCATTAGTCCCTGGCCTTATATTATATCTGGGATAGCCTTATACCTATCCCATGCATGCTTAAACTCCTTCACTGTATTAATCTCTACCACTTCTGCTGGAAGACTATTCCATGCATCCACTACCCTCTCAGTAAAGTAATACTTTCATTAGTCCCTGGCCCTATCTTATATCTAGGATAGCCTTATACCTATCCCATGCATGCTTAAACTTCCTCACTGTATTAACCTCTACCACTTCTACTGGAAGACTATTCCATACATCCACTACCCTCTCAGTAATGTAATACTTTCATTAGTCCCTGGTCTTATCTTATATCTAGGATAGCCTTATACCTATCCCATGCATGCTTAAACTCCTTCACTGTATTAACCTCTACCACTTCTACAGGAAGACTATTCCATACATCCACTACCCTCTCAGTAATGTAATACTATCATTAGTCCCTGGCCTTATCTTATATCTAGGATAGTCTTATACCTATCCCATGCATGCTTAAACTCCTTCACTGTATTAACCTCTACCACTTCTACTGGAAGACTATTCCATACATCCACTACCCTCTCAGTAATGTAATACTTTCATTAGTCTCTGGCCTTATCTTATATCTAGGATAGCCATATACCTATCCCATGCATGCTTAAACTCCTTCACTGTATTAATCTCTACCACTTCTACTGGAAGACTATTCCATGCATCCACTACCCTCTCAGTAAAGTAATACTTTCATTAGTCCCTGGCCTTATCTTATATCTAGGATAGCCTTATACCTATGCCATGCATGCTTAAACTCCTTCACTGTATTAACCTCTACCACTTCTGCTGGGAGACTATTCCACGCATCCACTACCCTCTCAGTAAAGTAATACTTTCATTAGTCCCTGGCCTTATATTATATCTGGGATAGCCTTATACCTATCCCATGCATGCTTAAACTCCTTCACTGTATTAATCTCTACCACTTCTGCTGGAAGACTATTCCATGCATCCACTACCCTCTCAGTAAAGTAATACTTTCATTAGTCCCTGGCCCTATCTTATATCTAGGATAGCCTTATACCTATCCCATGCATGCTTAAACTTCCTCACTGTATTAACCTCTACCACTTCTACTGGAAGACTATTCCATACATCCACTACCCTCTCAGTAATGTAATACTTCCATTAGTCCCTGGCCTTATCTTATATCTAGGATAGTCTTATACCTATCCCATGCATGCTTAAACTCCTTCACTGTATTAACCTCTACCACTTCTACTGGAAGACTATTCCATGCATCCACTACCCTCTCAGTAAAGTAATACTTTCATTAGTCCCTGACCTTATATTATATCTAGGATAACCTTATACCTATCCCATGCATGCTTAAACTCCTTCACTGTATTAACCTCTACCCCTTCTACTGGCAGGCTATTCCATACATCCACTACCCTCTCAGTAATGTAATACTTTCATTAGTCCCTGACCTTATCTTATATCTAGGATAGCTTAATACCTATCCCATGCATGCTTAAACTCCTTCACTGTATTAACCTCTACCACTTCTACTGGAAGACTATTCCATGCATCCACTACCCTCTCAGTAAAGTAATACATGTTTCTCCTAATTTAGACATTTACTTGCAGTTTTGTTAATACAATATATAGATCATTTTCAATCATTTTTTATGCTCTACAGACACAGGATAAGCAATGTTTAGGTGATACAGCCCCTTTAATTTGATCTGCTCTCTACTACTGTATGCTGATTTCGGTTGCTAGTTTGCTCTCTTTTGTATATATATAGACTTATAAGAGTCAAATCACAATAAACCTAACTAACCAGGGTTATCTGTTTATTACAGGTGCTCGATGCTTTCCTAGATAATATTCCCGAAACTATGGAACTCATGACAACTGGAGGGGAAAACTCAGGACTGGAGAATAAGGTGAAACAACACCCTTTGCTGTGTACAAAGCATGTTTCTTGTAATGTGCCTACATTACACCAATACAAACCTTTATCTGTATCAATTTAATAAACGACTGAGCATTCCAGTTGGGGGATTTAGGCTATACGAGGGTGGGCAGAACTGCTTGAACTGTTAGCTGCCAAGACCCCTTATTTTCCACTTGGTTCCTTCACTGTAGTTTTCATTATTGTGTTTCTAATTATTTTTATAGCTAAAATGAGGCTGTGTGCAATTCTTCCCACTAGTGGGCGCAGGTTTCCTGACTCCTATTCAAAAGGTCTTACTCAAGTAGAGCCAGTGGTGTATCTTGGTTTTGTGCTGCCCTAGGCAGACAAATCTTGGGAACCCTTCCGATCCCCTCTCACCTCCGTCCCTGCCTGCAAGCACGTTTTTAATTTTTTTTTTTAAACGGCCAGCTTTTTTTTTTTTTTTTGTGCTGGGGGGCGCTGCCGCCCCCCCAAATTTGCTGCCCTAGGCATCAGCCTAGGATGCCTCGCGGTAAATACAGCACTGAGTAGAGCTATTCACTAAAAGGTGAGTTGCAGGTTTGAGTTGTGCATTTGATCTATACATTGTGCGGGGACAAATCTGGTGCGTTTCCCCCGCTTAGCAAACTCACCAGGTTTTTCCCTGCACAATGTATAGCTGAACTGGCGAGAAGAAATGCCCAACTCACCAGAAACTCACCTTTTAGTGAATATACCCCTATGCCACTAGTGGGTCTACTCAATAAAGAGAGACTTGCACGGCATTGAGACAGGGTTTTCAAACTTAAGGCCAAAGTAGCCGAGTTGGAAAAAGTCTCCCATTCAGCTGCACTCGGCTACATTGGCCTAAAGTTTGACATTCCCATCTGAATTCCCTGAATCCTCTCTTTATTGATTGGCTCCCCCGGCATGTTCAGCAACCTCTGGATGAGCATGTATCAGTTTGTTTAATGATATTGAGATAAACACTAATAAATCATGTTACTCAATGTAAAATAGACAATTGCTTTATTATTAGATGACCAGTTATCTCATTCCCTCATTAACGTGTTATACAAACTGCAGCTTTAAGATCATGTCGTGCTCTGTAAGCATCATAGTCCACCCCAGGTTAATACAAACCCCCTTACAGCAGAGGATGTAGAACCAGTAGGGTGCAGTACAGCGCCCACTTGTGGCACACTAACATATGCACAGGCTCCCGCAACAGACCAGCTCCTTCTCCTTGTTTTCCAGCTCTTGATTGTCCCTGATTTGATCCCAGCCCTGACGGCAGCAGAGCAGAGAGTCGCCAACTCACTAAAATGGAGAATTCATGAAAAACTACTGCAGAAATACTCCTGCCTGCCGCACATCATCTCAAGCGACCAGATTTACTACCGCTTCCTGCACAGGATATTCACGATCATTTTAACCAATGTGAGCTTTGACTCTGTCATCACCCGTGACTGGCGTGTCTGTGATATTGTTTATATGTGGTGGGAGTCTATCACCTAAACATAATGGAGGACGGTTTTTCTAATGATGACAGCTTCCCGGGGAAGTTCTTGTTGGGTTCCCAGGGAAGGGTCTTTTCCTCCAGGTGTATTAGCGTAGTGTCGATTTAATTGTCATGTAGTGGGGACACTTATCATGTATTTCCCCAAATTTGGACCTAAAATACAATATTTCATTGCTGGCAAATGCATGAATTTGCAGGATCTGTACAGAAATCAAGGCCTATGGTACCATTTCTGGAGTTAATGATACAAAGTTTAAGTTGAAGACCTCTTCTTATGATAGAAACATTTAAATACATAAAGGGAATCACCACATAGTATAGGAATAGAGTATATTTAAAAGAAGAAAAACTACCACAACTAGAGGACATAGTCTTAAATTAGAAGGGCAACGATTTAAAAGTAATATCAGGAAGTATTACTTTACCGAGAGGGTAGTGGATGCATGGAAGAGCCTTCCAGCAGAAGTGGTAGAGGTTAATACAGTGAAGGAGTTTAAGCATGCGTGGTATAGGTATAAGGCTATCCTAGATATAAGATAAGGCCAGGGACTAATAAAAGTATTACTTTACTGAGAGGGTAGTGGATGCATGGAAGAGCCTTCCAGTAGAAGTGGCAGAGGTAAGCACAGTGAAGGATTTTAAGCATGCGTGGGGTAGACACAAGGCTATCCTAGCTATAAGACCGGGAACGGGGGACTAATAAAAGTATTCAAGAAAATTGGGCAGACTAGATGGACCGAATGGTTCTTATCTGCCGACACATTCTATGTTTCTATGTTTCTGTCCAATTTACAAAAAAAGCTTTTGAATGAAGCTCCTTGTCGATTCCATTACTTGAGATCCAGCAGAAGATTAGTGTGTGACGTCTGAGACTCCCAAACAAACCTCCATCCTCTCTCAGTTATTGGTTGTGTCTGGGGGGCAAATAACTCACCCACACACTAACGCGGAACATGTCAGACACTCTACGATGTCAGTCCCATGTCCTTGCCAGACCAGGCAGAAATCACTTATCCGAATGGTGCACAATTTAAACTCCATTCAAAAGGCCATTTAAAAAAAAAAAAAGACTTTTTGATTCAACAGCAGCAAAAAGTATTAACTTGAAAGGTTGAATTTGACACACCTGAGTTTTGTTCTTTTTAAAACCAAATGACTATATGAATAATGCATGTCTTAAAATAAAACCAACATGTCTTTTCTCTGTAGAACGTTTTACCTGTTCAGAAAGCAGCTGCTCGGACGCTGTGCATATTCTTGCGTTACAACCGAAAACAGGAGCAGAGGAATGAAGTCATCCAGAACCTTATAGAACGTGAGTGCATTACTTTGTCAATACAAGGTTCTATAACATGTACTGCTTAGGTGAGAAATCACCTTCACTGGGTGCTCTGCAGACGCACAGATCACAAACATTCCTTCCATTCTTGTAGATTTGTGGGGCATTCTTATATCTGCATTCATATAAAGGGGGGGGGGGGGGGGGAGGAAAGGGAAGCCCCTGCATAGATCTAATTAGTGCTTAAACATTTCCCCACATACTTTGTTGCACTAAGTTATCATCTCTACTGTGTCTTACGGGTGGCAATTATTTTATAACGTTTTATAGGTTTTTTTTTATGTTATAATATGATTTGTTAATTATATGTTTATTTTTGTGTAATATATCTATTGTCTATATCTATTATATCTATGTCTTATTGTTACGTTGTGAAAAAAAAAAAAAATATATATATATAAACAAATGTTTCATTTGTACCTGTTTGTATACATATAAAACCAATGTGGATAATGTAATACATACCATGCCCAAGCTGAAACAAATGATAACACTGGCAGTGTCCTTCTATATCATTTTCCTGTGCTAGAATTTTGCATTATAGAATTGTATATATACGTTACCTGTATTCCTCACAAAGAAAAATAATTAAATACAGGTTGACAATCCCTTATCCAGAAATCCGTTATCCAGAATGATCCGTTATCCAAAACATTCAAATCCCACACACACCTGTCACAATGCAAACACACAGCAGTTTATTCAGTGTGCAGCCCCCTCAAGCTGTGATAAAGTCTTTCCATGCATGCTCAGATCCCCCCACGCCCACAAAGGGTCATACAATGTCACGTGTGCAGACCTGACACACCAACGGCAGGTTCCCAATGATACCTCACATCACAGCTACATCACAGTAACAGTGAGTTATTTACTCCATACAGTATTTACATTGATATTACTGGATTCCATGAGAGCTGAGAGGCTTTAATACATCTTATTGGTGAAAATGATCCGTTATCCAAAATACTTCTGGTCCCAGGTATTTTGAATACGGTATACTCAACCTGTATCCAGTTTGCTATTTTTGTACAACATACAGATACAATATTTTGTATGTGGTTTCCAGGGGGGCTAGCCCTAGAGATGAACGCTGCAGTATTTATTGTGATATTTTCTGTATATATTTCAGAGCTGTGTCAAGGTAATAGCTACTGGAACCGGCTGCGTTTTTTAGACATCTGTGAATATATCATGGAGCTTTTTTCAAAATCTTTCTTCTGCAAATATTTTTACCTGTGTGTCCTGGACCTTACGAATGACTCCGTCGCAAATGTCAGGTAAAGGAATAATCCATGTTCTGTTCCACAAACATGTATCAGACTATTGTATTTTTATACCACAGGTTGCACAGGTGCAGGGCCCCAGGTAAGGGTTTATTCAGTAAACAAGGAACCATGGAGGATCATCATTTGTGTGAAAAACGTAGGCCAGTATTTGCCTCGACACCATGATGGCATGCAAGATTTGCCCCAGCACCCAGATCTTACCACAGCACCCCAATGGCACCAAAGATTTGCCCCAGCACCCACATGTCTCCCATGATTTGCCTCAGAACCCAGATTGCACTCAGGACTTGCTCCAGCACTTGTCTGTCAATGCACGTCTCTGGAGCCTGAGAACCACCAGGCCATGTGACATTCAATGCTCTGACTTCTTCTGATGTGTGGGGAGCGAGAGCACCCTGAGAGTACGTCTGTGCACAAACATTCAATGCCTGCCCTTCCCTCCCCCAGTTTAATTGGGCGAGCTAGATATTTTGTCCCCTCGAGCAAAGACACTGAATACCCTCTGTCAATAGAATGAAGGTTCTCCTGTGTCTCTCTTATTCCATAAGGTTTTCTTGTGTTTCTCTTATTCCATAGAATGAAGGTTTTCTTGTGTCTTATTCCATAGAATTAAGGTTCTCTTGTGTTTCTCTTATTCCATAGAATGAAGATTTTCTTGTGTCTCTCTTATTCCATAGAATGAAGGTTTTCTTGTGTCTCTATTATTCCATAGAACGAAGGTTTTCTTGTGTCTTATTCCATAGAATGAAGGTTCTGTTGTGTCTCTCTTATTCCATAAGGTTCTCTTGTGTCTTATTCCATAGAATTAAGGTTCTCCTGTGTCTCTCTTATTCCATAAGGTTCTCTTGTGTTTATCTTATTCCATAGAATGAAGGTTTTCTTGTGTCTTATTCCATAGAATTAAGGTTTTCTTGTGTCTCTATTATTCCATAGAATCAAGGTTTTCTTGTGTCTTATTCCATAGAATGAAGGTTTTCTTGTGTCTTATTCCATAGAATTAAGGTTCTCTTGTGTCTCTATTATTCCATAGAATCAAGGTTTTCTTGTGTCTTATTCCATAGAATGAAGGTTCTGTTGTGTCTCTCTTATTCCATAAGGTTCTCTTGTGTCTCACTTATTCCATAGAATGAAGGTCTGCTACATGATGCCAAAATTAAAATCTACCCTCAAGCTCCCGGCAGACAAACATTTATTGCAACAACTGGAGCTTTGTGTCCGGAAACTGCTGTGTCAAGAGACGGACAAAGATGTCCTGGCTGTAGTTAAACGGGTGAGTCACCTCTCACATTTTAGTTTTATCAGGTTACATACATGGCATACAAGGCCAGCATCCTGTGCAGGGTCTATGGCTTTACCAATGCATAACCCAAACTACTAACCCTAAAACCCAAATACTAACTCCTAGCATGAACCCTAACACTAAAACTAACTCCTAAAACAAACATCCCTATCACTATAACTAACCCTTATCACTAAAACTAACCACTAGCATGAACCCTAAAACTAACCTTAAGTTTAGCGTGGCGTAACGAATTGGCCGCACTGAACTGTCAGCTGCTGAAAGGTCTGTGATGAACGGACGGCAAAAAACAGTCCTATTGCGCCTGTGGAGTTTTACTGCACAGCATGGGTCAGACATTACCAAAATCAAAAGGGGCCTGGGATTTAACCATGCTTCTCGCTTCCTGCCACACACCCCTCCCATCAAAAACACCCCAGTGATACTTTATGGAAAATCAGCCTCTAGGTAAAACCTATGATTTCATAAGTTATCTGCCTTTTTATTAGTCGGTGGGGCGATTTTAAGTTAATTTTTGTAAAGTTTTTTTTTTTTAATTAAATCTGTTTTTATAAGTCAGATATCCATTTTCAGAGAATTGTTGTTTGCAAGTGTTTTATCAAAGTGACTCATTCACATAAAGAGTACTGGAATAATAGGTCAGATGAAGTATGCATTGATTGCACATTTGTACATAAACGTATATATATAAATACACTGCTAGTTGTTACTCTCCTTGTGGACAGTCATTTAAAGACTTGGTATTGGAAGGTTCCCCTCCGTCCGAGCAGATTGTATACACCGTGTAGGAATTGATGATCTATTTTACTGCTTTTTGCAGACGGTGCTGGAGTTGGACAGAATGGATATCTCTATGGATGTGGTAGGTAATGAAGCATCGTGTTTACAGTCTGTAATGTTGCCGGACAGAGCCCCCTTGAACGCGTTTTTTTGTCATTTATGTTTCAATAAACAGTTCCAAAAACGCTTTTACGAAAAAGATTTGTTGGATCAAGAAAAAGAGAGAGAGGAGCATCTTATGCTGGAGATGGTAAGTTACAGACTGACAGGGGTGTTAGAAACCCAACTAAATATACCAGGGGAACTTACGGGTCCACCTAAAATATTATTAAATAAACTGCCTAAATGTCACACTTCTAGGACTTTACAGCCAATTATGTAGCAACTGGAGGGCAAAAACTATTTATTTGCTTTTGGTACCACTACATAAGACCACCTGATATCACCAGAGACAGACACACATAGACAGGCAAGGCAGATTTGTTGACAGGTAAGGTGCAGAGATTGCCAGGCAGACAAGACAAGTGACAAGAAAGATCGAAAGTGTTCGCAACTGGGGTATCTAAAATGAAAAATGGTGCAGCCCCAACTCATTGAGAGAAGATTAGAGGGTAGTTGCCCTCCTGCCCCCTTTGCCATCTGTTAGCAACCCTCACAAACTCCAATGGGCATACAAAATTCCATTGTGTCCTTACATGACGTGTCATAAATGAGCCACAAAAACCACTATCTCCGTGTGAGATCTGGCGAGTTCCCCACCATAGTAAGAGCCTAAAGACCATTGGTGCATTAAATGCGACTTTCGCTTTCTTGATTCCTGTGCCATGTTTGATACAGAGTACTCTTCTCTCCGGGGTTACTTGAGATTCCCAGAAACGAACATGGTGTTTACCCCTCGAGTGGTGTTTTTTTTGTTTTTCTTGACATAGTAAAGCACAGGAACCAAATCGATTCAGTAGGGACTAAAGCATGTGTAGATTTGACGGTTCTGAGTTAGGTGTAGGTATATGCGTTGTGCATGGGATTTGATTGTAGATAAGAAGTATTTGGCCCATCTGTTCTGTCCGTTCTTGTACCTGCCTTAAAACCTCCACCCTCTTTTGGGCTTGGGTATTGTCCCATGTCCCAGTTTAGCTTTTAAACCTGAAGATGTAAAATTATATCTCTACCCACCACCCCTCGGTTGTAGCCGTTCCTACTTATAAATGATTACCGCGACATCCAGAAGAAATCGTTTTTTATCGATCTTGTGATTTCAGGAGCAGATTGAAAAGGAAAAACAACAAGCAGAAGGGAGATCCAGTAACGACAAAAACTTTGATAAGAAGCGTAAGTTAATGCTTTATTCATGATCTGGGGAGTAGAGAATGGGAAAGTTCCTGGCGCTCTCCCGGATAGGAGAATAATACCCACAGAAAGGAAAAGTTTGGGGTTGGAATGTGTGTTCAAAGCTCATGTACCAGTCTTTAATGATAAAGTTACTGACTTACTGTTTTGTTTTAGGGAGAGACAGTAAAACAGGAACAGGTTTGCCAAAAAATCTTCCTACTGTTATTTCTGGTAGTTCTTCAAGTGCACAGGTGACAGGTGAGTAATATACTTTATACATGTAATGTCTTCATTACACAGGAACCAAACCTTTCACTCTCTCTGCTAATTCGTAAGCGGATGGGTGCGCGGGGTTATCCACAGTGGGGCCAGTTTTAAAAAAGAATTGTGTTTAATTCTGCTTTATTTGGATAAATATGGGTAGCCGAGTCATTATCAAACCTAAATCTATACACACCAACCAAGCCAGAAGGCCTTGCTTTCCCCCACAGAAATCACACAGTCACAGTGCTATAGTTAAGCACACACGTAATAAAAAATCCCCTCCTGCTATTAAGTGGGTTCAAGATACAATAACACATTAATGCTGTGCTGAGACCTTGACATTCCCATGTTTTTTTTATGTACAGTGTTCAGTTGGGGGTCAGGGTGGGTGGGCGACAAGCTTCCTGCTTTCAATTAAAAAATGAAATAATGATTTTGCATGCCGTTTCTTGAGTGTCCGTTCACTAAGATCCTGTAAGTTAGGATCCCTGCACTTTATTTTTGCAAAATACAGCTACTTTGCTACTTTATCACAACTATAACTGTTTAAACAAATCGCTGAGTGAGCTGAGTACTTATAGTATTTTTTTGTTATATTCTCCCGCAAGTGCAGTTTTTTCAACTTCATTGAAGACTTTATATAAAAAAAAACATGTTTCAATCAATCTTGGTATATACAAATTGTCATCTCCACTGCCTAGGAGCAATTGTAAATGTACCTTTCGAGTAGTTTGACACATTAGGGAAACTCAGTCTAACATCGAGTGGTGTTTGGAAATAAAATTTTATTTTGCATGCAATTATTTTGGCCTTAAAATGAACAAACTAACTATTTCCCAGAAAGGAGCAGGTGATAACATGTCCGATTACAGCCAAAACGTCTCCTTTTTTTTGTTTTTTATTTGTTGCAGCGATTAGCCGTGAAAGTAAAAAGAGTAAACTTATCCGAAGCCAATCCTTCAGTAGTCATGCGATTCACCCGAAACACAGTACTCTGGAAAAATGCACCAAGTAAGTATTCCTTAAATCATTAACTTAGAACTGTCGTCCTCTGAAGTGTGGTTGACAAAGTCTCTTGTAAGATTAGATTGAATTAAACTGCAAAAGTATTGAACAGTTGTGATTACATTGTAATTAATATGTAATTCCACTTCCATTTCACTGGTGCCATTCATAATACATACTTTCATGCTCCTCTTTTTCAGCAAGAGTAATTCTCTTTTAGGTGTGGGAAAAAATGTTTTGCTGCCATTTGTAGGTAGGTACCTTTCTCATCTTGTCTTTTATATATATATATATATATTTATTTATTTTTTGCTGTTATCATACACATATAATCCACAAAAGTGTGAATGACAAGGTCCTGTTAATTTAGGCGAGTAGATTGTCAGCACACACACAGAAATGCTTACCTAAAGGTTACTTCCCGTACCCACAATGCAAAGTGCACAGATTTCTAGTAGATGAACCTGTATTCTCTTCATGGCCTAAGTTAATTTGAATACGAACAATTCTAAGGGAACCATATGGCCGAGCTTGATTACGGATGTCTATCGACTGCCCTGAATTCTGACCTCTGTTGGTTTTTGACAATTGCAGATTGAAAATAAACAGCACAATTTTCTTTACAATATGTGTCATTTTTTGTTTTGTCGCTCTCTAACGAAGTTGTGATAATGTTTATAAATAGTATAATATTCCTAGGAAGAAGGAGGATTGCTAAAAATGTATCTATTGGTTATTTCTTATTAAAAAAAAAACTGTTGTTAAAACATCTTCACTTCCTCCCTGTACCATGGCTCTTTTCAGAAGATTCGCTTAAGGGCCGTACGAGCAGCATCAGCGGGACAGTCAGTTTCTCCAGCTCCGCGGCTTCTACTTCCCGGTCTGCGGCTGGCACGGTTGAATTAAAGACGAATGGAAACAAAGACAGCCAGCCCAGGAAGCTTAGCCTGTAAGTACAAGGATTACTAGTGTTACATAATAAATGACACTAATCGTCCTACCACGCTTGACCCCAGCATTCAACATCGCCAGTTGGAGGTATACCCTCTCCATCCAAATTCCTCCAACTGGTCTTGCCCCACCCCCACGTGATTCAATAACTGCTGGCCATCCACTAAGCCATGTGGTGGCACGCCTCTTGTCAACAATTTTAAAAAGCCCAAGTGTTGCCAAAAGGAACTGGCCGTTGTTCCACGAAAAAATCCATTGTTAGAAATGTCTTGCTCTTTCCAGAACAATAGATCTCCATTTCCAATGGCCAATTTTTTTGTTTGTTTTTCTCTCACATGCAGAAAAAACAGAAAGTCAAAAGCTTAAATCATCCGGCCCAGTAACCAAGCAAACCAAAGAAACGCCATAACATGCCGCGTCTTGGAGGACAGGCAGTGCTAGCGCAGAACGGACGGCCGAGTTTGTAAATTCGCTACTTGCAATGCTAAGACATAACCTTCGCTGCTTGTCACCAGGGATATAGCATTTAAATGACCTCCTAGGTTAACAAAAGTGAAAACAAAGCCATCTAGAACAGCTGATTTCATCCCTTCAAGCTCCAGAGAGTGTGAGCGATGGGTTGCGAAATGCGTCGTGGAGCGCCCTCTGGATTTTGAATGGCTAGTGAGCTTCACGCGAGCACTATGTATCTATTGTAGTACGGCACGCTTTAAGCTTGGAGATCATTATTTATAGCAGTGGTGTGCAGCAGAGGTTTGTATCTTACAAAAAAAAAAGTAACAAAACGAAAATTTGAATATTATGGCGCTATGCAGCAGAACCCTACACAGCGGTGATGAAAGCTACAGGAACCACGCCAATGGAATTCCAAACACGGTTCTCCGAAGAGCACAAACTCATCATTAACTCACTTCAAGGACTCTGCGTTTTACGAGTGCAAATATCTTTTCTACAAACCTTTTTTGTTTTTGTTTTTTTGTTCACCAAACAATTTTTGTTTTGTAAATACTTTATTTAATATTTTTGGAGTATTTCAGATAGTATTTTCTCTTTATCTAGTGGTTTAAAACAATGAACCTAGTTTTATCTGTTCCAAGTTACCTACATCATGCTTTTTAAGTCAGCCGAACCCCCATGCTTCTTGTGTTAATTCCCCGGTTTTCCATTAAAATGTTCTGGATCCAGTTTTACTTGGAGACGCCAGTATTTAATGTACGAAGCTATTATCAGCTTCTATATTTGCATAGGTATATTCATATCAAATAAGTATTTTTTTTCCTCTTTCCATTGTATTCCTATTCGAAGTAAAGAAAAAAAAGAATCCATTTCCTGAATGTTTCTCAGTGTGCCTACTTTTTATAAAGTGAATAAAGCAGCATTGATTTTGTGGAATCGATACACAGTGCGATGCATGATTGCAAATAAAACCCATTGCTAAATCATTTCTTTCTCTGGGTTTTATCATTAAATGATGACACGGGGTGTGCTTCTAATTCAACATTTTTTCTTTCGATATGATACCGGTTATGTCGCATATCTGGAATTGTAATCTGTGTTTTAAGATATATTTTTTT
Source organism: Pelodytes ibericus (assembly GCA_036172795.1). Lineage (NCBI taxonomy): Eukaryota > Metazoa > Chordata > Amphibia > Anura > Pelodytidae > Pelodytes > Pelodytes ibericus. Next base: position 5,501,408 of record CM069868.1, on the reverse strand, counting down.
CAAATATTTGGAGAGTTGCGGATTCTGTTTCCTATGGCACTGTGGGGATGAGTTACATCCTGTGTTGTAATATGGCACTGTGTGGATGAGTTACATTCTGTGTTGTATGGCACTGTGCGGATGAGTTACATCCTGTGTTGTTATATGGCACTGTGCGGATGAGTTACATCCTGTGTTATATGGCACTGTGCGGATGAGTTACATCCTGTGTTATATGGCACTGTGGGGATGAGTTACATCCTGTGTTATATGGCACTGTGCAGATGAGTTACATCCTGTGTTATATGGCACTGTGTGGATGAGTTACATCCTGTGTTATATAGCACTGTGTGGCTGAGTTACATCCTGTGTTGTAATATGGCACTGTGTGGATGAGTTACATCCTGTGTTATATGGCACTGTGCAGATGAGTTACATCCTGTGTTATATGGAACTGTGTGGATGAGTTACATCCTGTGTTATATGGCACTGTCTGGATGAGTTACATCCTGTGTTATATGGCACTGTGTGGATGAGTTACATCCTGTGTTATATGGCACTGTGTGGATGAGTTACATCCTGTGTTATATGGCACTGTGTGGATGAGTTACATCCTGTGTTATATGGCACTGTGCAGATGAGTTACATCCTGTGTTATATAGCACTGTGCGGATGAGTTACATCCTGTGTTATATAGCACTGTGCGGATGAGTTACATCCTGTGTTATATAGCACTGTGCGGATGAGTTACATCCTGTGTTATATAGCACTGTGCGGATGAGTTACATCCTGTGTTATATGGCACTGTGCGGATCAGTTACATCCTGGGTTATATAGCACTGTGCGGATGAGTTACATCCTGTGTTATATAGCACTGTGCGGATGAGTTACATCCTGTGTTATATGGCACTGTGCGGATGAGTTACATCCTGTGTTATATGGCACTGTGCGGATGAGTTACATCCTGTGTTATATGGCACTGTGCGGATGAGTTACATCCTGTGTTATATGGCACTGTGTGGATGAGTTACATCCTGGGTTATATAGCACTGTGTGGATGAGTTACATCCTGTGTTATATAGCACTGTGCGGATGAGTTACATCCTGTGTTATATGGCACTGTGCGGATGAGTTACATCCTGTGTTATATGGCACTGTGCGGATGAGTTACATCCTGTGTTATATGGCACTGTGCGGATGAGTTACATCCTGTGTTATATGGCACTGTGCGGATGAGTTACATCCTGTGTTATATAGCACTGTGCGGATGAGTTACATCCTGTGTTATATAGCACTGTGCGGATGAGTTACATCCTGTGTTATATGGCACTGTGCGGATGAGTTACATCCTGTGTTATATAGCACTGTGCGGATGAGTTACATCCTGTGTTATATAGCACTGTGTGGATGAGTTACATCCTGTGTTATATGGCACTGTGCGGATGAGTTACATCCTGTGTTATATAGCACTGTGCGGATGAGTTACATCCTGTGTTATATGGCACTGTGCGGATGAGTTACATCCTGTGTTATATGGCACTGTCTGGATGAGTTACATCCTGTGTTATATGGCACTGTGTGGATGAGTTACATCCTGTGTTATATGGCACTGTGCAGATGAGTTACATCCTGTGTTATATGGCACTGTGCGGATGAGTTACATCCTGTGTTATATGGCACTGTCTGGATGAGTTACATCCTGTGTTATATGGCACTGTGTGGATGAGTTACATCCTGTGTTATATGGCACTGTGCAGATGAGTTACATCCTGTGTTATATGGCACTGTGCAGATGAGTTACATCCTGTGTTATATAGCACTGTGCAGATGAGTTACATCCTGGGTTATATGCCAATATTCCTATGAGTCTCATCCTGTGTTATATGATATTATTCCTTTTAATTTCATCTTGTGTTAAATGCCAATATTCCTATGAGGCTCATCCTGTGTTATATGCCAATAATCCTTTTAATCTCATCCTGTGTTATATGCTAATAATCCTTTTAATCTCATGCTGTGTTATATGCCAATATTCCTATGAGGCTCATCCTGTGTTATATGATATTATTCCTATGAGGCTCATCCTGTGTTATATGATATTATTCCTATGAGGCTCATCCTGTGTTATATGCCAATATTCCGTTGAGGCTCATCCTGTGTTATATGACAATATTCCTGTGAGTCTCATCCCGTGTTATATGCCAATATTCCTGTGAGTCTCATCCTGTGTTATATGCCAAGTCTCATCCTGTATTGTGTAGCAGTGCATGTGTGAGTCAGATTTTGTAATATATAGTAATGGCAAACTCCTCCAGTGGATGGAGACGAGATACACAAGGCTTTGATCCAAGTTATAATGGCCTTTTCACATTTCTAGGATTATGTCATAGCTTGTCCTGTTATGTGTAATACATGTATATTTAGATAGAGGGGAACACACAGTACTACCAGTTACAATATAAGAAAATGGAACCAACTGGTGACAGCCGTATGTCAGAGTCTCCAAAAATGACTGCACCCACCAGTTATATATGAAGAGAACTCTAATACGTAATGAAAACAGAGAGAGTACATAGCTAATACCTAGCCGTAATAATAGGATTTCCTCTCTACTTCCACTGACGATCTTTTTGTGCTTCCAGTATGTCTATAGTATTTGCGTTACAATACCTGAGTATTATTTATTTATAAAGTGTATTACCAGGAAGGATACAGTGAGAATACACTAATTTTCAAGTATACGCTGGGTCCACAAACATTGCATTGTTACGATATAATATTATTACAAATATGTAATATTCCTGGGCACACTGGTGGGGAACCTATGGCACAGGCAGTGGTGTATCTTGATTTTGTGCTGCCCTAGGCAGACAAAATCCGGGCACCCCCCTACCCAAGCTGCACACCCACGTTACACACCTAAGACATGCCCCATCATTCAGACTCACATCAAGCTCACACTCCCATCACACTCAGTCACACACTCCTACTCCCATCACACTCAGTCACACACTCCTACTCCCATCACGCACACTCTGACTCCCATCACACTGTCACACACACTGTCTCCCATCACACACACTCTGACTCCCATCATACTCAGTCACACACACTGTCTCCCATCACAACACTCTGACTCCCATCACACTCAGTCACACACACTGTCTCCCATCACACACTGACTCCCATCACACTCAGTCACACACAGTCTCCCATCACACACACTCTGACTCCCATCACACTCAGTCACACACAGTCTCCCATCACACACTCTGACTCCCATCACACTCAGTCACACACAGTCTCCCATCACACACACTCTGACTCCCATCACACTCAGTCACACACACACACACACTGTCTCCCATCACACACACTCTGACTCCCATCATACTCAGTCACACACACTGTCTCCCATCACAACACTCTGACTCCCATCACACTCAGTCACACACACTGTCTCCCATCACACACTAACTCCCATCACACTCAGTCACACACAGTCTCCCATCACACACACTCTGACTCCCATCACACTCAGTCACACACAGTCTCCCATCACACACTCTGACTCCCATCACACTCAGTCACACACAGTCTCCCATCACACACACTCTGACTCCCATCACACTCAGTCACACACACACACACACACACACACTGTCTCCCATCACACACACTCTGACTCCCATCACACTCAGTCACACACACTGTCTCCCATCACACACACTCTGACTCCCATCACACTCAGTCACACACACTGTCTCCTATCACACACACTGACTCCCATCACACTCAGTCACACACACTGTCTCCTATCACACACACTGACTCCCATCACACTCAGTCACACACACTGTCTCCCATCACACACACTCTGACTCCCATCACACTCAGTCACACACACTGTCTCCCATCACACACACTGACTCCCATCACACTCAGTCACACACACTGTCTCCTATCACACACACTGACTCCCATCACACTCAGTCACACACACTGTCTCCCATCACACACACTCTGACTCCCATCACACTCAGTCACACACACTGTCTCCCATCACACACACTGACTCCCATCACACTCAGTCACACACTGTCTCCCATCACACACACTCTGACTCCCATCACACTCAGTCACACACTGTCTCCCATCACACACACTCTGACTCCCATCACACTCAGTCACACACACACACACACTGTCTCCCATCACACACACTCTGACTCCCATCACACTCAGTCACACACACTGTCTCCCATCACACACACTCTGACTCCCATCACACTCAGTCACACACACTGTCTCCCATCACACACACTCTGACTCCCATCACACTCAGTCTCACACACACACACACACACTGACTCCCATCACACTCAGTCACACACACACACACACACTGACTCCCATCACACTCAGTCACACACACTGTCTCCCATCACACACACTCTGACTCCCATCACACTCAGTCTCACACACACACACACACTGACTCCCATCACACTCAGTCACACACACACACACACACTCTCCCATCAGCACTTACCTTTCCCTGGCAGGCAGGCAGCATGGTCACTCCATGCTGCCTGTTCGGCTTCCCGGCGATTGTTGCCACAGGTCACGTGACCCGGCGCGCGTATGACGTCAGCGCGCCCGTCACGTGACCTGTCAGCACTTCCGTGTCGGCACACTGCATGGGGAGCCGAACAGGCAGCACGGAGTTTTCTCTGTGCTGCCTGTTCGGCTCCCCGTGCAGCCTGGCAGGCAGAGCGATGGTGAGGGGGGATCTTGCGATCCCTTCTCACCTCCGTCTCTGCCTGCAAGCGCGGTGGGGTTTTTTTTGTTTTTTTTTAAAGGGACGGATTTTTTTTTTTCTAGTGCTGGGGGGCGCTGCCGCCCCCCAAAATTTGCCGCCATAGGCATCCGCCTAGGATGCCTCGCGGTAAATACAGCACTGGGCACAGGGTACCCCCCGTGTTGCTCGGGAGCCTCTGAGGTGGCACTCTGCATCTGACTGCATTCTTACCATCATCGTACACGGACGTAAGATGGGTGGACACTGACATTGGGTAACAAAAGAAAAGAGAATGGGAAACTAAGATCTGCAATTCAAAAAAGGAGGGGAATCGTTATATCAGAAAAAATACCACTTCTTTAAATTGGTATTCTGGAGAAAAAAGGGCAATCAGACTTAATGAGGTTTGGATCAATGCCTTGGTGCATTAGTGACTGGCAAGTTCTAACCATGGAGCTAGACTGATCAGTAAAGGGGAGATTATCAGACACCAGTACATATACAATGTTTGTGATAATCATACAAGTATCTCTGAATCAGCAGCTACAATTCTTCATTAGAACTTTGTTGGATCTACTACTCTCCCGATGAAAAGTAGCACTTTGTAGCTTTCTTCCATTATCATGAAAAGGAAAGGGCGATTCACTCGGATGACGGGGGGCAATAAGTATGCTGTGATTTCGGACCCCGTTACTGTGGCAGCTTCTGTTCCCTTCTCATCAACTTCGATCACAGAGCTCTGGGTAACCTGTAAAATGCATGTGGAGCTATCATTAAAATGCAGAGCAGAATACCATCCCAATGCTTACTGAAATGTAGCGCAAGGTTACTTAGATTCCACACAAAACTTTATATGCTCAGTGGTAACAGAGTAATCACTGGGGGAGGGCTTGAGTTAAACAAAACAGAATTCCTGCATCAAATCGCACTGGAAAAAAAGCCTGTGCATTATACAAGCAGTAACCTTCATCTTGCACCAAAGTGAGTTGGGGGACTAGACTGTCCCTTTAAGGCTAGAATAGCCGAGTTTGATTTATAGCTGAATTCAGCTTGGCTACTTTGGCCTTAATTGCCTCTTTCACCAATCAAGCCCTAAGTAATTAGTTACCTTGAAGTAATATATTTATTGTAGACATTTCGTTATTATGACAATGTCAGTAAAACATTGTTCTCACCAGGGAACACAGCCGGAACTCAAACAATGATATGCAAGACTTCATACTAACAAACAAACAGTAGGGTCATTAAACGGTACAGGATAAAAGTTACTTGTAATGTGTATGGGTGCAGGAAGGTTAGTCTATGGGTGCAGGAAGGTTAGTTTATGGGTGCAGGAAGGTTAGTCTATGGTTGCAGGAAGGTTGGTCTATGGGTGCAGGAAGGTTAGTCTATGGGCTTGGAAAGGGAATATATATTTAGGGCCAAAGTAGCAGAGTTTGAACTATAGCTGCATGGGAACTTAACACTGCTTAAACTGTGCATGTAAAGCCTACAAATGACTGAAAATGATCTATATACATTGTATTAGCAAAACTGCAAGCAAATGGCTAAATTAGGAGAAAAATGTAATTAAACGTGTAACTGTGTGCAAGTGTGTGTCAGTGTAACTGTGTGCAAGTGTGTGTGTGTCAGTGTAACTGTGTGCTAGTGTGTGTCAGTGTAACTGTGTGCAAGTGTGTGTGTCAGTGTAACTGTGCAAGTGTGTGTGTGTGTGTCAGTGTAACTGTGTGCAAGTGTGTATGTGTCTGTGTAACTGTATGGAGGAGGGGTCTGAAGATCTCATCCCCATTCAAAAACGAAAACAAAGAAAAAATGTGTGGTTGGGCAGGTACTGTGTGTATGCAAGTGTGACTGTATGTAAGTGTGTGAGTGACTGTATGTAAGTGTGTGTGTGTGTGTGTGTCAGTGTGACTCGGTATGCATATGTATGTCAGTGTGACTCTGTGTGTTAGTGTGACTGTATTTTTGTATGTGTGTGTGTATTTGTGTATGTGTGTGTGTATTTGTGTACATGTGATGTGGCTGTATGCATGTATTTGTGTGAATGTGTGTATTTAATGAAGTTTTTTTTATTGCTGTGCAGTCTGTGATACACTCACATGCTGCACACTACTGTTTAATATATATATATATAAATGACCCTACTGTTTGTTTGTTAGTATGAAGTCTTGCATATCATTGTTTGAGTTCCGGCTGTGTTCCCTGGTGAGAACAATGTTTTACTGACATTGTCATAATAACGAAATGTCTACAATAAATATATTACTTCAAGGTAACTAATTACTTAGGGCTTGATTGGTGAGAGGGAGTAAGGCATTTGCTGCAATTTGGCCAATACAATGTATAGATCATTGTCATTCATTTTGTATCCTCTACATTCACTTTTAAAACGGTCCCTTAAAGGTTTGTAATTCCCTTCTCATTTCCCTAATTCACAAATAAAGCCCTTTGTTTGTTTGTTTTCTTTAACGTGAAGTGTTGGCCCTTTCTTTCAGTTTGTTTACATGTTTAAATGCCATGCTGCCTGTGCATTAATGTCAGAACAAACCGGGACCCTTTAAAAACGGGACTGTCTTGGCAAATTCGGAACTGCTGGCAACTATGATGCAACTGAGGAATAAAGGATGTGATGGATATGGCTCAATTCTGGGTCAGAGCTCTAAAAGTGGAACCTTCCGCCGGAACATTCTATTGGTATCCGTGGCGACTGCTCCCTTTCTAAACCGCTCCTGTTGTTCCATCCCATAATTCCCCTGCAGACCTTGGTCTGAAGAAGGCTGCAGGTCGTACTAACCTCGCTCAGCTTTAGATTCCTTTCTTCAGTTAATTCCGTTAAGTTTGCTCTCCCAGTAAATATTTCGTGCATTCCCAAATCCTCCAAGGATGTCCGCAGGGAGTATTTTTGATCCAGTTTGAATTTTGGGAAGAACAGGTCCATTTTTCTAGCGGGAATGAAAACATACACTTATATTCATTTTGCGCGACACATTTAACGAACATTGCATTTTCCCAAATGTACAGAATAAAAACCATTTGAAAATGATCTGTACAGTACATTGTGTTAGAAAAACTTCAAGAAACTGATTGAATTAGGAGAAACATGAGGATTAGACGTGTCTTCTCCCTATGACATCACCTGTGCATATCTCCCAACATTGAATGGGGACGCAGGGGGCGGAGCTTGGGAGTCATGTGATTTAGGATTGTACCGGAAGTCTATACACGATTCCATCTTACCCTCTGAACTATACACTGTGTAGGGAGAAACCCTGGTGAGTTTCCTCTGCTAGTACAGCTCAGCTGGCCATGGATAAGGCATAGTTACACCTCTGAAAAGAAGCAAGGTGATCCGGGCTGCCCAGGTGAGCAAAACCGTTTAGGTGTAGAAAATCCCCGCTAGTTCAACTCTGGTGCCTTTTGCTGGTGTGAGACCCACACCAGTGATAACATACAAGAGAAAAAAAAAAGAGAGGTAGCAAAAAATGGCACTCTCGAGATGGTAAGTGTAAAAACGAGTAATTTTGGACTAGTAGTTTCGAGTCATAAATAAGCGCTAGAAGCGCGAAACGCGTCAAGCCCGTCCTCACTTCTTTATTTTGCCTCCTTATCCTCTGCTGTGATTTACCACCGTTATACTGGATATTTTTTCATTCCAATTAAAATGACTCGTTTTTACACTTACCATCTCGAGAGTGCCATTTTTAGCTACCTCTCTTTTTTCTCCCCTCTTATAGTTACACCTCTGATCATCATCCAAACTTACTAGAAATCAGTGCCTAACACTCACATTAAAATAATGAATGAATATTTGTTTATTTTATAATATGTTGGCTTTAATTTGCAAGAAATAATTATTTTGAGCCTGGTGTATACCTTCAAATAAGTTAAAGAAGAAATGCTGCTTTTACCCTTCCTACCTTGATTTCATCTGTGCCAGCCAAGAGTCCACAAGTTCTATACTTAGGTGATCTTCCAAGGTCACCATGTCTCCTTCATTTTCTGGCATGACCACCAGCATGTGAGCGCTGCCTAGATATGGGATTTTAAACACGGTGCACGATAGCTTCTTGTCGACTAGCGACTGGATTTTATCTGCCTTATACATCATTGGCACCTTGACCGAATTGTACTGGTCTATGAAGAATGGGCTGATTTCTGTTAATTCGGGGTTAAAGGGATATCTCCATTTACCTGAAAAACAAAACAAGAGAAAGTTATTAATAATTACAGTGTTGTAGCCCCGCTCTACTCTTACAGTCCAGTCACATCGGGGGCTATTCCAGAGTCGTAGCTAGCTCTCTCTGTGCACCAGGCAAGGAGGGAACATTGTATGCTCTGTGATTATAGTTATGTAGCAGTTATTTTTCCACTGATTGGGAGGCTCATTTACTCACTGTTTGTCCCTAGTGATCAGTAGCGTTGATAGAGCCTCCTCCTGCCACAAGTAATGGCATGCTAGGCTGAGATGTGGCAATATGGCCAGGTTAGTACTGTGACTAGGTACGACTGACACTAGAAAGGAGGGCAGAAATGCAGTTCCAGATCATGAGAGGGCAACAGTCTACTTATATACCCATCATCAACGTGCCCCCAAGGTGAGTTGAACAGGCCATCTCAGTGACTTAACTATTCACTGTGCATCGACCAACAAGGTGAGTTTCTACTGCTAAAAGAGCTCAGCTGGCCATGAATAATGCAGAGTTACATCTTTACACAATGTCACTTTATAACAGTGCATTATACAGGGCCAACTCTGTTCTTCTAGCAGGAGAAACTCACCAGATACTGCACAATGTATAGAAGAATATATAGAAGACCTCAACTGGCCATGGATAATGCAGAGTTACATCTTTACACACTGTCACTTTATAACAATGCATTATACAGGACCAACTCTGTTCTTCTAGCAGGAGAAACTTACCAGACCCTGCACAATGTATAGAAGAATATATAGAAGAGCTCAGCTGGGCATGGATAATGCAGAGTTACATCTTTACACACTGTCACTTTATAACAATGCAGTATACAGGGCCAACTGTGTTCTTCTACCAGGAGAAACTCACCATGCCCAGCACAATGTATAGAAGAAAATATAGAAAAGCTCAGCTGGCCATGGATAATGCAGAGTTACATCTTTACACACTGTCACTTTATAACAATGCATTATACAGGGCCAACTCTGTTCTTCTAGCAGGAGAAACTCACCAGACCCTGCACAATGTATAGAAGAATATATAGAAGAGCTCAGCTGGCCATGGATAATGCAGAGTTACATCTTTACACACTGTCACTTTATAACAATGCATTATACAGGACCAACTCTGTTCTTCTAGCAGGAGAAACTCACCAGACCCTGCACAATGTATAGAAGAATATATAGAAGAGCTCAGCTGGCCATGGATAATGCAGAGTTACATCTTTACACACTGTCACTTTATAACAATGCATTATACAGGACCAACTCTGTTCTTCTAGCAGGAGAAACTCACCAGACCCTGCACAATGTATAGAGGAATATATAGAAGAGCTCAGCTGGCCATGGATAATGCAGAGTTACATCTTTACACACTGTCACTTTATAACAATGCATTATACAGGACCAACTCTGTTCTTCTAGCAGGAGAAACTCACCAGACCCTGCACAATGTATAGAATAATATATAGAAGAGCTCAGCTGGTCATGGATAATGCAGAGTTACATCTTTACACACTGTCACTTTATAACAATGCATTATACAGGACCAACTCTGTTCTTCTAGCAGGAGAAACTCACCAGACCCTGCACAATGTATAGAGGAATATATAGAAGAGCTCAGCTGGCCATGGATAATGCAGAGTTACATCTTTACACACTGTCACTTTTTAACAATGCATTATACAGGGCCAACTCTGTTCTTCTAGCTGGAGAAACTCACCAGACCCTGCACAATGTATAGAAGAATATATAGAAGAGCTCAGCTGGCCATGGATAATGCAGAGTTACATCTTTACACACTGTCACTTTATAACAATGCATTATACAGGACCAACTCTGTTCTTCTAGCAGGAGAAACTCACCAGACCCTGCACAATGTATAAAAGAATATATAGAAGAGCTCAGCTGGCCATGGATAATGCAGTTATATCTTTACACACTGTCACTTTATAACAATGCATTATACAGGACCAACTCTGTTCTTCTAGCAGGAGAAACTCACCAGACCCTGTACAATGTATAGAATATATAGAGAGCTCAGCTGGCCATGGGTAATGCAGAGTTACATCTTTACACACTGACACTTTATAACAATGCATTATACAGGGCCAACTCTGTTCTTCTAGCAGGAGAAACTTACCCGACCCTGCACAATGTATAGAAGAATATCTAGAAGAGCTCAGCTGGCCATGGATAATGCAGAGTTACATCTTTACACACTGTCACTTTATAACAATGCATTATACAGGGCCAACTCTGTTCTTCTAGCAGGAGAAACTCACCAGACCCTGCACAATGTATGGAAGAATATATAGAAGAGCTCAGCTGGCCATGGATAATGCAGAGTTACATCTTTACACACTGTCACTTTATAACAATGCATTATACAGGACCAACTCTATTCTTCTAGCAGGAGAAACTCACCAGACCCTGCACAATGTATAGAATAATATATAGAAGAGCTCAGTTGGCCATGGATAATGCAGAGTTACATCTTTACACACTGTCACTTTATAACAATACATTATACAGGACCAACTCTGTTCTTCTAGCAGGAGAAACTCGCCAGACCCTGCACAATGTATTGAAGAATATATAGAAGAGCTCAGCTGGCCATGGATAATGCAGCGTTACATCTTTACACACTGTCACTTTATAACAATGCATTATACAGGGCCAACTCTGTTCTTCTAGCAGGAGAAACTGGTATCTTCATCTCAACTTGAAGCACCTTTTTCTGAATAGATCCCAGTGTGACATCAGTTTATATTTCATTAGTATGAGTCAAGATGTGGTTTAAAATCCATATGTGATACCCCATTGACCAGGAGGTTCGAGGAGAGGGGTGTTTGTAAAGGACATTGTTACTAAAACAGTGCCTGCACCACTCATGCTGATCTGGGGGTTTATTGTAGATAAAAGCAAAAATAATTCCCTCCCCCATTTTACTGATTTTTTTTTACTCCTGTCTACATTGTTATCATTAGTATAATATGTTTAGGTCTAAATTTAGCCTCAGTTAAAGATTTTTTAAAGAACATTTTCCGACTTTTTCCCATCCAAGATATCCCCCAGGGAGAGAAACTAAACAAGGGGCTCTCTACCTTTAAATAAGATGTAGTCTAGTAGGATGAGCTTTGACTGAGGGTCAACTTCGTCGTAAAGCTTATTGATTTTGCCCCTTGTCTTTTTGTTCACGTAGTCGTTGATAATATTTTTGGCGTTCTTGCCGTGGAAGTCGATGGTTTGATATTCCATTTTAAAGTAGTCTCTGGTCAGGTTGAGGTAGTCCTCCTTGACGGGGAAGGTTTCATGGACGAATGAGAAGCTCCCAGTGTCAAGAAGAAAGGCGTCGCTGTTGGAGATTTTTTCCTTTGTTTGTCTAAATAACGAAGGCAATAAATAAGGGTTTTCGTGGTCCTTAAATCTATCCAAATTAAGACCCTCCAGCAGCTGATCTTGGGTACTTCCCCGTGTCCCCAGCATCAGAGAAGCCAGACTGTATGACACACTGAAGGGGGAGAAGAGTATATTGTCATCGTGCTTCTCTGCCATCTTCCGATAAAGGTTGAAACCAAAATTGGCGTTCATCCCACTTACGTTATGGACAGACAGCTCTTTGGCAACCTCTGTATTGTTCTGAAGAGATTCAACCTCAAGGGTAACATTTGTCACTTGGTTTAGCTCCTCGATAATTTGGGGCAGTTTTTCTTTCCTGCCCCGCCCCTTCTTGGCCAAACTGCCCAGACACAGACCAGCAAGTAGAAGTAAGGGAAGTCCCCACCTCATGGTTAAATGTCCTCAGACTGCTCTGGGGGGAAGAAAGACACATTTGAGCACAGTGACCAACAATTTCAGATGGCCTAGGACTAGGAGGGATTATTTCATAATAGCTACGTCCTATCTACCAATTTTAAATGACTTGCTGTGGAGCCTGTGATATATTCTACATGTTACTGTGAGTTTTATAGCTGTGGAGTCTGTGATACACTCACACACTGCACATCACTGTGATACACTTACACACTGCACATTACTGTGATACACTCACACACTGCACATTACTGTGATACACTCACACACTGCACATTACTGTGATACACTCACACACTGCACATTACTGTGATACACTCACACACTGCACATTATTGTGATACACTCACACACTGCACATTACTGTGATACACTCACACACTGCACATTACTGTGATACACTCACACACTGCACATTACTGTGATACACTCACACACTGCACATAACTGTGATACACTCACACACTGCACATTACTGTGATACACTCACACACTGCACATAACTGTTATACACTCACACACTGCACATTACTGTGATACACTCACACACTGCACATTACTGTGATACACTCACACACTGCACATTACTGTGATACACTCACACACTGCACATAACTGTGATACACTCACACACTGCACATTACTGTGATACACTCACACGCTGCACATTACTGTGATACACTCACACGCTGCACATTACTGTGACACACTCACACACTGCACATAACTGTGAGTTTTATTGCTGTGGAGTCTGTGATACCCTCACACAGTGCACATTACTGTGAGGTTTATTGCTGTGGAGTCTGTGATACACTCACATACTGCACATTACTGTGAGTTTTATTGCTGTGGAGCCTGTGATACACTCACACACTGCACATTACTGGGAGTTTTATTGCTGTGGAGTCTGTGATACACTCACACACTGCACATTACAGTGATTTTTATTGCTGTGGAGTCTGTGATACACTCACCCACTGCACATTACTGGGAGTATTATTGCTGTGGAGTCTGTGATACATTCACATACTGCACATTACTGTGAGTTTTATTGCTGTGGAGCCTATGATACACTCACACACTGCACATTACTGGGAGTATTATTGCTGTGGAGTCTGTGATACACTCACACACTGCACATTACTTGGAGTTTTTTTTGCTGTGGAGTCTCTGATACACTCACACACTGCACATTACTGGGAGTTTTATTGCTGTGGAGTCTGTGATACACTCACACACTGCACTTTACTTGGAGTTTTATAGCTGTGGAGTCTGTGATACACTCACACACTGCACATTACAGTGATTTTTATTGCTGTGGAGTCTGTGATACACTCACACACTGCACATTACTTGGAGTTTTATTGCTGTGGAGTCTGTGATACACTCACACACTGCACATTACTGTGAGTTTTATTGCTGTGGAGCCTGTGATACACTCACACACTGCACATTACTTGGAGTTTTATTGCTGTGGAGTCTGTGATACACTCACACACTGCACATTACTGGGAGTATTATTGCTGTGGAGTCTGTGATACACTCACATACTGCACATTACTGGGAGTTTTATTGCTGTGGAGCCTGTGATACACTCACACACTGCACATTACTGGGAGTATTATTGCTGTGGAGCCTGTGATAAACTCACACACTGCACATTACTTGGAGTTTTATTGCTGTGGAGTCTGTGATACACTCACACACTGCACATTACTTGGAGTTCTATAGCTGTGGAGTCTGTGATACACTCACACACTGCACATTAATGGGAGTATTATTGCTGTGGAGTCTGTGATACATTCCCATACTGCACATTACTGAGAGTTTTATTGGTGTGGAGCCTGTGATACACTCACACACTGCACATTACTGGGAGTATTATTGCTGTGGAGTCTGTGATACACTCACACACTGCACATTACTTGGAATTTTATTGCTGTGGAGTCTGTGATATACTCACACACTGCACATTACTGGGAGTTTTATTGCTGTGGAGTCTGTGATACACTCACACACTGCACATTACTTGGAGTTTTATAGCTGTGGAGTCTGTGATACACTCACACACTGCACATTACAGTGATTTTTATTGCTGTGGAGTCTGTGATACACTCACACACTGCACATTACTTGGAGTTTTATTGCTGTGGAGTCTGTGATTCACTCACACACTGCACATTACTGAGATACACTCACACACTGCACATTACCATAGGTTTTATTGCTGTGGAGTCTGTGATACACTCACATACTGCACATTACTGTGAGTTTTATTGCTGTGGAGCCTGTGATACACTCACACACTGCACATTACTTGGAGTTTTATTGCTGTGGAGTCTGTGATACACTCACACACTGCACATTACTGGGAGTTGTATTGCTGTGGAGTCTGTGATACACTCACATACTGCACATTACTGGGAGTTTTATTGCTGTGGAGCCTGTGATACACTCACACACTGCACATTACTGGGAGTATTATTGCTGTGGAGTCTGTGATACACTCACACACTGCACATTACTTGGAGTGTTATTGCTGTGGAGTCTGTGATACACTCACACACTGCACATTACTTGAAGTTTTATAGCTGTGGAGTCTGTGATACACTCACACACTGCACATTACTGGGAGTATTATTGCTGTGGAGTCTGTGATACACTCACACACTGCACATTACTGGGAGTTTTATTGCTGTGGAGTCTGTGATACACTCACACACTGCACATTACTGGGAGTTTTATTGCTGTGGAGCCCGTGATACACCCACACACTGCACATTACTGGGAGTATTATTGCTGTGGAGTCTGTGATACACTCACACACTGCACATTACTGGGAGTTTTATTGCTGTGGAGCCCGTGATACACCCACACACTGCACATTACTGGGAGTATTATTGCTGTGGAGTCTGTGATACACTCACACACTGCACATTACTTGGAGTTTTATTGCTGTGGAGTCTGTGATACACTCACACACTGCACATTACTGGGAGTTTTATTGCTGTGGAGCCCATGATACACTCACACACTGCACATTACTGGGAGTTTTATTGCTGTGGAGCCCGTGATACACTCACACACTGCACATTACTGAGATACACTCACACACTGCACATTACCATAGTTTTTTTTTGCTGTGGAGTCTGTGATACACACTGCACATTACTGTGAGTTTTATTGCTGTGGAGTCTGTGATACACACTGCACATTACTGTGAGTTTTATTGCTGTGGAGTCTGTGATACACCCACACACTGCACATTACTGGGAGTATTATTGCTGTGGAGTCTGTGATACACTCACACACTGCACATTACTTGGAGTTTTATTGCTGTGGAGTCTGTGATACACTCACACACTGCACATTACTGGGAGTTTTATTGCTGTGGAGCCCATGATACACTCACACACTGCACATTACTGGGAGTTTTATTGCTGTGGAGCCCGTGATACACTCACACACTGCACATTACTGAGATACACTCACACACTGCACATTACCATAGTTTTTTTTTGCTGTGGAGTCTGTTATACACACTGCACATTACTGTGAGTTTTATTGCTGTGGAGTCTGTGATACACACTGCACATTACTGTGAGTTTTATTGCTGTGGAGTCTGTGATACACTCACATACTGCACATTACTGTGAGTTTTATTGCTGTGGAGGCTGTGATACACTCACACACTGCACATTACTTGGAGTTTTATTGCTGTGGAGTCTGTGATACACTCACACACTGCACATTACTGGGAGTTGTATTGCTGTGGAGTCTGTGATACATTCACATACTGCACATTACTGGGAGTTTTATTGCTGTGGAGCCTGTGATACACTCACACACTGCACATTACTGGGAGTATTATTGCTGTGGAGTCTGTGATACACTCACACACTGCACATTACTTGGAGTTTTATTGCTGTGGAGTCTGTGATACACTCACACACTGCACATTACTGGGAGTTTTATTGCTGTGGAGCCCATGATACACTCACACACTGCACATTACTGGGAGTTTTATTGCTGTGGAGCCCGTGATACACTCACACACTGCACATTACTGAGATACACTCACACACTGCACATTACCATAGTTTTTTTTTGCTGTGGAGTCTGTGATACACACTGCACATTACTGTGAGTTTTATTGCTGTGGAGTCTGTGATACACACTGCACATTACTGTGAGTTTTATTGCTGTGGAGTCTGTGATACACCCACACACTGCACATTACTGGGAGTATTATTGCTGTGGAGTCTGTGATACACTCACACACTGCACATTACTTGGAGTTTTATTGCTGTGGAGTCTGTGATACACTCACACACTGCACATTACTGGGAGTTTTATTGCTGTGGAGCCCATGATACACTCACACACTGCACATTACTGGGAGTTTTATTGCTGTGGAGCCCGTGATACACTCACACACTGCACATTACTGAGATACACTCACACACTGCACATTACCATAGTTTTTTTTTGCTGTGGAGTCTGTTATACACACTGCACATTACTGTGAGTTTTATTGCTGTGGAGTCTGTGATACACACTGCACATTACTGTGAGTTTTATTGCTGTGGAGTCTGTGATACACTCACATACTGCACATTACTGTGAGTTTTATTGCTGTGGAGGCTGTGATACACTCACACACTGCACATTACTTGGAGTTTTATTGCTGTGGAGTCTGTGATACACTCACACACTGCACATTACTGGGAGTTGTATTGCTGTGGAGTCTGTGATACATTCACATACTGCACATTACTGGGAGTTTTATTGCTGTGGAGCCTGTGATACACTCACACACTGCACATTACTGGGAGTATTATTGCTGTGGAGTCTGTGATACACTCACACACTGCACATTACTTGGAGTTTTATTGCTGTGGAGTCTGTGATACACTCACACACTGCACATTACTGGGAGTATTATTGCTGTGGAGTATGTGATACACTCACACACTGCACATTACATGGAGTATTATTGCTGTGGAGTCTGTGATACACTCACACACTGCACATTACTTGGAGTTTTATAGCTGTGGAGTCTGTGATACACTCACACACTGCACATTACTGGGAGTATTATTGCTGTGGAGTCTGTGATACACTCACACACTGCACATTACTGGGAGTTTTATTGCTGTGGAGTCTGTGATACACTCACACACTGCACATTACTGGGAGTTTTATTGCTGTGGAGCCCGTGATACACCCACACACTGCACATTACTGGGAGTATTATTGCTGTGGAGTCTGTGATACACTCACACACTGCACATTACTGGGAGTTTTATTGCTGTGGAGCCCGTGATACACCCACACACTGCACATTACTGGGAGTATTATTGCTGTGGAGTCTGTGATACACTCACACACTGCACATTACTTGGAGATTTATTGCTGTGGAGTCTGTGATACACTCACACACTGCACATTACTGGGAGTTTTATTGCTGTGGAGCCCGTGATACACTCACACACTGCACATTACTGGGAGTTTTATTGCTGTGGAGCCCGTGATACACTCACACACTGCACATTACTGAGATGCACTCACACACTGCACATTACCATAGTTTTTTTTTTGCTGTGGAGTCTGTGATACACACTGCACATTACTGTGAGTTTTATTGCTGTGGAGTCTGTGATACACACTGCACATTACTGTGAGTTTTATTGCTGTGGAGTCTGTGATACACTCACACACTGCACATTACTGAGATGTACTCACACACTGCACATTACTGTGAGTTTTATTGCTGTGGAGTCTGTGATACACTGATACAAACAGCACATTACTGTAGGTGGTATTACGGTGGAGCTCTGTGATACACACTGCACATTACTGGGAGTTTTATTGCTGTGGAGTCTGTGAAACTAATAAACACATATACATATATAAAAGGTGGGCAGTGCTTACATTCTCCCACATTTAGAACTGTACCCCAAAAACAATAAATATAACCTCCTTATTTCTAGATGTGTTCATGCACAGATAAAAAAAGATATAAAACTCTCAGCATCAGTTTCATTACAAGATTTACATCTGTCTCTCCTAATTTAGCTATTTACTTGCAGTTTTGCTAACACAATATATAGATCATTTTCAATATTTGTTTCCGCTCTACATGCCCAGTACAAACAAGGTTTAGGTGACACAGTGCCTTTAAGGAACCCATTATACCCTTCTTTTAGTTTAAAATCAATGTATTCTTGATTTACCTGAGTGAATGCTCTCCAATCTGTATGGTGCCTCACAGTGCAGTACAGTTTGAAGTATTCCCTGCTGGCATATTAGAGCACATGATGTCTATCTCATCCAGCTACACCATGTCAAGAACTGCCTTGGCCCATGTAGACTAAATAGTTGTTGTTTTTTTTTTGTTACTAACCCTCTGCTTTGTTCATTATTTATAAGTATATAGTTACACATTTTTTTTTAGCAGGACTGTCACACAGGTAATTTCCCAGTTGGAGCCAGTAACAGTGCACTTGGGCTTGTTTGCATAACAAGGGTTATACCTTATATAACTTTTTTCTTTGGGCATAGATATCATGTTTAGAAATATAACATAGGGCAGGGGTGCATCTATGTGTTCAGAAGAAACCAGTTAATTAATCAATGATCCTCTAGTCCTAATTAAAGGGACCGGATCACGTGAGCACTGCTTTTACTGGGTATGAAGAACATAAAACGTGATTTAAAATGATCTATACATTGTGTGAGCAAAACTGCAAGCAAATGTCTAAATTAGGAGAAAAGTGTGTTTTAAATGTGTCTGTGGAGTCGCCTGCTTATGACATCACCTGCGCGTTCGCCACCCGACTTGCACAGTTACAATCATCAGTAGGACATTAGTTAGAGAGAGGGTTTGGGGTGCCATATTAATTACCCAGGTGTTCCCAAAAGCAGCATTTAGCCAGCGAATCTGGTCCCCCAGCGGTCATTGAAATTTAAAAATATATTTGGGCAAAAACTTGAATTCTTACCAGTCTCCTCTGCTCCTGGTCACAGAGCCACTGCTATGACGATGGTTAAGGTCCAATATTGAGGGTCTTTGGCAAATATTTGACAATCCAAAGTTTAGAACAGGTTGTTTCTATTCTTGTATTTATTAACAGGACAGTACACAAGGATGTCCATTTAAACACTATGAAAAACAGGAGCGGCAACATTTGGGGGATTTAATATAATTGTTGCATACAAAATTGAAAAAATAAAATGTATACTGCACAAAGGCACATAAGCGGGAGTGGCAAGGTTTGCCAATTACCTTGCGCGTTTCGCTCTGAGAGGCCATTTAAACATGCAACACTGGTATTATTATATGTCTGCTCTGTGCAGGCTCCTGTGTTATATATGTATGCACACACTGCAAGTATAGTTATCATTCACCTGGTATTATTATATGTCTGCTCTGTACAGGCTCCTGTGTAATATATGTATGCACACATTACAAGGATAGTTATCATTCACCTGGTATTATTATATATCACCTCTATACAGACTCCTGTGTAATATATGTATGCACACAATGCAAGTATAGTTATCATTCACCTGGTATTATTATATGTCTGCTCTGTACAGACTCCTGTGTAATATATGTATGCACACATTACAAGTATAGTTATCATTCACCTGGTATTATTATGTGTCTGCTCTGTACAGAATCCTGTGTAATATATGTATGCACACATTACAAGGATAGTTATCATTCACCTGGTATTATTATATATCACCTCTATACAGACTCCTGTGTAATATATGTATGCACACAATGCAAGTATAGTTATCATTCACCTGGTATTATTATATGTCTGCTCTGTACAGACTCCTGTGTAATATATGTATGCACACATTGCAAGTATAGTTATCATTCACCTGGTATTATTATATGTCTTCTCTGTACAGACTCCTGTGTAATATATGTATACACACACTGCAAGTATAGTTATCATTCCCTCATATTATTATTTGTCTGCTCTGTACAGACTCCTGTGTGATATATATATGCACACAATGCATGGATACTTATAATTTACCTGGTATTATTATATGTCTGCTCTGTACAGACTCCTGTGTAATATATGTATGGACACATTGCAAGTATAGTTATCATTCACCTGGTATTATTATATGTGTGCTCTGTACAGACTCCTGTGTAATATATGTATGCACACACTGCAAGTATATTTATCATTCACCTGGTATTATATGTGTGCTCTGTACAGACTCTTGTGTAATATATGTATGCACACATTGCAAGTATAGTTATCATTCACCTGGTATTATTATATGTGTGCTCTGTACAGACTCCTGTGTAATATATGTATGCACACATTGCAAGTATAATTATCATTCACCTGGTATTATTATATGTCTGCTCTGTACAGACTCCTGTGTAATATATGTATGCACACATTGCAAGGATAGTTATCATTCACCTGGTATTACTTTATGTCTGCTATGTACAGACTCCTGTGTAATATATGTATGCACACACTGCAAGTATAGTTATCATTCACCTCGTATTATTATATGCCTGCTCTGTACAGACTACTGTGAATTATATGTATGCACACACTGCAAGTATAGTTATTATTCACCTGGTATTATTATATGTCTGCTCTGTACAGACTCCTGTGTAATATATGTATGCACACACTGCAAGTATAGTTATCATTCACCTGGTATTATTATATGTCTGCTCTGTACAGACTCCTGTGAATGATATGTATGCACACATTACAAGGATAGTTATCATTCACCTGGTATTATTATATGTCTGCTCTGTACAGACTCCTGTGAATGATATGTATGCACACACTGCAAGTATAGTTATCATTCACCTGGTATTATTATATGTCTGCTCTGTACAGACTCCTGTGAATGATATGTATGCACATATTGCAAGTATAGTTATCATTCACATGGTATTATTATATGTGTGCTCTGTGCAGACTCCTGTGTAATATATGTATGAACACAATGCATGGATAGTTATCATTCACCTGGTATTATTATATGTCTGCTCTGTACAGACTCCTGTGAATGATATGTATACACACACTGCAAGTATAGTTATCATTCCCTCATATTATTATATGTCTGCTCTGTGCAGACTCCTGTGTAATATATGTATGAACACAATGCATGGATAGTTATCATTCACCTGGTATTATTATATGTCTGCTCTGTGCAGGCCCCTGTAATATATGTATGCACATATTGCAAGTATAGTTATCATTCACCTGGTATTATTATATGTCTGCTCTGTACAGACTCCTGTGTAATATATGTATGCACACATTACAAGTATAGTTACCATTCACCTGGTATTATTATATGTCTGCTCTGTACAGACTCCTGTGTAATATATGTATGCACACAATGCATGGATAGTTATCATTCACCTGGTATTATTATATAGCATATGCACTTTCAGATGCACAAATGTGTTGGAATATATAAAACTGCTGCAGTGTTATAAATATAATAACAACAATCACACCTTTTTCACTCTCCCGAACAGGGGTAGGAACCAGTATTGCTCATCACCTTGTGGCCTGTTAACCACAGCTGATGTCATAAGCAGGATACTCCACAGAAACATTTTCAATCATTTTTATTCTCTCCAGTCACAGTAGAAACATGTTTGGATGATACAGTTCCCTTTAATGTATTCTCATTTCACCCCAGCAGGTGGCAGCGTATTCTTTTAATAGAATATTGTGTTTTAATGTTGCAATGTGTTGATCCCTCCTACATTATCTAAATCTTATTTCCCTTACCTTTCTCCCATTTGTCGAGCAATGAAGAAGTGTCCTCAATCCCCCTATTTATCAAAGCCAGAGCCTCATCGGAGAAGGATGCTTGGCATATGTCCTGGCACCCCTGGCATGGTGCATTGTGGAGCAATAAAATGACCCATGGATAATAGATAGATTATGTAATGCCCCCTGCATTCTTTGCAAGTTACGGGATATTACAATATTGTTTAGCTTTTGCATGTATTCTCATGTTACCCCAGCAGGTGGCAGTATGCTATCACAATCTATAATACCTTGCATTATGGGGGATATCTAACACGCACCAACAATCACTTTCTCATTTTGAAAATGTTACAGATGCCTGTATTGCATGCTTCATAAACCCTAAATTCAGTGGACACTAAGGCCATAAGCCAAGAAAGAGTTAATTAGAGAGTTTTAAACATAGCTGAATTGGAGAAACCCTGCACTTCCCTTGTCAATTCCTTCCTTCACATAAGCTCAAAGGGACCTCTTTACCTTCTATTCCCGTTATGTCATGCAATGTTACCTGCTATAGAGGTTACTTACCACAAGCTATGGTGGTTATAGCTTGGTCTTGTAGTGGCCTATACTACACTATACACAAAAGGGTCTACTCAATAAAGAGAGAAAGGCCCGGAGTTGGGATGGGAATTTCCAACTCGTCTACTTTGGCCTTTAGTTTGAAATTCCTGTCTCAATTCCCTTCAATTTTCTCCTTATTGAGTTGATCCACATCTGTTATGCTGTGTAATGCAACTCCCATGGCACACAGTCAGCCATGACCATGGCTTAACACCATCGGAATTGGTAGAATGAGTTATGCTGGTTTGAAAATGAATTCTATAGTACGTAAGGTGCAGTTTAAGTCGATTCCTGGTTTCTGGGTTTTTCCAATAAACAGAGATTCTGGCCAACCAAACAGTTTTAATGTAGAGTAATTGATGGGATACATTGGTCAATAGTAAAGCAATCTTCCGAGCATGCTTTGAACCATACAAGGCAAAAGGTACATAGAATGTGTCGGCAGATACGAACCGTTTGGTTAATCTAGTCGAAACACACGTTTTCCTATATTAGTTATTTTGTGGGGTCCATAATTCTCCCAATAAAGATAATGCTTTCAATCAGTTCATTGTAGACGACCAGGATAAAGGGTCTGTCAGCTTGAAATGGGGTCACTCTTGACCTAATGGATACAGCAATAGCGGTGGCAGAAGTGGCTTCCGTTCCATTTTCATTAACCGTTATTGTAGCCTTATGGACAGCCTTAAAGAATCCAGACAGCAAGAGGTTAAGCTTGGGAATCCTTGCATTTTTTAATAGTATGAGACAAAGAGAGCCAATATAAAGAGAAAAAAGAAGGTCGGGGGTAGCCCGAATTGATAATAATCAAAGAGAACCAAACTAAATGGAAAATATGGTCACTGTTAGGAAACCAAAAATAATGATAATAGTAGTGAGAGAATGTAATAAAATAAAAAAAGGAAAAATACTAAAAAGGTAAAAAAAAATACCAGTTTTAATAATGAGTATTAAAAGAGAACTTAAGAAAGTTCAATATGAGGTGGTATAACCCCACCTACTGGTAAAAAAATGAGTGATACATATAACAAGACACCAAACATAAGACATGTTACAATGTGATGAAGGTATATAAATTTGCCTTAATGAATCCCATATAGAACTATTTTTTTAAATAAATGGATAATCCTAGTATAATATAAGGGAACAGCACTAGTATAGAAAAACACAAATAAGACAAACAATACTGAGTGCCAGTGTATATCGTAAATATGAGGTAAGATAATAGCCTATAACTTGAGTGAAAGTTGGGGTAGATTTTTAGTCACAGCTGTTAGATGTAGAGCTAGCCGTATTGGCTAGGAAACAACTAAACAACTCAGGAAGGCAAATTAAATAAATGAGAGCATAGTGATAAAAGTGCTGGCAAATGTATAGTTTGAAACGCCCACTTTTGCCAGCACTTTTATCACTATGCTCTCATTTATTTAATTTGACTTCCTGAGTTGTTTGGTTGTTTCTCCGGCGATTATTGGAGCCGGTTGGTCGCATCTCTACGGTCACTACAGCCCTTATTACTAATGAGAGAATAGTCGGGAAGAAATAACGTCACTGCTGGGATCGATCCCTTTGAATGGGTTACCGATGGCCCCATTGCATGCTTTCTAAATCTTAAATTCAGCACACCCTAAGGGGTATATTCATGAAAAAGGAAATTGGAGGAAATTAACAAGGGATGTGGAAAATGAAGGCTAAATTAGCAGAGTTTGAAGTATAGCTGAGTTGGGGAATTTGTCCAACTTGACTACTTTGGCCCTAAGTTTGCAAAGCCCCTTTTCATGAACAGAGACCCTTAATTGGTGGTGATAAAAGAAAAAGGTGCTCATTGGTGATTGCACCCTTTCTATAAAGTCTGCGGGAGCACAGATGGTCCAAACTAGACATGGGCGAAGTTCTTATTTTTAAATTTGGACTGTGTACCAGTGCACAGAACGTTTTTCAGAAGTTAGCATCCTACGGAGGCACTATCTGGTGCTATCAGACCATGCACTCCTTTTATACATAACCCCCCACCTTTCTTTCTTTCCTCTGCATGCTTTTTAGGTACAAAGGGGGTCATGTAATAAACAAGTGCAGTGGGGAAAAAAGTCAGTAAAACATAAGTAAGGAGCAATTTGCGACTATTTGTAACATTCTGCGCTTGTTTTTCCTGATTTGCGCCTCTTCCGTTTATTTTTATTTAGCGTGCATTTTTCCGGTTGCGCTAATAAATTGCAATTAGATTTGCGCACGCTAAAGAGCTTTGCGAATATTTTGTGAAAAATAATTCTTATTTACGTGTGAAAATCACACCAGCTTTTAGCGAGCGCTATCAAAAGAGGTAGAAAAATATATTTGCAACATTGCCTGTTTTTATTTGCAATTTGCTCGTATGTACTATTGGAGTGTTAAATGTTTAGTACATTACAATAGGAGCAAAGAGCAAAAATAGTTTTGCACATAAAATATATTTGTGTTTTTTTTTTTTTTTTTACTACATGCCCCTCAATGTCTATTGTGAGTAGCAGTACTTACTTTGGAGACATAGAGATTATCCGTCTCTGAAATCCCACTCAAATCTGCCCTCGTGCTGAAGACGTTGGTTACCCCCATAGATTTAAGGACTTTTGCCAGGTCAAGCTCAGTGCTAATCTCTAACTTGGGAATGGAAATTTCCAAAATGCTTTAGCGGGAAAAACAAAGAAACAGGATATGAGCGGAGTGCGTGGAAAATAAACATGTGGACTGCAACACAAATAACAGCTTACAGAGAAACGTTACCATACCAGCTGGTATTTTACCAACAAGGCTGGTAACCAACTTGCTTGAGGCCAATGTTAAGTCTCTAGAGACACTAACAAGGCCGGTATCATTTCAAAGAAATGGTGCCAACCCTACTTAAGGAATAAATAAATACAGGAACTCAGCACTGCCATGTTAAAGGGATTTATTCCGCACAGAATCGACATTTTAGCTCTGTGATGAGCTTCTTTCAAGACTAGTGACGTGAATGTTAATCTCAAATATAAAGGATGTAGCATAGATTTCTCAACATGGCATAAGAACCTTAGAAAAAAATCTTCTAAGACATGTTGGGAAATTTATGCTGGAAAAGCTGCTCTTCCTATAACATCTTATGCTCCTTATGTTGCATTTGCAGTGTTTTTAATCTCTTTCATTTATCCGTTCAGATTTGACTTCACGAATGTCTGTACACTTAGTTCACCTTATCGCTGTGTTCTATAACACTTATATTGTTGTACTTTGTTGCAAAATGTTTGTATCACATTATTTGCTAAGCGGGACGGGCTGTCCGCGTTGACTCCACCCCCTATTTTTAAACGTCACTGACGCATATCCTGTATATTTGAGATTAACATTCACGTCACTAGACTTGAAAAAAGCTCATCACAGAGCTGAAACGACGATTTTGTACGGAATAAATCCCTTGACCACTGTAGTGCTGAGTATTTATTCATTGCTCATGAGCGTGGGTGAAAGCTCCCTCGTGCACTCGGTTCTTTTGGTTATTGATTACAAACTTATTTAAGGGACTTTACAGTCACCAAGCGATCGTCGTTGTTTTTGAATGCATGTTAAAGTTGGTAGTCAGTGCCTTCAAATGCATATTTCTCTTTTGCAGTAGCCTTTTACTTGCTACAGGTATTGTATTAATAAAGGAAAGCTGCTGATAGTCTAAGTTCCACCTCCAACCTCTGTAGAATGATCTAATGAAAATAAAGCCAGAGGATGTTACATCACCACTGCAGCAGCATTAACCCTTACCACACTATGGAGTGGATGAACCTCTCCTCCAGCACTAAGTACAAAACACACAAACATTGCTATATGTCCTCCCCAATAAAATATGAACACATACAAAAACGTAACCTCCCTTTCTCCACAGCACAAAGCAGACTTACAGAGAACTCCTTGTGATGGCTTTCATTCTGCCAGCAGAAGAGCTAACTGTCACTTTCTAAGACTGCTCGATTCTCTACAGCCAAGCCCAGGCTTACTTTCAATCATTCCAGCTGCTACTTAAGTACCAGACTAAATTGAATTGAGAATTGCAGCTGGGTGGAGTAAACATTGAAGCATTCTCGTAGACAAATAAATAACAAGTAGTTTATTAATAATACGATTGTATAGATTAAAGTACATGCCTGGAGTGTACCTGTGAAGGATAACGTACCTGGTTGACACTTGATCTCGCCACTCTTCCATTTTTTCTGCTGTCAGGACTTTAATTATTTCATCAATCTTGCCCAGCGGAGGCACCACAATATACATTGAAGTTTTGGCCTTTTCATTGGAGGTTTGATACTGCATTTGTAGAATTTCACATCCTTGTTCGCGGTCATGGTATACTTTGTAATAGCCTAATTGTTGCATCATGGGAACGGTGACTGTTGAGCTTGCATCCAGTGAGAATTGCCCGGGCGCTGTTAATTTTTCATTAAATGGCTCTTCCCATTTTGCTAATAAATGACACGTTATCAGTAGGATGAGATATTGCATGTTTGTCTTTTTTTTTTTTTTTTTAAAAAAAGAGGCATTAAAACGTTAAAAAAAAACACAGATTTACCTTCCCCTAATGCTCAACTTTTATCCTGTACTGGAGCAAACAACTTACCTATAAATCTTCAGCATGTTCTGTTCTCCTCCTTCTACTACAGTGCTGGCATCTTGTGTCTGTCTCACTATCTGCCTGTTCCCTTCTGCAGTACAGTATCATACCTCCTAGTTTTTTTATATGAGCATTCATATTCACAGCACTATGTCCTTCCTAAATCTTCACAGTAGCATTCACATTGCAAACACCTTTTCCTCCCTCCCATCTTAAATGATTGACACGCAGGCATACCACTTGGAGAGACTGACGGTCGCTGGACCATCTCAGTGAAGTGACCATCTCTCTCAAGTTTTTTACGTAGGCTATGATATATTTTTAAACTGGTAATTGGCAGAATTACCATTCAAAAATGATATAAAACAGGAAAAAATGAATATATATATATATACACACACAATTGGGGGTTTACAGTATATGGGCTGAATGGTTCTTATTTGCAAACACATTCTATGTTTCTATGTCTATATCTATAAATATATTCTTACCCTTAAAGAAGACATAATTCACCATTACCAATACAGTTGTAGGATCAAGGCTATTGAGCAATTTTGGGATCTTTCCATTGGTTTTGTCTTTCACGTAGTTATTAATCTCCCGAAGAGCAGCATCTAGCGTACTGAAGTCTACTTGTTTGAAATCCGCATAGTAGTGATTTGTCATAATCTCTTGAAACCTCTTTTGCAGATCCATCCTTTGGTCTATAAATAAACCATTTCCCATGTCAACCTTCAGTCCGGCGTTCGGCGTGTTGAGCTCTTGCAGGAAATGGTGAAACGCTTCGTTGATTTCTTGGTCGGTCTGCGTTTCGTTGAAGCAGAGGCCTTCTAGGAGCTGTTTGCGGGTGTCTGACTCGGCGCCATTGGACAGCATTGCCAAAGCCATGGAGACGCTAAGAGGGGAGAAAAATACGTTTTCGCGCTGTTTCATGCAGCATACCGCCTGGAGTATGTTTATGGCAAATTTCAAATTTGCCTGTCCGATGTTCTCGATTTCCTCATCGTCGTCATAGCCTGACGCAAGTATCAAGGGAATCAACGTGAAGAGTAAGAGAAGAATCCTCATTTTCTTGCCGTAGACACCTTGAAGATAAATCATAATCACATACACGGGTTTGTCCACAGGGAATGAGCTGGATTATTCCATAGGATTATTCATAGTTACATAGTCCATTATTATTGGGAAAAAACAAAACCAAGCCACACCTATAAATAAGCCCTGCCCATATACAAGCCCCTCCCCCCACCTTCCTGATAAGTAGCTCTATTTCTCCACCTTTTTAAAATTTGAATTCCGCCATGTTGAAAAGGTGGATGAATAGAACCATATTTTAAAAAATAGATCATGGAATTAAACGTTACCCCATCACCCACACTGCACACCCAGGACATGCCCAAGCACCTACAATGCACACCGAGGATATCCCCCATCACCCACACTGCACACCTAGGACATGCCCAAGCACCTACAATGCACACCGAGGATATCCCCCATCACCCACACTGCACACCCAGGACATGCCCAAGCACCTACAATGCTCACCGAGGATATTCCCCATCACCCACACTGCACACCCAGGACCTGCCCCAGCACCTACAATGCACACCGAGGATATTCCCCATCACCCACACTAGCACACCAAGGACATGCCCAAGCACCTACAATGCACACCGAGGATATTCCCCATCACCCACACTGCACACCCAGGACCTGCCCCAGCACCTACAATGCACACCGAGGATATTCCCCATCACCCACACTGCACACCCAGGACCTGCCCCAGCACCTACAATGCACACCGAGGATATTCCCCATCACCCACACTGCACACCCAGGACCTGCCCCAGCACCTACAATGCACACCGAGGATATTCCCCATCACCCACACTGCACACCCAGGACCTGCCCCTGCACCTACAATGCACACCGAGGACATGCCCAAGCTCCTACAATGCACACACAGGACAAGCCCTAGCACCTACAATGCACACGAGGATATTCCCCATCACCCACACTGCACACCAAGGACCTGCCCCAGCACCTACAATGCACACCCAGGATATTCCCCATCACCCACACTGCACACCCAGGACATGCCCAAGCACCTACAATGCACACTGGGGATATTCCCCATCACCCACACTGCACACCCAGGACCTGCCCCAGCACCTCAGGACATGGCCCATCACCGCCCCATCACCCACACTGAATATCCAGGATATACACCATCACACACATTGCACACCCAGGATTTATGCCAGAACATGCCCCATCAGCCACATTTCATACCCAGGACTTTCCCCATCACCCACTTTTCTCATACAAGACTTGCCCCAGGCCATGTTCCATCACCCACATTGCACACCCTGGATTTACCCCATTACATGCCCAATCACCAACGGATAGCATGAGAGAAGCAGCATGGAAGGATGCCTGTGCACTGCACAGACAACATGTTGCCTGCTCACCATGTAGAGGTCTAGTGAGGGGAGATCTTTTTATCTCCCCAGCCAGAGCCACTGCCGACAAGAGTTTTTTTTTAAAGGGGCAGCACTGACCGTGGCGGCGGGCCCACTCTCTTGCCCAGGCCCTGTCAGTCTGCCCCTGTATCTCTCCAGTTAGTATTGTTATGAGAGGACAACCTCCATTTAAAACCAGGTCATTGTATTATTTCTAGGTTGCGTATGTTAAATTGCACATCATTCTTTGTTGCTAGTGTTTATTCTTTGGTGCTGGGTTATGCTTCCACACACTTCATTGAGCCAATAAAAGGCAAAAAAAGTCACTGCGAAACTAACAAAGTCACCATAAAAATTCCCTCTTAACTCCAAGCCAGTCAGACTCTCCCTAGTTCAGGGGTAGGCAACCCTCGGCACTCCAGATGGTGGGGGACTACATTTCCCTTGATGCTTTGCCAGCATTATGGCTGTGAGAGCATTATGGGAGACGCAGCCCACAACATCTTGTTCAGCATTACCACGTCTAGTTTTACTTGTGATAACTCTATACGCATTCCATATCTAGGAAAACAATGTCAGATGCCAGACTATTCCAGAATTTTACCACCGGCACAGTGGTAAACAAAAAAAAAGTCTTCTTCGTGTTACTGCAGGGGGGGGGGGGGGGGGGGTAACCTACAAATGTGTATGATTTGGTATGAATGAGACAGATCTTTACATAGGAATATTGCACACATCGCTCACCTTCCTCATTTATTGGCTCAGGAAACTCTGTGAAGGAAGCAGAGAGCCGGACAGGGACCTGGGTGCAGAACCTGTTAGTGGTGCCTGTATTACCAAGATTTAAGCAACTACAAAGGTGTTTCATCCCCCCCCCCCCCTTATTATTATTTATTACAAACATTTAAAATGCATGGGAAAAAAGCCAAATTAAAATGATAAAATAGATTAGAAAATAATTACCGTTCCAAGTGAGAAGCCTTCCTGTGTGAAGATGAAAGTTTGTTTGGAGATATTTATACTCTTTGCCATTATCCTGGTAATTATTATCAATCAGTAAATGTCAGGATGATCTGATCTGGAGGGCTGGCCAATATCCAAATAAATTCAAGGACTTTTTTTGCCAATAAGGTCGGCAAATGACTAAAAGGGGCAATGTGCTAATCACAAAAAGTCAGACAAAGGAAGGAAGATCTAACAGACCTGACCCAACATGTCCTCCCCCTAGTATAGTTATATAGGAGCAAGAACATATGTCTTTTGCCAACAACGGTCCTTTAAAGGGGCTCGATCACCTAAACATTGCTTTTACTGTGAAGATAGAGAATACAAAAATGATTGAAACTGATCCATACATTGTATTAGCAAAACTGCAAGCAAATGTCTAAATTAGAAGAAAAATGTGTTTAAAAAGTTTTAAAAACTTTTTTTCTTTGTTTAATCTTTTTTTTTATTCATGTAGCATGATATGCAAATGAACTGTTTTTTAAATGGGAAATGTGTAATTTGCATACCGTGCCACAGATGATGTCATAAGCAGGAGACTCCGCAGACACATTTAAAACACAGTTTTCTCCTAATTTAGACATTTTCTTGCAGTTTTGCTAATACAATGTATAGATCATTTTCAATCATTTTTTTATGGTCTACATTCACAGTAAAATCAGTGTTAAGGTGATACCGTCCCTTTCACTGCAATACCAGCCAGGTAGTCTATGTGATAATTTGGGGGTGTGGTATCCAGACGACATCATCCTTGAACATGTGGGGTTTATCTTGTCTAAATAGAATGACCCCCCAGATTTATGGGCATTGAGTTCGTAGCCTCTGCATGGTAAAGAGGAGACAGAACCACTAAACCTCTACAGAGGAGAACATGTTGGATCCATAAGATTTTTCTTGTCTCAACAAAGATTTCAGAGCATTTTTATAACTGTATCTCCTGTATATCTGTGTTTATATAGCCACATCTACTTTTTTGATTTATATTTATTTTTATTTATTATTATTTATTTATTAATTTACTTTATGTATTTTTTTTTTTTACATTTCCATTTTTTATTCTATTGACATCTATTTACAATCATATATATATATATATATATGTATTCTCAATATCTCCTTTCACTACCTCCATCACTGACATGGGCTTCCTTGTACCTTGTATCTTTCTCCACTGAATTTGGAAGTTTTAAGCCTAACTCCGCTTGTCTTTTCGCCATACCCTCTTCCAGTTGAACTCACGCACTTTACTTATCCCATTTATAAATACATGGATATTTTCATTGTCAGTGTACACTTAATTTTTAGTGTATACCTTTTTTTTTTTTTATATACCCCCTTTTTTTCCATACTCCTTTTCTATTCTTATCTTCAATTTTTAATAAGATGTATTTATTATACGCATGCATCTATTTACACATTCCCTTTACTTGTATCTTTACAGTATTATTTGTATAAGTTTATATGGATACATCTACTTACTTATTTTTTTTTTTTATTATTGTCTGTTTTTATTGCTATATAGGTTTTTCACTAGTTCTCTCCATTTTTTTTATTTTTAGGATTTTTTTTTCTTACATATATTTTTAAATACGTGTGATTTGAAGAAATCTTCTGTAGTTCGCTCGCTATCTATATATAAGGCACCTTACAGCACCTACTCCCTAACTTTAATGAAGTCTATAAAGACAAAATGCGTTGGTTTGGCTCTATGACCCCCTTGCGGAACCGTAGCTTGTGATCGCCCAGCCGATGGTGGAGATCCAAACTGAAAGTAATCGTTGCGGGGGACTGCTTGCTCCTTCTCTGATGAGACGTCCCAATGTGCCCTCCCTGTCTCCAGCGATTGTATCTGTTTGTCTGGACTGTATTTGCTTCTATCTCATGGTGTCTTACTCTATTTCACTTTATGTATCAAAACATATCCATTCTGGAATCCATGCCTGACGTCTGGTTTTGTTTAGCCTGGGGTCTGATTAAAGTGCTAGCCACTAATCTTGTTGGTGTACGTTTTTCTCCATATATTGTGTGCTTGTTTGATATACTATGCTATCAGTTACCAATGGAAAATTATGGCAGTCTGCTCCAAATTTAGCACTTTAAAAAAAAAATAGCTCTTGTATTTCCTTGGTAAATGTGGCCTTTATTATCCTGTGAATACCTCCAAGGGGAGCCAGGGTTTTTATACCTCCAAGGGGAACCAGGCCTCTTATACCTCCAAGGGGAACCAGGGTTTTTATACCTCCAAGGGGAACCAGGCTTCTTATACCTCCAAGGGGAACCAGGGTTCTTATACCTCCAAGGGGAACCAGGGTTCTTATCCCTCCAAGGGGAACCAGAGTTCTTATCCCTCCAAGGGGAACCAGGGTTCTTATACCTCCAAGGGGAACCAGGGTTCTTATACCTCCAAGGGGAACCAGGGTTCTTATACCTCCAAGGGGAACCAGGGTTCTTATACCTCCAAGGGGAACCAGGGTTCTTATACCTCCAAGGGGAACCAGGGTTCTTATACCTCCAAGGGGAACCAGGGTTCTTATACCTCCAAGGGAAACCAGGGTTCTTATCCCTCCAAGGGGAACCAGGGTTCTTATACCTCCAAGGGGAACCAGGGTTCTTATACCTCCAAGGGGAACCAGGGTTCTTATACCTCCAAGGGGAACCAGGGTTCTTATACCTCCAAGGGGAACCAGGGTTCTTATACCTCCAATGGCAACCAGGGTTCTTATATATCAATAAATGATTGCCCTATTGTCTGCATTTTTTTTTTAAAGATTGTTTGCTTATTATGTGAATTGATACATAGTCAGTAAAGTACAGTTTGACGAATGATCACAATGGTCACAAAAAAAAAAAGTCCAGAGGTGCTGGTGAATTAGAAAGTTTTAATGTAGAGTGTTCACGGGGTAGACTGGCTGCTGGTTACAGATTCACACCTCTGTGTAGGTTGGTAATGTACAGCTGGGTGAATTTAGGAACAGAATTAAATTGCAATGAATAAGACATCTGGTGTCTGGCATTAGATGTTTCTTGTAGGGTCCATGATTTTCCCAATGAAGACAATGCTTTTAATAACGCTGTTGTAGATGACCAGCAGGAACGGTTTGTCTACTTTAAATTGCGTCGGTGCTAATTCGGGTGACACTTCAATAGCTGTGGCGGCGACTGCTTCTGTGCCGTTTTCATTCACGGTTAAGGTAGCCTTGTGTAGTGCCTTCAAAAAAAAATACAAAAATACAAAAATAACAAGATAGTAAAAGAAAAGTGTCCAGGGATGTCATCACCTTGTGCACCTCTACCCTAGACGTCGGCCATTTCATTGGCCAGGAGGTTAAGGGCAATAAATGCAGTGTGCACCCATACAACATATAATCTTAAAAGGAGTTTAAAGGTCCCCGAAGTTAAAAGGATTAAAGGGACCTAACTCTGGCCTCAGCCCTGATTGGTTGCTACTTTTCCTAGTGTACTCTCATTGGTTTCCTCCCCAGACTGGCACCAGGTTTAATTGTATTGTCCTTTGTTTAAACGTTAATCCCTTTAAGTGTATTGTTCAATCTCCTCTGTTCTCAAGATGTTTTACTGTATAAATGTATGGTCTTGTCTACAATAAATTGATCTTGCTGTGAAATCCTTGGTAGCCGTGTCTACTTCTAGGAATTGCTACAAATGACTTATTACTAAGGGGTGCTGACCAGTGAGCTGACAATCGATTGCGAAAGATTGCGGGCTCAGGGGATATTGAACCTGCAAACGAGACTTAACATCTGGATACTTAGCCTTCTCACCACAATATATATATATTCTGGTGTTTTTCAGTGCCTGAAAGTGTTGAAGGTTTCATTCCCGCACATTGAAGTTTTTAATATTCATACAGACCCTTTCTATGTTTATACCCAATATTTATCTCTTTTTTTTAGTTCCACATTATAGGTTACTCACAAAGCCCTCTGCAACCAGCAAAGACTTCAACTACTTACACTCGAGACGTAGAGATTATTGGTCCCAGCAATACCAGACAAATCGGCCGTCTTAGTAAAAACTTTGGTAATGCCCATGTTTTCCAGGATGTCTACCAGGTTAAGTTCTGTGCTGATCTCGAACTTGGGAATGTGGATTTCCAAAACGCTTTGGGGGTGGGGAGAAATACAGAAGAATATCAGTAGAATATTTGGAAAGAGAGAGATGGATCCAGCACTGAAATATAGAGCATAACAAACCAAACAAGAATAGGGAGGGTGGTTCTTGGCAAATTGAACAAAGGGGGGGGGGGGGAGGGATAGGTCAAGTGCTGGGAACTTTTAGATTCCAAATAAGTCAATGCATGTATTTGTAAGCAAAACAAGCTTGTTGTGTACAGGTTAGTCACTATCAGATGCATCATACTGTCCATAGACACACTAATCAGTTTGTAGGACATTTTTAGTGGTGGGGACTATTGTGTGGGAGAATGCATTAGTCAATTTCCTCCCATGCTTTTCCCTCAAATTTTACATCCAATTGTAAGATGGAGTGGAATATGATTGCGCTGTATAAATAAATACTAGCATGTTCTCCCATCGTGGTTGTTGAAGGTGTGAGGGAGACACAATGTATGTAACGTCGGAATTAAGTCGGTATTCTCATAGTCTGATGAAATAATCCAGTCTCATAAGGTAAGCTTACCTGGTTGCCACTTCAGCCTTCCAGTTTTCCCCTTTTCCTGCAGACAGAGTGTTTACGACATTATCCATGTAACCCAGCTCAGGGACCACGATAAACATTGACGTTCTGGGCTGGTCTACTGTACTCGAGTACGGAATTTGAAGAATTTGGCAATTCAGCTCGCGGTCCCGATGCACTTTGTACATGCCCTGCCTTCGCATCATAGGCACTGTGATGGTTGAGCTTTTATCCAGAGAGAACTGTCCGGGCATAGTTAATCTGTCACTAAACGGGTGTTCCCATTTTGCTAGGAAAAAGAACAGACAGTCGCAATATCAGTAGAGAAGATACTGCTTGAGATTAGCAGCAATGATTTGTTACAGATGAGTTTCAGACATGTATGTAAATGTTATGCTCATTTATATGTTGCACTTCTTTTTCTTTTGGGTCTTATTCATAAACATGAATTTTAGTGAATAGATCTGTAATGGAAAAATACATAAACTCCACCACACACACACAAAAAAACTGAAGACATATTTTGATCTTTACATCGGCTACCAGTTTGATTAACACATCTTATAGACCAAAACCTGCTCTTTAAGAGGCAGTCTAATTCATACAGCAGTTTGCAAGAAACCGGGACTGCCCACACTATCTGGGTAAAAGTAATTTCCTTTTTAGTTGCTGCAGGAACCAATGAGAATAACTTCATTCAAATGAATGGGATTTCCTGTCTCTCTAGCAATGTCATTAGACAATGTGCTGCACTGTTAAAAGATCCCACGGTGTACAAGAGCGAGGTCACTCAGAGGCCACATAATGTATTCAATTGGAAGAGCACAGAAAGTGATTAAATGAAGCAAAAGTTTATATGCTCAGTGTCTATATAATCAGGGGTGCCGCACCTGCAGTAAAAATGCAGAGTAATAACTGGGGAGGGCTTGAGTCAAATATTAAAAATGTGATTTATGCAGAATGCCTGCATCACACTGGGAAAAAAGGCTATGCACTATACAGTAACCTTCCCTTTGCACCAAAGTGAGTTGGGGGACTAGACTGTCCCTTTAAGTCTGCACGTATTGGCTTAGATTCAGCGGCCACCATTAAATACAACTAACGTTTTAATCATGGCACGGTATTCGGATTGTTGATTATGTTTTTGTTTATTACAGATGTCTATTTTATTCAATCATCCCCCTACCTGGGCAAGGGTATTTCAATCATTTATTATTTTCAATTAATTAAGTTTATGGGGCCACTGGACCCAGGGCGCTTATGATATATTTTTTAAATGCGGTGACGGGCACTGCTCAGACCAGAGGTTGCTGAAATTCATGTTGTTAATGGGGTAAAGGGCACATTACCAGCCTCCTGTCCCAGGGGGCTAAATGTTTTAGTATTACTACGAGACCCAGGCCAATTGGGCTGCTGTGGTACAACGGAGAGCCATACATTTTTTATTTTATGAGGCCATGGACATCGATCTTTTTGTTTATGGTGCCGCAGGCTTGTTGTCCACGAAGCCATATTAATGGCTGGATTAATTATTTTTTTTCTTTTTTTTGCGGGGTGGGGGGCAGCGGTCACTTTGGCAGCCTCGATGA
The DNA here is from genome assembly GCA_036172795.1 of Pelodytes ibericus. Lineage (NCBI taxonomy): Eukaryota > Metazoa > Chordata > Amphibia > Anura > Pelodytidae > Pelodytes > Pelodytes ibericus. The sequence goes on along the minus strand of CM069868.1, from coordinate 5,463,911 downwards.
CCCAGTTTGATAGGAGAGGGTGGGGTGTAGTGGGGGAGCTCACGTGGCTTCCCATTCATTTGCTTTTTTTTTTGGTTAACCCAGTAGGGAGCACCGTTTTTGTTCCCTACAGGGCGAAAGAGTTAGTGTGTATCCATCAGCTGCGTTAAGCAGCTGATACAAATTTAAATGGGATTTTAGGGGGGGGGGGGGGGAGGTAAATTAACGGGTAAAGATAAATGATTAATTGTCCGTAAATTTTCAGCTGCCCTCATTGAATCACTGTTTGTTTGTGCGGTTTCAATGTCTTTTTGTTTATGGTAAGCCTCCATTGTAGGTGCGGGCCTTGTTTTAATGGGTGTGGTCATTAGCGAGAACGATAATGAATTTACCACATTCGTTAATGGTGTAACACCAATTTTTTTGGTAATGGGTGGGGGAGGAGCACTGAATCTAGGCCACTGTGTATAAATAATTTTCTTACCCTTGAAGAAGACATAATTCACGAGAACCAAGACTGTTTGACCCCCAAGACGATCCAGCAAGTTTGGGATCTTCCCCTCGGTTTTGTCATTCACGTAATCATTAATCTCTTTGATAGCAGTGGTTGGCTCCTCAAAGTCGACCTGTTTGAAATCCGCAAAGTAATTATTTCTCATAATCGCCTTAAAGCTCTTTAGCAGTTTCAGACTTTGGTCTATGAACAATGGGCTTCCGATGTCGACCTTCGGCTCAGAGCACGGTGCTAGTATCGCTTTTAGCAAATGTCGGAAGGCTTTGTTTATTTCTGCAATGTTCTCCGTTTTGTTTAGGCAGAGACCGTTTATAATCTCATCCCGAGTGGTCGACTTGGCGCCGTTGGAAAGCATTGAAAATGCCAGGGAGATGCTCAAGGGTGACATAAAGACGTTCGCGGTCGGTTTCATGTTGCAAACTGTCTGAAATATGCTGATGGCAAATTTCCTGTTTCCTCTGAGCGCCGGCTCAAATGCTTCCATGTCTTGGTCCGGGTCATCGCCTTTCGCAAGTATAAGAGGCAGCAACGCGGGGAGGAAGAGAAGAATCCTCATTTTCTTGATGTAGACACCTTGAAGATAGATCATAATCACATTTAGAACAGGTTTATTAAGATATAAAGCTGGATTATTCCATATGAGCATGTCTATGACCATAGAGGAGATGTTTTTATGATAGGGCAAAAGGAGCAGCTTACTAGGGCCACTTGGGCTGTGATTGGCCCTGAAACTATCGGTTCAGATCACTAGCAAGGGAATAGACAAGCAAACTGCAGTAATCTGGCACTAATAATGCTACCACTCAGGGCCGGCCTTAAGTGTCCCGGCGCCCTGTGCGGGCTTCCCCCATGGCGCTCCCCTCTCGTCTTTCACCCCCCTATGTATGTGTCCCTTTCCTCTTCCTTGCCATGTCTGTCTCTCTCTAACTCCCCCATACCTGTTTTCTCTCTCTCTCCCCCTATTCTGTCTCTCTCCCCCTCCCCCTGTTCTGTCTCTCCCCCTCCCATCTCTCTCCCCCCTCCCCTGTTCTGTCTCTCCCCCCCCAGACACCCATGTTCTGTCTCTCTCCCCCTCTGTTCTGTCTCTCTCCCCCTCCCATCTCTCCCCTGTTCTCTCTCTCTCCCCCTCCCTCTGTTCTGCCTCTCTCTCTCCCCCCTCCACCTGTTCTGTCTCTCTCTCCCTTCCCCCTGTTCTGTCTCTCTCTCTCCCCCTCCCCCTGTTCTGTCTCTCTTTCTCCCCCTCCCCCGGTTCTGTCTGTCTCTCTATCCCCTTGTTCTGTCTCTCTCTCTCTCTCTCTCTCCCCCTCCCCCTTTTCTGTCTGTCTCTCTCCCCCTCCCATCTCTCCCCCCTCCACCTGTTCTCTCTCTCTCCCCCTCCCCCTGTTATGTCTCTCTCCCCCCCTCCCTCTGTTCTGTCTCTCTCTCTCCCCTTGTTCTGTCTCTCACCCCCTGTGCTGTCTCTCTCTCTCCCCCTGTTCTGTCTCTCCCCCCTTCTGTCTCTCTCTCCCCCCCTGTTCTGTCTCCCCCCTCCCTCTGTCTCTCTCTCCCCCCCTCCCCCTGTTCTGTCTCTCTTCCTCTGTTCTGTCTCTCTAAAAGTAAAAAAATAAAAATGTGGGCAAACGGGGCAGCTGCCCAGGGCCCAGTCATCCTTGGGGCCCAAAGCAGTTTTCCCGTGGGCCCCAACTGCTGCCCGTGTGATTGTCTCACACGGAGACAGTCAATATCAGGCAGCAGCCGGGAGATTCGCATGCAACGCATATCTTCACAGATACCTGAAGTGACGCCGGTGGCTGTAGATTACGGGCAAATAACACTGGCAAATGGCCAAAATATGAGTGGCAAATGGGCAGAATAATTATGGTAAATGGGCAGAATAATACTGGCAAATGGGCAAAATATGAGTGGCAAATAGGCAAAATAATACTGGCAAATGGGCAAAATATGAGTGGCAAATAGGCAAAATAATACTGGCAAATGGGCAAAATAATACTTTCAAATGAGCAATATAAGTGGCAAATGGGCAGAATAATACTGGCAGATGGGCAAAATATAAGTGGCAAATGGGCAGAATAATACTGGCAGATGGGCAAAAATATAAGTGGCAAATGGGCAGAATAATACCGGAAAATGGGCAATATAAGTGGCAAATGGGCAAAATAATACTGGCAAATGGGCAATATAAGAGTGGCAAATGGGCAGAATAATACTGGCAAATGGACAAAATATAAGTGGCAAATGGGCAGAATAATACTGGCAGATGGGCAAAATATAAGTGGCAAATGGGCAGAATAATACTGGCAGATGGGCAAAATATGTGGCAAATGGGCAGAATAATACCGGAAAATGGGCAATATAAGTGGCAAATGGGCAAAATAATACTGGCAAATGGGCAATATAAGTGGCAAATGGGCAAAATAATACTTGCAAATGGGCAAAATATATGTGGCAAACGGGCAGAATAATACCGGCAAATGGGCAATATAAGTGGCAAATGGGCAGAATAATACCGGAAAATGGGCAAAATATAAGTGGCAAATGGGCAGAATAATACTGCCAAATGGGCAAAATATGAGTGGCAAATGGGCAGAATAATACTGGCAAATGGGAAAAAAATTAGTGGCAAATGGGCAGAATAATACTGGCAAATGGGCAGAATGATACTGGCAAATGGGCAAAATATAAGTGGCAAATTGGCAGAATAATACTGGCAAATAGGCAAAATATAAGTGGCAAATGGGCAGAATAATACTGGCAAATGAGCAAAATATAAGTGGCAAATGGGCAGCCTAATATTGACAAATGGGCAAAATATGAGTGGCATATGGGCAGAATAATACTGGCAAATGGGCAAAATATTAGTGGCATTTGGGCAAAATATTAGTGGCATATGGGCAGAATAATACTGGCAAATGGGCAAAATATTAGTGGCATATGGGCAGAATAATACTGGCAAATGGGCAAAATATAAGTGGCAAATGGGCAGAATAGTACTGGCAAATGGACAATATATGTGGCAAATGGGCAGAATAATACTGGCAAATGGACAATATAAGTGGCAAATGGGCAGAATAATACTGGCAAATGGGCAGAATAACACTGGCAAATGGGCAAAATATAAGTGGCAAATGGCCAGGATAATTATGCAAATGGGCAAAATATGAGTGGCATTTGGGCAGAAGAATACTGGAAAATTGGCAAAATATAAGTGGCAAATGGGCAGAATAATACTGGCAAATGGGCAAAATATAAGTGGCAAATGGGCAGAATAATACTGGCAGATGGGCAAAATATAAGTGGCAAATGGGCAGAATAATACTGGCAGATGGGCAAAATATGTGGCAAATGGGCAGAATAATACCGGAAAATGGGCAATATAAGTGGCAAATGGGCAAAATAATACTGGCAAATGGGCAATATAAGTGGCAAATGGGCAAAATAATACTTGCAAATGGGCAAAATATATGTGGCAAACGGGCAGAATAATACCGGCAAATGGGCAATATAAGTGGCAAATGGGCAGAATAATACCGGAAAATGGGCAAAATATAAGTGGCAAATGGGCAGAATAATACTGCCAAATGGGCAAAATATGAGTGGCAAATGGGCAGAATAATACTGGCAAATGGGAAAAAAATTAGTGGCAAATGGGCAGAATAATACTGGCAAATGGGCAGAATGATACTGGCAAATGGGCAAAATATAAGTGGCAAATTGGCAGAATAATACTGGCAAATAGGCAAAATATAAGTGGCAAATGGGCAGAATAATACTGGCAAATGAGCAAAATATAAGTGGCAAATGGGCAGCCTAATATTGACAAATGGGCAAAATATGAGTGGCATATGGGCAGAATAATACTGGCAAATGGGCAAAATATTAGTGGCATTTGGGCAAAATATTAGTGGCATATGGGCAGAATAATACTGGCAAATGGGCAAAATATTAGTGGCATATGGGCAGAATAATACTGGCAAATGGGCAAAATATAAGTGGCAAATGGGCAGAATAGTACTGGCAAATGGACAATATATGTGGCAAATGGGCAGAATAATACTGGCAAATGGACAATATAAGTGGCAAATGGGCAGAATAATACTGGCAAATGGGCAGAATAACACTGGCAAATGGGCAAAATATAAGTGGCAAATGGCCAGGATAATTATGCAAATGGACAAAATATGAGTGGCATTTGGGCAGAAGAATACTGGAAAATTGGCAAAATATAAGTGGCAAATGGGCAGAATAATACTGGCAAATGGGCAAAATATAAGTGGCAAATGGGCAGAATAATACTGGCAGATGGGCAAAATATAAGTGGCAAATGGGCAGAATAATACTGGCAGATGGGCAAAATATAAGTGGCAAATGGGCAGAATAATACCGGAAAATGGGCAATATAAGTGGCAAATGGGCAAAATAATACTGGCAAATGGGCAATATAAGTGGCAAATGGGCAAAATAATACTTGCAAATGGGCAAAATATATGTGGCAAATGGGCAGAATAATACCGGCAAATGGGCAATATAAGTGGCAAATGGGCAGAATAATACCGGAAAATGGGCAAAATATAAATGGCAAATGGGCAGAATGATACTGGCAAATGGGCAAAATATAAGTGGCAAATTGGCAGAATAATACTGGCAAGTAGGCAAAATATAAGTGGCAAATGGGCAGAATAATACTGGCAAATGAGCAAAATATAAGTGGCAAATGGGCAGAATAATATTGACAAATGGGCAAAATATGAGTGGCATATGGGCAGAATAATACTGGCATATGGGCAAAATATTAGTGGCATTTGGGCAAAATATTAGTGGCATATGGGCAGAATAATACTGGCAAATGGGCAAAATATTAGTGGCATATGGGCAGAATAATACTGGCAAATAGGCAAAATATAAGTGGCAAATGGGCAGAATAGTACAGGCAAATGGACAATATATGTGGCAAATGGGCAGAATAATACTGGCAAATGGACAATATAAGTGGCATATTGGCAGAATGATACTGGCAAATGGGCAAAATATGAGTGGCAAATGTGCAGAATAATATTGGCAAATGAGCAATAATACTGGCAAATGGGCAGAATAACACTGGCAAAAGGGCAAAATATAAGTGGCAAATGGCCAGGATAATTATGCAAATGGGCAAAATATAAGTGGCATTTGGGCAGAAGAATACTGGCAAATTGGCAAAATATAAGTGGCAAATGGGCAGAATAGTACAGGCAAATGGACAATATATGTGGCAAATGGGCAGAATAATACTGGCAAATGGACAATATAAGTGGCATATTGGCAGAATGATACTGGCAAATGGGCAAAATATGAGTGGCAAATGTGCAGAATAATATTGGCAAATGAGCAATAATACTGGCAAATGGGCAGAATAACACTGGCAAAAGGGCAAAATATAAGTGGCAAATGGCCAGGATAATTATGCAAATGGGCAAAATATAAGTGGCATTTGGGCAGAAGAATACTGGCAAATTGGCAAAATATAAGTGGCAAATGGGCAGAATAATACTGGCAAATGGGCAAAATATAAGTGGCATATGGACAGAATAATACTGGCAAATGGGCAAAATATGAGTGGCATATGGGCAGAATAATACTGGCAAATGGGCAAAATATAAGTGGCATTTGGGCAAAATATTAGTGGCATATGGGCAAAATAATACTGGCAAATGGGCAAAATATTAGTGGCATATGGGCAGAATAATACTGGCAAATAGGCAAAATATAAGTGGCAAATGGGCAGAATAGTACTGGCAAATGGACAATATATGTGGCAAATGGGCAGAATAATACTGGCAAATGGACAATATAAGTGGCATATTGGCAGAATGATACTGGCAAATGGGCAAAATATAAGTGGCAAATGGGCAGAATAATACTGGCAAATTAGCAATATAAGTGGCAAATGGGCAGTATAATACTGGCAAATGGGCAAAATATGAGTGGCATATGGGCAGAATAATACTGGCAAATGGACAAAATATAAGTGGCAAATGGGCAGAATAATACTGGCAAATGGACAATATAAGTGGCATATTGGCAGAATGATACTGGCAAATGGGCAAAATATAAGTGGCAAATGGGCAGAATAATACTGGCAAATTAGCAATATAAGTGGCAAATGGGCAGTATAATACTGGCAAATGGGCAAAATATGAGTGGCATATGGGCAGAATAATACTGGCAAATGGACAAAATATAAGTGGCAAATTGGCAGAATAATACTGGAAAATGGGCAAAATATGAGTGACATATGGGCAGAATGATACTGGCAAATGGGTAAAATACAGTTGGCAAATGGGTAGAATTATACTGGCAAATGGGCAAAATATAAGTGGCAAATGGGCAGTATAATACTGGCAAATGGGCAAAATATAAGTGGCAAATGGGCAGAATAATACTGGCAAATTAGCAATATAAGTGGCAAATGGGCAGTATAATACTGGCAAATGGGCAAAATATGAGTGGCATATGGGCAGAATAATACTGGCAAATGGACAAAATATAAGTGGCAAATGGGCAGAAAAATAATGGCAAATGGACAATATATGTGGCAAATGGGCAGAATAATACTGGAAAATGGGCAAAATATAAATGGCAAATGGGCAGAATGATACTGGCAAATGGGTAAAATACAGTTGGCAAATGGGTAGAATTATACTGGCAAATGGGCAAAATATAAGTGCCAAATGGGCAGAATAATACTGGCAAATGGGCAAAATATGAGTGGCAAATGGGCAGAATAATACTGGCAAATGAGCAAAATATAAGTGGCAAATTGTCAGAATAATACTGGCAAATGGACAATATATGTGGCAAATGGGCAGAATAACACTGGAAAATGGGCAAAATATAAGTGGCAAATGGGCAGAATAATACTGGCAAATGAGCAATATAAGTGGCAAATGGGCAGTATAATACTGGCAAATGGGCAGAATAATACTGGCAAATGGGCAAAATATTAGTGGCATAAGGGCAGAATAATACTGGCAAATGGGCAAAATATAAGTGGCAAATTGGCAGAATAATACTGGCAAATGGACAATATATGTTTCAAATGGGCAGAATAATACTGTAAAATGGGCAAAATATAAGTGGCAAATGGGCAGAATAATACTGGCAAATGGGCAAAAAATTAGTGGCAAATGGGCAGAATAATACTGGCAAATGGGCAGAATAATACTGGAAAATGGGCTGAATGATACTGGCAAATGGGCAAAATATAAGTGTCAAATGGGCAGAATAATACTGGCAAATGGGCAAAATATGAGTGGCAAATGTGCAGAATAATATTAGCCAATGGACAATATAAGTGGCAAATGGGCAGAATAATACTGGCAAATGGGCAAAAAATTTGTGGCAAATGGGCAAAATAATACTGGCAAATGGGCAAAAAATGAGTGGCAAATGGGCAGAATGATACTGACAAATGGGCAGAATAATTATGGCAAATTGGCAACATAAGAGTGGCATATGGGCATAATAATACTGGCAAATGGGCAAAATATAAGTGGCAAATGGGCATAATAATACTGGCAGAAGGGCAAACTATAAGTGGCAAATGGGCAGAACAATACTGGCAAATGGGCAAAATATGAGTGGCAAATGGGCAGAATAATACTGGCAAATGGGCAGAATAACACTGGCAAATGGGTAAAATATGAGTGGCAAATGGGCAGAATAATACTGGCAAAAGGCCAAAATATATGTGGCAAATGGGCAGAATAATACTGGCAAATAGGCAAAATATAAGTGGCATATTGGCAAAGTAACACTGGGAAATGGACAAAATATGAGTGGCAAATGGGCAAAATAAAACTGGCAAATGGGCAAAAGATAACTAATTAATGATGGACAAAATAATAGTGGCTGTGGCATATTTATGGGCAGGTTAATAGTGGCATATTAATTGGGAAAATGGCTGTGGCATATTAATGGACAGGCTAATTGTGGCATAATGGGCAAATTGGCTGTGGCATAATAATGGGCAAATTGGCTTTGGCCAAAGTGATAGTGTGGCATGTTCTGTGGGGCAAAATAAAATTTACACTGTGGCATGCCAAATCATGTGGGTGCAATATGAGTACAAGCCAAGTGCTGTGGGTACTGTATAGTGCTGTATTAAGTGCAATGTGGGTGCAGAGGAATGTAATAAAAATAAGAAATGAACAATCTTTCAATAACATTTTTATTACATATGAAAATAGTTGAATATAATATTTAAAAGTTCATATAAGTATACATGCAGCTAGTTATATACATATATTTGGGGTCCACCTCAAGCTTTTGATAAGGTTGGAAATATTTTAATTTTTTTTGTGGTCAGAAAAAGTAATATTTCTTTGCTGAGAGGGTGGTGGATGATTGGAATAGGTTTCCTTAAGAAATGTTAGAGGTTAATACATTAAGGAGTTTAGGCATGCATGGGATTGGCATACAGCTACCATAGACAAGGCCAGGCACAAAGCAGAACAGTTGGGAGGCATGTAAGTGGCATTTCTTTGGTGGAGTTGCACAGTGAGGTCGGGGGGCCCCAGGGCAATTTTTGCACCGGGGCCAGGTGGTTTCTAGTTATGCCTATGGCACCAGAACCCATATTGCACACCCAGGGCATGCCCCAGCACCTAGGTTGCACTCACAGGACATGCCCCAGTCAGCACCCAGATTGCACACCGATTACAGATTAACACAGTGTTAAAAAGTGGCCAGTGCACTAGGTCGAGTTGCCACCTGGCTGGTATTTTACAGGCAGACCGGTAAAACAACTGGCTTGAGGCCAATGTTAAGTCTATGGAGGCAGTAGCATGGCCGGTAATTTTTTCGTAGAAAAGGTGGCAACCCCAGCACCAGGAGATTAAGTGACTCCGACACTCTGACTGAGCGGTGAGCACAAGAGACAGCCTTGAAGGATGTCTGTTTGCTTGGGAAGAGCCTGCTTGTGTGCAGAGAGGGCTGGGGAGGGAAAATGTTTTGATCTCCCCGGTCTACTCCTCTGTTTTTTTATTCTTTCACCCAGCAATAACCAGGCCCAGTTTAACCTTCTGGACCTCTTACAATTGTAAGGGTGGTACCCCTCTGATGGCAGCCCTGGTTCTAATAATGGATGGGCTGATAAAGCTGATCTTTGGACCACTATATTGTTTTTGCCCCCCCGAGCAAAATCTGCCAACCCCTCCCCTGATATCCCTGACCACTTACACTTTAAATACAAGCAATAAAAATGCTAAGAACAGAAAAATATATTTAAAAAAAAGATGAGAAATAATTACCGTTGCACTTGAGAGGTCTTCCTTTGTGAGAGACATTTGTTTCGTGTTATGGATTTTTATACTTTTGGGAATTATCTCTTGGTCGTTCTTATCAATCAGTAAATGTCATGACAATCTGACCGGAAAGGCTGACGCACACGTCTGGGCAGTCAGGTCTTCTGTCTGCAAATCATTAAAATGGGTAAAGTACAATGGTTGTCTGCGCAGCATTACTGAAATGCAAGACACAAACGGACAAACTCTCTGCTCAGCTTCAGGCTGGGTGACAATGCATTGTTACGCACGTTGGGTTACGTGAATGAAACTACCGCAGTTCAAAGAGTTAGAAAGGGAACACACAGGTTCAGTTGACAAAATATAATTTATATTAAGTGATTACACTTTTTTTTTCTTTTTTAAATGGCAAAGCTTTGCAGAAGTTGTGATGGCACAAAATAGATTTGGAGGAGGTTGTTCGAAACTTTTTGGACACATTTTCTGTGCTTGCTTTTGAACTGGACATGTTTAGAATCTTGGGTCAGCTACTCCTCCATCTGATTCAAGATGTCCGCCCACTTGTAGAGCTGTGCAAGTCAAAGAGGGCACATTAAGGTACTTTATTTATATTCTTTCATTAAAATATTTCTATTAGAATGTCTGTGCTTGATATATCATTTCAGTTAAACATATCTTGACATTTTTGCCCACAGTTGTTCTCAACCCCATAAATATAGCTCACACTCCTAATGCTTGCCCAGCCTATCTTGCTGGATGCGCACCGAGCAGGGCAGTGGTCTTTAACGCTGACCCCACCGACATGGAGATATTTCTGTGGACAGCTGGTCGCTAGATACTTGTTGTTGTATACTTGACTGTCACCACACAATGAAAATGACTTCACTGGCTGGATATGAAGCCTTCACGTGGGAATGATTGGATACCTTATGAACAACAATTGAGAGAGGTGAGATCCTGGCTCAACGATTACATCTCATCCGGTGGAGTGAGAGATTTTTCTGATGGCATTGCAGGATTATCCTTCTGTCACCATAGAGAGTCAGGATACCACGTTACTCCTTGGTACCACATTTGGAGCTACCCCAGCTGCCACCATATTAGCATCTACTAGAGTTGCTTCCAGTCTATCTCATTAGTGCTCTTTGATTGCCCATTTATATAAATCAGGCCACCGTACCTCCAGTTTTCTCTGACTCTGTTATGTGTTTTTATATACATTATATTGCTATTGTGGGATATTATATTTGTGTTTGTGTGATTCTATTGGGTACATTCACTATTCGAGAATAGCTCAAGGAGCTTGATTTTGGAGGTCGACTTAGAAAGTGGAGTGTATCCCCAGAAAATAAAAAAAAAGCTCCTTAATTTAATTAATTGGTTCCAAAGTTATATGTGTCCTAAAAAAATAATAATTGCAGATCTGGCAACCCTAGCTGTACGCCTTCTCTGTGGAGGATCCTGTATGATGTATGTTTACACACATTGCAAATACAATTAAGTAACTGTTTGGCTCCGCACTCTCAGTAAAGTATCGAGTGCCACGAGGGAGCGTCGCTCACGCTCGTAATTTAATAACGAAATCAGGAGACTCAGCACACCGTTCAAGGAGTTTAATCCACACAAATACGACATCTCAGCTGTGTGATGAGCTTTTTTCAAGTCTGGCGACACGTGTAGTGAATCACAAATATAAAGGGGTATGCATAAAGTTAAGGTACAAATTGAGGGGGCAGAGTCCACATGGAAAGCTCATATGTGAACACACAAATGTGAAAGCTTACAAATATCCAAAATACAAAAGTGATATAAACACATGTGAATATAATGTAGTCAAAATAGCAAATATTGATATTTGCCCTTTCTCCTGCCAAATGATGGAGTTTTAGAGGGAAGATCAGTAGAAGATGTATACCTAATATGTGTGTGGGAAAACTCAACTTAGTTAAAAGCAGAATGGGAAGATCTGTAGGCTGCTGTATCTCTTGTGCCACAAGGCTCCCAAAGGAAGATGCTGAAAATAGTTTTGTTGGAGAACATAGTGCTCAGATAATATGCAGTATAATATTAATGTGTTTAATAAATATTTAGACCTTAATTCTGTATAAGTAAAGTGCACCTAGCGCAATGTAATCATCCATGACCAAGGTTTGTCAAAAAGAAAGTATGTGTTGTATCTGAATGGGGTTTGAGAAAAGTCAGTCTTATTAATATATGAAGAATAGACCAAGAGAGACAGAGCAAGGACTGAGAAGGGTTTTAGTAGGGGAGCTGGGGGCAGAAGGAAGAATAGACCAAGAGAGACAGAGCAAGGACTGAGAAGGGTTTTAGTAGGGGAGCTGGGGGCAGAAGGAAGAATAGACCAAGAGAGACAGAGCAAGGACTGAGAAGGGTTTTAGTAGGGGAGCTGGGGCAGAAGGAAGAATAGACCAAGAGAGACAGAGCAAGGACTGAGAAGGGTTTTAGTAGAGGAGCTGGGGCAGAAGGAAGAATAGACCAAGAGAGACAGAGCAAATACTGAGAAGGGTTTTAGTAGGGGAGCTGGGGCAGAAGGAAGAATAGACCAAGAGAGACAGAGCAAGGACTGAGAAGGGTTTTAGTAGGGGAGCTGGGGCAGAAGGAAGAATAGACCAAGAGGGACAGAGCAAGGACTGAGAAGGGTTTTAGTAGGGGAGCTGGGGCAGAAGGAAGAATAGACCAAGAGAGACAGAGCAAGGACTGAGAAGGGTTTTAGTAGGGGAGCTGGGGCAGAAGGAAGAATAGACCAAGAGGGACAGAGCAAGGACTGAGAAGGGTTTTAGTAGGGGAGCTGCGGCAGAAGGAAGAATAGACCAAGAGAGACAGAGCAAGGACTGAGAAGGGTTTTAGTAGGGAGCTGGGGCAGAAGGAAGAATAGACCAAGAGAGACAGAGCAAATACTGAGAAGGGTTTTAGTAGGGGAGCTGGGGCAGAAGGAAGAATAGACCAAGAGAGACAGAGCAAGGACTGAGAAGGGTTTTAGTAGGGGAGCTGGGGCAGAAGGAAGAATAGACCAAGAGAGACAGAGCAAAGACTGAGAAGGGTTTTAGTAGGGGAGCTGGGGCAGAAGGAAGAATAGACCAAGAGAGACAGAGCAAGGACTGAGAAGGGTTTTAGTAGGGGAGCTGGGGCAGAAGGAAGAATAGACCAAGAGAGACAGAGCAAGGACTGAGAAGGGTTTTAGTAGGGGAGCTGGGGCAGAAGGAAGAATAGACCAAGAGAGACAGAGCAAGGACTGAGAAGGGTTTTAGTAGGGGATCTGGGGCAGAAGGAAGAATAGACCAAGAGAGACAGAGCAAGGACTGAGAAGGGTTTTAGTAGGGGAGCTGGGGCAGAAGGAAGAATAGACCAAGAGAGACAGAGCAAGGACTGAGAAGGGTTTTAGTAGGGGAGCTGGGGCAGAAGGAAGAATAGACCAAGAGGGACAGAGCAAGGACTGAGAAGGGTTTTAGTAGGGGAGCTGGGGCAGAAGGAAGAATAGACCAAGAGAGACAGAGCAAGGACTGAGAAGGGTTTTAGTAGGGGAGCTGGGGCAGAAGGAAGAATAGACCAAGAGGGACAGAGCAAGGACTGAGAAGGGTTTTAGTAGGGGAGCTGGGGCAGAAGGAAGAATAGACCAAGAGAGACAGAGCAAGGACTGAGAAGGGTTTTAGTAGGGGAGCTGGGGCAGAAGGAAGAATAGACCAAGAGGGACAGAGCAAGGACTGAGAAGGGTTTTAGTAGGGGAGCTGCGGCAGAAGGAAGAATAGACCAAGAGAGACAGAGCAAGGACTGAGAAGGGTTTTAGTAGGGAGCTGGGGCAGAAGGAAGAATAGACCAAGAGAGACAGAGCAAATACTGAGAAGGGTTTTAGTAGGGGAGCTGGGGCAGAAGGAAGAATAGACCAAGAGAGACAGAGCAAGGACTGAGAAGGGTTTTAGTAGGGGAGCTGGGGCAGAAGGAAGAATAGACCAAGAGAGACAGAGCAAAGACTGAGAAGGGTTTTAGTAGGGGAGCTGGGGCAGAAGGAAGAATAGACCAAGAGAGACAGAGCAAGGACTGAGAAGGGTTTTAGTAGGGGAGCTGGGGCAGAAGGAAGAATAGACCAAGAGAGACAGAGCAAGGACTGAGAAGGGTTTTAGTAGGGGAGCTGGGGCAGAAGGAAGAATAGACCAAGAGAGACAGAGCAAGGACTGAGAAGGGTTTTAGTAGGGGATCTGGGGCAGAAGGAAGAATAGACCAAGAGAGACAGAGCAAGGACTGAGAAGGGTTTTAGTAGGGGAGCTGGGGCAGAAGGAAGAATAGACCAAGAGAGACAGAGCAAGGACTGAGAAGGGTTTTAGTAGGGGAGCTGGGGCAGAAGGAAGAATAGACCAAGAGGGACAGAGCAAGGACTGAGAAGGGTTTTAGTAGGGGAGCTGGGGCAGAAGGAAGAATAGACCAAGAGAGACAGAGCAAGGACTGAGAAGGGTTTTAGTAGGGGAGCTGGGGCAGAAGGAAGAATAGACCAAGAGGGACAGAGCAAGGACTGAGAAGGGTTTTAGTAGGGGAGCTGGGGCAGAAGGAAGAATAGACCAAGAGAGACAGAGCAAGGACTGAGAAGGGTTTTAGTAGGGAGCTGGGGCAGAAGGAAGAATAGACCAAGAGAGACAGAGCAAATACTGAGAAGGGTTTTAGTAGGGGAGCTGGGGCAGAAGGAAGAATAGACCAAGAGAGACAGAGCAAGGACTGAGAAGGGTTTTAGTAGGGGAGCTGGGGCAGAAGGAAGAATAGACCAAGAGAGACAGAGCAAAGACTGAGAAGGGTTTTAGTAGGGGAGCTGGGGCAGAAGGAAGAATAGACCAAGAGGGACAGAGCAAGGACTGAGAAGGGTTTTAGTAGGGGAGCTGGGGCAGAAGGGAGAATAGACCAAGAGAGACAGAGCAAGGACTGAGAAGGGTTTTAGTAGGGGAGCTGGGGCAGAAGGAAGAATAGACCAAGAGGGACAGAGCAAGGACTGAGAAGGGTTTTAGTAGGGGAGCTGGGGCAGAAGGAAGAATAGACCAAGAGAGACAGAGCAAGGACTGAGAAGGGTTTTAGTAGGGAGCTGGGGCAGAAGGAAGAATAGACCAAGAGAGACAGAGCAAATACTGAGAAGGGTTTTAGTAGGGGAGCTGGGGCAGAAGGAAGAATAGACCAAGAGAGACAGAGCAAGGACTGAGAAGGGTTTTAGTAGGGGAGCTGGGGCAGAAGGAAGAATAGACCTAGAGAGACAGAGCAAGGACTGAGAAGGGTTTTTAGTAGGGGAGCTGGGGCAGAAGGAAGAATAGACCAAGAGAGACAGAGCAAGGACTGAGAAGGGTTTTAGTAGGGGAGCTGGGGGCAGAAGGAAGAATAGACCAAGAGAGACAGAGCAAGGACTGAGAAGGGTTTTATTAGGGGAGCTGGGGCAGAAGGAAGAATAGACCAAGAGAGACAGAGCAAGGACTGAGAAGGGTTTTAGTAGGGGATCTGGGGCAGAAGGAAGAATAGACCAAGAGAGACAGAGCAAGGACTGAGAAGGGTTTTAGTAGGGGAGCTGGGGCAGAAGGAAGAATAGACCGAGAGAGACAGAGCAAAGACTGAGAAGGGTTTTAGTAGGGGAGCTGGGGCAGAAGGAAGAATAGACCAAGAGGGACAGAGCAAGGACTGAGAAGGGTTTTAGTAGGGGAGCTGGGGCAGAAGGAAGAATAGACCAAGAGGGACAGAGCAAGGACTGAGAAGGGTTTTAGTAGGGGAGCTGGGGCAGAAGGAAGAATAGACCAAGAGGGACAGAGCAAGGACTGAGAAGGGTTTTAGTAGGGGAGCTGGGGCAGAAGGAAGAATAGATGGATGAAAGAGTTTGGAGAAATGATGAGGGAGTTTTAAACCAAAGGGGTTTTGTTGAAAGTTGAAAGAACGTAGTCTTCAGCAAGATTTAATGGATCCAGATATCTTGTATGTTTTGTTAATACTGGTTGAGTATTCCTTATCCAAAATGCCTGGGACCAGAAGTATTTTAGATACCGGGCCATTTCTGATAACTGATCATTTTCACCAATAAGATGTATTAAAGCCTCTCATCACTCATGAAACACAGTAATATCAATGTAAATACTGTAAAGAGCAAATAAATCACTGTTACTATGATGTAGCTGTGATGTGAGGCAACCTGCTGTTGGGGTGTCAGGTCTGCACACGTGTCATTGTATTACCCTTTGTGGGCGTGGGGGGATCTGAGCATGCATGGAAATACTACATCACAGCTTGAGGGGGGCTGCACACTGAATAAACTGATGTGCGTTTGCATTGTGACAGGTGTGTGTGGAATTTGCAGCTTGTGGCAAAATCCTAAAAAAAAAAATTGGATAACGGACCATTTTGGATAACAGATCTTTGCATAAGGGATACTCAACCTATACCTTTTAGTGTCAGTGTACATTCTCAAATACTTCTGGTAGGCTCCCAAACTCGGCACATTCCAAATTATTAGAAGAAATAATACAGTTTTGCAGCAGCCTGGGGGAAAATACTTGATGTACCCAAAGCGTACATTTTGGGGACTTTGTCGCCTAAGTATTCCCAGTGGGAGTTTAAAACAAAAAATATGATGAAAGATAATTTTTTGTAATGTGTTGTAATTTCCTACTTAAGGTACCCCATGGGGTACAAGATAAACGTAGCTATTATCAAATGTTATCGTTCATTTACATCTGGTGCTATAAGGGTCTGCCATGGACAGGAGACACCGCGGATACATTCTTCTAACACATTGTATAGATCATTCCTACATTGCAAATACAGTTCAGAATATTTCCCAGAATGAGCAACATGCTGAATGTCTTCCCTCTCCCCATGGGTAGGACTTTTAGCTCCACCTACTCCAAACCAGGCCCCACCCATGTCTTTTTTTTTCCCCAGGGAAGAGTATGTTCAGATATTAATTTAATTTAATCCAGGGGGTTTTACTAATGCCCAATGTTGTGGGTAAAATTATCTACCACCGAAGGACGGAAGGCTGAAGTGACCTCACCAAGAATAGAAGCAGCAACCCTACGTGTGGAACAGATTTAATAGATGCTGCATCAGCCCAGCGAGCTATCTCACTAATATACGTTGCATTGAATTCATTGTTTTTTTTATTTATTTTAAGAGCAGGGCCAAATAAACCATTAGAATCACTCGGATAAAGAAATATCTTTAATGTAGAGGATTCCGTTTGAGTCTACACAGATTTGCACAAATGAGCGAGCCCAGGGGACATCCTCTTGGATTTAATTTTTCAGTGGGTTCGCCACTCTGCCAATAAATAGGACACTCCGAGTGTCGCGACTGCCAATGACCACCATGAATGGTCTGTTTACTTCTATAGATGGTGGAACAGATGTCGGGCCAACTTCAATGGTGGTGCCAGCGTGAGCTTCCGTCCCAAACTCATTAATGTTTACGGCGGCGCTGTGAGTAGCCTAGAGACATGAACAGAGTGAGCGTTAGCTATGGCTTAAACAATTTCGAATGCTCAGATTTGTAGCTGGCTTTTACCTTGCACTCCACCTTTGATAACATTTCACAGTGAGTATATGATGATTATTAGTGGTACGGAGGCAGCGGCACGGACGCTGCTGTAAGCTTCTGCCTCTACATCATTATCATCCTCAACTATCCATGGCACCACAAATCTCCGCATTAAAGGCTATAATATGGACTGATAGCTTCATACCCTACACTCTGGTCTGATTAGTCCTGCATCCAACATGACTGACATTAGAGAGCAGGCCAGAATGGGTTAGAAAAGTACTACAGCTTAAAATTCAGAACTTTCCTGGCTCAACTGCAGCCAGGTCAGTTTAGTCTCTGACTCTCCAACAGTGAGCCAAAAAGTTGGCAGGTAAGACATAAAAGTCCCCTGAGTGCTCCTTTCTCCAAATTACTACAGTGTCTGCCAATATGGGCAAATTCGTCACAAGATCGTCAATTTACGATGATCTCGGACTGGCTTTTCGACTATATTACATTCAGGGAGGATTGGACCATGAAAGCCTATGGATTTTGCTTACTCCTAAAGGACTGAATCCCCCTGAAGTTGGCCCAGAATTGAGTGGAGTACTGACAAGAATAGTATAGAAGAACTAAAGTAAAATTAACAATACTTATATATAATTATATTATATTAATGATACATATTAGAATAGTATATTTACATTGCATTTTTTTTATTTTAATGAAAATAATTTAATATTTTATGTACATTTTTATTTCTTTTAATGTATTTCATAAATGTGTCACTTTCCTTTTTTTTATTTTTATTTTTACAGATATCAGTTTTATTTAATATCTGGTCAGGCTTTGGCTATGGCTTCTACGAGAGGACTTCATCTATTTTGGTAATAGCCAAGGTCCTCCGAAAAGGCCCAGAAATAAGCCGGAGCCATAGAAATCTACCGGGAGGACCAAGCCTACCATTTCGGTAGAAAGCAGAAAAGTCGGCATGAAAATCTGCCACGTTGGCTCGATTTCCATACTGATTCCTGATTACTTCGGTGGTCTCTGAGTAGTATGAATTTGAGGGCTCCTTGGATCACCGCAGTGATCCGACTGGGTCCAGAACTCAAAGTTACAATGATATCGCCATGGTTCACACGTTATACCAGTGCCCTGCATCAAGCCTAGAATGCTTCATAATCACTTACATCAGAGACTTGGAGATTCGGTGACTTCATGATCCCGGTGAAATCGGTACTGCCTTGAAAAACGTCAGTCATTCCCATACTGGTGAGTACGCCGTTCAGTTTGATTTCATTGGTGAAGGAAAACTTAGGCACTTTAAGTTGGATTTGTCTGACAAAAAGAGATGACAGTTGTTGTGGTTACATCATGTTTGGAAGTACTGCCCCCTAATAAGATTCCTAGCAATCTCTGTGTTGAGCGCTGGTGTACAGTACATGGTGTGCTAGCTAGATCTATAGGCCAACTACCTGTTGAGTAAGCGTTAGGTAATAATTTAAAGTATTTGCAACGTCTGTGTGGTTTGTTGTGTTTTATTTGCTAGGATTGTGCTAAATAATAAGCTGATTCATTTTGTGTTTATCATATCATAGATAGATTCCAAAAATAATAGCTGGAAGAACAACTAGAAAAAGAAATATTCACAAAATAGAACTAATACTTGAGCAGGAAAATAAAAATTATACTTATTTGTTATGAAACACAACACAAAACAAACTTTCCATAAATTAATCCCATACTGATGTGATACTTCTCTTTGAGGTCACGTACTGTTCACATCCTTTTTGCAACCAAGTAAGAATCAAGTCATCGGTCAAGGCATCTTCCAGCGATTGCATCTTCCCGAGTTTGGGCATAATGATCAGCATGAAAGCATTGTTCTTGTACGGCATCCTCAACAGGTCACACTGATGCTTTACATCATAATAAGTCTTGAACCTGCCCGTTTGTGTCATCATCGGCACCTGGATTTGCTCAACTTTAGAAATATGGAACCATTCCCTCCGCGTCAAGTTTGGGTTGAAAGGTCGAAGCCACTCCCCTTTTGTAAAGAGAAATATACAGTTGGTCATGGAGAGTGTACAGAATAGAGAAGCTTGAAATAAACTAGTATTGGAGTTAAAGGGACCGTATCACCTAAACATTGTTTTACCATGAATGCAGAGAATAAACAATGTTAAATGACTGATACATTGTGTTAGCAGAATGGCAGGTATAAATTGTAACCTGGGAGAAAAATGTGTCTGTGGAGACTCCTGTCTATGACATCACCTATGGCTTGATATGCAAATTACACATTGTCAACTAGTTAATTTGTATATCATGCCACGGGTGATGTCATAAGCAGGGGACTCCACAGACATATTTAAAACACATTGTTTTTCTCCTAATTTAGGCATTTGTTTGCAAATTTACTAACCCAATGCAATCATTTATTATTCTCTACATGCACAGTAAAAGTATTGATTAGGTGATACAGGGACCTTATATACTCTCAGATCATACATTTGTATGTTTTCCCCCCCTGAAGCGGTTGAAGAGGGAGTAATGACATAATTAAAGACATTACTCCTGTTTCAAGGCTGTATTAGGTCTTTATATATCTATTATGTTTCTATGAGAGGATATAGCTATTTAAAAAAAAAACTTCTCTGCATATTTTTGTTTGTGCATTTGGTGGCGCATGCTGTCCTATTATTTTAGCATGCTCTAGTATGTATAGTTTAACAAAGATTACCTTTTTTTTGCTAGAGAAGTAGAAGATTATGGAAGTGTTAGGGAAAGGGAGGGTAAGGTTAGGGAGAGTTAGTTTTGTCCCATGGTAGTCATAGCACAAGATAGAGGTATTTAGTGGGAGATAGGGAACGCTAGGGGTGATGATTTTCTTTTTCTTCCCTCTGCCTATATTCCTCTGTCCATTCCCTCTGTGCTCTCCCCTCTCTCCTTCACTTTATTCCCCTTCTCCTCTACCCACTCTCTTCCTTTTTGCTAAATTCCTATTTTTGAAGTTAGATAATTAAAGTTTATTGATTGGGTGGGTCTTGGGGAAGGGTGGAGCTGACGGTTAGGGCAGGCAAATTACAGCGAAATTGACTTGCTCCACCCTCTGGCCAGATTTTAAACATTCCGAGCGTACAGCTGTACACTCTGTAAACCAGTTTGTGTTAAATAGATGGCAAACAAATAATGATTCCAGTTTCTTAACCTCTTCGTGACCTTATGACGAGTTAACTCGTCATGCAGTCTAGCCGGCGGTGCGCTCCGTGCGCACCGCCAGCCAGTCTGCAACGGATCCAGGACTAAGCCTCGCACCCGATCGGTAAAGCTCCTGGACCCGATCGGTGGATTTCCGGGCATGTGATCGCGGTGATTGAGTGATCACCGCGATAACATGCAAATTAGATGCAAAGTCAATGTGTTCACACACTGACTTTGCCTCTAATTCACTCTCTGTGCTTCACGTTCTTATAGTGAAGCACAGAGAGTGACCTGTAAATAAAAATAAATAAATAAAGAACATAGCCCGGGGGGGGGGGGGGGGATTAACCCTTTCATTGCTGACATCATTGTAACTGTGATCAGTTTCTTTTCACTTTATGGCCCTCATTTAGTTTTTTTTTTTACAAAAAATTTTTAGTTATGCAATATATAATGTTTTTTTAATAAATGGTAATTTTAATATATTTATTTAATAAAATTTAACCCCTGCATGCCTGTTGCGTGATTTTTATGGATCTGACATCGTACTCTGCAGATTTTTTTTTCTGTCTTTTTTGTTTACGGGGGTTTGGGAACCAATATTTTTCTTTTTTATTAGTTAGTTAATTAGGGGGGGAATAAGCTGGTTAGTGTTGCACTAGTTGTGTAGCTTATTATTGGGAAAATAATGGAGAAACACTTTTTGTATTTTTTAATACTAAAATGTAAATCATTTTTATGTATAGGGTATCAAAAGAAAGCTCTAACTGTTCTTTAAAAAACAACATATAACTTGTATGGGTGCATTAAATGAGAGAGAGGAAAATTATGTTTCAAAAACCGCATATTAAAAATTGAAAAACGCTCTGGTCCTTGGCCCAGGAAAATCCCTGGTCCTTAAAGGGTTAAACCTCTAACTGTTATAAACACACATAAAATAGATTTTTGGCTTTTCTTGTCATTTTTCTTTCTAAATATTCACTTACTTACCTAGAAATGTCACCACATTTACTGACACCATTACTGAACTTTGATCCACTGATTTGACCATCTCATTAATTTTGCCATTGGTTTGATGTCTTACGTAGTCATTTATTTTCGTTTTCGTTTCTTCGGAGTTTTTGAAGTTGACCTTAATAACCTGTGCATCGTAGTAGCGTCTGGCTTGCTGGGTAAAATCTTTCAAGACCCTATACTCTTTGTTTAGAAACAAAGCATTACCGATGTTAACCTGCAAATTACTTTTGGGTTTGTTTAATATTTGCATAATAAGTTGGAACGCTTCATTGACCTCCTTTTCAGTTTGTGTGCTATTTAAGCACAACGTTTGGTAAATCTGTCGATGAGTTGAGGATTTGGCCCCTAAGGCCAGAGCTGCAAAAGCAGTGGAGATGCTCAACGGCGATATGAATAGGTTATCTGTAGAGTGTTTATTGGCAGAAACCTGTTTGTACAGTTTGGCACCAAAGCAAAGATTTGATTTTGCAACCTGTATATCTGATTCTGAGAGCTTTTTGGTATGCGTTTCGTGGTGAGGGCATTCGTGGGACTTGCTTGGTCTGGCAAGGACCGTAGTCATCAGTAACGAAAGACATAGAAGCACCCTCATGATCGAGGAGTAGAGTTCAACCTACGCAACAGATACAATGAAAAACAATTAATATCACGGTACTTGGAACATGAGAAATCAGGGTGTGGTCTTCCTGGTAAAACACTCAATCAACAAATAAATATTAGACTAAACATATCCAGTTCAACTAACAAACAAAATGAGAAATATTACTGTTCATTAAATTTATGCTTTTTTTTTTAAAATAGTTTTTCTTCTATGGACCAAAAGTAGAGCATATAAAAGAAAAGAAAACTTTAACAACACATGACGTGCATGAGCACCTCCGAGGATCACATGGTGGTGCCATGATGCCAACATGTGAAGACATCAGGCAGCACTGAAACCCCCTCCATCGCATATACTATATCAAACAGTAGCAATCCTATGCTCCAAACCGAAAAGGCAGCTACCTTTCCAATATGGCGCTGCCCTTGTGTGGACAAGAGCTTTGGAAGTCGTGAATCACCATTTTCCGTTGCTCTGTTAAAAATACACCATTAGTTAGGGTTAAGACCAAGGGTTAGAGTTTGAGTTAGACTTAGGATAGGGTTAGGGGTGGTCTGCAACCCCCGTACCCCCCTTGTGACGCCACTTACACTACACAATCTGTAAATTGGGATTGTCTCACTTATGAATATAGTACCTCCGAATAGGAGAAATACCTGCTTTTATTTACAATTAAAACTATTGGTTGAAATTGATCCTGAAAACGTATTTCCCCCTTTGTAACAAGATCATTTATTTGTGTCTTTTCCTTAAATTAATACAAGTGTTAGATGCCCTGATATTAAAAAAGCCAATTGGCATTAAATAATGACAAGATTCTAAATTATAATAATAAAATAATTACGTACCGTTAGTTGTGTCCGTACTCCCGTCTTCCTCTGATGTAACAAGCTACTGCATTGCCTCTCTCTTTATATAAGTTTAGGGTTATTTACTAATGTTGCTTATCAGGACATGTCATGTTGGTCTGACCCAACTTTGTGGGACCACATTTGGACAGTCAGTGATTAACCAGGAAAAAAAACATGATAACACAGAGCTGTAGCAAGTACTTTTAGCACTGGAGGCAAAAATAGATGATATTGTTTTATAATAAATATGGCATCTTGAAAAATAGTAAGTGGCATTAGAATTGAGTAATTTATTCCACCAGCTTATGGCAACAGAAGCATATGAAAAATATTTTTCACTGACTGCCAGGAGTAATTACATTTTGCTGTAAGTTACAGACTGAAACATGATGTAATGATTAATTTATGAGGATCATTAGTGTTTAGCTTAGCATGTGTCTGTGCAAAAAAAAAAAAACAACTTTATATACAACGTAGCATTTGGTTAATTAGTCTGATCCTGAGTCATTCCTGGTCTCCACTCCAGTGTGGAGTGGAGATAATGTCAGGTCCACGCCGCGGTCCCTTG
The DNA here is from genome assembly GCA_036172795.1 of Pelodytes ibericus. Classification (NCBI taxonomy): domain Eukaryota; kingdom Metazoa; phylum Chordata; class Amphibia; order Anura; family Pelodytidae; genus Pelodytes; species Pelodytes ibericus. The sequence continues at coordinate 5,440,402 of CM069868.1, read as the reverse complement.
TCGCCCGCTCCGGAGCTCTGTGGCACCGCCAGTCAGATCCCGTGATCGGGATCAAGGAAAGCTATCGTATAGTTTTCATCTGTATCAATACCAGAAAATTATGATAAATATTAATGTTAAGAGAAGTGCTTATCAGTTGTTCAGCCACAAATTGCAGTTCCCCTCTGTTGTAGATAGGAATAGTTTTGGAACCAGAAGAAGTCATTTAAAAATCCAATTGATATCATCAAGAATAATGGGGGTCTGCTTCTGCTAAAGTCGTGCCCTAATTCCTCTTTCATGAAGCACAGACAGAAATTTGAAGTGACTGGCCAATCAATTTCATGCAAGCTATTTTAAAAGGGTCATAGTCTTTTAAGTAGACCTTAGTCTCAACCACCAATGGTTATTAATCAAAATATGTACAAACATCACTAAAACCTAGATCTAATTTCTCCCACAAAGTGGGAATAAGAGAGTATTGAAAATAATAAAAAAATGTCTGATGAGATTTAGTAAAACAAAATTAGAAATCATAGAAAATACTCCTATGTAGGTAATTTAAATACATTGGAAAAGAAAGCATTGTAAAGGTTTCAGGATGAATGGGTGTTAAAGAGGTGTGAATGTAAAATACATCTACTTGGAGTTAAAATTAAAATAATGATAATTATGTTGAAATTTACTAGCTTTTTAAGTAATGTAGGTTAAGGTATGTGATTAAGTAATGTAGGTTAAGGTGTGTTGTTAATGTGTATTTATATTTAAAAATTTTGATACAAGACATGAAATAAAGAATATAAATATTTAAAAAAAAGACAAGATGACAAAGGGTTAAAAAATCAGTGTACAGAGGAGTTCTAAATGAAAAGGAGTGATCAAATCCTCTCTGGTGATAGGGGGTTGAGTCTAAAAATCCAGTAAACTTCCTACTGCAAGAGTTTACAGTTACAATCTCCTTTTACATGATCCAAGGCCACAAAGGGAATAGAACTCATGTCACCTCAGTGGCAAGTACAGATGTATTTTGACACAGATGTCTCTTGTATGTGTAAACTGGCAGCAGATTTTGCCCACATAGCATTTAATACAGATACATCACATCATATTACGCCTCCTGCTCTTTCCTTTGTGACTCTCCAGACAATCAGTACAACGCACCCTCTTTCCCTTGTACCGAGGAAGCATTGTGGTGACTGGCTGCATGGCAGTGAGAGGTATTCACATACCATAATTATTGCTCTCACAATAAATAGTTGCACTGACTGACAGAGGTATTTTTAATCATTAAATCCACTTTTGTCCTATAAGGATTTTGAATTGCCTGAAAAGCTAATTTGGTCAATTGTGTCATCACTTGAAGTTAATCTTTCCCTCTTGATTAAAAAGCCTGACAATGTTTGTTCATAAAAATCTACTGGCCCTGCTAATTTGCCCATAAAGGAAGCTTTAATGTATTTGTTCTCTAAGATAGCTTTTTTGATCCCAGGCTTTATTGAATAGGATGCCACAATTTTTCTCTTCCCTGCTTGCACAAGGATAAGGGAGTTGACCCCCCATTGTTTGATTGGGCCTGCTTTCCAGGGGTTAATTGGTAGGAGGGTCATGACATCTTATACATGTAAATGACAGGGCCATGACATCATATAAATGTGCGGTGCCCGTGTAATATGACAGGCCTATGACATCATATAAATGTGAGGTGCCCGTGTAATATGACAGGCCTATGACATCATATAAATGTAAATGACAGGGCCATGACATCATAAAAATGTAATATGACAGGACCATGACATCATATAAATGTAAATGACAGGGCCATGACATCATATAAATGTGCGGTGCCTGTGTAATATGACAGAGCCATTACATCATATAAATGTAATATGACAGGACCATGACATCATATAAATGTAATATGACAGAGCCATGACATCATATAAATGTAATATGACAGGACCATGACATCATATAAATGTGCGGTGCCCGTGTAATATGACAGGACCATGACATCATATAAATGTGCGGTGCCTGTGTAATATGACAGGGCCCTGACATCATATAAATGTAAATGACAGGGCCATGACATCATATAAATGTGCGGTGCCTGTGTAATATGACAGCTCCCTGACATCATATAAATGTGCGGTGCCTGTGTAATATGACAGACCCCTGACATCATATAAATGTGCGGTGCCTGTGTAATATGACAGACCCCTGACATCATATAAATGTGCAGTGCCCGTGATGACAGGGCCATGACATCATATAAATGTGCGGTGCCCATGTAATATGACAAGGCCATGACATCATATAAATGTAATATGACAGGACCATGACATCATATAAATGTGCGGTGCCCGTGTAATATGACAGAGCCATGACATCATATAAATGTGCGGTGCCCGTGTAATATGACAGAGCCATGACATCATATAAATGTAAATGACAGGACCATGACATCATATAAATGTAATATGACAGGACCATGACATCATATAAATGTGCGGTGCCCGTGTAATATGACAGGGCCATGACATCATATAAATCTGCGGTGCCGTGTAATATGACAGGGCCATGACATCATATAAATGTGCAGTGCCCGTGTAATATGACAGGGCCATGACATCATATAAATGTGCGGCACCCGTGTAATATGACAGGGCCATGACATCATATAAATGTAAATGACAGGGCCATGACATCATATAAATGTAATATGACAGGACCATGACATCATATAAATGTGCGGTGCCCGTGTAATATGACAGAGCCATGACATCATATAAATGTAATATGACAGGACCATGACATCATATAAATGTGCGGTGCCCGTGTAATATGACAGAGCCATGACATCATATAAATGTAATATGACAGGACCATGACATCATATAAATGTGCGGTGCCCGTGTAATATGACAGAGCCATGACATCATATAAATGTAAATGACAGGGCCATGACATCATATAAATGTAATATGACAGGACCATGACATCATATAAATGTGCGGTGCCCGTGTAATATGACAGGGCCATGACATCATATAAATGTGCGGTGCCCGTGTAATATGACAGGGCCATGACATCATATAAATGTAAATGACAGGGCCATGACATCATATAAATGTAATATGACAGAGCCATGACATCATATAAATGTAATATGACAGGGCCATGACATCATATAAATGTGCGGTGCCCGTGTAATATGACAGAGCCATGACATCATATAAATGTAAATGACAGGGCCATGACATCATATAAATGTAATATGACAGGACCATGACATCATATAAATGTGCGGTGCCCGTGTAATATGACAGGGCCATGACATCATATAAATGTGCGGTGCACGTGTAATATGACAGGGCCATGACATCATATAAATGTGCGGTGCCTGTGTAATATGACAGGGCCATGACATCATATAAATGTGCGGTGCCCGTGTAATATGACAGGGCCATGACATCATATAAATGTAAATGACAGGGCCATGACATCATATAAATGTGCGGTGCCCGTGTAATATGACAGGGCCATGACATCATATAAATGTGCGGTGCCTGTGTAATATGACAGGGCCCTGACATCATATAAATGTAAATGACAGGGCCATGACATCATATAAATGTGCGGTGCCCGTGTAATATGACAGGGCCATGGGCAGGATTTTTTGGAAAAATAGCAACCATCATATTTCCTTCATAGACTTAACATTGAACTTAAGCCAATTTTGTTACCGGACTGCAATACTGGGAGAGTTGCAACCCTACTGGTGGGACTATCCTGGCTAGAGTGCGACAGGAAGGATTCTGTGGTCATATGGTGGGTATAGTCAGTAGCTTTGCTCTATGCTCGAGGTTTGATTCTTCAGTAAGGTCCTGGTGAGAATATCTGGGTTATCTGGACTGATACAAACCACACTGAATAGACAGTACCCTGAGCATCTACCTTGTCAGCCTGGGCCCTACAGGTAAACAGATCAATCATCAGAAAGTTATTTATTACTGATTTGAATAAACCTAGCTTTTTTGTTTTGGTAACAAGGAAAAGCACATGTCATGTGACCCAATTTAACCCTTTAAATAGCCCGAGATATTAATATTTTAAGATCCTTCTCCCTTTGAAGATTAAGAGTGATATTAAGATTTACAGTGTAATGAACAAATCTCTATCCAGGCTATTCACTAAGAGGTGAGTTGAGCAATTCATCTCACCAATTTAGCCACACACAGGGCAGGGACGAAGCTGGTGAGTTTGGTTATTGGGTGAAACTTTCAAGCTTTGTCCCTGCCCTGTGTATGGCTAAATTGGTGAGATGAATTACATTTAGTGATTAGCCCCACTGTCATTGAATACTTATTTTAAAGGGTTAACGGAAAGGTAGCTCCAGGTTTGGTGGGCTGTAGGGGATCCTGGTGAGAATCCGACCTATCCTGCCGGTATGGCCCAGTTATTTATCCGTTGGGTTGACGACTCTCCCCATAAAGATTATGGTGTCTGTTGTCTTGTCGCAGATCATGATGAAGAATGGCTTGTCCGCGCCGTGGGTCGGGGGTAAGGAGGTAAACACCCTTTCAATGTGTGTAGAACCTGCAGCTTCGGTCCCTTTTTCATCCACATCCAGCGCAGCTCTGTGGATCGCCTAGAACACGATAAGGAAAATTCAAGTCTATAATACTGGATAAAGAAGTGCACTACAAACTCCGCCAAGTCTTACTTTTGATATCTTTAGTTTAACATCCGAAGTAATCCCAGAAAAATCGGCATGTCTGGTAAACAAGTCTGACATCCCCATGTCACTGGTCACCTGCTTTAGGTCAATGGAAGAGCGAATGGAAAACCTAGGCACGTAGAGCTGTATGATGCTACAGGAAACCAGAAATGTACAACTGTTACAATTAAAGCCATCAACGCCTCCAGCACCTAAACCATGAGACAGTATATAACAAGAACAACTCTTTACCTGGTGCTTTTCTCCCCCAAAGAGCTCTACGGCAAACTCTTGGAGTTAAACCAACTCATAACCGATGTTAATGTTCCAAACTGAATGGCACTCACTTTATTGATATCTGCTAATAGTTAAAATTGTAGTACTATGTTAGCTGTGGGGAAAAAAAAAGGCTTGTACCTGCCAAACATGAGAACTTTAGTTTACAATAGCTAGGGTGGTAAAGATTAACCACAGCTACACCAGTCTACAATTCCCATGGTGTTCAGCCAGTGGTGCATCTTGGTTTTGAGCAAAATTTGGGCACCCCCAACCACGTTGCACACCTATGACATGCCCCATCACCCCATTACATGCCCCACATTGCACACCCATTAAATGCTCAATTATCCCATTACATGCCCCCATCACCTTCATGACATGCCCCCATCACCCTGATTAATTGGAAGGAGCTAAAGCTTGCTGAATGGAGGGGGAGGGAGCGAAAATGTTTGAAGCACCAGAAGTGTGCTTTAACACCCTCTGGAAATGTGCCGCCCTCTGGCAAAGTGCCGCCCTAGCTGAGTGCCTTGTGGAAGATACACTACTGTGTTCAGCCAGTAATGCCCCTCTCCCACTCCCCCACCAACAGTTAGCTACCATTCCATTTCCCAGGATGCTTAACATACCAGAGTTCCTGAAAGTCATGGGGAATGTAATCTTAACAGCTGAATACATGTTTGAATAAACTACCCTTTATCTATGTCCAGGCTTGGGAAGCAACAGCAACTAGAGTGTATGGGAAGGAGTCCAGCTTCTAAAGGGAGCGGAGAGCAGACCAAATCCCTCTCATAGCTAAGGGGGGGGGGGGGGCTTATAATTAAATAAAACTTTTTTTTTTTGCTGTACTCCACTTTTTTTTTATGCTGTCTATGTCTACGCTAAATAGCCTACTGCTTCTGCCTCCCTTATTGCTGCTCTAGTGGGTCTTTTTGAATTTATAGGGGTGTGTGATGACCCCGTTTTCCACCTTCTGGACACCCATGCCTCCAGAGAAAAACATTGCCAGGATCAGTCCTCTCTGATTCTCAATTATTGCTCCATACCAGCCACAGATGTGGGTGAGTTGCCCCTGCCATAATGGGTTTTAACCAATGACGAGCAATTGATATTAAAGTACCTGGCTTTGGCTGAATTTTTCCACCGTAATACTGTCTCTGCGGACAAAGCCTCTTCTATATCATGCATTTTCCCCAGTTCAGGGATAACTAGAAACATTGAAGCATTTCCTTTGTACGGCATTTCGATGATGGTGCATGGAAGTTGCTGGTCCATAAAAATCTTATAGCGTCCGATTCGACTCATCATTGGAACCTCCACAGTGGTCTTCTCGTTGATGGAGAAAGTACGTACTTGCGTAGCAAATGGATGGAACGGGTTCACCCATACGCCTAACAATATGTAAATAAAGATAGAAGATTAAATAATTCCCAAGTAGGGCCCAACCCTATCAGTTAAAATGATTAGTTTGGATACGTTTACAGTGTGATATATCCTGTTGACTGTGGCATATTGGTTGGTAACTACGAGAAGACCACTTAAATACCCTTCGCAGTAAGGATCCACCATGTGCTTTCAGCAAGGTAGAGAAGTATTTGTGTCAAGGCATCCTGCCTGAAAGCGATGGTAGACAGTTCAATGCATTGTGGAGTAACTTAGGTTGCGATAAACTACAAATTGATTGACGGGGGGAGTGAGGCTGGTTAGAGAGCCTGTAGATTGAACAGATTCCACAGACTGTGCCAATCAAGATAGCCCCTCGGCATAAACAGGGCCTCTCTAAATTTCTTGGTGGTGGTAACTCACCGGGTTTGAATTTATAGCTAACTTGGTGAGATGAATGCAGTCAGATAAATAAAAGAGTGTAGAATGTAAAGTTATAAATAAAACAAGTCTTTAAACCCCTTTGCGTCCTAATGACGAGTTAGCTTGGTTCCCCCACGCAAAGTTCCTGGACGGGATCGGTGGATTTCTGGGCATGTGATCCTGGTGATCAATCGATCACTAGAATATGAAAATTAGATGGCAAAGTGAAAGGTGTTCACACACTGCCTCTAATTCACACACTGTGCTTCCCGTACTTATAGAAGAAAAAAAATTCCTGTTTTAAAAAAAAAAAAACCCTTTCCTTGCTGATCAGTCTGTTGCTGTGATCAGTATCCATCCTTACTACTTTTTGTTTTTTGTCTCAAACATTTTCAATTTTGCAAATGTTTACGTTATTCCCACCTAAGTAAATAAAATTATGGTCATATATTAATTTAACTACAGCTAACCCCTGCATGCCTGTGCTGTGGGTGGTTCTGATGGCTCTGACTAGTCAAATTGCACTGGTCAGAGAATTTTTTTCAGATTCTTTTTTTTTTTTTGGGGGGGTGGGGGGTAGTTTGGAACCTAAATTCTTATTTTGTATTAGTTAGTTAGTTGGGATAAGTGGGTTAATGTTGTTTTTCCTATATTTTCCCATTTTATACGTGTTTTTTTTTATAATACTAAATGGTAGATTATTTTTATGTATAGGGTATCAAAAGAAAGCTCTGGCTGTCCTTTAAAAAAACAAACATATAACTTGTATGGGTGCGCTAAATGACGGAGAGGAAAATTACGTTTCAACAACCACATATCAAAAATGTTAATAAAAATGGCTCTGGTCATTGGTCCAGAAAATCCCTGGTCCTTAAGGGATTAAAGAAATGATGTCCGATGTTTTTAAGCCCGGGAGCCAATTGTTCTTCCAGATGCCAAATTAAAGATCATGCAGAGTGTAGATATTAGAAGCCTCTCTACGCGTTTCACCGAGTGCAGTCCCGGGTACCCCAGGAGAAAAGGAAAAAAGCCGTAGAGAGGCTTCTAATATCTACACTCTTCGTGGGACTATTCTCCAGACTGTTTTTTATTGTTGTTTTAGCCCAAATTGTGGGCCCTTCTACTTTGTAAGTTGCTCCAATAATGGAGGCTTTTTTTTTTTATATCACCAGCTGTACTGCCCTTTTTATTCTTACTGCATAAAGACACCTTCTCCAGAAACCCTGGACCAACGCTTTGTATAACAGCTGCTAGGGGTTTCTTTAGCCCCCATTGTGATTGCTTCTTGTTAAATTGCTGAGATTAAATGTTCCTCTCTCCTCAACTCCCCTCAAACTCAATTTTTTTGTGAATAGACACAGTAGTCTTTTCGTCCCCCAATCAAAACACTTTCAAACTGAAATCTTACTTAAGATTGATATCTAAATCCCACCCTCAAGCGCCATTCCTTACCTTTGAAGAGGATGAAGTTCATTAGGACCATTCGAGCCTTGTCATCGAGGTTTTTCGCCAGTTCCTTAATTTTTCCGTCTGTTTTATTTTCGGCATAATCGTTGATGAATTTCTCAACTTCTTCCCGATCCTTGAAGTCGCAGCGAATTATTTCCGCTTTGTAGTACTGCCAGACATCCCGTTCAAACCTGGGTAGAAGACTCAGCTTTTCGTCTAGAAAAAACACATTTTCCATGATAACCAGCAACTCACTTCTTGGTCTAATCAGTGATTGGATCGTGTGTTCAAATGCTTTGTGGACATCTTGTTGTCTATGGTGGCTTTGGTTGAATCTCAGGCCTTCTAGAATCTGTTGGAGACTTGAAGATTTGGCCCCCACAGATAACATGGACAAGGCAGTGGAAATACTAAAAGGCGAAAAGAACAAGTTGCTTGGAGAGGAAGTCTCTAAATGATGGGCTTGGCCTGCAATGTGTTTGTACAGTTCCAGGGCGAAATCCATATTGGCACTGGCTAATTTATTAAGAATGTTTGTGAGGTCTTCAGCTTTCTCTTTATCATTTTGTTCTTGCCCCTTTCCAAGAGATGTGTCTGAGGCATAGAGCAGCGGAAACAGTAATGAAAGGTATGGGAGAAACTTCATCTCTTCTGAAGTGAGATGCACCTGTGGGATATAGGAGAGATAAATAAGAATGGCTAACAGTGCAGTCTGCAATATTATTATCCAGGTAAGCACCAGCGTGAACGTGCTGTTAAACATGGGTTTGGAAGACCAATCGTTGATTATTTTTTATGTGTCAATTTTCTTTTTATTTTTGCAGTAAACAGTAATACATTACAAAAGTCATAGTATAAAGACAAATTTCAAACATATACAAACTGTCTGTATGGTCGGGGCCTCAACGGTAAGCACAAATTTATAACAAATAATTGTGAGATCGGGAATTTTAAGTGGAAATCGGGAATTTTAAGTGGAGGACTGCGATTCTTGTATCATAGGCGGTAAAGATTTCGATTGCTAAAACAATTCCAAAGATCACCGCTAACTTATCTCATAGTTAGTGCAAGCTAAATAAGAGATCTTTAATCTTTAAACAAACTATAAAGACAAGAGGCTCTCGCCATACAGGCAAACAACAAACTTAGGTGTAGAGAGGTCAGGGACTCTATGTTGGTATGAAGTCGAGAACTTCGGAGGATGGATGGAGATATGTTAGATTTAATGCCCGGGAGGAACATTCATTAAGTATAATCTCAATGAGATATCTTAACACCGTAGAATAGCACGCTGGAATAATTATGTGGCGGGGGGGAACCCAATAGTGAGTGGACCAAATTAGGGGATTAAGTTTAGATTTGATTTTTAAGTTGAGGTTGGGGGGGATGCATATAATGATAAGACTGAAATAAAAACCCAGATTTATTATCAATGTAAAATGGAAAGACTACTCTATTTGGATAATTTAACTTTAAACGACTATTACAACATCTGGAATCCAGTTGATTATTTTTTAATAATAGATATTGATTTACATATGTGGTATAGTGACGCGGTGTCGCCAGAATTCTTCTTTTATTGCATTTATTTGGTTATGGGAAGCATTGTAAATATTCTGTACAGCTATTGAAAAAAAAAAAATTAGCCTGGCAGTGAATTGCAGATCTTAACAGCCCTGACTGTAGAAAAACAAAAGCTTTAAACTTCACTCACAGGCGGTTATGTTTTTTTATTTCCAATCTTTATTATTATTAGAGTTTGACGCTCTTGTAACCATATATTTTCAGATAAGTACCATAGTAAATCGACATGTGTTGCATTTTCAAGGTCGATTCAGACTTGAAAATCACCTACATTTTTGTAAAGCATATTAAGGTTTAATAATGATAAAAATGGGTACATTTATTAACAACTGAATATCTGAAATCTAACTGTACATAGTGTTCTCACAAACACCAGGTTTGGCAGCTTTTCTGTTCCTCTCATCCAGCTCTCCAGTGTTTCACAGAAACCTGGCAGGAAGACAGGAATAATTAAACTGTCTCAAATGATAACTGTGCAGCAAATGTGCGCATGGATGGAACAGGAGCCTGCACAAAGTGAGCATCCAACAGGTGTACAGCGGTATGCTTGAAATCATTCAAATGCAGCCAGGGGGTGAATCCAAAGGAAGATCTATTACTAGCAAAAAGACAACAGTGACCTTTAGTGCCAATACGTTAAAAAAAATGTTCTTTAATAGAAGCAAAACAGTATTATATTGATCCTTGAAACATAAACCCTGTGGGGTACTACATTTTTTTGTCTTAAGTCATATTTTTTTGACTAAAATGCCATTTTAGTTTAGTGGTATTTCAGTCATCTGAATTGTTTTAGTTTTAGTCTAGTTTTATTTGACTAAATCTCTAACAGTGAGGGAGGGAACAGGTCTGTGAAGCATGTTACACAGTGTTAGAGATACACTACCACTTACATAAGATGTAAATGGATTACCTGGTCATTTAAAACAAACACACATATAAATCATATGCCACTGTTTTTTTTATATGCTTGAATTCATTGCATGTAAAAGGAAAAATAATATTAGGTGTTTATCTCCTGGCTCCATTTTGTGAATACTTCCCATGATGCAACATCATCCAAAATCTTCCAGCCAGTCTCAATTTACAACTATTGCCAAAGCCTGTATGATGATCTAATAAGATACTCCACTGCTCTCTTAGTGGCTCCTGTGTATCATGGTGGGCAGGACTAGGTGACTGTGTACAATACAAAGAGAGGAGATTAACCTGATCAAATAGGATCATAACTCCACTTCCTTGTGATGTAATAGTTACATTACCCTGCCATTCAATGCAAGTCTATGGTCATAATTCTGACTTATAGACTGCATTCTGTGTCCCCAGCCCCAAATTGGGTGGGAACAGGTCTGAGAAGACTGTTACATAGTGTTAAGTTAACTTGCTAGGGAGATGGGATGGAACAGGTCTGAGAAGACTGTTACATAGTGTTAAGTTAACTTGCTAGGGAGATGGGATGGAACAGGTCTGAGAAGGCTGTTACACAGTATTAAGTTAACTTGCTAGGGAGATGGGAGGGAACAGGTCTGAGAAGGCTGTTACATAGTGTTAAGTTAACTTGCTAGGGAGATGGAAGGGAACAGGTCTGAGAAACTGTTACATAGTGTTAAGTTAACTTGCTAGGGAGATGGGAGGGAACAGGTCTGAGAAGGCTGTTACATAGTGTTAAGTTAACTTGCTAGGGAGATGGGAGGTAACAGGTCTGAGAAGGCTGTTACACAATGTTAAGTTAACTTGCTAGGGAGATGGGAGGGAACAGGTCTGAGAAGGCTGTTACATAGTGTTAAGTTAGCTTGCTAGGGAGATGGGAGGGAACAGGTCTGAGAAGGCTGTTACATAGTGTTAAGTTAACTTGCTTGGGAGATGGGAGGGAACAGGTCTGAGAAGCTGTTACATAGTGTTAAGTTAACTTGCTAGGGAGATGGGAGGGAACAAGTCTGAGAAGGCTGTTACATAGTGTTAAGTTAACTTGCTAGGGAGATGGGAGGGAACAGGTCTGAGAAGGCTGTTACACAATGTTAAGTTAACTTGCTAGGGAGATGGGAGGGAACAGGTCTGAGAAGGCTGTTACACAATGTTAAGTTAACTTGCTAGGGAGATGGGAGGGAACAGGTCTGAGAAGGCTGTTACATAGTGTTAAGTTAACTTGCTAGGGAGATGGGAGGGAACAGGTCTGAGAAGGCTATTACATAGTGTTAAGTTAACTTGCTAGGGAGATGGGAGGGAACAGGTCTGAGAAGGCTGTTACATAGTGTTACCTTAACTTGCTAGGGAGATATGAGGGAACAGGTCTGAGAAGGCTGTTACATAGTGTTACCTTAACTTGCTAGGGAGATGGGAGGGAACAGGTCTGAGAAGGCTGTTACAGAGTGTTAAGTTAACTTGCTAGGGAGATGGGAGGGAACAGGTCTGAGAAGGCTGTTACATAGTGTTAAGTTAACTTGCTAGGGAGATGGGAGGGAACAGGTCTGAGAAGGCTGTTACATAGTGTTAAGTTAACTTGCTAGGGAGATGGGGGGGAACAGGTCTGAGAAGACTGTTACATAGTGAACGTTAACTTGCTAGGGAGATGGGAGGGAACAGGTCTGAGAAGGCTGTTACACAATGTTAAGTTAACTTGCTAGGGAGATGAGAGGGAACAGGTCTGAGAAGCTGTTACACAGTGTTAAGTTAACTTGCTAGGGAGATGGAAGGGAACAGGTCTGAGAAGGCTGTTACTTAGTGTTAAGTTAACTTGCTAGGGAGATGGGAGGGAACAGGTCTGAGAAGGCTGTTACATAGTGTTAAGTTAACTTGCTAGGGAGATGGGAGGGAACAGGTCTGAGAAGCTGTTACATAGTGTTAAGTTAACTTGCTAGGGAGATGGGAGGGAACAGGTCTGAGAAGGCTGTTACATAGTGTTAAGTTAACTTGCTAGGGAGATGGGAGGGAACAGGTCTGAGAAGCTGTTACACAATGTTAAGTTAACTTGCTAGGGAGATGGGAGGGAACAGGTCTGAGAAGGCTGTTACATAGTGTTAAGTTAGCTTGCTAGGGAGATGGGAGGGAACAGGTCTGAGAAGGCTGTTACATAGTGTTAAGTTAGCTTGCTAGGGAGATGGGAGGGAATAGGTCTGAGAAGGCTGTTACATAGTGTTAAATTAACTTGCTAGGGAGATGGGAGGGAACAGGTCTGAGAAGGCTGTTACATAGTGTTAAGTTAACTTGCTAGGGAGATGGGAGGGAACAGGTCTGAGAAGGCTGTTGCATAGTGTTAAGTTAGCTTGCTAGGGAGATGGGAGGGAACAGGTCTGAGAAGGCTGTTACATAGTGTTAAGTTAGCTTGCTAGGGAGATGGGAGGGAGCAGGTTTGAGAAGGCTGTTACATAGTGTTAAGTTAGCTTGCTAGGGAGATGGGAGGGAACAGGTCTGAGAAGGCTGTTACACAGTGTTAAGTTAACTTGCTAGGGAGATGGGAGGGAACAGGTCTGAGAAGGCTGTTGCATAGTGTTAAGTTAGCTTGCTAGGGAGATGGGAGGGAACAGGTCTGAGAAGGCTGTTACATAGTGTTGTTAGCTTGCTAGGGAGATGGGAGGGAGCAGGTTTGAGAAGGCTGTTACATAGTGTTAAGTTAGCTTGCTAGGGAGATGGGAGGGAACAGGTCTGAGAAGGCTGTTACACAGTGTTAAGTTAACTTGCTAGGGAAACACTCATGTGACAGTATCTGGTGAATCAGATGGAGGGGTAGCCTCTTCCTCTGCAGTTTGCATTGTTCCAGGGTCTCAGTCAGTCCAGCTGCAGATAGAGTCAGGGGACTGGGCTTTGGTAGAGATCCAAGGGAACCAGAACCAGAACTCCAAATAGGTAAAAGGTAACAGTCCTCCCTAACATTATAGTCACATTTTAATCAGGTGACAAAAATTGCGATTGATTGTAGTCCTAGTTTTAGTCCTATTTACTTAGTTTTATTTAGTTGTTGTTTCGTTTTAGTCCCTGAAAACACTCAGTTTAGTCCAAGAAATGAACGCTGATATAGCATTAAAAAACTGCATCTCTTCACATAATAATACTTACGTGTAAGAAATCTAACAAGGGGTGGCTCCTCTGCGGTGTGTAATTCCTTCAGTTGAAAGGGATTTATACTGATCACCAGATTATTTCATAATCATATGTGTAAGATTTTTTTTTTTTTTTTTTAAATAAAGTGGTTCATCGGATCCAAGTGCAAAATAAATAAGGTTTATGTAATCCGGGTAATGGCCAAATTTGCCTCAATGTTACATTTGCGGAACTGTAAATAATTGACCAGCTGATTTGCAATCTGTTTAAAGGAAAATTAAACTTTTTTTTAACCCTTGCTTCCTTGCAAGAAGTAAGGGTTAAAAGTATACCTCCTGCGTCTTCTAAGTAAACCCGACGTGTATCTTAACCCCTTCAGGACCAGGGATTTTCTGAGCCAAAGACCAGAGCGATTTTTTTTGGGGTGGGGGAAATGTTTTTCCCCATTATTTCAGTGGGATCTTCCAATATTACCAGATTATTATTGTTCTATTTTGGATTTTGTAGTTCCATACATGATTGTAAATCTAAGGTGACTGTATCTCACTGTGAACCTGGGTGAATTATGAAAATACATGCTACAGGTGGGGTTGCCACTTTCACTTTAGAAAAATACTGGCCTTGGTACTGTCTCCATAGAATTATCATTGGCCAACTTTTACCGGCCAGGTGGCAACCCCAGTTACAGGGCAGAATGAAAAGAGGGCAACTGTTGCAATGTATAATAATTCAAAGTTGCAACTTATTTATATATATATATATATATATATATATATATATATATATATTTATATAATATATATAGGTGGCCCTGGACCTGTACAGCAAAGAGGTTTAGCAAATATAAAAAATGTTCTTAAATTTATTCCTTTGTTAGTAAGAATGCAATAGTTTTACTGACATGCTAATGAATCCATTCAGTTGCATTGGATACTTTTTCCAACTCAGCTATTTTGGCCTAAAGTTTGAATATCCATCTCAATTCCCTGCAATCCTCTCTTTATTGAGTACCCCCTATAATCTTTTGTTTAGGGAATATCATTGGTTTACTAGGAGAGTACACAAACAGTAGGTCACTTACTTTTTCGCTTGATGGAATGCTCTGTGAAGTCACTCACCTACTTGTCTGTCTTAAGTGTCTATTCACTAAAATTTTAGAATAGCTCAAGGAGCTACTTCTTCAAATCTGACCTCCAAACTCGACCTCCGAGTTGACCCCAGCTCGACACAACTCGCCAAAGTAAAACACGGACTCCTCTGGGTTTTTCTAAGTCAAACTCAGGTGCCGAGTTTGGAGGTCGAGTTTGACTCTCAAAAAGAGCTGTGATCAATTCCCCCCCCCCTCCCCCTCCCAATTATAGCGTATGGGAGGTGAAATGAAACTATAATTTCTTTCTTCTAAATGAAACTCGACCTTCGGAAAAATATTGATTTGTTTTCTTCCTGTAGAGCTCTTACATAACACCTATCACAAAAGCATTGTTGTATAATCTTGGGGAAGGCTATATAATGTAGATTAGGGTTTATAAAACAGCTTTGCATGTAGAGTTGGCTATTAGAAATACAACAAACAGTAGGGCTTTGCAGTCAACCTGTTTAAGCAGTTATCAGCAGAACTGCCTAAGGAGAACATTATCTTTTCCCCACACAGTATGTCTTCTGCCCTCGCTCTACTTTCCCTGGGTGCTAAATCCAACACCCGTGACCAGATCTTAAAATGTTTGACCTTCAACATCTCTGAGCTCACTGTAGAATAAATTAATTCAGGGTTCCAACATCTCCAACGTCTCCTGAATGACACCAACAGTAAACTGCAGCTAAGCCGTGGGAATGTCCTCTTCATAGACAAACATCTGAAACTGGCCCAGAAGTACCTAGATGATGCCAAAACATATTACCACTCCGAGGCATTCTCTACAGACTTCAAAAATTCCGACAACGCTAAAAATCAGATCAACGGCTACGTAAATGAGAAGACCAATGGAAAAATTCCCGAGCTGTTCAGCAGCATTAGCCCAGAGGCAGTTTTAGTCCTTACCAGCTTTATTTATTTTAGAGGTGAGTGGTGGAGATTAACTTCACAATTTATGTTCAACTGGGATATTATAGAAAGAGAAACTGTGTACTAAACTAGCGCAATGCGCTAACACGACCTATACAACAGAATAGTATTAGGTACAGAGGTTCTGTTTGAAACTAAAGTTAACCTTGTCCTGTGATGAAGGTATGGGGAATTGTGGGGGGGGAGATGATATTGGACAGAAGGTATCCTAAGGTCCTCTACACAGCTTTCAAGTTTTGGTTCCATTTATTCGGCTTGGAGTAAGTGGAGACGGGCATCACTCGTCAGGTATTTGGACCAATAAAACTATTGTCTAGGGGAAGAGGAGGTATTACCTTGACTCATGAGTATCAAATCTTCTGCAGCTCTGATCGGCTCCACCATGGCTATCCATTGTTTTTTTGTGGGACAATTCTCCCATTACATACCTCCATTGCCCCATCACATACCTCCATTGCTCCCAATACATACCTCCATTGCCCCATCACATACCTCCATTGCTCCCATTACATACCTCCATTGCCCCATCACATACCTCTATTGCTCCCATTACATACCTCTATTGCTCCCATTACACACCTCCATTGCCCCATCACATACCTCTATTGCTCCCATTACATACCTCCATTGTTCCCATTACATACCTCCATTGCCCCATCACATACCTCCATTGCTCCCATTACATACCTCCATTGCCCCATCACATACCTCCATTGCCCCATCACATACCTTCATTGCTCCCATTACATACCTCCATTGCTCCCATTACATACCTCCATTGCTCCCACTACATACCTCCATTGCCCCATCACATACCTCCATTGCCCCCATCACATACCTCCATTGCTCCCAATACATACCTCCATTGCCCCATCACATACCTCCATTGCTCCCATTACATACCTCCATTTTCCCATCACCCCCATTATATGCCTCCATTAACCCCATCACCCCCATTATATGCCTCCATAAACCCCATCACCCCATTACATGCCTCCATTAACCCCATCACTCGCATTATATGCATCCATTAACCCCATCACCCCCATTATATGCCTCCATTAACCCCATCACCCCCATTACATACCTCCATTAACCCCATCACCCCATTACATGCCTCCATTAACCCCATCACCCGCATTATATGCCTGCATTAACTCCATCACCCCCATTATATGCCTCCATTAACCCCATCACCCCCATTATATGCCTCCATTAACCCCATCACCCCATTACATACCTCCATTGTTCCCATTACATACCTCCATTGCCCCATCACATACCTCCATTGCTCCCATTACATACCTCCATTGCCCCATCACATACCTCCATTGCCCCATCACATACCTTCATTGCTCCCATTACATACCTCCATTGCTCCCATTACATACCTCCATTGCTCCCACTACATACCTCCATTGCCCCATCACATACCTCCATTGCCCCCATCACATACCTCCATTGCTCCCAATACATACCTCCATTGCCCCATCACATACCTCCATTGCTCCCATTACATACCTCCATTGCCCCATCACATACCTCTATTGCTCCCATTACACACCTCCATTGCCCCATCACATACCTCTATTGCTCCCATTACATACCTCCATTGCTCCCATTACATACCTCCATTGCCCCATCACATACCTCCATTGCTCCCATTACATACCTCCATTGTTCCCATTACATACCTCCATTGCCCCATCACATACCTCCATTGCTCCCATTACATACCTCCATTGCCCCATCACATACCTCCATTGCCCCATCACATACCTTCATTGCTCCCATTACATACCTCCATTGCTCCCACTACATACCTCCATTGCCCCATCACATACCTCCATTGCCCCCATCACATACCTCCATTGCTCCCATTACATACCTCCATTGCTCCCATTACATACCTCCATTGCCCCATCACATACCTCCATTGCTCCCATTACATACCTCCATTGTTCCCATTACATACCTCCATTGCCCCATCACATACCTCCATTGCTCCCATTACATACCTCCATTGCCCCATCACATACCTCCATTGCCCCATCACATACCTTCATTGCTCCCATTACATACCTCCATTGCTCCCATTACATACCTCCATTGCTCCCACTACATACCTCCATTGCCCCATCACATACCTCCATTGCCCCCATCACATACCTCCATTGCTCCCAATACATACCTCCATTGCCCCATCACATACCTCCATTGCTCCCATTACATACCTCCATTGCCCCATCACATACCTCTATTGCTCCCATTACACACCTCCATTGCCCCATCACATACCTCTATTGCTCCCATTACATACCTCCATTGCTCCCATTACATACCTCCATTGCCCCATCACATACCTCCATTGCTCCCATTACATACCTCCATTGTTCCCATTACATACCTCCATTGCCCCATCACATACCTCCATTGCTCCCATTACATACCTCCATTGCCCCATCACATACCTCCATTGCCCCATCACATACCTTCATTGCTCCCATTACATACCTCCATTGCTCCCATTACATACCTCCATTGCTCCCACTACATACCTCCATTGCCCCATCACATACCTCCATTGCCCCCATCACATACCTCCATTGCACCCATCACATGCCCTATCACCCCCATTATATACCCCTATTATATGCCTCCATTAACCCCCATTAAATGCCCCATCACCCCATTACATGCCTCCATTAACCCCATCACACCCATTATATGCTTCCATTAACCCCATCAGCCCCATTATATGCTTCCATTAACCCCATCAGCCCCATTACATGCCTCCATTAACCCCATCACCCGCATTATATGCCTCCATTAACCCCATCACCCCCATTATATGCCTCCATTAACCACATCACCCCCATTATATGCCTCCATTAACCCCATCACCCCCATCATATGCCTCCATTAACCCCATCACCCCCATTACATGCCTCCATTAACCCCATCACCCCATTACATGCCTCCATTAACCCCATCACCCGCATTATATGCCTCCATTTTCCCATCACCCCCATTATATGCCTCCATTAACCCCATCACCCCCATTATATGCCTCCATAAACCCCATCACCCCATTACATGCCTCCATTAACACCATCACCCGCATTATATGCCTCCATTAACCCCATCACCCCCATTATATGCCTCCATTAACCCCATCACCCCCATTACATGCCTCCATTAACCCCATCACCCCATTACATGCCTCCATTAACCCCATCACCCGCATTATATGCCTCCATTTTCCCATCACCCCCATTATATGCCTCCATTAACCCCATCACCCCCATTATATGCCTCCATAAACCCCATCACCCCATTACATGCCTCCATTAACCCCATCACTCGCATTATATGCCTCCATTAACCCCATCACCCCCATTATATGCCTCCATTAACCCCATCACCCCCATTACATACCTCCATTAACCCCATCACCCCATTACATGCCTCCATTAACCCCATCACCCGCATTATATGCCTCCATTAACTCCATCACCCCCATTATATGCCTCCATTAACCCCATCACCCCCATTATATGCCTCCATAAACCCCATCACCCCCATTATATGCCTCCATAAACCCCATCACCCCCATTATATGCCTCCATTACCCACATTACATGCCCCCTCACCCAGGAGGGGGATCTAAGGGAAGCTGACCAATAGGGTGAAAGACAGAACGTTAGTGGCCAGTGGGGTGAATGAAATCAATGGGAAGCTAAGGGAACTTGGGCAATACCATGATGAAAGGGGTTTAGTGGTGAGTGAGGGAAAGAATAAAATGAATAATAATTTAAACCAGTATAATGTCACCCAATCTGGCAAGTGACAATATGAAAAAAGGATTCAGAAACTATAGGGCTCAAGTAACAGAATCAGTGAACCCTGCAGTGTGTCCACTCAGGGCAACTCTGCAATTTCCTGTCTGACAGGTGTTTTTCATGCTCTATATATCTAGTTTACCAAACCTAAGCATCTTACTGCTTCCCCCTCCCTTGTTGCAGGTCCTCACTTCATGGGTGACGCTTAACCCCATTCACGACCGGACTGTATTTGGAATGTTGTGCGTTAGTGACCGAGGCTGTTTTAACACTTCTGAGGTGTTTGTGTTTAGCTATAATCTTCTTCTTTGGCATGTACTGTACCCAATGCAGTGCAAGATAAATGGTATAGACCTTGTTCCTCCAGAGTTACAAACGATGACACCAGATTTCAGTAAACATAAGAATAGTTTATTACTTACAAACCATGGTCAGGTAGCAGACATCCCAAGGACAGAACTGAGCCTACTTGCTGTACCCACACAAATTCTTTATATATTTTTAAGGACAAGAAGGGCTTTATTTTGTTCCTATCAATTTTTGTGTTATAAAAAATAGTACAATATGGTGACATTTTTTTTTAAAAAACAACACTTTTCCTGACTTTTATTTGTAAAATATTTTACAAAGCTCCAAAAGCTAATGAAAAAACCTGCTAAATAGATTACAACATTGTTCCTGAGTTTAGAAATATCCAATGTTTATTTGTTTTTTGCTTTTTTTAATGTTATAGGTTAATAAATACAAGAAGCACATAGCTGTAATGCTTGCAGACTACATTTCCTATCATTCTCAGCCAGCCAAAAGCTACCTTAGCATCATAGGAAATGAAGTCTAGCACAGATTGTTGCTATCATTTTAAATAAAATATCACTAGATGTCCACCGACAGACCTAACATGTCACTGGTCCTCTACGGAATACCTTCTTATTTTTATATAAATTATCATAATTTTTTTAACTTTTTTAAAATGTATTTATTCAATTTTATTTCATTTTTCATTTACAAAAAGTTTTTTTAACATTTTTTAATTTTTTTAAACTCTAACCTTAACTCTAGGGTCAGGGTTAGTACAAACCCTAATTCTAATGCTAGGATTAGGGTTTTGATGAACTCTAAACCTATCCCAAGGGTTAGGATTAGCACAATAAAAAACTAAAAAAAATAACGTTTTTTTAAAATGAAAAATACATGGGGTGGGCTGAAGGTGCTTGGGTGGATCAGGGGAAGACTTGCAGCACTACATTTATTCTCTCCCTGCCCCACGATCGATAGCTGTCAAAGCAGGCACCTCCTTTGACAGCTATAAACATCCAGACGGTGCGATTGGCTGTCACAGTGTCTGGATGTTTCCAGGGAATGCTCATTGGACATGGCTGAAGTGTATCAGTATCTAGACACTTAGCTAAGCCGTTTTTTTCTATGATCGCAGTATGCCAAAGTGCATACCGAGTTCGGATCGGCATGACGCTTTTCGAACGCATGGATGACTCTAGTCATATTGTGTCTGGCTTCTCTGCCAGGGACAAACCCTGTTTGAACCCTATGGATAAGATCTGGTAAAAAAAATTGTAAACGTGTACTAAGCATTTTGCCAAACAGTTTGAAGTCAACGTTTAGTAAGAAAATCGGTCTATATCCTATACCGAGTTCGGATCTGCATGACACTCTTGGAACGCCATCTGTCACCAAGGGTGTTTTTCCAAATAACGGTCCGGGACCGTCATCGGTCACAAAGGGGTTCATAATAAGTGAAAATAACAGGTGAGCAACGTGCAATAAATGCAATAAATAACAGAAAAGTTTTAAAGCGCAAGTGCAATAAATCAAAGACTCGTGTCTAATAATAGAAATTCTAAACACTCTAAAAACGTTTTGGAGAGGTCAAAATTAGTATTTTTAGACATGCGTTCCCTACCCTCTCAGAAATACTTATTGAGATTACTTTTACAACCTTTGCTCCTCTAATTTAAGACCCTGTCCTCTTGCTGTGGTAGCTCTTCTTCTTTGGCAACCTAATTATGGCAGTTTAGAGAAGAGGAACTGATGTAGAAGTATCAGTTGGTTGACTGGCATAGGTTATGTATACTTTGGCCAAGTACAAAGATACATTGCGTGCAGGAATGAATCTTGTTTGCATACTGTGACATGTATATTGGAAGATGTTCCAAGCGGCATCGAAATCCCCAGAAACATTCCCAGGCAGCGGCAACAATAAAACGACAAACTGTCAATGGCCATAATGATCTAGCTTAACAAATAAATAAAGAATGAATGTACACAAGGTACCTGATTGTAATAAAAGGTATAATCGTGTGCAGCTATAGGTAAAAAGCATTTCTGCTCCAAGTGGTACAAAATATCTAGTGAATCTAGCAAAAGAAAATGTAACACCTGCAGAGATGGACATGGGGCACAGCCAAGGACGTGATAAGGTTAAAGGTCGAACAGCAGCCAATGAAAGCACAGAACTGAAAGATGGGTTTGTGTCTAGGCCTATCCCAATGTGAGCAATGAGTACAGGGAAGACGCGCGCTAAGAAAGGATCGAGTGAATAAAAAGCAGAATAGAAGAAGCTGTAATCACACACAGAGAGCCGTTCCCCTTGCTCCCCAACATTATATAGGAATGAGGTAGAAATGGTGAAAGCCCTTGAAGGAAGAGAAGAGTATAATATCGCTAAGAATGTGACAAGGTAAGTACAGGTAATAAATGGGCTATGCAATACAATAAAATATACAAAACAACCATAATGAAAAAAAAAAAAATCCAATAACTAAAATTGAACTATACACAAAATGATGAAGCTCATATGTGGCAAAGTAGCCCTGACGCGTTTCATTGTCATGCTTCCTCAGAGGGTCCCAAGCACACAGGAAACAGAATCAATAGAGGGCACCTCTTAAGTCAGCAGACAGTTGTGCTCAGTCCTTCTAGGTGCTTAGGACCCTCTCTGGTGAAACGTGTCAGGGCTCCTTTGCTGCATCAGAGCTTCACCGATTTTGCATATTGGTTCAATTTTAGTTATTATATTTTTTTACTATTGTCCTTTTTTACTGTGGTTGTTTTTGCACATTTGATTCTATTAAATAGCCTATTTATTACATGTACTTACCATGCTGTGTCGCTTTCTTAGCAATATTATACCTTTCACCATTTCTACCTTATCCCAATGAGAGAACAGATTGTAATAGTTCTCAGTCCTGTCACTGCCAGTCAGTCCTGTCTGTATCAGAAGTCATAACCCTGTCTCAGTGCACAGTCCTGTCTGTGCCAGTCAGTCCTGTCTGTGTTTTAAGTCATATTACTGAGAGTTTAATTTCTATGGTGCTCTGAGATATCCTCACACACTGCACATTATTGTGAGATTTATTGCTGTGGAGTCTGTGATACACTCACACACTGTACATTACTGTGAGTTGTATTGCTGTGGAGTCTGTGATACACTCACACAGTGCACATTACTGTGTGTTTTATTGCTGTGGAGTCTGTGATACACTCACACACTGCACATTACTGGGAGTATTATTGCTGTGGAGTCTGTGATACACTCACACACTGCACATTACTGGGAGTTTTATTGCTGTGGAGTCTGTGATACACTCACACACTGCACATTACTGAGAGTTGTATTACTGTGGAGTCTGTGATACACTCATACACTGCACGTTACTGTGAGTTTTATTGCTGTGGAGTCTGTGATACACTCCCACAGTGTACATTACTGTGAGTTTTATTGCTGTGGAATCTGTGACACACTCACACACTGCACATTACTGTGAGTTTTATTGCTGTGGAGTCTGTGATACACTCACACGCTGCACATTACTGTGAGTTTTATTGCTGTGGAGTCTGTAATACACTCACATAATGCACATTACTGTGAGTTTTATTGCTGTGGAATCTGTGACACACTCCCACAGTGCACATTACTGTGAGTTTTATTGCTGTGGAGTCTGTAATACACTCACATAATGCACATTACTGTGAGTTTTATTGCTGTGGAATCTGTGATATAGTCATACACTGCAAGTTACTGTGAATGTTATTGCTGTGGAGTCTGTAATATACTCACACACAGCACATTACTGTGAGGTTTATTGCTGTGGAGTCTGTGATACACTCACACATTAAACATTACTGTGAGTTTTATTTCTTTGGAGTCTGTGATACACTCACACACTGCACATTACTGTGAGTTTTATTTCTGTGGAGTCTGTGATACACTCACACATTGCACATTACTGTGAGTTTTATTTCTGTGGAGTCTGTGATACACTCACACACTGCACATTACTGAGGCTTGTAATGCTGTGGAGTCTGTGATACAGTCACACACTGCACATTATTGAGGCTTGTAATGCTGTGGAGTCTGTGATACACTCACACACTGCACATTACTGAGGCTTGTAATGCTGTGGAGTCTGTGATACAGTCACACACTGCACATTACTGAGGCTTGTAATGCTGTGGAGCTCTGTGACACACTCACACACTGCACATTACTGGGAGTTTTATTGCTGTGGAGTCTGTGATACACTCACACACTGCACATTACTGAGGCTTGTAATGCTGTGGAGTCTGTGATACACTCACACACTGCACATTACTGGGAGTTTTATTGCCGTGGAGCTCTGTGACACACTCACACACTGCACATTACTGGGAGTTTTATTGCTGTGGAGTCTGTGATAAACTCACACGCTGCACATTACTGTGAGTTTTATTGCTGTGGAGTCTGTAATACACTCACATAATGCACATTACTGTGAGTTTTATTGCTGTGGAATCTATGACACACTCCCACAGTGCACATTACTGTGAGTTTTATTGCTGTGGAGTCTGTAATACACTCACATAATGCACATTACTGTGAGTTTTATTGCTGTGGAATCTGTGATATAGTCATACACTGCAAGTTACTGTGAATGTTATTGCTGTGGAGTCTGTAATATACTCACACACAGCACATTACTGTGAGGTTTATTGCTGTGGAGTCTGTGATACACTCACACATTACACATTACTGTGAGTTTTATTTCTTTGGAGTCTGTGATACACTCACACACTGCACATTACTGTGAGTTTTATTTCTGTGGAGTCTGTGATACACTCACACACTGCACATTACTGTGAGGTTTATTGCTGTGGAGTCTGTGATACACTCACACACTGCACATTACTGTGAGTTTTATTTCTGTGGAGTCTGTGATACACTCACACACTGCACATTACTGAGGCTTGTAATGCTGTGGAGTCTGTGATACAGTCACACACTGCACATTATTGAGGCTTGTAATGCTGTGGAGTCTGTGATACACTCACACACTGCACATTACTGAGGCTTGTAATGCTGTGGAGTCTGTGATACAGTCACACACTGCACATTACTGAGGCTTGTAATGCTGTGGAGCTCTGTGACACACTCACACACTGCACATTACTGGGAGTTTTATTGCTGTGGAGTCTGTGATACACTCACACACTGCACATTACTGAGGCTTGTAATGCTGTGGAGTCTGTGATACACTCAAACACTGCACATTACTGGGAGTTTTATTGCCGTGGAGCTCTGTGACACACTCACACACTGCACATTACTGGGAGTTTTATTGCTGTGGAGTCTGTGATACACTCACACACTGCACATTACTGTGAGTTTTATTGCTGTGGAGTCTGTAATACACTCACACACTGCGCATTACTGTGAGTTTTATTGCTGTGGAGTCTGTGATACAGTCACACACTGCACATTACTGAGGCTTGTAATGCTGTGGAGTCTGTGATACACTCACACACTGCACACTTTGTATGTCTTCTGGAGATTTTTAACTGAATTACATTAGAGTGCAAACTTTATTGGCAAAATGAAATAGATTACAATACATGCTTTATTACCTAAATTAATTACATTTATTCAGCTTGGAGTAAGTGGACATTAGCGTGCAAGCTTTATTGGCATATAGACAATTTGCTGTGCATGTAAATGATGTGGGCGTGTTTGGATGGGTGTGGGTTTTGGGTGTGGGGGTGTGGTGGTGGGGGGGGGGGGTGTGGTGGGGGGGGGGGGGGGGAGCAGTTAAACCTTATACCCAGGAAGTATAATTTCTTGGCTGTAACAGTTAGTAAAATCATTGTTTGCCTTCCCTTCTCTGAACCTGTATCCCAGAGGTTATTGAGTTAATATTCCGTGGGGTATTTCTCAGTATAGGACACTAACTCATATATATTGCTCTCGGGATCTCTGTCTTGCTCTACAGCTTGCAGTCAGCTTTCAGGTCGCAACTGGTGAGTTTCAATATTACCAGACTATTGATGTTCTATGTTGGATTTTATAGTTCCATAGATGATTGTAAATCTTCAGCAACATGTATACAATAGGGTAACTGTATCACTGTGAGGTGCATGTTACAGGGCAGAATGAAAAGAGAGCAACTGTAACAATGTATAATAATACACTGTTGCAAATAATATAAATAGGTGGCCCTAGACCTGTAGAGCATTTTTTGTATTTCTTTGTTAGTAAGAATGCAATAGTTTTACTGACAATGCTAATGAATCCATTCAGCTGCATTGGATAATTTTTCCAACTCAGCTACTTTGGCCTAAAGTTTAAATATCCATCTCAATTCCCTGCAATCCTCTCTTTATTGAGTACCCCCTATTTTCTTTTGTTTAGGGAATATCATTGGTTTACTAGGAGAGTACACAAACAGTAGGTCACTTACTTTTTCGCTTGATGGAATGCTCTGTGAAGTCACTCACCTACTTGTCTGTCTCAAGTGTCTATTCACTAAAATTCGAGAACAGTTCAAAGAGCTACTTCTTCAAATCTGACCTCCAAACTCGACCTCCGAGTTGACCCCAGCTCGACACAACTCGCCAAAGTAAAACTCGAACACCTCTGGGGTTTTCTAAGTCGAAATCAGATGCCGAGTTTAGAGGTTGAGTTTGACTTGGTCTCAAAAAAAAACTGTGATCAATTTTCCCCCCACCCCCATTATAGCGTATGGGAGGTGAAATGAAAACTAGAATTTTTTTTCTTCTAAATCACACTCGACCTTCGGAAAAAAAAAAATAAACATTTTGTTTTCTTCCTATAGAGCCACTACATGACACCTATCACAAAAGCATTGTTGTATAATCTTGGGGAAGGCTATATAATGTAGATTAGGGTTTGTAAAACAGCTTTGCATCTAGAGCTGGCTATTAGAAATACAACAAACAGTCGGACTTATTATCAAATTACAATCTTTACAGAAATTTACAGAAATTTTTTAATTTCTTTCTGCTTTTTTTGCAGGAAAATGAGGTGCCTAATATTTCTCAGTTTGTGCGCGGCTCTGCTGTGTACAGTAGCCTATTCTCACCATGGTGGAGAGCATGACCATGCCGACGACAAAGACAATCACCAGACTGGTGATCGCGACCATGATCATAAACAACCTAAAAATGACCACGGCAAAGGAAAAGACCATCATCGGTCCAATGAGACCATACCTTGCCGCGAATTCTCTAAGTCAGTCTTTCAATTTTCAGTCAACCTGTTTAGGCAGTTATCAGCAGAACAGCCTAAGGAGAACATTATCTTTTCCCCACACATTATGTCTTCTGCCCTCGCTCTACTTTCCATGGGTGCTAAATCCAACACCCGTGACCAGATCTTAAAATGTTTGACCATCAACACCTCTGAGTTTACTGAAGAAGAAATTAATTCAGTTTTCCAAAATCTCCAATTTCTGAATGACCCCACCAGTCAGCTGCAGCAATGCAGTGGGAATGCCCTCTTCATAGACAAAGATATGAAACTGGCCCAGAAGTACCTAGATGATGCCAAAACATATTACCACTCCGAGGTATTCTCTACAGACTTCAAAAATTCCAACAAAGCTAAAAATCAGATCAACGGCTACGTGAAGGAGAAGACCGATGGAAACATTCCCGAGCTGTTCAGCAAAATTAGCCCAGAGGAAGTTTCAGTCCTTACCAGCTTTTTTTATTTTAGAGGTGAGTGGTGGAGATGAGCTTCACAATTTTATGTTCAACTGGGAAATTGTATTCTCACACGTGGAAAACAAAAAATGAAGAGGTTATTCAGCTCTTTATGGAAAACCCCATGGTGAGTTTATTGCTTTATAAATGATCACCGACCGGTTTCGGCACAGTGTGCCATTTTCAAGGTGAGCATGTCCAAACCGGTCGGTGATCATTTATGAAGCAATAAACTCACCATATGGTTTGCCATAAAGAGTTCAATACCATCTTCATTTTTTGGTTTCAACGTGTGAGAATTATTCCTCTGACCTCACAGAAGTGCTAACTGAAGGTATATTGCAACAATTGTAAACACCAATTTGTGTTGGATTATATTGTACTCCTCTGTGCTTTGACACTCAGAACTTTTTTGAGTGCATCAATGTATTAATATTGTGTCTCTCAACAGAGTAGAGTACCGACGAACTTTCAAATATTATTCATCCCTCTTGATAACTGTGCTCCATGGACTTTGTTTTCAACTGGGATATTATAGAAAGAGAAACTATGAGGGTCTTTGTCCTAAACGAGCACAATGTGCTAAAAGAGGTGGTAATCATAATAATTATAATACAAATAACACTTTAAACGTATCTCTAAAACATAAAATTGTGGTTAGTTTTATGATTTATTTTGCGCATATTAATTGAAGTAACGTTAATTTTGGCGAATAAATATAGCAGTTGCTCTCAATACATGCAAGCAGTTAATATGTCAGCCATTATTTTTGCTCACAAATGGGGTATTCATGGATGACACGCAAACAGATTAAATCTGATGGTGGGTAATTTAAAATTTGAGATTATTTTTTCTTATATTTTTGTGCTTGTTTAGTACGTGTTTTTTTTTCAGTTTCTGATTTTATAATCACATTTACAAAATTCCACACATATAAAAAATAAATTACCAAGCATTATTTATTATTAATCCATTATAAATTTCATAAAATACAAGAATATAATATAATAAGTACAAATACCGTAGAGAACCATGCTTCTAATAGTGCATACGTGACATTTAACAAGATTTAATCTGTAGTATAAAACTTAATTTATGAAAAGTAATATTTCAAGACATGCAAATCTCATGCCAAAAGGACCAGATTTCATGATATTTCTCCTCATTTGTAAAAAAAAAGACATTTCGTTTGGCTCTGATAAGGGCAATTACCTCATGCCACCCTTCTAAGCCGACATTTGGAAGAGCGTTACTTATTTATTTTATCCAGAATACAGATTCTAATATAAATGGGGAGAATACAGTTAGAGGAAGCTGATATCTTAAAGGTGTTTTCATCAGAGAATCCTTTAAAAAAAAAAAAACGTTTTTGTGTTTAATATTGGTTTATCAATCATGGAGTTAATGGGGGGAAGTGGATGGGTGAGAGGGGAGTACACTAGGGGGCAGTGGTGTGGGGGGATGGGGGGTGGCAGCAGGTCAAGCAGTTATACAAATCATAAGAGTCATAAGAGTACCATAGCAAAATAGTATTAGGTACAGAAGTTCTGTTTGAAATTAAAGTTAACCTTGTCTTGTGATGAAAAGAAGGGGTGGTGGTGGTGGGGGTAATATTGGGTAGAAGGTATCCTAAGGTCCTCTATGCAGCTTTCAAGTTTTGGTTCCATTTATTCGGCTTGGAGTAAGTGGAGACGGGCGTCACCTGTCAGGAATTTGGACCAATAAAGCCATTGTCTGGGTGTGATCTTCTCCACCAAGGAAGCTGAAGATGTCTGCCAAATACATTCAGGCAGAGGCGCTAATACTCAGGTCGAGAATATGAAAGGCGCAATCACTGGCATACATGAGAAATGTCGGAAACTCTAAAGTGCTGGACTTTTGATACATAATCCAAAATCCTGTCCTTTCCCAATCCTGTCCTTTCCCAATCTAAATGCCTTTAAAATGTAGCCTTTTCTGCTCCAAGAAATGTGAGTGTGATGAGATTGCATTTAAACTGCACTAAGTATTTTACTGCTTTCCAGAAAAGAATACAGTTAGCGAAAAGGATTATTAATCTATTTTTTTAATGGGGCCCCTAAGTTATGATGATCAGGTTGATCTTTTTAAAGGGCTGTATTTTTTTGTTGTTGTTAATGTAATAAAGTATAATTGTTTAATAATTCTCTCTGCTCTTAGGGAAGTGGGAGAAGCCTTTTGAGGTGGACCAAACAGTAGAAGGAGACTTCCATGTGGATGAGAAGACAGTGGTGAAAGTGCCGATGATGCACAGGACCGGAATGTATAATGCATGGCTCGGTAAAAACTGTACTGTGGTCGAGATCCCATACAAAGACAATGTCTCAGTACTGTTTGTTTTACCAGAGGAAGGAAAACTTGGAGAAATCGTAGAGAGTCTTCAGGAATCAACATTCAACAAGTGGAAGAAAGAACTCCGGCGTCAGTAAGAGATTTACTGTAATACCTGTAAAACTTACCTCCTTCCTCTGCTCTGCAGGTCTGCGGCTGTGAGGGAAGTGTTGTGCACTCCCCTCCAGCTGTGCGGCTTCAATAAAGTTTGTTTTAAAAAAAAGTTTTAGCAAACTTTATTGAAGCCGCGCGTCTGGAGGGAGCGCACAACGCTTCCCTCACAGCCGCAGACCTGCAGAGCACCGGGAGACAGAGCAGGAGGGAGGTAAGTACTGGGGAAGGGGGGAGGAGGGTGGGAAAATCCTGGCATATTGAGGGGCAGAATCCTGGCATTTTGAGGGGCAAAATCCTGGCATAATAAATGGCATATTGGGGGGCAAAATCCTGGCATATTGAGGGGGCAAAATCCTGGCATATTAAATGGCATATTGGGGGGCAAAATCCAGGCATACTGAGAGCAAAATCCTGGCATATTAAATGGCATATTGGGGGGCAAACTCCTGGCATATTGAGGGGCAAAATCCTGGCATATTGAGGGGCAAAATCCTGCCATATTAAATGGCAAATTGGAGTGGCAAAATCCTGGCATATTGAGGGGCAAAATCCTGGCATATTAAATGGCCTATTGGGGGGCACAATCCTGGCATATTGAGAGCAAAATACAGGCATACTGAGGGGCAAAATCCTGGCATATTTATTGGGCCCCATGTGTGGCTCTTTTGTGTGGCATAATTATGGGGCGCTTGTGTGTGGCATAATTAAGGGGCGCCTGTGTGTGTGGCATAGTTATGGGCTCCTGTGTGGCATAGTTAAAGGGCTCCTGCGTGTGACATAATTTGTGGGGCTCCTGTATGTGGCATATTTAATGGGCTATCAGACTGGCATTACTAAGGAATCTGTTTGGCATGGTATTGGAGGAAATCGAGGGGGGTGACACCATGAGTTACCGCACCTGGTGACACCAACCCTAGTGACGCCGCTGCCTGTAAACACTGTAATAGGGTTTAATTGTGATGGGAAGACGGGATGCATGCTCAGTCAGTTGAGTAAAGCGTAATAATTTTATTCGGGCATATCAAAAGTATCAAATACATAAATCAAAAACATTTCTCTCTTGCTGAACCACAAGATTCTTTTGTGACCTTTTTATCTGTAAATTCTGAGAAACATAAAAGGGTTGTAGACCCTTAAAAAACAAATGTAAAGACACAGCCCCCAGCCTCCCAGTTAGCCGTGCCGGTTTTCACAGAAAATTGCTTATCCTTCGTGCTTTCAAGCACAGTAAATTCCCCCTATACATGAGCAAGACTATAGGCTTTTAGATTACATCACCTTGGGGAACTGTATGCAAAAATACATCATTCTCTGTCAAGTGAACAGGGAGTTCGACTCTTAAAAACTAAGATACTTTACATCCCCTCTCTCCTGTTTTTCTTCTCCTATCTCGTTTGTGTGAGGGGGTAAGATGACATTATTCTTCTTGCCCATTTTTCCGGCATTTTGGAGTGAGAAGAGGGGGGTATAGTTAAATAATTAACTAAAAGTAAAGCTTCCCCAACTTTGAGAGATTCAAATTACCGAATTAACACAACAAATAAGCATAGCAGAGATAGAACAAGTAATTGTAAGCTTGCCAGATAGGTGGGCCCCAGGCCCCGACGAATTCCCTTATTTATACTATAAGAAATTTAAGGAAATTTTAATACCATACATGAAAAGAACGTTTGAGACTTGCAGCCTCAAGGGAAGATTCCACAAAGCATGCTTGCAGCACAAATAGCCACTATACATAAGTCGGGTAAGCCATTTGAAAGCTGTGCAAACTACCGACCAATTGCTCTATTAACCCCTTCATGACGTTAGGTGCTTGCGTCCCAAACGACGCAAGCACCAAAACGTCACAAATTGTTCCTGGCCACCGATCACATCAGATATTTACAGATTAATGCCCTGCTCCAAAAAGCCAACGGTCAAATAAACAAACTAGAAAAATCAAAGTTGAAAATAATTAATATATGCATAGACACAATTAAAAAATAAAAAAAGATATCCATATGTTACGAAATACTCCAGGAGCAGGATGCAGTAGATAAATTCCCATTTATCCATAGCTGGGAGAGGGAGATGGGCAAAGAACTACAGAAAGACCAGTTGAAACAAGCACTGGCGGATCCTTGTTTTGTCTCTGACAACTCAAATCATCTAGAACTGTCAAGAAAGATACTATATCGATGGTACCAGATCCCAAAAAAAATATCCTGCATTTACTACAACGTAGATAAAACCTGTTGGAGAGGGTGCGTCCAGGAGGGGACAATGTTACATGTATGGGGGACATGACCAAGACTCATAGAGCTGTGGGTATTTAGGCTAATTAAACAAAGAAACTAACATAGACCTTCAAATGACACCAGAGATAGCTATCCTACAAATATTTCCACACGGTATAGGACAAAATAACAAAATTATCATTGGACAGGTTCTGATATCAGTCAAAACATTGATAACTAGAAAGTGGAAAACACAACAAATCCCCTCCCATATGGAAATAAAACAATTAACTGAAAGAAACTTAATCATGGAAAAGTTACATTATGGAAAGACAGGTTCATTAGAAAATTATGAAAAAACTTGGGGAACCTCTGCAACTCAAAATGAGTCAATAACAAGAGGATCTCTGGTGCCATAGGGAGCATCCCTCCGCCTCAGCCGAGCTCACCCCTTTTTTCCTTCCTTATTCTCTGTGCCCACTCTTGGGGTTCTTCGAGACTCTTCCTTTCATCTTTGTCTCTCTCTCTCTCTTTTTCTGCAACTTATCTTAATATTCGGGCTCAGTACATTGACTTTCACAAAGAAAAGCAACGCTATATCTTTAAGTCAATATAAAAAGAGACAGCTGAAAGGAGCAAGGGGGGGGGGGGGGGGGGGTAATAAGACGACAAAGCTCCTTGAGGAATAAGTTAAATGTACCCGCCCGGGAAATTAGAAAATAGGAAAGATGTAGGTCATTTTTTATTAACAAAATATGATTAATATACGAATATTTAAAATGTCATCTAAAAATATATAAGGGCACTGATGACAATGTTCCTTAAGACTTGAAGGACACAAAAAACTCACGCGTAAGGAAAGTCAGAGCCCAAAAAGAAAAAAAAAATGTATGCTGCATCTCGTTCCTCTTTTTTGTTCCTCTCTCCCAGGTGTTTGGACCTTGAACTTCCTAGGCTTTTACTTTCTCTCACTATTGAAATTGAAACGGAATTAAAGAAAATGGGGGTGACTGATTTGTTTTCAGACGCTGCCGATCTTTCAGGGATCACTGAAGATGCCAAAATGAAGTTGTCAAAGGTGAGGGTTTCCCCCCCCCCCCCCTGTTATTTAATAAGTGGATTTAAATAAAGTGCTATTAACTACATGGCAAGAATTCTCCAACTTCTTTTTCCAGTTCAGCTGCTTTGGCCTGATTATTGCAAATCGTTTGGTCAGTTCATTTTTTGGTGAATAGACCCCATTTATGTTTAAATCTGCCCTGTGCACAAGCACCTTACCATAACATACCAACCTGAAGATTTCTGGGTCATGTTGAACTACGAATGGAATGTTCAGGCCAAGCGCTGGATGAAGATATTGAATACATACCTCCATCGCCCCCATCACATACCTCCATCGCCCCCATTACATACCTCCATCGCCCCCATCACATACCTCCATCGCCTCCATTACATACCTCCATCGCCCCCATTACATACCTCCATCGCCCCCATTACATACCTCCATTGCTCCCATTACATACCTCCATCGCCCCCATTACATACCTCCATTGCCCCCATCACATACCTCCATTGCTCCCACTACATACCTCCATCGCCCCCACTACATACCTCCATTGCTCCCATCACATACCTCCATCGCCCCCATTACATACCTCCATTTCTCCCATCACATACCTCCATCGCCCCATTACATACCTCCATCGCCCCCATTTCATACCTCCATTGCTCCTATTACATACCTCCATTGCCCCATTACATACCTCCATCGCCCCCACTACATACCTCCATCGCCCCCATTTCATACCTCCATTGCTCCTATTACATACCTCCATTGCTCCCATTACATACCTCCATTGCTCCCATTACATACCTCCATTGCCCCATCACATACCTCCATCGCCCCCACTACATACCTCCATCGCCCCCACTACATACCTCCATTGCCCCATCACATACCTCCATCGCCCCCATTACATACCTCCATTGCTCCCATCACATACCTCCATCGCCCCCATTACATACCTCCATTGCTCCCATCACATACCTCCATCGCCCCCACTACATACCTCCATTGCTCCCATCACATACCTCCATCGCCCCATCACATACCTCCATTGCTCCCATTGCATACCTCCATTGCCCCATCACATACCTCCATTGCTCCCATTACATACCTCCATTGCTCCCATTACATACCTCCATTGCTCCCATTACATACCTCCATTGCTCCCATTACATACCTCCATCGCCCCCATTACATACCTCCATTGCCCCATTACATACCTCCATTGCTCCCATCACATACCTCCATCGCCCCCATTACATACCTCCATTGCTCCCATCACATACCTCCATCGCCCCCACTACATGCCTCCATTGCTCCCACTACATACCTCCATCGCCCCATCACATACCTCCATTGCTCCCATTACATACCTCCATTGCCCCATCACATACCTCCATTGCCCCATCACATACCTCCATTGCTCCCATTACATACCTCCATTGCTCCCATTACATACCTCCATTGCTCCCATTACATACCTCCATTGCTCCCATTACATACCTCCATTGCTCCCATTACATACCTCCATCGCCCCCATTACATACCTCCATTGCTCCCATTACATACCTCCATTGCTCCCATTACATACCTCCATTGCTCCCATTACATACCTCCATTGCCCCATTACATACCTCCATTGCTCCCATTACATACCTCCATTGCTCCCATTACATACCTCCATTGCTCCCACTACATACCTCCATCGCCCCCACTACATACCTCCATCGCCCCCACTACATACCTCCATTGCCCCCATCACATACCTCCATTGCTCCCAATACATACCTCCATTGCTCCCATTACATACATCTATTGCCCCATTACATACCTCCATTGCTCCCATTACATACCTCCATTGCTCCCATTACATACCTCCATTGCTCCCATTACATACCTCCATTGCTCCTATTACATACCTCCATTGCTCCCATTACATACCTCCATTGCTCCCATTACATACCTCCATTGCTCCCATTACATACCTCCATCGCCCCCACTACATACCTCCATTGCCCCATCACATACCTCCATCGCCCCCATTACATACCTCCATTGCTCCCATCACATACCTCCATCGCCCCCATTACATACCTCCATTGCTCCCATCACATACCTCCATCGCCCCCACTACATACCTCCATTGCTCCCATCACATACCTCCATCGCCCCATCACATACCTCCATTGCTCCCATTGCATACCTCCATTGCCCCATCACATACCTCCATTGCTCCCATTACATACCTCCATTGCTCCCATTACATACCTCCATTGCTCCCATTACATACCTCCATTGCTCCCATTACATACCTCCATCGCCCCCATTACATACCTCCATTGCCCCATTACATACCTCCATTGCTCCCATCACATACCTCCATCGCCCCCATTACATACCTCCATTGCTCCCATCACATACCTCCATCGCCCCCACTACATGCCTCCATTGCTCCCACTACATACCTCCATCGCCCCATCACATACCTCCATTGCTCCCATTACATACCTCCATTGCCCCATCACATACCTCCATTGCCCCATCACATACCTCCATTGCTCCCATTACATACCTCCATTGCTCCCATTACATACCTCCATTGCTCCCATTACATACCTCCATTGCTCCCATTACATACCTCCATTGCTCCCATTACATACCTCCATCGCCCCCATTACATACCTCCATTGCTCCCATTACATACCTCCATTGCTCCCATTACATACCTCCATTGCTCCCATTACATACCTCCATTGCCCCATTACATACCTCCATTGCTCCCATTACATACCTCCATTGCTCCCATTACATACCTCCATTGCTCCCACTACATACCTCCATCGCCCCCACTACATACCTCCATCGCCCCCACTACATACCTCCATTGCCCCCATCACATACCTCCATTGCTCCCAATACATACCTCCATTGCTCCCATTACATACATCTATTGCCCCATTACATACCTCCATTGCTCCCATTACATACCTCCATTGCTCCCATTACATACCTCCATTGCTCCCATTACATACCTCCATTGCTCCTATTACATACCTCCATTGCTCCCATTACATACCTCCATTGCTCCCATTACATACCTCCATTGCTCCCATTACATACCTCCATTGCTCCCATTACATACCTCCATCGCCCCCATTACATACCTCCATTGCCCCATCACATACCTCTATCGCCCCCATTACATACCTCCATTGCTCCCATCACATACCTCCATTGCCCCCACTACATACCTCCATTGCTCCCATTACATACCTCCATTGCTCCCATTACATACCTCCATCGCCCCCATTACATACCTCCATTGCCCCATCACATACCTCCATTGCTCCCATTACATACCTCCATTGCCCCATCACATACCTCCATTGCCCCATCACATACCTCCATTGCTCCCATTACATACCTCCATTGCCCCATCACATACCTCCATTGCTCCCATTACATACCTCCATTGCTCCCATTACATACCTCCATTGCTCCCATCACATACCTCCATTGCTCCCGTTACATACCTCCATTGCCCCATTACATACCTCCATTGCTCCCATCACATACCTCCATTGCTCCCATTACATACCTCCATTGCTCCCATTACATACCTCCATTGCTCCCATTACATACCTCCATTGCCCCATTACATACCTCCATTGCTCCCATTACATACCTCCATTGCTCCCATTACATACCTCCATCGCCCCCATCACATACCTCCATTGCCCCCATTACATACCTCCATTGCTCCCATCACATACCTCCATTGCTCCCATTACATACCTCCATTGCTCCCATTACATACCTCCATTGCTCCCATTACATACCTCCATTGCTCCCATTACATACCTCCATTGCTCACCATTACATACCTCCATTGCTCCCATTACATACCTCCATTGCCCCATCACATACCTCCATTGCTCCCATTACATACCTCCATTGCTCCCATTACATACCTCCATTGCTCCCATTACATGCCCCCATCGCCTCTATTAATATCAATACCGCACTCCCTGGAGGTCTACTTGTTGGCTATGATATTTTGAATCCATCCTTATTAATGTCTGTTTTACTTGGCAGGCTGTCCATATAGCAGAAGCGTGCTTCGATGAGAGAGGAACAAGTCCCACAGGAGCGACAGGATTCAAGATGATGCCTGATTGTCTCCCAACATCTCTCACCATCCATTTTAATCACCCTTTCCTCATTTTTGCTGTTAAGGATCAAACTATTTTCTTCATTGCAAAATACAGAAACCCATCGAAAGTGTAATGATTTCCACATACATTGCGCTGATTAAAGCTTTATCTTTCATTCATGTGTACTGTCATGGTGTTCCTTAATAAGAAGCAGTGATAGGTTAAGTATATTTCTATAATACCACATTAACACTATAAACAAAATGGTGAGTTGGTTCAAGACTAGTCCCAGCATGATCCCTGGACATGCGATCAGGACTTCCCTGGTACATCTATGTCTATTAGTTCAGTATCACGAAACCTTGCAAAGCTGCTGGGATGACATTCACACAGAGCTTGCACTTCACTGGATATAGTAACAGGCTGGAGAGTGTAACACAGAGCTTGCACTTCACTGGATATAGTAACAGGCTGAAGAGTGTAACACAGAGCTTGCACTTCACTGGATATAGTAACAGGCTGAAGAGTGTAACACAGAGCTTGCACTTCACTGGATATAGTAACAGGCTGAAGAGTGTAACACAGAGCTTGCACTTCACTGGATATAGTAACAGGCTGAAGAGTGTAACACAGAGCTTGCACTTCACTGGATATAGTAACAGGCTGAAGAGTGTAACACAGAGCTTGCACTTCACTGGATATAGTAACAGGCTGAAGAGTTTAACACAGCTTGCACTTCACTGGATATAGTAACAGGCTGAAGAGTGTAATACAGAGCTTGCACTTCACTGGATATAGTAACAGGCTGAAGAGTGTAACACAGAGCTTGCAATTCACTGGATATAGTAACAGTCTGGAGAGTGTAACACAGAGCTTGCACTTCATTGGCTATAGTAACAGTCTGGAGAGTGTAACACAGAGCTTGCACTTCATTGGCTATAGTAACAGTCTGGAGAGTGTAACACAGAGTTTGCACTTCACTGGATATAGTAACAGGCTGAAGAGTGCAACACAGAGCTTGCACTTCCCTTTATATAGTAACAGGCTGAAGAGTGTAACACAGAGCTTGCACTTTACTGGATATAGTAACAGTCTGGAGAGTGTAACACAGAGCTTGCACTTCACTGTATATAGTAACAGGCTGAAGAGTGTAACACAGAGCTTGCACTTCACTGGATATAGTAACAGGCTGAAGAGTGTAACACAGAGCTTGCACTTCACTGGATATAGTAATAGGCTGAAGAGTGTAACACAGAGCTTGCACTTCACTGGATATAGTAACAGGCTGAAGAGTGTAACACAGAGCTTGCAATTCACTGGATATAGTAACAGGCTGAAGAGTTTAACACAGAGCTTGCACTTCCCTGTATATAGTAACAGTCTGGAGAGTGTAACACAGAGCTTGCACTTCATTGGCTATAGTAACAGTCTGGAGAGTGTAACACAGAGCTTGCACTTCAGTGGATATAGTAACAGTCTGGAGAGTGTAACACAGAGCTTGCACTTCATTGGCTATAGTAACAGTCTGGAGAGTGTAACACAGAGCTTGCACTTCATTGGCTATAGTAACAGTCTAGAGAGTGTAACACAGAGCTTGCACTTCACTGGATGCAGTAGCAGGCTAGAAAGCATCACGAAAATGTAAAACCCTCATAATGAGAGAGCTCTGGGCACCACCCCCGGCTGTAGTTGAAAACCAGGGCGCAGGTTTGGATATGCAAATGCTCTGGTCCGCCAAGGAGTCAGAATTAGCCTCTTGATTCTGAGCAAAGGGACGTAAGTACGGCACTCGGGTAACAGAATCCAGATAAGGTGCTTTAATCGATGAACGGACTGTATTTGGAATGTTGTATGTTAGTGACCAAGGCTGTTTTAACACTTCTGAGGTGTTTGTGTTTAGCTGTAATCTTCTTCTTTGGCATGTACTGTACCCAATGCAGTGCAAGATAAATTGTATAGACCTTGTTCCTCCAGAGTTACAAACGATGACACCAGATTGCAGTAAACATAAGAATAGTTTATTACTTACAAACCGTGGTCAGGCAGCAGACATCCCAAGGACAGAACTGAGCCTACTTGCTGTACCCACACAAATTCTTTATATATTTTACAGGACAAGAAGGTCTTTATTTTGTTCATATCAATTTTTGTGTTATGAAAAAATAGTACATTATGATGAAATTATTTTTAAAAAACAACACTTTTCCTGACTTTTATTTGTAAAATATTTTACTGAGCTTCAAAAGCTAATGAAAAAACCTGCTAAATAGATTACAACATTGTTCCTGAGTTTAGAAATATCCAATGTTTATTTGTTTTTTGCTTTTTTTGCATGTTATAGGTTAATAAATACAAGAAGCACATAGCTGTAATGCTTGCAGACTACATTTCCTATCATTCTCAGCCAGCCAAAAGCTACCATAGCATCATAGGAAATGAAGTCTAGCACAGATTGTTGCCATCCTTTTAAATAAACTATCCCTAGATGTCCACCGACAGACCTAACATGTCACTGGTCCTCTACGCAATACCTTCTTATTTTTATATAATTTACCATAATTTTTTTTACAAATTTATTTATTTAATTTTATTTAATTTTTCATTTACAAAAAAAAAAATTTTTTAATTTTTTTATTTGTATTTAGCTCTAACCTTAAGTACAAACCCTAATTCTAATGCTAGTGTTACGGTTTTGATGAACTCTAAACCTATCCCAAGGGTTAGGATTAGCACAATAAAAAAAAAATAACTTTTTTTTTAATTAAAAAATACTTGGGGTGGGCTGAAGGTGCTTGGGTGGAACAGGGGGAGACTTGCAGCACTACATTCATTCTCTCCCTGCCCCACGATCGATAGCTGTCAAAGGAGGCACCTCCTATAAACATCCAGACGGTACGATTGGCTGTCACAGTGTCTGGATGTTTCCAGGGAATGCTCATTGGACATGGCTGAAGTGTATCAGTATCGAGACACTTAGCTAAGCCGTTTTTTTCTACGATCGCAGTATGCCAAAGTGCATACCGAGTTCGGATCGGCATGACGCTTTCGAACGCATGGATGACTCTAGTCATATTGTGTCTGGCTTCTCTGCCAGGGACAAACCCTGTTTGAACCCTATGGATAAGATCTGGTAAAAAAAATTGTAAACGTGTACTAAGCATTTTGCCAAACAGTTTGAAGTCAACGTTTAGTAAGAAAATCGGTCTATATCCTGAGAATGGCTCAGGGTCTTTGCCTGATGCCAGGTGGTTTAGAGAGTTTAAAAGATGGGGGTTTAAGACGTTCTTGGCACTTTTTGTAATAGGCTATCGTGAGGCCATCAGATCCTGGGCTTTTCCCTGTAAGAGATGTTTTTATGGCTTCGGTCAATTATGTTATATATATATATATATATATATATATATATATATATATATAGTGGCCATATTTTTTAAAATATCTGCAATGTGGGTGGTCTTCTGACATTTATGGTGAGCACCTAGACTAATCAGGTATCCTGTTTTGTGTGCTTCCCAGATAATTTGCGGGCATGTGTCCAGTGTCACAGAGTTATTCTTGAGT
The DNA here is from genome assembly GCA_036172795.1 of Pelodytes ibericus. Lineage (NCBI taxonomy): Eukaryota > Metazoa > Chordata > Amphibia > Anura > Pelodytidae > Pelodytes > Pelodytes ibericus. Next base: position 5,399,200 of record CM069868.1, on the reverse strand, counting down.
AGGGTTTAATTGAGTCGCCAGTTGCATTGTCTCTGTGTCATAGTGGGGATTTGCACCGTGAGCGATACCAGGGCATGGTCACTCCAGGCGATGGAGCCCATACTAGATGCTTGCACTAAATGTAGGTGTCTGTGGGAAAGGAAAAGAGCGTTTATACGAGAATATATATGGTGGGGGTACAGAATAGAAAGGGTGGGGTTGTGTATACTCCATATGTCTGCCAGGTGTGCATTTTTAAATACTTGCTGGATCTTCCAGACTTTTTTATTAAAAAAAAAAAAATGACAGCCCTTTAAAAATATCAACCAGATGACCATCAACAATAAAAAGCCCCCCAAAAAATAGATAAACATTCTTTTTTTTTGCAAATTATGTTCTTTTTCTGTGAAACAAAGTTAAGCAGTAATATAGGTTTGCGCTCAATCTTGCGCTGATCCTTTCTGAATTTAAAGAATCTAATAAGAATTTTTATAAATATATCACACCTTCACTCATAAATATGTAAAGGATAATTAATCCTACATATTAATTAGAATATTGTTTTTATTGATTTATTAGTGTGATATACATTTTATTATACGTTTTTATCTAATGTGAAATGATAAGGATAAGAATATTGATAAGAATATTTACTCAAATTTGAAATTGTATTAAAACTCTATTTCAACATATAAATATTCTCACATTATACTCACAATCCAGGTATAGCTATAAATCATGACATCATCTCATTTAAATTAAACACACCCATCCATTCAATTGGCTAGAAGTTACAGAAACAGGGTGTGAATCTGAGATAAGGTTTGGTTGATAAATTGGTACTGGAGGTGTAGAAGGAAGAGACCTGAGATACCTGAAAAGACCTGGGGAGACTGATTTGGGGAGAGCTGCCACTAGTGGGGTGAGAGATGGGAATGTTTTAGAAACGGGCTGAGTCTCTCTCCTTCTGGGGAGAACTCAGGAATATGAGGCTTTTAATAGCACATGTTCACTATACAATAGACATCTCCATACACATAGTATTGAACTAAGTCCCAGGAGTAACTCCCATCACACCATTCTTCAAATTGAAGGAGTCTCAACTGCAAATCAACCTCTGCCGGTAATGTATAAATGTGGTAATTTGTTTCTAGCATCATCTCATTTTTATGGATGTAATTAGCATTTATATTTGGGTAAATTAAACTTAAATCCAACAATTTCTGGGATCTATAATTTTTAGGCTAGTGTTTATCTGTCATCCTTTCTGCAGAAGGAAGCCAGAGGATTATCCTATAGATATTACCAAGAACCATACGTTCTTATAGTCTAGCTATTTAGCCAAATATGTCATATCTAATCTCCAGAGATTATCTAAGATTCTCATTCTTAGTCTAAGCTAGAATACATACATCGTCATTTAACGGGCAGATTAAGAAATAGCCACCTTGAGTAGTTATATGATTTAGTAATATTACCTTACCTAAGCAGAGTATATACTGGTAATTTGTAGGTAATTATGGTGAACTTTCATTAACTATTTTAACTACTAATCATTATCAATGTAGGTGGGGTTGTAGCTAAATAAAATACATGGGCATCTATTGGTCAGAAATGTAACTGCATAGTAAGTTATACTACATGCATATTGATACAGCTACAGAGCTGCATAATTCATGTTCTATTTTATTCACCTCTGTTATAAGTCATACATGTGAATTATGATTAACATCTATTGATATTGTATTTTGTTGTTTCGCTATTTTGCTCATCGTTTGATCTTTATTTTATATTCAATAAATTAATTATCATTTAATTCATAATTGTGGCATTGTATTTACTTTTGTAAAAAAGTCATCCAAACTCATATTGTGTCTGGCTTCTCTGCCAGGGACAAACCCTGTTTGAACCCTATGGATAAGATCTGGTAAAAAAAATTGTAAACGTGTACTTAGCATTTTGCCAAACAGTTTGAAGTCAACGTTTAGTAAGAAAATCGGTCTATATCCTGAGAATGGCTCAGGGTCTTTGCCTGATGCCAGGTGGTTTAGAGAGTTTAAAAGATGGGGGTTTAAGACGTTCTTGGCACTTTTTGTAATAGGCTATCGTGAGGCCATCAGATCCTGGGCTTTTCCCTGTAAGAGATGTTTTTATGGCTTCGGTCAATTATGTTATATATATATATATATATATATATATATATATATATATATATATATATATATATAGTGGCCATATTTTTTAAAATATCTGCAATGTGGGTGGTCTTCTGACATTTATGGTGAGCACCTAGACTAATCAGGTATCCTGTTTTGTGTGCTTCCCAGATAATTTGCGGGCATGTGTCCAGTGTCACAGAGTTATTCTTGAGTAGGGTTTAATTGAGTCGCCAGTTGCATTGTCTCTGTGTCATAGTGGGGATTTGCACCGTGAGCGATACCAGGGCATGGTCACTCCAGGCGATGGAGCCCATACTAGATGCTTGCACTAAATGTAGGTGTCTGTGGGAAAGGAAAAGAGCGTTTATACGAGAATATATATGGTGGGGGTACAGAATAGAAAGTGTGGGGTTGTGTATACTCCATATGTCTGCCAGGTGTGCATTTTTAAATACTTGCTGGATCTTCCAGACAATTTAATTAAAAAAAAAAAAATGACAGCCCTTTAAAAATATCAACCAGATGACCATCAACAATAAAAAGCCCCCCAAAAAATAGATAAACATTCTTTTTTTTTGCAAATTATGTTCTTTTTCTGTGATCTTGCGCTGATCCTTTCTGAATTTAAAGAATCTAAGAAGAATTTTTATAAATATATCACACCTTCACTCATAAATATGTAAAGGATAATTAATCCTACATATTAATTAGAATATTGTTTTTATTGTTTTATTAGTGTGATATACATTTTATTATACGTTTTTATCTAATGTGAAATGATAAGGATAAGAATATTGATAAGAATATTTACTCAAATTTGAAATTGTATTAAAACTCTATTTCAACATATAAATATTCTCACATTATACTCACAATAAGGTATAGCTATAAATCATGACATCATCTCATTTAAATTAAACCCACATCCATTCAATTGGCTAGAAGTTACAGAAACAGGGTGTGAATCTGAGATAAGGTTTGGTTGATAAATTGGTACTGGAGGTGTAGAAGGGAGGACCTGAGATACCTGAAAAGACCTGGGGAGGCTGATTTGGGGAGAGCTGCCACTAGTGGGGTGAGAGATGGGAATGTTTTAGAAACGGGCTGAGTCTCTCTCCTTCTGGGGAGAACTCAGGAATATGAGGCTTTTAATAGCACATGTTCACTATACAATAGACATCTCCATACACATAGTATTGAACTAAGTCCCAGGAGTAACTCCCATCACACCATTCTTCAAATTGAAGGAGTCTCAACTGCAAATCAACCTCTGCCGGTAATGTATAAATGTGGTAATTTGTTTCTAGCATCATCTCATTTTTATGGATGTAATTAGCATAAATATTTGGGTAAATTTAACTTAAATCCAACAATTTCTGAGATCTATAATTTTTAGGCTAGTGTTTATCTGTCATCCTTTCTGCAGAAGGAAGCCAGAGGATTATCCTATAGATATTACCAAGAACCATACGTTCTTATAGTCTAGCTATTTAGCCAAATATGTCATATCTAATCTCCAGAGATTATCTAAGATTCTCATTCTTAGTCTAAGCTAGAATACATACATCGTCATTTAACGGGCAGATTAAGAAATAGCCACCTTGAGTAGTTATATGATTTAGTAATATTACCTTACCTAAGCAGAGTATATACTGGTAATTTGTAGGTAATTATGGTGAACTTTCATTAACTATTTTAACTACTAATCATTATCAATGTAGGTGGGGTTGTAGCTAAATAAAATACATGGGCATCTATTGGTCAGAAATGTAACTGCATAGTAAGTTATACTACATGCATATTGATACAGCTACAGAGCTGCATAATTCATGTTCTATTTTATTCACCTCTGTTATAAGTCATACATGTGAATTATGATTAACATCTATTGATATTGTATTTTGTTGTTTCACTATTTTGCTCATCGTTTGATCTTTATTTTATATTCAATAAATTAATTATCATTTAATTCATAATTGTGGCATTGTATTTACTTTTGTAAAAAAGTCATCCAAACTCTCTATACACATAACTAATTCTTGATATGGGTATTTTTAGTTGGACCCATATATATGAATCATCCATTTTTCATATTTTTAATGATTCATAATTAATAACTCATATTCATATGTTTATGGTTATTAATATCTGACAATACATTTTTTTTTTAAATCCCTCCTTGGGGGCAGCAGACTTCTGATGACCAAATAAAAAAACCACCACCCCTCCTAATAAACAGAGCTGGGAATGGGCAAAACAGTTCCCAGTCCCTAAAGTAATCATGGGGGCCAGGGCATGCCTTCATATAATAAAATATACCTCCCCCCAATGATTCAGGGATCATTAATACCATAATTGCATGACTTTGTGTATATAGCACCAACAACCTTACAATCTAGAGGGGATGAGGAATATGAGAAACATAGGGTGAGTGAAGAGGCAGGATGAGAAGTAGAGAAGGGAGAAATAAAAGTATGTTGTAAAAATGGAACACTAGAGTGAGATTACCAAGAGAGAAATGAGTGAGGTCTAACAGGGTGAGTAGTAGGCTTATAATAAGGAAAGAGTTCTGGGGGCTGCCATACACCTCTCAATAATTATAAAATACTTTGTTTCCTTACCTACCCACCCTTGCCTCTTACCTTGCCTGTGGGTATTTTACTTTTGAAGCAGAATACAGCTCAGAGTATTATATATTTAAAATTTATGTTACAGGATTCTCAGATTACTAAACCAGCAAGATACCAAATCCCTCTAGACCTATTCTTAACATATATATTAGGGTAAGTAGTCTGAGTAAAAACAAAATAATGCTCTTACAAATTTAGACCTAGTTTCTCTTTCTAAAATATCCTAGTTGAACATAGATTGTGAAGCTCATCTCCACCACTCACCTCTAAAATAAATAAAGCTGGTAAGGACTAAAACTGCCTCTGGGCTAATGCTGCTGAACAGCTCGGGAATTTTTCCATTGGTCTTCTGCTTCACGGAACTTTTGAAGTCTGTAGAGAATGCCTCGGAGTGGTAAAATGTTTTGGCATCGTCTAGGTACTTCTGGGCCAGTTTCAGATGTTTGTCTATGAAGAGGACATTCCCACGGCTTAGCTGCAGTTTACTGTTGGGGTCATTCAGGAGACGTTGGAGAAGTTGGAACCCTGAAATGAATTTCTGCTTCAGTGATCAGTGTTGAAGGTCAAACCTTCTAAGATATGGTCATGGGTCTTGGACCTCGCACTCATAATAAGTAAAGTGACGGCAGAGGGAATATAGTGTGGGGAAAAGATAATGTCCTTAGGCTAAAAATGTCTCCTGAGGCTGTTCTGCTGATAACTGCTTAAACAGTTTGATTGCTTGCAAATTGAAAGTTTGAATGAGATAATTTGTGGCAAACCATGGTGTCATTGGACCGATGATGGTCTTTTCCTTTGCCATGGTGCTTGTAAAGATGGTGGGGATTTTTAGGTTGTTTATGATCATGGTCGCGATCACCAGCCTGGTAATTGTCTTTATCGTCGGCAAGACCATGCTCTCCACCATGGTGAGTATAGACCACTGTACAGAGCAGAGCTCCGCACAAACTGTGAAACATTAAGCCCCTCATTTTTAAGCAAACACCCCCTAAAAAAAGGCAGAAAGAGATTGTGTATCAATAAAAAAAA